>JAQPPZ010017150.1:1200749-2401499 GCA_028583015.1 Wollemia nobilis | reverse complement strand
GGGAAATAACTTTTTCTCACAAATTAAATATTCCTAGCACCCTTATTTTATTTATTAATTGGGTGGGAATATTTTTACATAAAATAGAATTATTTTCTAATTCAAATATTATTCTTTAGACTTTATATTTTAGTCTAAGAATAATTTACACAATGTTGCATTACATATTTCAACACGACTCATGTGGAATTCCAACTGAACACATCTATTCAGGGTCGACTTCCATCACCATCAACTTCCATTACCCCATTACCATCTTCCTCCATACCATCATCATCATTGGCACCATCAAAAATGCCTTCTTCATTGTCCAATCCTCCATAGAGGAACATGTTGAAGAGGTCAATCGATGAGATCCCTCCCATCATTTCCACTATCTTTGCGAAATATATTCCTAGTATAACAGGTAAGGAACCATATCATGAGGTACATATTGAGTCATATCAAACCTCGCTTTCGTCTCCTCCACCTTCATCATCCCAATTTATAATCCATTTAGACAATATAGGTCTAGGAGAGTACCTAGTGAGAAAAACTACAATAGTTCCAACCATTGAGACGATGCAAGATATGGGATGACCTTGTCTCCCTATACGTAGCATCATACCTCTAGGTATACCACACAATAAAACAAATTTTATATATGGGGTATTGAATATGGAACATTGCCAATTCCTCAACAAGAAGAAGATGAGGAACCTTTCTCTAAGGATATAAATTACATGTCAAATCATGACTACACCTTGCAATATCTACATCACTTCCATTGGCATGGCTATGTTCTAGGGTTATATGAACAAGGTACTCATGTTCCTTGCCAACCACAATATCAATTACCATATGATAAATTAGGTTTGGGATACAACAAACTGGTACCTTTAGATGTACTCATAGAGAGTTTAGAATGCCTAGGTATGAACTATAGGGATGAGCTTGCACGTGATCCCTATGCTAATCCAAATCATATCCACTCATTTGGGAATTACTTTCCTACAAATATGATAGATCAAGGGTTGTGTCACGATTTCACTCAATCTCAGGAAGTGGGTGAAGGTTTGCATACCCTTCCATCTAATAGTGAGGAAGAGGATCAAGGTCCTCACGAATGGACAATAGATGATGAATAAAAATATGGGGTAGCACCCATAAATTAGATAATTTCAGATGAGGAATATTAGTAGGTCATCCCATTGGATGAAAGAGAAGAGTTTTATCTATGTATTTTTCCAGTACAACATCCCATATGGCAACAAAATTTACCACTCGAGGAGCAAGCTCATCGCCTACCCCATAGACCATCGTTGGTCATTCCACTACCACTGTAACCTCCCTAGTGATTCTAGTGATAACCCATAGATAGGGTATCCATAGTATAGGGGGTTCCTCCAAAGATTTCTACAAACTCTTTGGTCACCCCAAAACACTCCAAGGTGGTCTACGACCCCTTTGGTCAACCTAAAATGCTCTAAGGTGGTCTAGATCCCTTTGGTCAACCTAAAATGCTCCAAGGTGGTCTACGACCCCTTTTGTCAACATAAATTGCTCCAAGGTAGTATACGATCCCTTTACTCACCCTAAAACGCTCCAAGGTGATCACGACCCCTTCGGTCAACCTAAAATACTCCACGATGGTCTACGACCCCTTTGGCCATCCTAAAATGCTCCAAGGTGATCTATGAACTCTTTGTTCATCCTAAAATGCTCCAAGGTGATCTACAACCTCTTTCATCACCCTAAAATGCTCCAAGGTGGTCTACGACCCCTTTGGTCCACCTAAAATACTCTAAGGTAGTCTACAACCCCTTTGGTCACCCTAAAAAATGTTCTAAGATAGTCTACAACCCCTTTGGTCACTCTAAAATGCTCTAAGGTGGTCTACAACCCCTTTGGTCAACCTAAAATACTCCAAGATGGTCTACGACCCCTTTGGTCACCCTAAAATGCTCCAAGGTGGTCTACGACCCCTTTGGTCAACCTAAAATGCTCCAAGGTAGTCTATGACCCCTTTGGTCACCCTAAAACACTCCAAGATGGTCTATGACCCCTTTGGTCAACCTAAAATTCTCCAAGGTAGTCTACAACCCCTTTGATCACCCTAAAATGCTCCAAGGTGGTATATGATCCCTTTGGTCAACCTAAAATACTCCAAGGCAGTCTACAACCCCTTTGGTCAACCTAAAATGCTCCCAAAGTGGTCTACAATCCCTTTAGTCAACCTAAAATGCTCCAAGGTGATCTACAACCCCTCTGGTCACCCTAAAATAATCCAATATGGTCTACGATACCTTTGGTCAACCTAAAATGCTCCAAATGTGTCTACGACCACTTTGGTCAACCTAAACTACTCCAAGGTGGTCTACAACCCCTTTGATCAATCTAAAATGCTCCAAAGGTGTCTACGACACCTTTGGTAAACCTAAAATTCTCTAAGATGGTCTACGACCCCTTTGGTTGCCCTAAAATGCTCCAAGATGGTCTAAAACCCCTTTGGTCATCCTAAAATACTCCAAGACAGTCTACGACCTCTTTGGTCACCCTAAAATGCTCCAAAGGTGTCTACGACCTCTTTGGTCGCCCTAAAACACTCCAAGGCAATCTATGACCCCTTTGGTCAACCTAAAATGCTCCAAGGTGGTCTACGACCCCTTTGGTCACCCTAAAATTCTCCAAGGTGGTCTACAAACCCTTTGGTCACCCTAAAATGCTCCAAGATGGTCTAGACCCCTTTGGTCACCCTAAAATGCTCCAAGGTAGTCTACGACCCCTTTGGTCACCCTAAAATGCTCCAAAGGTGTCTACAACCCCTTTGGTCACCCTAAAATGCTCCAAAGGGGTCTATGAACCCTTTGGTCACCCTAAAAGCCCCAAAGGTATATATAAACTCTTTGGTCATCCAAAAATCCCTAATGGCATTCACTAAGTCCATTGGTCAAACTGTATATACATATATATCAAAAATACAAAAACATCATAAAAATATCAAAAACACAAAAATATTGCATTGCATTACATTTCATATCATTGCATTAGGCATACCCATAATTGCATTTTACATTTTAGAGTTGATCATACATGTCTAGCACCAGGTATGTACACTAGGCATCTATCAAAATCAATGTTGTCAAAGGTCAGTTTTACCACCTATTTGCATTATATTTATCATTTTCATCTACATTCCATAATGTGTATATGTTTCCCTTCAATTAGCCATTGTTCATAAGGCATATTTAGTATTTTTGGTCACTCAACCATCTCTAGTTTTATTTTCAGATTTTGCATAAAGCTATCAAGATTTTTAGAAGGTAGAGTCTTGCTTGGATTATACCTTGTATACGTCAAAATCCCAACACATTTTCTCACTAATAAACCCAAGTATTGCACAAGGAAATATGAAATCTACAAAATGATCTATGCTAACCTAAGTGAAAATTTTACCTCGTTCATACCCCTGTGCGAATGGTTCAAAAATACTGAGAATTGACAAAATGACAAGTTCCTCCTTACCCAATGTAATCAAAATCCCTTGCTTCATGCCAAATTGGGGCAAGTAACCAAAAATAAATAAACAGTGGTTGTTACCACTTAACAATATGCAAAAGAAAAAATATTTTTCACCATTAGAAAAAGCAAAAAGTAAAATAAACAGTGGTTCTCACCACTACCAAAATCCTTTTCTCACCAAAACAAAAATGAGCAAATCCTTAAAGCAATTCAAAGATAAAAAATAATAAGGGAGTATTGAACTTGAATTCCTAGAATTCTCAGAATTTGAGAACCATTAGGTGATCCTCATTATAGGATATGTGGCATCAAGCTTGCATGGCAATGATAGTATCCTTACGCATGATGATATATCTATCACATAAAAAACCTGCTTTGGTAAAAAAACAATGTTAGCATGTGTATGAGTTAGCTTTTGGTAGCCTATATTGCCTAGTGGTCTAATCCATCTATGTAAAAAACTCAATATAATGATACTCATAGGGTGATATTCAGTACATATGGGCTGCATCAATCATGTTTGGCATTGGGGCAACTTTATGTGTTATCATAGTAATGAACTCACATGCATGCATATGGATGTTGAATATCTTGGTCATCCTAGCAGATTTATACTTTTCCAAAAAGTCTTGCATGGTTAATATAAAAGTTTTGATTAGGTAACTAGAGTGTTTGAGTCTTCTCAAAATCCCAAATACATAATATAATATTATATTATTCATTTTATTTTATATCATACTATCACATGTTTGTTACATTACGTTACACAAGTCGTTACATAGTGTCATGATAACGTTAAAATGATGAGATAAATTTTGTACAGTCTATGGTGCTAGCATCTAGTGTGTCAAATAGTATTCATAATCCATCATACATATTAATAAATCATCCATTTTATTATGCATACACACATATACATATCATCAAATCACATCATATTACAATACATGCATCCATGATAAACATCCATAAAAGCATAAGTAAAATAAATTTAAGCATTTTTGAAATGTCCCACCCTAGGATGGCCATAAAATATGTATTAATCCCACCCTAGGATGGCCATAAACTATGTAGTCGTCCCACCCTGGGATGGCCACCAAAAAACCTCACAAAAACAACTAAAAAATATAAAAAGGGCCTAAAAGCCACAAAAAACAAGTCAAAATTGATGAATTTCACAAAGGATCAAGATTGCATTTAAAGTGTTCATGGATGAATTGAAAAGTCTCTACTTCACTCCCCAATAAGGCCATTGTGGCTGGACCACTCCATGAGAATGAGGTATTCAATCTTTTTCTTCCATGAAATATCAACAAAATGATCAAAATCTTCACAAAATTGATAAATCTTATAATGGGTAAAATTGAAAATAATCCCAATCAAGTCATATGGGTCAAGCGACTCATCACTTTATAATTGGTCATACCCTCATTAACTCATCACTTGAGGGGGTAGTCATAATAACGAATTCACAATCAAAATCAACACTTAAACACTCAAAAGTGTAACTTGCATAAATTCAAAACACTCAAAAGTGTAACTTGCATAAATTCAAAACACTCAAAAGTGTAACTTGCATAAATTCAAAAGAATCATTGCCAAAGATAAAATTTCAAACCTACACTGGGTTAAATAATCAGTAAATTCAACAAAAAAAAGTCTTAGTACACTTTAAGCCTCAGGTCACATGTCCCAATATAGGCAATACAAGAAACCAAGACCAAGTATACCCTAAGCCCCTACGACTGCCATTGCAGAGTGGCTAAAAGGTATACCAAAATCAATCCTTCAATTATGTTAAAAGTAAAAATTCCAAGAATGTATGCTCTTTATACAATGGAGGCATCTAAATTTGGTTAGGTTACTGAATAACCCTAATAATTTTATGATTTAGTCATCTATTTTTGCTCTATGCTTTGTTTTACACAACAAATCTCAAAAAGAGGTATCTATAGATACTAAAATTGTGTAAATCAGATAATATTGCCAAGGTACCACTCTTATCAATATCATATGACCCCATTTGGCAACCCTCAAGGGTTAATTAGGGGTCCCAACTAATTTTGGGAAGTTTTACCCCACTTTCGAAAGGTTTTGGGCCATGTAGCCATGACCGTCCCACCCCAAGACGACCACAGTTCATGACCATCCCACCCAGGTATGACCACAAGGAACCCTCCCTGGGTGGGATGGCCATGGTGCACACCCCTAAAAAGTCAAAATTCAGGACAAATGATAATCAATTTTTGCCATTTATCCCGTCCAATCACTCATGACATATTGGAAGGCTATCATGGCCATTAAGGACTACAAATTGGAGGTCCAAATATGAAGCCTCTTCCACCCTATGCATGGCAAAGGCATTTCCAAGTGGTGACACCTGCCTTGCATGCCCAAACTTACCCCTTTGTCTCATTTGCCCTCTTGGGATATAAATTGGAGTGCTTGTACTCAATTTTAAAAGAGAGATATTTTCAAGTATGAACCACAAAGTTCTACCGATATTTACCATCACCTATTGCCCTCGTATTTGTCCTTGGAAACCTCGTCAATCGAAGGTGTTTTCAAGGCATCCCAAAATACATTCATTCTTTCCAAAACCTATCAATTCTTGGAGTTAATTTACCAAATTTTATGATAACACCCCTAAGAGGATTCTAGACCAGATCCAAGTGGAATTGGTGGCAAAAACCACCCTATTTTGTGGTCATCCCCTCCTAGGTTGGTTAGCAAGCCCAATTGGAACCCTCAGGTATGGCCATGAATTTGACCATAATTTTAACCCAATTTTAGTATAGATCAATTTAATAGCTTTATATTATCACCATATTCAATTTTGGTGAATTTTGGAGTGGTTTTGATATGTTAATTAATATTTTTGTGATTATAGTCCTAGTTGGCCCTCCCAGGGACGACCACAGGTTCTGCTCATAATCTCACTTTGATTTCTACTTATATATTTACAAAATCATATAGTAGACATCATACTAAGTTTTCATGTCATTTGGAGTAGTTTAGATTGGTCGCATACATTTCTTATATTCAATATTGCATGCATTTCATGGTTTTTATCACAATACACATATGCTATTAACATATTTCAATTCCTTGTGTGTAGGTATAGATATTCCATGCATGAGGGAGGAGCTAAGAAGCTGAAGAAACATAGCTCAAATATAGCTCTATAATCGTGAGTGCGAGAGGAACATTGAAAGTGCACCATAAGTTCATGGAGGGATTTGATCCTTCAAACTTTGTAACTTGAAATGTATCAAATTGAAAGCCCTCAAGGGGATGTATTGTAACCTCTTATTTGAAAAATTAATAAATACAAGGAGAACCCCCTATTTTCTTAACTTATTTGTCACTTATTTGATTACTTTATTGTCTCTTTTGCATGCTTTAATAGAACATTAGATGCATTTCAATTTCATCTATTAGGTGCACCGTTTTTCATGCTCTTCAGATTATAGGTATATTTATGTGGTATTTATTTAACATAAACTACTATACCTTCTTTGTCTTTACTACAAGTACATATTGTAGTTATTTTTACTCACTAGTTACATTTTTTAAATTTGAGCTTAAAAATATCAAATTCTATAAAGGGCCTCTCTAAAAAGAAAAATATTTAGCAAGAAAACTTGAGTGGGGATGTTCTAGAATCATGATATAGAGAAAATTTAAGGGTTTATTAGTACTCTACATTTAATTCTAAGCAAATTGAAATCTTTTGTTCTTTCAAGTTCATTTGGAGCAAATTTTAAGAGTTTAAGCTTGTAGGTTAGATCTAGTCATCAAGCTAATGGATCAAGATGGAAAGTGCCCTCATTAGAAAATGGTAATATTAGATGGGAATGTGGTTATTTTTTTATTTTTCCATAATCATGAATGAATTAGAAGTCTTTAAATGTTGGAAGGCCATGCAAGATTGAGTTGTCAGATATCTTTGATGGTAAAATTTTGTAGAAGGTGAACTTCGTCATACAATATTGTTTTGGTTTGAATGTTTTTGAAGATATTCTAGACATAATGATGTAACTAGATCATAATTTTAGATCAAAATTCCATGGTCAACCACTTATGAATAAATTTTAATAGTACTATTTATTATGAGATAATGGATCGTATTTTGATCACAAGTCAATCACCTAAAAAATTTTGAATGGTTAAAATTGGAGATGAAAAGGGATTTAGTATATTTGAATTAAAAAATTCCCAAAATTTTTCTAGATGAGTATGTAATATTAAAAAACTATTTTAAATATTTTGGATATAAAATAGTAAAAATGATTAAAATGTGCTAAAAATTTAATTTCTAGCATCTTAAGACCAATATTTAGATACTTATAACTTTCAAGCAATCCTATTGATATCCTAAATTCAAAGAATAAAATATGGGTAAACATGTTTGTAGTTAAAATGAATCAGATATCGACGATGCCCATTTAAAATGTTTGTGAATGAATTAGATATCCAATCTAAAAGTCTAGTAAAAGTAGTGATTTGGGTCCAATTGATCTCTAAAGAGTAGCTAGAGAATAATGCACCAAACAACCAAATAGATTAATTGTAGTCCATCAAAATAATTACATACCCAAAATAGAATATTAGCATCAAATCAAGTCTAATTCACTCTGTAAAATAATATCAAATGATGTTAGTAAGAGAAAATATATATTTTTAAAAGGCTTTGATGCATGCCCAATCAAGGTTTTTGAATAGCTTGAAGATGCAATCTATTTGTTCAAGTGATATGAGCATGGATCATAGTGGATTACATGTGTATACCACATGGAATAATCTCATAGATAGTAAATATTTCAAATAACCTTTGGATGGAATCTTTCACATGCACACACAAATTAAAGATAAGTAAAGAACAAAGGAACACAATTTGGCTATTTTTGCAAAAATGATTATGTGAGGTGCTTGAACCAAAAATAAATCTAGAACTTTAATGCTTAGAATAATGCATCTCCTAGAGCACTTGTGCACACATTGCACACTCAAAGTACAAGATAAATCTCAATATCAAAGGAAAAGGAAAGACATGTCTAGACCAAAGCTAAGATTTACCCAATTTTGGACATGATTACTACATCGATTAGACATTTTTAGCTAGTTTTATTTTTATAATTTAATGATTTTGGACACATAATAAATAATTGCACCAAACATTATAATGGATCTAGTTCCTTAATATTTTGGATGACCTTTTTCATGATCAATTTGTTTTTTTGTTGGTATTTTAAATTTTTGAAAAGAGATTTATTTGAACCCAAGTAATTTAGTATGAAACAATGATTTCTTTTAACTATATTTAATGCTTCAAACCTCTTGAAATAATGGTATTGTTAAAATTTTGGCTATTAAGTTTTAATCCTATATTTTATGTTAGTCCTTTTATTTGATATGTGTTAAGGTTTTCATAGAACATAATGCTTCAACATTTGGAACAAGTGCAATTGTGGTTCTTGACCAAATATTTTATTGTTAAATAATTTAACATATTATCAACATTTGACTTATCATATCAAATTGATTTTCCTTTTTCCTTAATATATTATAGTAAATTCATGGATTCAACTCTTTTAAACTATTGGTTGCATGACAACTTGATGTTCAATTATACTATTGGTCTAGGATGTATGTTATTACCTAAAATAGACCAATAGCCTAAATTTTTACATACCTAATGGGACATAAATCTAGTAGTTTATGTATACATATTCAATATTCAAAGGACTTTCATCCATATTTATGAAAAAATCATGAGGGAGATCACATAATATATTACTTGGTCCCAACCATAACTCTATATATTTAGTGAAATTTTTGCAAGGTTTGACTAGAAAAAGATTTTTTTTAAAATACCAAATAAAAGAAACATGAGGGCTAAAGTATTGATAATGGATAGTAGATTTTCCACCATGGAATGATCTAGGCCCTTCACCCTTGGCTAATCAATATCAAATATGCTCGTATGTGTCTAGGACACTAGCTCTATTTGAAAAGTCTAAAAGAAGACAACATATGAACAACTTCAAGAACTAAACATGTTAAAATAAATACATACCATTTAGTATGAGGATACATGGTTTGAATCCTGAATATTGAATTTTTATTTGAAAGGAAAAATCTTCATTATGGTACAAGATTCTAAAGATCGACAACATTCTCAATAAAGATCGACAACATTCACAATTGAGATGACCTCATAGAATAATTTACTCATATATTTTGGGAAACATCCCCTATACACTTATTTTTGATGTAATTTGCCACCATAAACAAACATCCTACCATATCCATTTAGTAATTTAGTATATGATTTCATAAGACATGGAATCAAATACCAAAATAAATTAAGTAATTTGTTGTGCAAGCTTTAATGTTTTCTTCGAAGGTATTATATCCTAATTTGGATTTGATGATGAGGTGGTAAAATTAGAATACATTTTTATTAGTGTATACAAAGGTTACTCAAGTAAAAAAATTAATCATAGGTTGGGTTATTTCCATAAAGCCACTTTCCCCTTTTCCAAGAGAGCTTTAGTAAGAACCTTAACTACTTTTTGCTTAGCAACAAGTTCCATTGCCTTTCACTTTGTTAGTGACCTTACCCATTTTTACATAAGAATTTCTTATGAATCAAATGTAGGGAAAAATTGGACCAAGGTTCATCCTTGATGAGTTATACCACACGATGACAATGGTTGATGAAGAACACAAGATTATACTGAGAGGGGGGCTGAATAGTATAAGACCACTTTTTATTTTCTTTCCAAACCAATATCAATTAATGTACTTAATTGCAATATCCAAATATAGCAGTGTGCATTAATAACTCAGATAGCAATAGTAAGAAAGGGCACAAGTCACCACACACAATTGATACACAAGATTTAACGTGGTTCCCCCACTATGGGATACTCCACAAGATAATATCCTTATAATATTTCACACATAAATAAGGATCCTTATCCAATACAATTATTTCTTTGATCTTATCAAAGCTAGGCAATAACAAGCTCACAAAGAACTTGTCCAAATTTCTTTGATCTGCTCAAATCTAGGTAATAGCAATCTCACATAGAACTTGTCCAAATCTGCATAATAAGCTCAAATAGAAGTTGTCCAAAACTGCTCAACAAGTTCACACAGAACTTGTTCAAATTTGCTCAACAAGCTCACACAAAACTTGATCAAATTTGCTCTAATAAGCTTACTAAGAACTTGTCCAAATCTGCTCTAGCAAGCTCACAAAGAACTTGCTCAAATCTGATCCAACAAGATCAATAAGAACTTGTCCAAATCTGCTCTAGCAAGCTCACAAAGAACTTGCTCAAATTTTCTCTAGCAAGCTCACCAAGAACTTGTCCAAATTTGCTCTAGAAAGCTCACCAGGAACTTGCTCAAATTTTATCAATAGGCTCACTCAGAACCTCATCAAAATATTTCCCAAATATGTCCATAAATCTATCTAAAACTATCCATAAATCTGTCCCAAAAATTGTCCACAAAGTCTTCTCAAAGGCTCAATCAATCATACACAAACTGCCATAAATCTATCTAGAAATCTATCCCAAGGGCCTTCTCAAAGGCTCAATCAATCATGCTCAAGTAGTATTCAAATATCATCCACAACTCTATGAAGGCAAAGCTCAAAGTTGAACTCAACTATGAATGGCAATGCACTTTACAATGGATGAAAACAATGATCCACAATGATCTCAACTCAACTCAACTCAACTCAAATCAATTTCAACTCAAGTCAACTCATAGAAGCATAAAGAGAATTGTTAGAGACTCAATATGTTCTAAGCTCAATATCAACTCAAATCAGAATTATAGAATAGTTTGTTTCATGGGACTTGAACAATCACCTCACACAATCACTTGACTAGGCTCAATCAACTCAACTCAACCAATCACCACAAGGGACACTCTTTCTCACAAAATCCTAGTCCAAGTATGTATCAACCAACTCAAATGTTTCCAAAAATGCTCAACCACAAATCTCACATAACAATGATACTCATGTTCTTTTCAAGTTCTTTATATAACCAATGGGCTTCAACAATTGTGCTTATAAAACAAGGTTTAAACACAACTCTCAAACCAAAAAACCTTGAAGCATTCAACCAACCACTTTCGAAAAGGAAACCACAATCAATCCTTTTCTCTCCAATGATTTTTCAGAAATCAACCACTATAAACAATAAATAGGGGAATGTGCCCATACCTTTTTGATGCCAAGAAGTTGTCTACAAAATCTGCCACACTAAACACAACTTTCCTTTCCAATCTCAATAAGGGTTAGTGGACTTCAAATAATAATCACAAGATAAAGCATAACTCAATTTACACCATTTTACTCCAACTTAATAAACACATCCACCAAAGTCCTTTTAATAAAAAACCTTATAAAAAAATAATAATCAATAAACCTCTCAAAAATTATTTTATAACAACTCCTTATTTCTCCTAAATCTTAATTCTCAATTTCATGAACATCAAATTAAATCAACACTCATCCACCTTTGAAATAATAATCACAACCCTTATAAAAACAAAGTTTAATTAAAAACTTTAATTATTCCTAACCACCTTATAACTCCAACTTAGGGCTTAACATAATTAATTAGAGAAAAAACGTATTTACCTCCTCAAGGGGATTCAAACCTCTAACTTGCCCACACCGCAAGCACCTTAGCCGTGGCTAAATTTGCCACATGAGCTAGCCGCTCGTTTGAAATGGAAAGACACAATGTACCTTAAAACCTTTCCTCCATTTTCGCAAATCAAAAGCGCTTTGAGCGCTTTTCTTCCAATGTCTTCTGAATGTAGTCAAGGGGATTCAAAACCTTGATGTTTGTGCTGCCACACACCTTAGCCAAAATCCAACTACCAATGCGCCACTCTGCCCACGATGACTTTGGACTTCAACCAACCTTCGTTTATTTGTTGCTTCTGCTTATTAAAATATTTTCGCATGAGCTCAATTCAGATGCTTAGCCAATGATTATTTACCACGAACTCAGATTAGTTTATGAATCTTAGGTATCCCCTTTATATAGCCTCATTATTTTCGATGATGTCGATGGAAATATTGCATATTTAATTTTAAATTTAAATTTAAATTTTAAATAATTAAAATTTAAACTAAATATTAAAAATTAAATATCTCCATCACCAGGGCACATTTTTCGACGAAACGAAAGGCCAACTTGGGTTTTAAGAAAAACTCAATTCAAATCTACCATCCTTGGTTTTAAATAAAACCTTTTATTTTGCCTGCACTGGTTTTCACAAAAACCCTGTATTTATCCATGCTTTCCAAAATATCATTTGGCCGCCAAAAATCAATGTGATCCATGTGACATAAATTATCCATGTGACATCAATGACAACATAAAATAACTCAAATTTCCAACAGTTGAAAGGAAAGAACATGAAAATGAAGTTAATAGCTACTAGAAATTTGGAACACTTTGCAAAGCATTAAATTATTCAATATTTATGGTACCTATGTTGAAATGTGTAGTGTTAAGCTTCACTTAAGGCCATGATCAATTTTTTTATTATATTTATTGTATAGCCCTTTGGGCCTTTGTACACCTTGTATAGGTGGATTTATTGTAATATTTTATTATTAAACCTGAAGATCAATTCTTTAACCTTGACCTAAATGTCACATGTAATTTGGTGTTTAGACACATTGAGACCAACCATTTATTTGTTTATTGGAGTGTAATTCATTTTCTTGGGTGAGATTATTTTTGCATCTATGTACACCATTCATATTGCATCTACTCTTTTTATGAGTTATTCTTACTTTTATGGGTAATTGTTAATTCCATTCATTTATGAAAAGTATTGTGAAATCTATAATGGTATCAAAGTGTATGTGAATTTCCATTACTTCATTGCTTTTATTTAACATTTTACCTTCTATAGATACTTTAGGAAATAGTATGATTATTGAAGGAAATTGTGGAAGCACTTTACGTTATAGATAAAATTTAGGGTTTGACAACTCTAGCTAGACCTAGAGTGTGAGGATCTTACTGTGTTATAGCAAAATTACTAATTTAAGAGAAATATTTATTGATAGTTTACTTTTCCTCTCTTGTCATTTAATCCACTTTATTTTTGGACAAGATGGATACTCTAACTATTGTATTGTATTTTTTGAAATCTCTTGAAACCCTTGTCTTTTAAAAAATTTCCAAAAAACCCATTTTATTTCCTCCTTCAGATTTTATGGCATTGATGTAGCACATACAAGAGGATGGAATGAATGATTACCAAATAAGGAAAAAGAATTCATATTTAATTGGAATCCCCCATATGCCATATTTTTCCTTTGTGGCATCCCCCATAGGTAAGAAAAAATTATCAGTATTTTTGGATTCTAAATAAAATTTTAGGAGGGGTCATAGTTCAATTTTTTTGGCTATTTCATTTTTAGGTATCTACTCTTTTTTTATTAAAGAATGCATTTTTTCCCTTTTTAATTTTTTAAAATAAAATAATAATATTATTGGAAATATTCCTTAAATTGGAGGAAATGGTGGATGGTGTATGCAATTTGGATAGACCATGCTTTGGTAGATGAATCATATTTTCTATGTCCTAAGCCCATTAGACGTTTCACCTTGTTGGTTGCTCTTTGCATGTTAGGAACCAATTATTATGAGTTCAAAATTGGTGGAGACCATTTGGGTTTTTATGGACCATGGAGGGTTTATGGGGACCACATACTTCCTTTATCATCTCTCCAAGGCAAATACAATGATCCCCTTGAATGCTAATAGATTAGTATATTATTAGCAAGAGAAGCATATTTGAGGGAATTAAGGTCCATAAGGTGTGGGTTCAAATCCCACCTCCTTTATTTTGCAAAGGAATATTATGCTTATGAAAAGATATATCAATACTTCTTTGAAAATGGCAAGGTCATGCCATCTTGCTTAGAGTTAGGGTATTTAGGATCAAAGCACCTTGCTGGCATATTGACTAGAGAAGTTTAGATTTTGGTTTGGAGTATTGGAGGAGGTTTAGAGTTTGAAATCATCCATGCTTTTTGTTGTAAACAAGGGTCACTATTACATGAGGTGGTTGACATGGATTGGTTAACTCAACATTTTCATTGTAAAAACTAGTCTATCTAATCATATTACAACATATTATAAACCCTAATTTACTATTTTCTTAATGGTTCACATAGTCAAAAATAGATTTGGTACCTCATATTTGACATAGAGGTGACATGATGCAACATCCTATTAACCAATGTATTCCTAGGGGTCTACCTAGTTAGCACCTAGGTGGCACCATTATGTCTAGTCCAATGATACTTATTAGTAGTTGGTTCATCCAGTCAACAACATATTAGTACCTCATAATTGACATAGAGGTGACATGACGTGACATCCTATTAACCAATGTATTTCCTAGGAGGTTTTCTAGTTAACACCTAGGTGGTACCCTCTTGTCTAGTTCAATGACACTTTAGTAGTTCATTCAAACACTATGCAATTTGTATATAGTTGGCATCACCACAACTGTAAAATTAGTGATATGTGATGTCTTTCCATTTTTAAGGGTGCATTCAATTTTAAAAATTTAGTATAGGTTTTGAATTATTTTATGTGATTTTGGGCCAAACTTCTAGGGCTCATAAATTTTGTATACAAAAGTGTTTTAAGCCCTTTTTTCGAATTGCATTGTTTTTTGAGCTCTTTGTATTGGCCATATTATTTTTTGCCACATTTGCACATAAGAGACTAAATTTTGGCAGGGATTCCATGGATTAATATGTGCAATTTCTCAATGGATCTAATTATACCACCTAGAGAATAAAGGTTAACGCTCTACTTCAAAGTAAGAGGTTTCTCAAATATGTGAATGAAGTCCCTCTATCCATAAATTTTGATGAGAGAAAGTAGTTGTTAAAGGATAAGAAATAGGAATATATTGGTGTGATTGCTCTTCATTTTTTTTAAATTTAAAGTATATTCACATTATATGTTTTGAAAGGAACCCAAAACCTTATTATAGTAGTGGTCAATATGCCAGACGCAGAAGCAAAAAAACATGAAGGTACTGGGGACTTGTAAGAACCAAAAGGAAAATCGTGACCAAAATCCCTCTAAGAACTAGAAAGGCAGCCATGACCAAAATAGAAATTAGTATGAGCAAACCCCAAGCAAACATAGAGACACGACCGAAAGAAACCTGTGTCAACCTCAGGTGCATCAACTAAACTTAATAAGATAAAAAGTATCAGGTTAAAATAGGTCAAATAGATAAAAACAAGGGCTCCCTGGGGTGCCAGAGGGCCCAGAAAGAGGGACCCATGCTAGTCACTTCATGGTGTCATCTATCTTCCTTGTTGTGGAGCCTGCATTATTTTGAGTGTAGTGAGATAGAATATTGGATGCTTCCTCTAAGGATTTTATGATAGCATTCATAGTCATGGTCATGAGCTCCAGCAACATCTGGTAACATGGGTCTTCCTTATCACTCTCAAACTCAGATATGACATGAGTGGAGGAAGAGGATTACTCCATATTTGACTTTTTTATTCTAGTAGAGGATCTGGGTATTGGAGGAGTAGTCACTACAACTGCACACTTTCTATGGTCACTCGTTGAGTGCTTCTGAGGGGTGAAGGCTTCATGCAAACACCACTTGAACCAGGACCAATAGGGGAGTCATTAGGGATGGATCCGTGATTGGGGGAATGGGGAGGTGGGTCATTGGGAGGATTGTAGGATATGGGTTTGACATTGTGGATGGGGGACAGGTGGCTATGGCATGCTTGAGGATGATGGGTAGGAGGCCTTGGTGTAGGGGCTTGCCATTGGACTTTTGGTATTTCTCAATGGACAGAGTAAGGGAATAAAGGAGGTAATCAGGGATGCAGATAGCTTTACCATCCCAAAGGCGATTGATAAAAGTAAGGTGAAATCTCCTTAGAGGTTTTTCAGGATCATCATAGGTGACATATTGCATGATAGGAATAATAGCAATGTTCTAGGAAGTTAGGAGGGAAGAACAGTGTAGAGTAGACTTATCCTAGCCCAAAATTTTACCCTTGTTAGGGAACTGGTTAGTTTCTTCCTCCTAATTGTGCTTGTCATGATGAATGAATCAACTCATGAGCAGAAGACCAGTGATCTCTGCCATATTGATAAGATCTATGACACCCATATAAATAGCACCTAAAATCCTAAGTATATATTGAATAAGTTCAAGGGTATGTGTGGTTGTATTGAATCTATATAGGTTAGTAGATTAGAGGTAGAGATTGATACTTCGAAGATGGAGAGTTTTGAAACCATAGATGAGTATATTAAAAAGTTCAAGAATTTGGAAGAAGGCATCCATATTTCCAAATGAGGTGATAATAAGGAAATAACCATTTATCTTATCAATATTATTTTAAAAAGCATCTCTAAAACTTATAAAACTATTGTCATTGTATTTGATATGCTTTAAGTGTACTTTACCATGACTACTTCTACTTCTCTTGATGATGTTTTCAAGTATCTTATTCACTATTAATCTCAATGATAGAGGTCTAAGAGTCATTCCCTCTTTATTCATGCTTATGCAAAAGAAGTGATTAAATAAAAAGTTGATAAGAAGCCAAAGAAAGGAGAGAAGAAAATTAAGAAGCCCTTGAAAAATATCATTTACACTTTTTGTAAGAAGGAAGGACACAATGAAGAGTTTTATAGGTTTTAAATCAAGAAGCTTAAAGAGGTAGCCAAAAAAGAAGGTGTAGAGAATATTTCCCTATAGTCCTACTTCACTCAAGAAAATTTCTCAGTCAAAAGTGAGATGATTGAAAGGTATTTGGAAGGCATATATCACATTTACTAGGAAGGGTATGTGACAAATCCACCAAAAGGAAATGTGGGAAAGCTTTAGGTCATTCTAGAACTTGGATCCCAAATCAAAAGTCAACACTCAACCTAAAGCCAATATTTTAAAGGTGACAAAGCCCATAAATTATCAAAATTTTATCTGATGATGCACACTAATCTTTCAAGGATAAAAGAAAAAATAAAGAAAAGTGGGACCCACTACAACATAGGCCAAACACACAACAACTAGTCAAAAGTAGAAGGGGGTAAACACTAGGGTATAGTTAGAGAAGGCTCACCATTAGTTGAAGGATATACTATCTCAACCAAGGATATGTGGTAGCTACCCATATATACAAGGTAGTCCAAAGGGGTAGTAAAGAGAAAATACACCATAGACCACCAAAGTTGAATTTTATAGGATAACAAATCATAATCATCCATGAGGTAGTTGCGATGACTCATCACATGGGTAAGCCTACTCTACCATCTTATGCTAGTTATGGAGGCCATGTATGTTACTTCAACAAGTGGGATACTCTAGAGGAAAACCAAGTGATACCTTAATGGCAAAACCACCATAGAGCCACAACAACAAGAAGTGAAAATGATAGTTTGCCATCTAAAGTATTATAAGCCATATTGATGGCTTTGGATCTAGAGACCTCAAAGATACAAACTAATAGTTGTAGAAGTATTTTAGCTACATAACAAATAAGAATGCACAGGCCTTCTGCATAAGGTTTTGAATGGAAATAAGCCTCATCTTGGATTGTAATTTTATTATAGATGCATTAGAATATTCCTACTCATTTCTCATCTTTGGCCTTGTGAGCTCTTCCTTTCACCTTTTCTTAGTTGTATGAACAAGGCTTGAACCTTGAGCCATTGTCTAGGGAGCATTGAGCCTCTTCAAGCTACATACCTTGTAATTATCCTAACACATGAATGGAATATGTGGCTAATTTTTCTCTATCCAACTTCTCTAAGTGTTTTTCAATTCTAGGTTATGTTTAATGTAGTGTGTTAAAATTCTAGCTATTAGACTATGGTAAATGTGTTTATTTCTATATTGTCTATGGAGTTAGGAGGGAAACCTTGATATTTGTGCATCTACATCATAGCTTAGGTTTTACTTTCTTACAATTTATTTTTCCTACAATTTACTTTCTTGTTCTTTATTTTTTCCTTTTACTTTCATTGCACTTCATTTCCTTGCAATCCCCATGAAAAGTAAGCCTAATCTCATAAGGCTTTAAAGTGTGTAAAGATCAAATCCAATAAGGATATGAGCTTGTATAAAAACCCCATAGGTTTCTTTGAAATTGATCCTTTCATCATAGATATTCCTATTTTATTGCTCTATGTGAGGTGTGGGTGTCCTAGGCACATCGGGCCTCCACCTCGACAAGTCAAAACATCTAGAGATGATAATAGTTTGTTTGGTATACTTGATGGGATGAGCTCATATGTTTACCCCATAAAGCTAAAAAATAAATCCCAAATTTTATCCTAATTAAGGTCATAGTCAATCCACTTGTAGAAAAGCATTGGGAGATTTACCTAGTGACTCTGATAAAAAAAAATACTTTGAAGAAGTCATCTGACAAAAGTTAAAACTAAGATTCTAGTGGGGTTCTTTATCTCTTAAGCTTGTTGAAGCATTATTACCTCACTTGACTACTCTATTATCAAGTAAAGAGCCCATAATTATATGAGAGGAGTAATTTTAACCAGAGTCTTCACCTCAAGCTAATCAACAAGAGTTGTTGTTACCCTTGAATTGAAAAGCAAGGAGGAACCAATGATGCAATATGACAGTCCTGTTGAACCATTCTCAATTTTTTTAGCATGGAATAACAAAGGTCCATTGATCCCACCTACTCCAATTAATGTATGGGACTCAATTCCTATCTCAGTGCTCAAGTCCCTACCTTATTTATTGGAAGAAGATGTTGTCACTCTAATAGAGTAGTTGCACCACTTGGTGAGCTTGTGCGCATTGCATTTTATTGAGAAGACAAATATTTTCCTAAGGTTACTGGTGGCCTATTTTAGAGGAAAATATTATTAGTGGTGCATTGGCCTTAACCATTTATTAGTCAAAATATAGGACCAACTAACAAACCTTCTAATAAGAAGATTCAAAGAGAAGGCAAATGGGGAGTCTCTCCTAGAGCATCTCATGACTATCAAAAGGGCACCAACAAAAATGATGGATAATTTCAACATCTATTTTCAAAAGACTTGGTAGTGGATCCTTAATGAGATCAAACCACCTCTAGGCATGGTATTTATCCACTATTTGAAAGCTTTTAATTCTATAATTTCCACGATGATCAAGTCTAATGGAAGGAACTAATTATCACAAGACATTGGGATAAAAATATAGTCTAAAATATCTAATCTAAATAGGGAGGCTATCCCCTAGATCACCTCCACCATTATTTCCCTGTATTCAACCCTTACATAACCCCTCTACGATCATAAAACCCCTCAATAGTTTGATTACACCTGCCAAGAGCTCATAGCAAACTTATATTTCTACTCCTTTTGTTGCAAAAATTGATGAAATGTGGAATATGATAAGGACCTTCCCTAATTATATCACTACTCTAAAAAAGAATGCTCAAAGGTTTCCTTACAAAAACTACCCAAAACCTCCTTTCCAACAAGGAAATTAGAGCATCCAACCACATCAAAAAGGATATCAAGAGCCTTCATTTATGACCAATATAAATCCTAGTCAGTCATAGGCTTTGACTTATTAGATAGTATCCATACCAGTCCTAGTCCAACAAACATCTACCAACCTATTGAGGGACCTATTCATGATGTAAAATAATTATGTCAAATATCCTAGTGGATGGTACTGTCCTACTCCTCAACTACAAATATTTCAACAAATATATGTATCTAATCCATCACATATCATATTTGTATTATATATGGTGGATACTCTTGTTAAAACTATATCATCTATAAATTTCAATTAAGAGAGGGGCTCCCCAACATCCATTACTTAAAAAACATGGATGATATAAAATGAATAATTTATTTTATTTTATCTATTAAAGATCCAATAGGATATAGGGACTTAAAAAAAAAGAAAAATGTATTCCAAGAATGAGTTTTTTTTCTTTGAAGCTGAACTACAATTCACTTCAATAATATTGTATGATTAATCCATAAAGATTTAAATGTTTTCATTTTATCATGTTCAAAAACCTCCTTAATATATCCATCCACTGATGTAGATGGTAAGCATAATAACTTTCATAAGCAAATTAAGACATCATGTTGCAACAAGTTTATTTATCTTAAATATTGGTATGCATAAATAATATATCATATTTATCATAATAAACTTCTCATATATGTAGGAGTAAACAAAAGAATTGTTCTCAATATTTTTTCATCTTCCTATTTCAATTACAAGATGATGAGAACTTAGTCTATATTGGTTGGTAATGTGTCTTTCTCATATTGAGATTATATTTTAGAGATGGTTTGCATTTTGTAGGTGATCATTGAAATGAATCTCACATTTTTAAAATATCATTTTCTCACTTAGATCTTACCAAAATACCTTTTCTTTTACATGAATTCTTGAATTCTTGATGAGTCTTTTGGTAATTCACTTTCATTAATTCTTTTTTTAATCTAGTTTATTTATGTCTTGGTATTAACCTTTATATTAGGTTACAAGGATTACTTGATGTGGTAATATGATTTTACCCATCTAGTTTATTTTTTTTATATGTATGCAAATTTGACATAATGATTCTCCTAATGTTAATATTCTTATTTCCTCTAATATCATAGAAGGGGTTTGAATCTTAACCCCTAGTTATTCTATCAATTTTTTTTATGGACTTTCTCAATCTTTTTCAAGAATCTCTAATATGTTAGGACCCCAAGTAGAAAAATCATTGTATCAATATTAAAAATAAATCTTAATTCTAATTGTGTAACTACAGTAGCTTCCTTACTACCTTTAAATTATTGCAACGAATTAACCATTGAATGAAAAAGGAGAAAAAATATTTTAACCTCAAAAGGAGATGGTGTGAACTAGAAATTTTGAAAAAATCCTTAAAATTGGCTAAGTATATCAAATTCCTCATTCATTAATGAATCGACAATTCATCGAATTCCCCTCCAGCATTGTCATGACATCATCTAACAATCCTCTAATCCATTAAAAGGTGTAATCTATTGGAAAGTTTTGATCCATCATACTTGTAATATGTCAAACCAAAAATTTGTCATAATTTAACGTTTTGTCAAAATAATTGCCAATAGGGAGGATCCATGGTCTTTATCATTTTTTTTAAATATTAGTCAGAGTGAAAATGTTGAAATTGTTTGCTATTAATAATATCCTAGAGATTATTGTAAACATATTTTAACTATTTTGAGAAAGGCTAGAGCTACACTCTTTGATTGTAATATTTTATTTTATAATTAATGGAAAATTGTTCTTGGCCTTCATACAAGACCGTGTTCCAATTGGTTGGACCTCTCTTTGTATATGTGTGAATGGTGATGCCTTATATTTACCTGTTAGTCCTCTTTTTTGTTGCATGTATGTTGGAGATAAATTTAGATTAATATTATTTGGCCTTTTTGATATGGTATAATTGATTATACACTAGACTTATAATTGATCACACACTAGACTCGATACAATCTCTACCATATTTTTTTATTGCATTTATCTTCAATATCTTGCATCCTTAGCTTTCTATGTTTTATTTTTTTTAGTAGATCTGTTTAGTTTAGCATATATTATGGGGAAATAGCTTGAATATAGAGGTTAAGATGAATTAATACCATATTTTCTAGGGTGTTGGACATAGGGTTATAGGCATGATATTTGATCAACCAGCCCCATGGATCAATAGTTATTTTTTAGAATTTTTGGTGGGATATGTCCCACATCAACTTGATTTTTTTAAATACATATTTGTATCATTTCATTGAAAATATTGCTAGACTTGTTAATTTTAGACCTCAAGATATACTAGACCCAAAAATCATTCTATAAGTTATTTTCTCAATCGGTCAATATCTAACATCTATGTTTTAGCTTGAATCTGAGCAAAAATTACATAAATCTAACTATGTAGGGAAATGGCAACTTCATTAATAAGGTAAATCTATAAGTTTATCTAAGTGTCCAATTTATTAGTTAATGAGTGTTAGTCATTATTTAATTGAAATTCATGTATGTCATCCTCATGTCACTTTTCTTTAAAAAGTTCCTAATTTTTCTTAAATAAAATTTTTGCTAATTCATTGGTTGATTCAATGATTTGTAAAATTCTTTGTTGATGAAAAATAATGTCATTTATACACATTCAAATGTGTTAATCTATTAGGTAATTTTTCTAACAATTCATTTAAATTTGTAAAATTTTCTAGCAATTTGTTTGTTTCTTTGATGACATCATGTTGACATAAAGTTTGTCTTGATAATACAAAAGTAAACAAATTCTAAGTTTGAAATCTAATAGTTTGCTAAAGTTTTTGTTGTTTATAGACAAGTCTAGCAATTCATCATCTTCATTAAAAAACCAAAAATGTTTGAAGTGTTTCCATAAACCCTGCACAAGCTTCACTCTAGTATTTGATATTTTTAGGGTTTGAGTAGTGTCATGGCAACTCAAATAGGGAAGAATAGTGAAATAGTGTAGAATATGTCATAAATTAAAAATCCTAAATTAACCATCTACCTAAAATATCCCTAAGGTCAACAAAAACATCCTTAGAATTAGTTGACCATGTGGACTCATTGGATAATGTAGAATCCTGATTTGTTGTAGGTTTATCAAAGCCAACAACCAATGTATTAGTTCATGCAACAATAGATGGTGACTTCAAATTGCCAAATTGCATAAGATCAATAATTGATATAATATCTTCAACATCAACCACAATATGCTATAATGGGACAACCTACATACCAAATATTATGCAAATAAAAATAGTATAACTCACAAATATAGAATGCAAAATCACCTCAACAATCAAATGTGGTAGTCTCTATGCAATAGAAACATCTAGTTTAGGTATCTCTATAGTATCAACAAGTTTCTCATAACCAACAAGATATTTAAACATAATCGAATGAGCTCAAGTTCATGTTCTCAATCCATAAGATATTTTATGCATTAGATATGATAATAACATAACATGATGGACTTGAAAATGAGTAAAAATATAGTTTTTAACATATATAAATACATAGACCATATTATATGGATATTGTTTAGCCAATATATGGTTGTCCCTAATCATACTCTAGTTATCAAAGCATGGTGTACAACCCTATCCCCCTCAAGATTTAAACCTTGGACCTCTATTCAGAGTTCTAGAGTCTCCACTATAAGGATATTGAAAATATGCATTTCACCAACCAAGAGCCTCAATAACTAGTGACTCAATAGCAAGGCCTACCAATCACTACTCTTGAGGAAATTTTGGTCTATAATGAATCACTTCGGTCTAGGACATTCCAAAAATAAAATATGTAGATGGTAAATCAAGTGCATAATGGCATTGAAAATATGATTAATCAACAAGTGGTAAATCAACCTATAGTGAGAAATTAACCCATTGTTATTAGTCAACTAATGGTTAGTCAACCCACAATAATCCAACCAAGGGAAAATTAAGTGGCTAAATCTCAATTAAATATGACACAAGACTATATAGTGTATGGGATACTTAAGATGAGCAATTATTGCCTCCCTACCCAAAGCACAATAGTGAAAAATACTAATGTTAAGAATCCTCAACCTACTCCCTAGGAAACATACCCCCATTAGACATAAAAGGAATTTAAAATAACAAGGGAATATTTACATAACAATGCATCAGTTATTCTTGTTGTAAAACCCCTAACTTTCCATCAAGATGCATATCTCTTATGGTTTGAGAAAAGGCTTAAGATTGAAAACAAGGATTGTAATGATAGGAAATCAAAGGTTGAATATAATTGTGTTATATTTTATACTTCTTAGATAAGGACTTAGAGGCCATAGAAGAATATTAGGTGTTTAGTTTTATCCTAGAAGGAGAAAAGTCTATGATGGAAGTAAAATACAAGTAAAAATAGAAGATATTTAGCTTCCCCTTTGAGGATATCATGCCTATAGAGATAACAAAGGAAAATATATAATCAAATAACCAAATATTGGTGCTTGCATTAAATGGTGAATTGGAGAATATAGGAGAAACATTAAGAGGAGTTGGGATAAAAATATGAAAGGAGAAAGAAACACTACAAAGTATGAATAATTTATTGTGAATCGTTATTCGCATTAACTAAAAAATAAATAAATTACAAGTTTATATAATTTCCCCTAAGTTTGTTGGAGAAATAGACGGGCTACAAATAAAATTCTAATCAAACCACTATTCTACTATGTCGACAACCTACCGACATCCTTGCTTGTCATCCACCCTAGCCGCTTGTCGCCCAAGGTGAACTATGTGGGGTAAAAAGTAACAGTTATTATTTTTAACTGCCAACATTCTCCCCGTTAAAGTTGAGAGGACTGACTATACAATCTCTCAGCTTTATAAATTGAGCTCTAGCCATACCTTTGGTGAAGATGTATGCAATGTTATCCAAAGTGCTACAATGTTTAATCTCAATGATCTAGTGCTCCACCATGTCTCGGATGAAGTGATACCTCATATAAAAATGTTCTGATCTGCTATGGTGGATTGGATTGTATGCCAACTAAATGGCACTCATGTTATCACAATACAATCGAGTTGGACCACTTTGACTTTCTTCAATCTCTTCAAGGATTTTTCTCAACCATAGGGCTTGAGTACTAGCATGTGTGATGGCTATATACTTAGCCTTAGTAGATGACAATGCTACAATAGTCTACTTCTTGGTACTCCATGTGATTAGTCTTGATCCTAGACTAAAATAGTTCCCTGATGTAGATTTCCTATCATATATATTGCTGCCCCAATTCATGACACTGAAGCCAACTAATTTAATAGAATTACATTTGTGGTAATGGATTCCAAAATCCAATGTACACTTTACATATCTTAAGATTCTTTTAGTTGCTTGTAGATGTAACTCAGATGGACTAGCCATAACCCTTGAAACTAGAGAAACAACATATTGAATATCTGGTCTTGTGTTGGTGAGAAACATCAAACTCCCAACCATGCTCCTGTAAGTGGTCATGTCAACCTTTGGTGCTCCATCATCCTTGCTCAATTGGATCCCATGTCCAGTTGGAGTTGTAACTGATTTACATTGCTCCATGGCAAATTTCTTGATCATGTATCGAGCATACTTGTGTTGACATATGAAGATCCCTCTATTTGATTTATGAACTTCCATGTCTAGGAATTATTACATTAAACCAATATCTTTCATCTCAAACTGTTTCATCATGGAGTGTTTGAAATCCATATTCATTTTAGTGTTACTACCCATAAATATTAGATCATCCACATACAAACAAACTATGAGAATATCTACACCATGCTTTAGGTAGTAAATAGTAGGTTCGCTTTTGCTTCTAGTGAAACCATACTCGTTGAAATAGTCATCAATGTGAGAGTACCAAGCTCTTGGTGCTTGCTTGAGGCCATAAAGTGTTTTTTTCAATTTATAAAAAAAGTTCTCCTTACCTTGTTTTTGAAAGCCTTGATGTTGTTGAACATAAACCTCCTCAGTAAGTACCCATTCAGAAAAGCACTTTTCACATCTGTGTGCTGAATGCTCCATCCTTTATGGGCAACTAAGGAAAGAACAGATCTGATTGTTTCCTATCGTGCAATAGGAGCAAAGGTTTCCTCATAGTCAATGAAAAATTTCTAAGTAAAACCTTTTGCCACAAGTCTTGCCTTGTGCCTCTCATTGCTTCCATCAGCATTTAATTTGGTCTTGTAGACCCATTTACATACAACACATTTTTTTCCTTTGGGCAGCTTTACTAGCTCCCATGTATCATTATTTTTTATAGAGGATATTTCCTCTTTCATGGCTTCTTGCCATACATTTTGAGTACAAGCCTTCTCATAGCTAGATGGTTCTAGCTGTGCACTAGCCAATAAAGCATAATTGACTACATATCCCTTAGGATCATGGGAGTCATCATCCCCATACAATTGCAAATTTTTAAGTTGTTGCAAAACTGTATTCATTTCACTAGCTTGGCTTCTAGTGTATCTTTTATGGAAATTTTGATCCAACATTTGAAAATATGGATGATGTTGTAATGTTATTTTACCTCTTGATGGAGAATCAACATCCATAGGTGAATAACTCACTGATCATTGTGGAAAAGGACTTGGAGTGGATGTTGATGTACTCGAAGTAGTACTCCTTCTTGGGCTTGGAGAAGGTGTGCCTTTGTTTTTCCTAGGAGACACCTGTTGCATTTGTGAAGAACTTACATCTTGGGATCCATCATCAACAAAAATTATTTGATGACCCCATTCTCCCCCTTCATCAAATATTACACCACTGCAAAGTACAATATTATGTGTCTTTGGATTGTAGAGTCTATATGATTTGGTAGACTCACAATACCCTACAAAAATACAAGCTTGACTTTTGGGATTTCCTTTTCTCATCAGCAATGTGTGCATATGCTAAAGAACCAAAAACTTTGAAATGATTTACATTTGGTTTCTTTCCATACCACCCCTCATAAGGAGTGATGCCATCTAAACTAGAAGTCAAACTTCTATTTAGAATGTATACAATGGTTCTTACAACATCAGCCCAATACATATTAGTTAGATGCTTAGTCTAAAGCATCGTTCTCGCCATCTCAACTATGGTGTGATTATTTATTTCTGCCATACTATTCTATTGTGGGGTATAGGCATTGGTGAATTGCCTTTTGATCCCACTTGCTTTACAATATTTCAAAAATTCTTTTGAGGATTACTCGCTTCCTCGATTTGTCCTAAGACACTTTACATAAAACTCACTTTGTTTATCTACATTGTTTCTAAAATATATGAACCAATCAAAAGCTTCATCTTTATGTTTCAAAAAATAAATCCAGGACATTCTAGATAAATCATCTATGAAAGTGAGAAAATAGGAATTGTTTCCTATACTCTTTGTTTGCATTGGACCACAGATGTCCGAATGCACTAACTAAAGTGGATAGCTGGCCCTCCATGCTTATCTTCTTGGAAAGTTAGACCTTGAGTGCTTTCCCAAAGCACATCCTTCATAGACCTCCTTATGTTCATTGATTTTGGGAAGCCATGTCACCATAGCTTGAGAAGTTAACAATTTCAAGCTAGCTAAATTTATGTGACCATATCTAAAGTGCTAAAGCACACTTGGATTAGCTATTGCTCAATTTGCAATTTGAGCTCCCCTGGCTCTCTAAAATTGAGGGGAAATAACCTATTATTGGTCATTGGTACCTATGTGATGACACGATTACAATTGTTTTGATCAAGAATGATACATTTTCCTTCATAAAAAACAAGTTTATAATTATTCTCCATCATTTTCCCAATGCTTAGCTTATTGTGTTGGAACTTTGGAGTGTAGTAGATGTCATTCACTTTCTTTATGCCTTCTTTCGTTGGAACCTCTGTGGCTCCAATGCATTCGAATTGCAAAGCTTTATCATCCCCTAACTTGATGTGAGATTTATAAGTGGAATATAATGTAGCAAAGAGTTCTTCTTTTCCACTCATATGGTTGGAGCAACCAGTATCCAAAATCCATGTGTCATTTAGATTTTTTTTCTGATTGTCCATATGAAAGAAAAATATTAGAGGTTTCAAATTCTTCACCATAATTTCCATATTGACTACTGTTGTCTTGAGAATATTTTGACTAGCAGTCGCGAGCAAAGTGACCTAGTTTGCCACAGTTAAAACAAGATTTTTTGGACATGTCACCTCATCGCTCTTGATTTCCACTTCAACCTAGATTTCCACCTCTACTTTGGGTTCTGCCTCTTTTTTGATGGCCTCCCCTGCTAGGAGTACCTTCTCTGTAGTTGCCTTTGCCTCTACCTCTTATTTGACCTCTACCTTGACCTCTTCCACGTCCTCTTCCAACATTTTCATTGGATGTGAAGGCTTTATCATCACCTCCATAGCTGGTTGAAGGAAATTCCTGTAATCTCTTCATGAGATGTTAACGAACCAATTAATGCATCAAATGTTAAAGTGGAAAGATATTTTGACTCTTCTATGATTATGGCTATGTGATTCCATATTTGAAGAAGTGTTCGCAACACTTTCTTTACTATTGTTTCAGGCTTAATTTCCTCGCCAAGAGTAACCATTTTATCAATTACTGCCTTGAATCTGACACAGTAGTCACAAAATTTTTCATCTTCTTTCATTTTGAGATTTTCAAAATCTCATTTCAGTGTTTGAAGCCTCGCTTGCTTCACTTGATCACTTCCCTGGAATCCGTCTTTCAAAGCTTTCCACACATCTTGTGCAGTTATACAAGCGGCTATTCTAGGGAATATACTCTTCTCCAATGCTTCTTGGAGATGATAAAGAGTAGAAGAGTTGCTCTTTTGCATTTCTTTTCTTATTTTCTTATCTGTGGCACTTAATGTTGTCCAATTTGTGGGTTTTGTGTAACCCTATTCCACTATATCCCATAAACCTTTCCCTATGAGTAAGGTCTTTATTTTGATAGACCAATACTCGTATTCATATCCGTTGAATTCTGGAATAGGTAGATTTTTATGTGAGGCCATAGCTACTATAAACTAAAAAAACACTCTTTTTATTTCTCTGTTACAATAAAGCACTATGCTTTTCAAAGAAGAAATAAAGAAGAAGAAGAGATTATAAATTGAGATCAAATCTGACTTGATTCACCATTTCATTGATAGCTTGTTCTTCTTGTTGTGGTGCTGCTATCACTTGATTCATGAAATTGTCTGCTACCTTTTCTTCATCTTCACTAATCAATATTATCTCTGGTGATTCAGGTTCTAGAATTTCAATGGAGTCATTATTATTGAATTATGGATTTACTGGTTCTTGTGGTTGAGATTCTGATTGTTCAAATCTACTATCGAATGAGTTATATTTAGAGTCTACCTCGTACGCTAAGTCCGGATGTCTTTGATGTGCTATTACTGCATTTTGCAACTGACTAAACATAGTATGTAGCCCATAAGCTCATACTTTTTCATCAAATATTTTGACGTTTTCTCTCACCAAAAGTGCACAGAGAGCATGATAACAACCGTTGGATCGTATCATCAATGTGTCTTTACAAATTTTAGTACTTCTATGCTTTGCCTCTCTCAGAATTTTACAAAGTAATTTTAAGTCTCTTAGGCTTTTTACATACTATTTCCTCTTAGGAAATCTCTATTTGCCTTTTCATAAAAGTTTGCAATTTTTTTTTTATAAAAACCTTATTAAAATATTAATTAATAATTAAGCAAATATTTAATTAAAACATTTAAAAAATATTTTAATAAAATATTAAGCTAAATTATTAAATAATTTAATAAGTTAAATAAAACTTTTAAATACAATAAAAAATTAATCAAAGGGGGCTTTTTTTTTTTTAAATTTGGATCCGACGGGACTCGAACCCGTGATCTCTTCCATGCTACAAAGACTTCTTACCACCTCGGTAGCCTCGACCGATGAAACCAGAAGCACAACAAACAAATATTATACCTTTATCCTTAGCACTTCATTTTTAAAAAAAATCAACGTGTTGTGTTGTCGATGGGAATCGAACCCGCGATCAAATGGGGGTGGGCACCTTAAGGTTGGTTCCTAGCCAGTTGAGCTAGGCGCTCGACAAGAAGGCCTGGGGAGAGCCTTCTATATGAAGGCACTCAGTGCCTTTGAAGTTAAAAAAAATGGGACTTATTAGTCCAACATGCTCCAGGAAGTGAGCAAATGAGGGATTTAAAACCCTCTGGGTGTAATAGGATTTTCTATTGCCTTCGAGTAATCACTTTGCCTATATTTTTGGACTACTCCACCCAATAGCCTTGTGCCACATCACATTTTGCTCTATCCTCACTCCATGTCACCTTCTAATCTCATCATGCCACGTGTCTGACCTCTATCCTCTCCTAGCTCACCACGTAGTTTGGTCCTTGACCTCTCCTCACACACCACATGTCCTTGTCTAGTCAGCTCGTCCTATCACCTGGTCTAGTTAGCTCTCCTCTGCCAGTTGTCACTCGACCTTGCCTGGTAAATTTAGATCAAACTCTCCTTCATCAGTTATCACTCGCTCTCGACATCGTCTGGTCAGTTTTGATCAAAATCTCCTCCTCTCGACCTCGTCTGGTCTTGAACGTCGAATCTGGGCCCTCTTGCTTTTTCTTGGGATGCGGTTCGCTGTTGGGCCCTCCTAATCCTTCTCAGGATGTGGGCCCTCCTGCTCCTCCTCGGGATGTGGTTCCTATGACCTTGATGCACCTTGCTCCCTAGCAAGCTCTGATAGCAGATGTGAATCATTATTTGCATTTACTAAAAAATAAATAAATTACAAGTTTATATAGTTGCCCCTAAGTATTTTGGATAAATAGATGGGCTACAAACAAAATTCTAATACAACCACTATTCTACTATTTCGACCACCTACCAACATCCTTGCTTGTCGTCCACCCTAGCCGCATGCCGTCCAAGGTAACCTATGTGGGGTAAAAAGTAACAATTATTATTTTTAACTGCCAACATTTACATGTAAATCCCCTTTAATGAAGGTATTTTACTTCTTCGAAAGGAAATTTTAGAAGAAAATTATTAGATTTTTGGGATTCCATGTGAGACTTAAATAGATGTGACACTTGAAGCACTTGAGATTAGAAAATATTACCTTCCTATCTAAGATGTTGTCATGTGAATTTCTCACAAATATGCAAAGGAGGGTGAAATATTTTCTCTCCCAAAATATTGTGTTTGGCTTCTCTTTAGAGGGATATGATTCTATAGAATAAGTAGAGGTGAGTGTGAAACCAGAACATGAGACATTTTTGTTAGAGTTGATATTGATACTAGAACCCACGGGCAAAATTGAGGAAGAAAATGAGCCAAAACATGAAACTTATAACTTTTATATAAAGATAAATTCACAAGGATTGAAGAAATATCATGGTTCTTTTTGTGAAGAAGTATTTCTCTTTGAATATGATATCCTAGAAGTAAACACTACTCAATAGATAAAAAAATATTTATCTATGACTGATTTTTTAAGTGATTCTAGACAAAGGGTTATATTGAGTAACAAAGAATCCATGATCTTAGGAATGATGTACTTTTCTATAATTTTGGGGAGTACTAATAGGGTAAACTTGCATTACAATAGTTTTATTCTTTGAAAGGAGACATTGAATTAATCAAGGAAAAATAAGAAAAACCACTACTATTGATTAATAATATGTTGTTTGGTTTCATATAATATGGAGGAAAACTAATAGTGGGTATCATAATTTAACATGCAATGAAACAAAAAATAAATATACTACCATTATTGCATGTATTTTAGTGCCCACCCATATTCCCAACCACTCCAAGGTTAAAAAGGGGTGTCATTTTCAACATATTTGGTATCAAGAGATTGATCAAAAGGGGATAAAGGGAGAAAAGGTTGTTCTAATTATTAAAATGTTAACATCCATCCATGGTCCTTATTTTTTTAGTGAAGAATCATACTACCCCTCAAAAATCATTCATGAGACTTTGAATTTGGGAAGCCCACCTAGCGTAACCATCCATTTGCACCATTAGTGTGATCTCACTTACTATGTTTACATGGGTTTTGGAGCATTCTAAGTTGAAATTATAGCATCAGAAGGGAGGGTAGTTATTTTTTTAAGCCTATAAATAAAATAATATTTTGATTTACAAAATAGCTATTCTTTTATAGATCCCCTATTCTCATTTCCATTATTTATTTATTTTTATTTTTATTTTGAGAGAGAGAGAGAGAGTTTGAAAAAATGAGAAATCCTCATCTCACCTAAGCAAAAAATTTATAAGAGACACTCAGGTTTCTATTTCTTTGTATCCCTTTCTTTCAAGTTTTGTTGAGTATATCTCCTAGATTAGTGCTTTATTTCCAAAAGTTGATAATATGAGATGCCAACCCAAGAATACAATGATAAAAATATGATTCACAAGATCTAGACCATTTTTAGGGAGGTAGGAGTTCTCTTCATTTTGACTTTGTAACCCAATGAATGAGGTAGATTCTAGGATAAGCCTTGATAACAATGCAGTTATAAAAATTACTATCATCATGAAAGTTGGCAAATAGGCCTCACACAATGCAAACTTTGATGACTCACAAAATTAGTGATAGATGACTATAAAAAACCAAAGAGAAATGCTCTAGAAACAAAAGAAGGTTCATATATCAAGAAAATAGTTATAAGAATAAAAATTGCTAATCTAGAAGTACAAATTACTTACACAATATTCCCCACAAATATTTTTACTTCACTTCCACCCCCCATTTTTTCTATTCCTATTTATTCTACGTCCCATTTCTTGAACCCCCTAACTTCTTCTATTGTTCCTATCTCACCTCGAATAAGTGGAACCCTAAGAGTCACTAGAAAGTTTATTTGTCCAAGATATAGGGTCATACTACATGCCATATCCACCCAAGTTTATCCCATCACCATTAACATCACTATCATCAACTATTTAATAACCATCGACTTTTCCTTCGGTTCCTCATATTGTAATCATCATTGAATCACTTCATGTATCCTAATTTAATTTCCTCATATCACCTACCACTACCTAGTCCATGTCATCATGTCAAATGGGTATCATCACCCTAATTGATCCATTGGTCACTATAGGTATGGCAATACTACTTCCATCCAATAGCATGAGGAGTGTTTGATACAATCTATATTACTCCAAAGAAACATTCCACCCTTAATGCTAGTTAAGTATTCCCTCATTAGGTAATATAAATCCTTGAAAAAAAAAGAGAGGAAAGTATCAGGTATCATACAAGAGATAAGAAATTATATTGATCAAAATCCATACATGTGATCTCATAATCCCCATTGGAAAAAAGGTGTAGGAAATTGTTGATTGTAGAGGCACTTCTAATGGATCTAATAAGCTTAGTAACTATGCTAGCCAACTATATCACCAAATTATACATATTAGAGGGCTACTATATTCCATATAGTACACCTGACAGTGAAGTCACAACAAGCAATGGTTATTAGATATGCTTAGGTAATTGTTGAAGCTAAAGAATATAAAAAACAATCCCTACACAATGCAAACACTAGAACAACTAGTGAAAGACATGCAAATGCGAGTGGTGTAGCTACATTAGGAAAAAAAAGGAATTAAAATAGGGTAAAATATGATTTGAGAGGGTAGGTAGTAGTAAAGAAAGGAATAAGAAAATAATTATCCAAGTTCAAAGGGTAGCTAGCACAAGAGAAATATAGGTTGAAGAAATGAGAGATACATGACTCATAAATTCAACATGATAGGTTGAAAGTAACAACATAGAGTAGGAGATAGTGTTACACCTAATGCTTCAAACAAGATTACAAAGTTATAAAACATTTTATATGAAGGGAGAGATCCTCTCAAAGGGACCAAAATGAGAAATAGACTTTGGATGGTAAGATGATGAAAAATTTAGACCTAACCTTTGGTACATATTGGTAGACATTTTCTAAACATACTACCCCAAAGATGAATATATGTAACCCATAGTTTTGAAAATTTGTTATAAGTTGTTCTATATTTTGAAGACTATACGACAAAAAAATAGGCATAATCTAGATCTCTTACTATAGCTCTAAAATTTTCTCACTCCTTTACTTTAGGCTAATGGATCCACCCCTAGAAGGGGAATGGGAAAATGATAGGTCTATACCTCAGAGGAGAGGCACTTGATGTCGTGTCCTCTTTGGTGATTTTTTGATGAATTTGGTGGGTTCACCAAGAAAAATTTATGTGGCAGTTTCAATGCCTAGGTTGGGAGTTTGTTTGATGTGTTCCTTTTAATTTACTCGCATTCACCTAGTTTGGCCAAATGCAACTAACCTATACTACATGCAATTTAGATTCAAATGAATACAATACACAACAAAGTATAGAAGGTAAATGAATGCAATGCTTAATTATGGAAGCAATTTCACACTATTACTCAATCCGGATCTTTGATGTAGAATATTTTTTCTTGCTACAGGTAATATCAGACTTTACAGGGCAATATCAGACATCTGATCTGGTATCAACAGGTTCTATCTAGTACCAATAGGTCCAATATGATCAAAAACTTATAATTTCATAGTTTTATGCCAAAAAAAAAAAATACCTGCATGATATAAAATGGATTAAGCATATAACAGACTATATAAACTCATTACTTGCAATATTTTAAAAGAAACAATGTGCGTCTATGCTTATAAATGCAAAATAGTAGAATGAAATGATATGATGGTGAACTTTGGGTATGATAAATGAAACTAATGCTTAGATGAGATGATAAATAACATATGTAATATTGTAAATGTAAAACGAGGATTAGAAATACAAAAAGAGGTCTAAAGGTGCCCCCAAGTAGCCTACAGATGAGATCAAACTTGTTCTGACGATATCAAACATCCGATCTTGTATCATACCAACCGATGCACACTTCCAGATCTCCTAACCTACAAGAAAGTATGAAACTAGAAAATGCACTATAATACTAAATATGCGAGAATGAATGGAAAGCCAGACCGAGGGGGATCCAAGGAGAGTACCTGGATTAAATAGGCAAAGGTGAGCTAGGTGGGTTGGGATAAAAAATAAAGGGGAGTTACGATCTCTCCCAATATGGACGATATTGGCTGATCCAATACCATAACATCCACGTCGTTGGCTAGGTACAAACAAAATAGTTACAACAAAAATTTATCATTTTGTTGTTTTGGGTGATTTTCTATTTTGGACGAGATTGGACATCCGATATCGTACAATGAAGTCTGATATTGGATCGAATAATCGATATCGGTCAAATAGAGCCGATATTGTCAAGAAGTTAGAAACAAACTTAATGCAGGTACAAAAATCGAGATAGGAGGTTAGCATGTGGTTTTAATTAATTTTTGAATGTTTTTGACTTAGGTTAAATTGACATAGGTCCATTTTAACCTATTACATTTTGCCCCCTCTTTAGCACACTTCTGAAAAAAATGCATTAAATAAAAAATGGTATGCTTTACGAGAAAATAAATATTTATTGTAAAAAAAAACTATTGAAGCTTCAAATTTTATTGAAAATTGCATTAAGTGTGATACCCCCTTTGAGTTTTTACACCAAATTCTGAGTTTGGTGTAAAACTCAAAATTTTCAAATTTTAGGGGTAAAATAAAATAAAATAGAAAATGTTAGGGTAAACCTAATTCATTTTCTTTTTTACTACTGTTGAAACTGTTGCTCTAAGGAGAAGATGGTCGAAGTCACACACCGAGCGGATGAGGTGTGAGAGATGCCAGGGAGTGTAAGGGTAAGTATCTTGAACTTATTTAGCTTAAAATTTTCATGTTTTAGCATTTAATTTTTGGATTTTTAGGGCACGGTTGCCATCGTGCAGTCGCATCGGTAATATCAGACCTATTTTGGTGATATCAAATTTTTTGATATCATCAAAATGGATTTGATATTGTCAATATCGACCAAATTTTGGTGTTATCGGTGAATACTATATCATAAAAATAGATCCAATATTGAACAATTAAGTTTGATATTGCGATATTAAGTTCGATATTGAAAATTAGGTTCGATCATGCAATTTTAGGTCTGATTACTAACTTTGATTTTTTTGTTGCTTTATTTTGTTAACAAAAACTAGCTTTGAAGAACAGGGAATGGAGATATGGAGGTCTCCAAGAAGACTTGAGTGCCCTCTCGGATGTAGAGAGGACCACTCTAGAGGTGATAGGGCTGAGACATGTGGTAGAGATGCCATAAATACCAGTGGATTTGAGGCTATTGATGACACTAGCTGAGTGGTGGTATTTGGGGTCCTCATGTTTTTGGTTATCGACAAGGGAGATGGCCCTGATACTGGAGGATTATTGGTAGATACTCAGGGTGCCTATTAGGGGCATGTACATAACTATGTATGGCAATAAGGGCCAGACAATGCAACAATTGTTTGGGGATCCGAGATTCTTACTTAAGAAGGGCAAATTTAGCATTGATAGACTAGGCCAAATAGCTAGGGTGTCTAGAATGACAGTGGTGCTTAGTGGGATGGTGGCATGGCTACTATTATGTCATCTCAATGGTTTCCATCTACCATGGACTTCAGTAGAGATTATCTGTGACATGAGGGATTAAAGTGTGCATTTTTCTTGGGGTCCATACATTTTGTGTCGACTGTACAAGACTCTCCATAGGGTTGTATACATAGAAGGTAAGGCATTGGTACTTACCTAATTCCTACATGTATGGTGTTGGGAGCACATAGTAGTTAGACAACCTATAGGGCTACCTTTGGTAAGGGTTGAGTATGGGAGACCCAAAGTGTTCTGCTGGCACTTGCACAAAGGTCACCATGGGCATATTAGCCTCAACATAGTGAGGAGGCTGATGGATGAGCTAACTATGAATGACATCTAGTGGAGGCCTTGGAGAGAGCTTCTAGGTAGGGAGAGGATAGTTTTGACTTGGCTCACTTAAGGTGAGTTATTTGGATTTGGATGGAGTAGGAATATGTGGAGCTACATTGTGTATACTGAGTTCTATGTTAGTTTGGACTGCAATAGGACATCCCTATGACTAGGGATATCACATTTTATAGGGTGACTCAAGATACTACTACAGTGAGTGATGCTCCTGATATGGCATAGTTCATGGACCCTTTTTTGGACAATGATGTGGTGGTCATGGCAAATGGGAATGATGCTGGGGTGACTTCTAGGTATCCTCAATGGTAAGTGAGCATCCTTCCTACATGGATTACTAGGCCAAGAGGCAGGATCCATCAAGTAGCTAAGCAGGTCTTTTGATAGTGATGCACTACTAGATAGCAGTAGTAGAGGACACATGCACCCCCTAGGAGAAAGAGACCTCACACTAGGGGAGTTCATATAATCTATATGACATCCAGATCAGAGCGGGATGTTGGGATAAGAGAGGGGTCTAGGGAAGCAAGGGAGGATAGGAGAGCATCTCCTCAACAGGAGAGGAGACTTAACTCACCCAGGAAGGGCATGATGAGGGATGATGGAGAGAGTAATGATATGGCAGCTCTATGGGTGGAGAACATGAGTCTAAAGACTTAAAATTAGACTTTAGAGGTGTAGCTCATAGAGGCACGGGCTCAAGTGGCTCAAGGAGCTAGGGCTCCTACTCTGATATCTTCCTAGTCGACTCGATAAAGGAGGAGAAGTTCTGGAGGAGAGCTAGCTCGAGCTCTTCAATTTGTAAGTTTTTATCAGGGATTGTACTTTGTAGTAGTGCCTAGGGAATAGATATAGCCATTACCTATAGAGTTTGTGATTTTAAGTTGCTTGAGATCAGTGTCTCGATCAATGACTAGGGATACTACTATAGAGGCGATAGAGTTTTGACCACCATGATCCAATGGTGGGGATGATGATGCTCAGAGCTCTAGAGGATGGAGAGTGATAGGGATGATAGACTAGGGTATTTTTTTGTGATATATCTCTAGTGACTGAGTATACTAATTTTGGAGATTGTGGTATACCAATTCGACTTCATTTTGTACATATATGTTGATATATATATATATATATATATATATATATATATATATATATATGATCCTTTTTTTATATACAATATTGTGTGATTTGATTGGATGATTTATTGCATTTGCTTATGATTTTTTGTGTTACATAATTTCTTATAATCATGCTTTTATTTTTAAATATTTATGATCATGCTTAACTTGAAAAAAAAAATGATTTTGTAAATTATTTTTGGAAGATAAAAGATGTTTTTTGTGAAGGTGATAAAGTAGATGGACTAGCAATGAACCCCAAAAGGATGTTGTGCTATTATATGACCATTTGTGGAGATCAATGCTCACTAGGTCATGAAGCAAATCCTATTGTGAGGAATTTTTGTATTGCTAATACCAAAAATGATTGTGGGCTCAAGATTAACCTTGAGGATTATGATAATGAAAAGATGATGTTGATTGTTTTTAAGAGACATTGATTTTGAGAAAATAGGTTGATAAAGATTGTATTTGTGAGGGATATAAAGTGATTTAAGCATGAAAAATTGGGAAGGATGACTTGCGCTAGGCATATAATTCCTAGTATGAATTTTGAAGGTAAAGATATTACTAGGAATTACATCATCATGAAGTCAAAATGCATGATTTAAAAAATGCAAGTTTATTGGAAACAAATCATTGTGTCACATGTTGAAAATTTGGAGGATAATATATACTATAATTTTCTAAAATGAAGTGATTTGTAGGGATTAATGCAAATGGTTACAAACTAATGTTTTCTAGCAAAATTCAAAGAAATATTTTAAATTATTTCAAGGATAAAATCAAATTTATCAAGAACCGATGTGTGATATGTGAGTTCATTATCCATATTAATTTACATAACGATACAAAATCTCTCAAGGATCAAATGTGTGTGCTTGTGAAGTGGATTTACCAATTTTGATTGAGGTAATGATACAAACAAACTTTTATGAACTAATGTGTGTGCAAGTGAAATATTCATTAACCATGATTTTGTGCATGCAATTATACTGAACTACTATGTAAGTCAATTTACCAGAAACTAGCTAATCCACAAGAGAACTTTGGTCTGTACAAAAGAAGTTCGTTAATGTGACAAACATGTCACCACACGTAAGGATACTGCCATTGCCAAGTCGGCTTGATTCCACTTGACCTGTAATGAGGATCACCCCATGGTGTTCAAATAACTGAGGAATTCCAGGGATTCAAGCTCATTACCTCATTTTCTTTTAATTTCTTTTGAGTAGATATTCTTATTCATTTTTGCTTTTGAACAAGGGGATTTTATTGCTTTTTTAGTAAAACTAATTTTTATTTTCTTTCTCTTTTTCTTTGCTTTCTTTTCTTTTCTTTTTTCTTTTTCAAGATACTTTCTCAGATTAGACAAGGAGCAAGGGATTTTTTTTGGGTAGGGGGGAGCTTGTCCTTTTGCCAATTATCAGTATTCTAGACCATGTGCATAATATGATAGCAAGGGAAACCTTTTGCTTAAAGAACAAAGACTAATATGTAGTATCATTTTTTGAAATTGCAAAAAAAATCATTTTAAGATGTGAAAATATGTTTTGGTTCAAAAAGTAGCAAAAATAGTTCCCAAAAATCAAAATCTATTTAGTGAAGTAATAGTGATTTTGGTTAAAGAGAGATTTATAATCAAAATGACAAAATAAAAATTTATTAACAATGTGAATTAGGTGAATGGTTCAAGATAACTTTTGAGTTTATCCAAAAGAAAATAAAATATGATTTTGAATTTTGGAAAAACAACAAACAATGATGCGGAATGATGACTTAACAGTAATTTGGAATATTTTTAGAAAATTTTCATATTTTTTTTTTTTTTTTGTTTTGTGATTTGATGGTAATTGCAAACTGAAAAATGAAGAAGTTATTTACAATTATATACAATGATGGAACTTTTGTTGTTATGCATAATATCTCTTTAGATGCATGATATTCATTGGTTCTTTGAGGTATTTTCCATCCAAAGTAGCCAAGCGATATGCACCTGATCCAAATTTTGTAGTGATGACAAATGGTCCAAGCCAATTAGGTTGAAATTTTCCTTTAAGATATTTTCTAGCATTAGTATTTTTTTTATTTTCTTTAAGGACTAAATATCTGACCTCAAAATATCAATTATTAACTTTCTTTGCATATGATATTTTGAGTTTATCCTGGTAAGTGCAAATATGTTCTAGAGCATGAATGTGTTTTTTATCTAGAAGTTCCAACTGACTTAGTCTGCCAGCATGATATTCATCTCCTACTTTGAAATATTGAAGTAGAAGAGCTAAAGAAGGAACTTCTAACTCAAATGGGAAAACTGCTTCAACACCATAAACTAAGACAAAAGGAAAAGCTCCTGTAGGAGTACGAACACTAGTTCAATAAGCCCACAAGGTGGGATATAATTGCATATGCTAATCATGGCCTGATTTATTAACCAGTATTTTTAAAATTTTTATCAAAGTTTTATTATATGCTTCAGCTTGATCATTTCCTTTTGGATAATATGGAGTGGACCATCGATGTTGGATCTTATATTTTTGAAAAAATTTCTTAATGTATTTATTTTTAAAACATGTTCCATTATCAAAAATAAGTGTTTATGGAATCCCAAATCTACAAATTATTTAATTTAAGATGAATTTAGATACTTGGTTTCCTATGCAAAAATCTAGTGGTATAGATTCCACCCATTTTGTAAAATATTATTTTGTTATGATGAATTTATGACCATCTGAAGAGATGGGATTGATTTTACCAATGATATCCAAAATCCATTTGGAAAAGGGCCAAGGAGAAGATATGGTTTGAAGTTCTTGAGCAGAAGCATGAATAAGGTATGCATGTCGTTGGCACTTGTCACAATGATGTACATAATAATTTACATCTTTTTCTATGGAAGTCCAAAATTAACCCACCCGTAAGAGTTTTTTAGCAATTGAAATTCCACTAAAGTGACCTCCACAAGATCCATCATGGACTTCACTTAATGCTCTCTTAGATTCTTCTAAATTGAGGTATCTTAAAAGAATACCTTAAAAATATATTCTATATAAAGTATTTCTAATAAGCACAAAGTGAATAACTTGCTTACGTAACAACCTACATTGGTTTCTATCTAACCCTTCTAGAAAGGTCCCTTTTTGGAGAAAGTTAAAAATGTCTATATACTAAGGTTCTGGAGTTATCTCATTAATTAAAAACACATCTACTGGTTCTAGATAAGATTTTTATGAGGCAGGCTCTTGAAGTTGATGAATGATAATTGTAGCATATTCATAATCCAACTCTAAAGGCAAAAGAGAGGTGGCAACAACCATGGCATTAGCATCATGGTTTCTAGTACGAGGGATAGCCTCAAGAGTTACTTTTTTAAATAAAGAGATAATTTTTAAGATATAATCCTTATAGGGATGCAATTTCTCATCTCGTGTTTGATATACATTATTAATTTGATTTATCACGAGTTGGGAATCTCAAAAGACTAATAAAATTTTGATTTTTAGAGACAAAGTTGCCCATAATCCAAGGATTAGGGCTTCATATTCTATAGTGTTATTGGTGCAAGAAAATTGTAGTTTGAATTATAAGGGAATATGATGCTTTTATGGAGATATTAATATGATACCTACTCCTAAACCACTCATACATCTAGCTCCACAAAAATATAAGGACAAATATTTAGAATGATCTTCTTCTAATTTAAGACATTCATAAGGAAATTTAATGTTTAAAGGATGAGTAGACTCAAGAGGAGCACAACAAGTTGATCAACTATGACTTGACCTTTGATATATTTTTGACCAAAAAATGTGGGTTCAAACTCGCTTAGAGCAAGAATCCATTTAGTTGTGTGTCCTGATAAGTAAGGTCTACTCATAAAATATCTTAATGGATCAGATTTTGCAATGAAAAATGTCTTTTGGCTAAGCATATAATCACATAATTTTTGTGTGGAAAATACAACCACCAAGAAAAGCTTCTCTATGGGTGTGAAATGGATTTTTATAACTTATTAATGTTCTACTTATGTAATAGGTGGATCACTTTTTTTTATTATCATCAAGTTGAGCCAACATTGCTCCTAATGCAAGCTCAGAAGTAGATATATATATATATATATATATATATAATAAAAGGATATTCTAGTTTAGGTGGAACGAGCACTAGAGGGGTAAGAATATATTTCTTAAGGGATTCAAATGCTTATTGGAATTCATTATCCCATTGAAATGGTATATTTTTCTTAAGTAACTTAACAAAATGTCAAGTTTTGTATGTCAATTTATCAATGAAGTGACGGATATGAGAAAATAGACTCATTAGATTAATAATCATAAGAAATTACAATGCTTTTATAGCACTCCAATCAGTTTGAAATCTCTACTATTATGGAGATCTTACTTGCTCCTACTATGTTTAAAAACACTCTAAAAAATTCCCTATATGCTCTCACAATAAAATTGATTTCCTCTCAAATATTAAAGTTGGTGCAACTATATTTAAATGAATGCTAAATATTTAGAACCTATATACTTTAGGGAATATACTCTAAAGTATGCTCTAGAGTCCAACATTCTCCCCCTTAAAGTTGAGAGGACTGACTAGACAGTCTCTCAGCTTTATATACTAAGCTTTCACAACTCCTTTGGTGAAAATGTCCACTATGTTGTCCAAAGTGCTACAATGTCATAGCTCAATCACCTATTTCTCCACCATATATCAAATGAAGTGATACTTCATGTCAAAGTGCTTTTACCTGCTGTGGTAGATAGGATTATGTGCCAATTGTATGGCACTCATATTGTCACAATACAATATAGTAGGACTACATTATATTTCTCCTATTTCTTCAAGTACTTTTATCAACCATAAATCTTGGGTACTAGCATTTGTGATTGCTATGTACTCAGCTTCAGTATATGGTAATGCTACAACAGTCTGCTTTTTGGAACTCCAAGTAATTATTCCTGACCCAAGACTAAAACAATTCCCTAAAGTAGATTTTCTATCATCTATATTACTGCCCCAGTCACTATCACTAAAGCCAAGTAATTTTACAAAATTATATTTGTGGTAATGGATCCCAAAATCCAATGTACCCTTTACATATCTCAAAAAAAATTTAGTTGCTTGTAGATGAAGTTCAGATGGATCGGTCATATACCTTGAAACAAGAGAAAATGCATATTGAATATTCGGCCTTGTGTTGGTAAGGAACATTAGACTCCCAACCATGCTCCTGTAAGTGGTCATGTAAAATTTTGGTGCTCCATATTCTTTGCTCAATTGGATCCCATGACCTGTTGGAGTTGCAACAGACTTGTATTTCTCCATAGAAAAATTCTTTATCATGTCTTGAGCATATTTACGTTGACATATGAAGATTCCTTTACCTGTTTGATGTACTTCCATGCCTAGGAAGTAATGCATCAAGCCTAGATATTTCATTTCAAATTCTTTCATCATGGAGTTTTTGAACTCCTTATTCATCTTAGCACTACTACCCATGAATATTATATCATCCACATATAAACATACAATGATAATGTCTTTACCTTGTTTCATGTAGTAGATATTAGGTTCACTTTTTCTCCTGGTGAACCCATACCTTTGAAAGTAGCCATCAATGCATGAGTACCATGCCCTTGGTGCTTGCTTGAGGCCATACAATGCTTTCTTTAATTTGTAGACAAGATGCTCCTTACCTTGTTCTTAAAATCCTTGAGGTTGTTGCACAAAAACCTCTTCATTCAAGTACCCATTAAGAAAGGCACTTTTAACATCCATGTGCTGAATTTTCCACCCTTTGTGAGCATCCAAGGAAAGTACTATTTTGATTGTCTCCTATCTAGCAACAAGAGCAAAGGTCTCCTCATAGTCAATACCATAATTCTGAGTAAATACTTTTGCTACTAGCCTTGCCTTATGTCTTTCAATGCTCCCATTAGCATTAAAATTGGCCTTGTAGACCCATTTACATACAACACATTTATTGCCTTTAGGAAGCTCCACTAGCTCCCAAGTATCATTCTTTTTTATAGAGGTAATTTACGCTTTCATGGCTTGTTGTCATACATCATGAGTGCATGATTTTTCATAACTAGATGGATCTATCTCTATAATATTAATTAAAGCATAGTTTACAACATCGCCCTTAGGCTCTTGAGAGTCATCATCACCATACATGTGCAAATTTTCAAGTCTTTTCAAAATTGCATTCATCTCACTAGTTTGGCTTCTAGTGTACATTTTTTGGAAATTCTTATCCAACATTTGAAAATAAGTATGGTGTTGAAGTGTTCTCTTACATCTTTATGGAGAATCAATATCCATTGGTGAATAACTTACTGATATTTGTGGAGAAGGACTAGGAGTAGCATCAGTTCTACTTTAAGTAGTACTCATACTTGGGCTTCGAGGAGGACTTTCTTTACTATTTTTGGGCTACACTTGCTGAACTTGAGAGGAAATTGCATCATGAGATCCATCATCAACAAAAAACTTTTTGATGACCCCATACTCCCCCTTCATCAAAAATCACATCTCTGGAAATTACAACTTTATGTGTTTTTGGATTGTAGAGCCTATATGCCTTTGAAGACTCACAATACCCAATGAAAATACATGCTTGACTTTTGGGTTCAAGTTTCTTTCTTGTTTCATCAAGAATGTGTGCATATGCAAGACAACTAAAAACTTCGAAGTGGTTTACATTTGGCTTTTTTTCATACCAACCCTCATAAGGAGTCATCCCATCTAAACTAGAAGTAGGACTCCTATTCAAAATTTAAACACTTGTTCTAACAACATCAGCCCAATACATGTTACTGAGTTGCTTTATTTGAAGCATTGATCTAGCTATTTCTACAATAGTATGGTTCTTTATTTTAGCCACACCATTTTGTTGTGGGGTGTAAGCAGTAGTTAATTGCCTTTTGATCCCACAATATTTACAAAATTTGAGAAATGCATTTGAACAAAACTCCCCTCCTTTATCAGTCCTTAATATCACAACATACTCACTTTGATTCTCTACATTATTTTTGAAATATTTGAAACATTTAAAAGCTTCATCTTTAGTTTTCAAAAAATAAATCCAACACATTCTAGAGAAATCATCAATGAAAGTGAAAAAGTAAGAATTGTTACCCAAGCTTTTGGTATTCATTGGACCACAAATGTCCGAATGTACCAATTGTAGTGGATGGCTTTCTCTCCATGCTTGTCCTCTTGGAAAATTGGTTCTTGAGTGTTTTTCCAAAACACATCCTTAACACACCTCCTTGTGCTCTTCAACTTTTGGCAATCCACATACCATATCTTGTGAAGTCAACAACTTCAAGCTTGCAAAGTTAATATGACCATATATCAAGTGCCAAAGCACACTTAGATTTTCTATGGCCACATTGGCAAGTTGGGCACCTACTTGTTCCCCAAAATTAAGAGGAAATAACCTATTATTTGTCATAGGAACTTGTGTAACAACTCTATTACAATTATTTTTGTCAAAAATTACACATTTTCCATCTTCAAAAATAAGCTTGTAGTTCTTTTCCATTATTTGTCCAATACTAAGCAAATTATGTTGGATTTTGGGGGTGTAATAAATGTTGTTTACCTTATTTGTGCCTTTTTTTTTGGAACCTCCATGGCTCCCATACCTTCAACTTGTAGTGCCTTTTCATCTCCCAATATGATATTTGACTTGTAGGTGGAATCCATTGTAGCTAAAAGCTCTTCTTTACCACTCATATGATTTGAGCATCTAGTATCCAAAATCCAAGTTTCATTGATATTTTGATATGATTTTCCATAGGTGAGAAACAGATTTGAAGAAGTTCCTTCCTCTTCTCCATAGTTTCCATAGTTATTACCTTGCCCTTCTTGAGAAGGTTTGGACCAACAATCTCTAGCAAAGTGACCAACCTTACCACAATTGTAACAAGATTTATTTGATTTGTCACCTCCTATTCATCTTAATTGGTTGCCACATATTGATCTACCTCTTCCTTTACCTATCCTTTGTCCTCTTTCTTGTCCTCTTCCTTCATCCTCCTTGTATGAGAATGCTTTGTCATCACCTCTCGAGCTTGTTGAAGTAGAACCCTGTAATATCTCTTTATGAGACATCAAAGAACCAATTAGAGCATCAAAAGTTAGAGTAGACAAATATTTAGACTCTTCAATAATGATAGCAATATGGTTCCATTTATGAAGAAGGTTTCTCAATACTTTCTTCACAACTACTTCAGTTTTGATGTCTTCTCCAAGGGTTTGCATTTTGTTTACAATGGCTTTCACTCTAACACAATAATCACTTACATTTTCATCATTTTGTATTTTTAGATTCTCAAAATCCTTCTTCAATGTTTGAAGACTCAATTTCTTCACTTTATTTCTACATTTATAGATATCCTTCAAGGCACCCCAAGAATCTAGAGCTGATGTACATGAAGCAATCCTTGGAAAGATGCTTTTCTCCAAGGCTGCTTGGAGATGGTAGAGGGCAAATAAGTTTTTCTTTTGGGCATCATTTTTATTGGTTCTATTAGTTGCACTAAAGGTGGTACAATATGAAGGTTTATTTTATACTTCTTCTAAAATATCCCATAACCCCTTGCCTATGAGTAAGGTCTTCATCTTGATATACCAATACTCATAATCTAACCCATTGAATTCAGGAATGGGAATATTGTTATTGGCAACCATTGATGCTAATAAAAAAAACTTTGGAATAATATATATATCTTCTAATACAATATTTTTGCAATAAATAGTAGTAGTAGATCTTATTTTACTCGATTGACTCAACCTGTTAAGTCAATCTCTCAGAATTAACCTTTGATTGCAAAAATGCATGCTTCTTTTTTATTTACTAAAATCTCAAGCACCAAATTTAACATAAATCGACCAATACTGATTGAAAAAAACTGAAATTTTTATTGTAGACTTCTGATATATGTATCTGAAAATCCAATAAATTTCAGAAGCAAATTCACACAAATGAGAAATATGTGATCAATTTACTTTTGCCCTTTCTAGATCTTAGAGTGTTTTTGAGACAACCTCAATGTTTTTCACATAAATAAATCCATACATCTCCAAAATTTCTAAAAATTAAAATTTGTATTCCTAAGACAATAATATAAAAACCCTCTAAATTTTAGAATAAAATTCACAAAGGTAAAAAAAATGTGATCATTTACTTTTTTCTTTTTTATCACAATTCCGGATCTAGGATTTTTGAAGAAAAAATAAATATTCACACAAATTGATCAATACAGATCCAAAAGACCTGAATTTTTTTATAAATGATGATTATATCTAAATAATATTTATCCCAAAATTTTAGAAGCAAATACCCTGTATTCTACCTTATACAACCATTTTATTGTAAAACTAAAAATGCTAATAAAATCAGCAAATGCACTCCAAATTTCTCGAAATTTTGACTGCATCCTCTTGATATAATTATATAAAAACCCTTAAAATTTCATCATAAAATACCTCAATATGCATGAGATATGAATTATTTACTCGAGATCTTCCTTGCAACTCTATTGAGCGCTGGCCACTTGAGTTTCTCTGACAAAGTGCGTGCTTCAGATCTCTTCACGCCACTCTCCATAGGTTTTTATTTGTTTGAGGAAACCTGGATATTATACAAAAATAAGAAAATAGACTCATTAGATTAATAATCATAAGAACTTACAATGCTTTTATAGCACTCCAATTAGTTTGAAATCTCTACTATTATGGAGATCTTACTTGCTTCTACTATGTTTAGAAACACTCTAAACAATTCCCTATATGGTCTCATAATAAAACAGATTTACTCTCAAATAGTAAAGCTGGTGCAACTATATTTAAATTAATGCTAAATATTTAGAACCTATATACTTTAGGGAAGATACTCTAAAGTATGCTCTAGAGTCCAATAGAATAGACTGAAGTTTGCCTTGTAGGATCCTTAATTCTGATATATTTTTGGGTGGTGGAATATTAATGATAGCTTTAATTTTGATGGGATCTATCTATATGCCATGCATAAAAACAATAAATCCTAAAAATTTACCAAATTTTACTTTGAATACACATTTATTTGGATTTAGGTGAATTTTATATTCTCTAAGTCTATCAAATACTCGTCTTAGATTAGTGATATGATCTTCTTCTTTAGTTGAGCGATTTATGATGTCATCCACATAGTCTTGTAGAATGTTATACATCATGTCATGAAAAATATAAGTCATAGCTAATTTATAAGTTGCACCTACGTTCTTTAAACCAAAGGGCATTACTTTCCAACAAAAATTTCCCTAGGGTGTAATCAAAGCAGTTTTAGGTTGGTCTTCAGGGGATATCCAAATTTGGTTATATCTTGAAAACCCATCCATGAGGGATAACATTCCACTTCCAGCTATAAAATTGATAATTTGATCCATGTTTGGGAGTGGAAAATCATCCTTAGGACATGCAACATTGATGTCTCTAAAATCAGTGCATACTCTAATTTTAGTGGCTTCTTTCTTGGTTACTGGGACAGCATTTGATATCCAGTCAGCATAATCAATGGCTTGGATAAAAAAAACATCCAAAATGATTTGTAATTCATATTTAACTAATAATGCTACTTTAGGATGCATTTTTCTAAGTTTTTGTTTTACAGGTTTTGCATTTGGTCACACCACTAAATGAAGCATGACTACAGAACAGTCTAGGCCGGGAATATCTGCATATGTCCAAGCAAAGACATTCATATTTCTGTGAGAAATGCAATATGTTTATTTTTGTCTATCTTCACTTAATTCAGCTCCAATTTTAACCAAGCGAGGGTTGATTTCTGTCCCAATGTTGACTCGTAGAACATCTTCTACTACAATGTTCAAATCTCTTTAAAAGTTAGGAGGATCGGGTGAGACACCCATTTCTTGGAGTTCCTCTAAAGTTAACTTAGCTAATTCATTTTTTAGGATAGTAGATTGAGTGTGGGATATATATGGTATGGACCCATCGAAGAAAAATCCATTCCTCAAAATTTCTTCAAGAGAAACATTGTGAAAAACATCTCCCTCTAAACATTCATCTAGAGAAGCTATCATTTTAGGATATGCTATTGACAACATGTTACAAAAATGTATTTTCTTATTTGCTTTTAAATATTCTTGATGTTTTAAGTACTCTTCATATGTCACAATATGGTCATCATCATCAAAAGGGAATGGTTTAATTTTTGTAGGGATGTAGCCAATACCACATTGGGTAGGCCATTCCTCTATTTCTAAAGGTTCATGTATACTATTTTCTAAAGGACCTAAACCTTTACCTTTGTAACCCATGTTACACATCATTTGTTTTGACTTCACATATCCATGAGAAAAATAACATCGAGCAAACCCATCTTGATCAAGTGTAAAATTTAATTGAATATTAATTATGCTAGGGTCATACCCTACATAGATAAATGTGCAACTCCCTATATGAAAGATGCTTCCTAACTTTCATGGAAAGCCCATCATCTGAGGATATGGTGGTAATTGGGATAATACAAGGGATTCTTGTGTAGCAAAATTAGTATGCTCTGAAGTTGTTAATATTGTAGATAAATCTGGTAAAACTTCATCCGAAAGGGGATATGAAGAAGAAGGATTATTTATTTTAGTTGTGGTACAAGATGATGTGGGTTTAGTTTGTGAAGAAGAATTCTTAAGAATATTAGGTTTTTTGAAGATACAGTAAGACCAAACAGGACTCCAATTGGTTTTGCCTTTGCACACATGTCAAAGGGTCTGGGGTCACCATGGATAGTGACCAATTTATTTTTAAATTCAAATTTAACACATTGATGTAAAGTAGAAGGTACTATTCTCATTACGTTAATCCAAGGTCGACCTAGAAGAATGTTGTACGATTAAGGGTAAACTACAACAAGCATGGTCGTATCTAAAATTCTTAGACCAAATTGCAATGGGATTGATAATAATTCACAAGTTTCTTGGGTTTCATCATTAAAGGATTTGATAATCATTTCAATTCTCTTTAAATATTTAGTTCTAAATCCAAACCTTTGAAAGAAATCATATGTGCATATATTTAGTGATGACCCATTATCAATCAAGACTCTTTTGAAACCCAAATCCCCAACTAGAGCTATAATATATAAAGGTTTATCTCTATATATACTTGGAGGAGGAATGTCTTTATCATGAAACTCTACATAATTAGTCTTGTGGAAAACTACAACATTGACCATAGAAGCAGGGTCTATATCTTGAGGTACCATCATTTTGCTTAAGGTACTCATTAATTCTTCTCTATGTATAGATGAAGTTCTTAAGATATCTAAAAGGGAAATTATGGCTGTAATATTAGCTAATTGTTCATTAATGTCATAAGGAGATTTTTGTTGTGGATTTGATACATTATTTCCCTTTGTGGGTGCTTTTAACACAAATGGAGATGATTTTTCATTTGTTGTTTGAGTTTGTGTTTGAGAATTTTGATTTTGAACTTGCTATCTAGTGATAGCTCCAATAGTACCCACAATGTTGTTGTTTCGTAAGTGACCAAAGTGGGGTCTAGCGTTTACCATTTGTTCAATTGAAAGTGTTTGTTGAGAGGAAGGACGAGTAGTCATTATTATAGGAAATGGTTCTTCTAGGACTAATAAATTTGTGATAGGAAGAATTGGATCTGACTCATCTTCAGAACTATTTGAATTATTTGAGTTGATGTCTATTTTCACTTTCTATTTAATTTTCTATATCTTCTGAAGATGAAGATTGGAAATATTGGATTGGCATAATTGTGATTTCAGATTGAGTAGGCACATAAGAAATTTGCAAATTTTGATGTGGCAAGAAATTGCTAATGATTCCAACATATCGGATTGGAGGAGGAACATTGTGATGTTATAATTGATTCATAGCCTCTTTACCATGATTGGGTAAAGGATGTTGGAAGATGTCTAAAGTTTGATTAGCATTTTGAGTTTGTTGTTTTTGAGCATTGTTTGGAGGATTATTGTTTGGAGGGAATTTTTCTACTTCCATTTTACCCTTATCAATTAGATCTTATATCATATATTTCAATTGTTTACAAGAATTAGTTGAATGTCCATCCACTTGATGAAAATTGCAATGTAAATCAGCTCTATATCTAGGTAAAGTGGTGTCTAGTTGTCGTATTTTTGGAAATTGTTTTAAACCTTGTTCTAGTAGTTGAGGTAAAATCAGGGTTAAGGGTTGATTTAATCTTGTGAATTCTCTTGGAGGTTTATCAGGAATCTTTAACACAAATTTTTGTATAGCTTCAACAGTATTGATGTTTGTGTTGTTTCTACTATCAGTAACTCCATCACCTACTACTTATTTGTTTTTATATTGTCTTTTGGAATATTTATCTTCATCCTTTTTCTTGAATTATCCTCTTATAATAAGGGCATCTTCTACCCTTATTGCTAATTCTATAGCTTGATAAAAATAAGTTACTATAGCAGTTGCGAGTTCATAAGATAACTGCTCTTGTAAATTACAATGAAGATTTCCAACATTTATCGGTGAGGTAAAACAAAGTGCAATTTCCAAGAAGTTGTCTCCATTTACCTAAGAATTCAGCAAAGCTTTCATATTTTCCTTGTTTTAAATTGTATAGATACACGTCTCTCTATGTAAGCACTAAAATGATGAACAAACATTTCCACTATTTCTTCAAAATTTCTCAAACAATTAGCTGGTAATTGATAATACCATTCTAACGCCATGCCTATGATGCTTTAGGAAACATTTTTAGTAACAACAAATTATCATATGAAATATCATGACAAGCTATCCTAAACATACGAACATGTTCAATAGGATCTTTGATTCCTTTATATATTCGAAGGACTGGCATGGGGAAATGTTTGGGATAAGGTTGAGCAACAACAATAGGATCCAATGGTTGACTACACATCTCTCTATAACTATATGAGGGACGATAAGGATCTATCTAATCTAGACATGAAACTAATTATTTGACTATAGATTCAAGCCCTTGTGGTTGCCAATTAAATTGATTTTGTGTTATCATATTGTTGTACATTTGATGATATGGTTGTGTTTTCATATAAGAATTTCTAGTAGAAACACTATTATGTAAAGTATTTGAAGGAAGAGTATTGTGAAGTTTATATGGAATTACATTTTGCTGAATTTTTTGTTGATAATGATTAGCATTTGGTATTTTCTTAGCCTTATGTGATCTATATGCTTGTTGATTAAGATCTTGAGAGGAAGAAGAATGTTTTTTTTGTTTGAAATTAGATTGTTTTGTTGGTTTTTGAGTGTTCAAATCTTTATTTTGATTGATGTTTTAATATGGACCAACTTGATCTTGATCTATTCTATTTATGTATGTCAATGGATTTGCATGTAGTCAAAAATCAGCTTCTATAGCGGCCTCCATTGAATAATATCCTATTGGGAGTAAATTTTTTGTATTTATCACTTAATTTATTTCATCTATATTGTTCTTTAAAAACTCAATAAAGTGTTGGACATATTTTAAACTAACATTGCCTTGAGGGTCTACTAAAGGTTGGGTAGGATCTTCTACTTCCTCTTCTTTATTATCATCCTCATCTTGTTCTATGAGCTTATCATATTCAATAATTACCCTATCATCAAGGTTTTCTTGATCTAGCTCATCAGATTCTATTTGTTTACCATTTCTCAGGATTCTAGGTATTTTATTTTTAGGGTGTTTTGTTTTTCAGTGGTATATATATATATAATATTTAAAAAGGAAGCATAAATAAATATTATAATATTCTAGATAATATACTTAATCTTCCTAAAATAGTTTGTAAATATCGTTGATAGGCTCAAGTTCTTCAGGTGTCATAAAATGCTCTTCTTCAAATTGAAAGTTTGATTTTAAGAATTTAACAAAGTGAGCTATAGTAATACTATCAATTTTATAATATTGAGCATAAAAATATATTTTGTGACAATATTCACGAAAGTGGATAGCTCTAGGAGTTCTTTGATATCCTATTTTGTTTTCCAAAACTATCTCTTGATCTTTTGTGTGCTAGAAAGCGGTGTAAAGTTATGGTATTTTCAAGATAATCCTCAAAAGTATAAATAGATAAAGAAATACTTGCTTTCTTATCAGCTAACCACATCTCACATGATATTTGAATATCAAAGTAGTGAGAAGAGTTATCGGGTCTTAGGATTCTAGCTATGTTGAATCTCTTGATTTGACTAAGTCTTGGTGTGTTGGCTTTTATGATGTCAAGTATTTTCCAAAATTTAGCCCACTGTTATTGAGATGGGATACTAGAGTTTTCAACTACTAAAGATATTTCTTGTGTAGATAATAATGCTCTTATATCTATGATTGCAGATTTTCCTATATTGGTATCTACCATCTAAAAAAATAAAAATATGCAATTTTAACTAATGATATGTATTTTTTTTATGTTTTTGAATCAGAATGATGCTTATGTATTTCACGTCAGGTTCACCAAAGAATGTGGCTCTAAAGTTTTATCACTCATTTCCTTTAGTCTAATGGATTTGCGCCTAGAAGGGGAATGGGAAAATGATAGGTCTGCACCTCAGAGGAGAGGCACTTGATGTCGTGCCCTCTTTGGTTATTTTTAAACGAATTAGGTAGGTTCACTAGGAAACATTTATGTGGTAGTTTCTATGCCTAGGTTGGGATTTTGATGTGTTCCTTTTAATTTACTCGTATTCACCTAGTTTGGCCAAACACAACTAACCTATACTACATGCAATTTAGATTCAAATGAATACAACACACAACAGAGTATAGAAGGTAAATGGATGCAATGCTTAATTATGAAAGAAATTTCACAATCTTACTCAATTCAGATGGTTGATGTAGAATGTTTTTGCTTGTTGCAGGTGATATCAAACTTTGTAGGGTGATATCAGACATACGATCTAGTATCATTAGGTCTGATCTAGTAACAATAGGTTCGATCTAATAAGAAACCTATAATTTTACAGTTTGATGCCAAAAATAGAAATATGTTGCATGATATAAATTGGATTAAGCATGTAATTGACTATATAAACTCATTACTTGCAATATTTGAAAAGAAAAAATGTGTGTCTATTCTTATAAATGCAAAATAGTAGAATGAAATTATATGATGGTGAACTTCGAGTATGATAAATAAAACTAATGCTTAGATGAGATGATAAATAACATATGTAATCTTGTAAATGCAAAATAGAGGACTAGAAATGCAAACATAGGTCTGAAGGTGCCCCCAAGCAGCCTGTAGATGAGATCGGACTTGTTTTGACAATATCGGACATCTAATATCATATTGTACCACCCGATGCACACTTTTGGATCTTTGAACTTGCAAGAAAGTATGAAACTAGCAAATGCACTATAATACTAAGGATGCAAGAATAAATAGAAAGCCAAATAGGGGGGATCTAGGGAGAGTGCCTGGATTAAATAGGCAAAGGTGAGCTAGGTGGGTTGGACTAAAAAACAAAGGAGAGTTATGATCTCTCTAAATTTGGATGATATCAATTGATTTGATACCATAACGTCCACACCGTTGGCCAGGTATGGACAAAATAGTTACAACAAAAAATTTTCATTTTGTTGTTCTAGGTGATTTTCTATTTTGGATGAGATCGAGCATCCTATCTCGTATAATGAAGTTTGATATTGGATCGGATAACCGATATCGTTCAAATAGAGTTGATATCATCAAGAATTTAGAAATAAACTTAATGCGAGCATGAAAATCGAGGCAGGAGGTTAGCAAGTAGTTTTAAATAATTTTTTAATGTTTTTTAATTAGGGTAAATTGACATGGGTCAACTTTAGCCTATTACACTTGCCAATCAATCTTGGTGCTCCATGAAGTTTTTATAAACATAGTAGCTTTCCTACTATGTTCAAATACTTACAAGAAGTTAATCCTTGGATGGAAAAGAAGTATGATAAATTTCTAATTCATTGGCTTTCATTCTAGCATCAACATGACATCATCCAATAATCCTTTGATCCATTGCAAAGTTGAAATCTATCGGACTTGTGATCTATTAAAAATTTTCAATCCATCAAACCAATGATCTATCAAAATCTAGCATTTCATTGGAACAAATACCAATAGAGAGGATCTACAATTAAAAAATGATATTTTGGTATTTTTTCTATAAAAAGTAATTATAGAAAATTATTACTTAGGGTGAAAAATGATGAAACCCTTTTCTATAAATAATATCCTATGGCTCATTGTAAACATATTTTAGCAATTTTGAGAAAGGTTGGAGTTATGCTCTCTTATTATATCTATCATTGTTTCAAATAATGGAAAACAATGCATGGCATTTATAAAATATTATTGGTTGGACCTCTCTTTGTATGTACATGTGAGTGGTGATGCCCTAAATCTTCTAGTTAGTGATCTTTTATATTGCATGTGTGCTTGAAATAAATTAGGATTTTTTCTATTCAAATTCTTGAGATGACACAATTGATCACACACTAGCCTCACTATGGCCTTTGGATATATTTTCTTTTATTGTATTTATTTTTAATCTTTAATAGCCTTACTTTCCAATGTTGTATTTTTGGCAATAGATTAGTTTAGTTTATCACAAGTTAGTGAGAATCTGGATGAAATCTAAAGGTCAATAGGACTGAATACCCCCTTTTCTAAGGCATTAAACATGGTTCATGGGCATAATATTTGATCAATCAACCCCATGGATGAATAGTAACTATAATGATGAATCGATACAACTTTTGAAAATAAAACATTGAGTCATGGACAAGCACAAGAAAAAACCTTAACAAAAAAGATCTAATTATTAGAGGTAAATCTCAAGAGCCAAGAATGTCCAAAGATCAAAATTTTCTAAGTCATGGATACAATATGAGGAGCAAAAGTTTCAATAAATATACCTACAAAAAAAAGTCTTGGAGATCAAAATTCAAGAAGCCCCAAGTGATGAAGAAAATTTTGGAAGAAGAAAATATTGATGTCCTAAAAGTTAAACCAATGAGGTGCATGTTCTTTAAGGAATATTGTTCTTTCCTACAAAATACTATTTTGCATCTCCAAGAAAGGACAATAGTAACATGGAAGCCAAGGCAAAAGCAACTCAAAGATCCAAAATATTAAACAAAGTAATATTTTGTGCCTAGGTGATGGGAATTACCAGAAATGGGTAGATGACAATAAATATGAAAACTACTCATCCAAGGGCTCAAGACCATTTGAAATTCATGAATTTGATCTCAAAGGGATAAATATTAGACAAGACATGACTCACTATCAGAAATGACATCCACCTAGCTTTGTAAATAGGAGTAGCAATAGCTTTGTAAATGATCAACAAATTTGTAATTGTATCCATTTTTAAGCTTCCCATTTCTTTCTTTTTGTAAAAATAGTTGACTCTTGAGCGGCTTATGGGCAATCTCGAACCCCTGCTTCTAGCATAATCTTTGTAAGATATTACTTGCACACACACACACATATATATGTATGTATGTATGTATGTATATACATGTGAGACTGTGTTAAATTTTTGGTATAGCCATATGTAGCCTCCTACTAACCCATTTGTGTGTGTAAGTATTTATTTGTAATATTTTACCTATTCTTTAAGTTTTATTAAGTATATATGTGTGTGAGGGGCCTACATCTATTTTTGGACCAATCGCTTGTTTGACTCTCCTACGTGACTTTCTTGCTCATACTCGCATACAACTAGTATATCTCATTTGTGCTTCACTATGGCAAGGATAGGAAGTGTTCACCATCAGTATATAGATTTTAGGCTTGTTTTTGTAGGAATATCTTAACGAATCTCTTGGTGCATCGTCCACCTTTTATTTTATTGAGTTATTTTATTTTTATCTCTCCCACCTTTTTTCCTTTTATTGAGACCAAGTGTACCTTAAATATCACAATCTAACAAGGATCCGACCTTGTAAAAAATCCTACAGGCCCTCGATTGATCCCAACCCATGCTTTCAGTTGTGGCCTCGTTGTATTGCTCCTCATAAGACATGATTACCCTTCCAAGGACAGTCAAAGACAACAATAGTAACTAAATCCATTTATATTTATTTAGCATGGTATATGGATATTCTTGATATAATTAAGATAGAAGTGCAACCCTTCTTCCAAGATAATAAAAGGATAGGAAGATAAGTGATATCCCCTCTTTAGTCCTTTTTTTGCATTTAAAATTAAATCTTGATGGGATTTATTAATCAATACTATAGTATATGGTAAAGCAAAATACCTATCTAACTTTTGAATCCATTATTTTTCAAAATTGAAATATTCTCATATTTTAATTAGGAAATTTCAATCTACTATATCATGGGATTTTAATAGGTTGAATTTGAGAAGCATTGTTTCTCATTCCCTAAGTACATCAAATGATTAAATTTTTAAGAGCAATGATATCATCTATAATATAATTTCTTTCAAAAAAATCTAATTGCTCTTGAAAATTAAGTGAGGGCATGACAACTATGTCTTTTATTAGTAAGTTAGGTAAGATTTTAAAGATTATGTTGCATAAATAATTAACAATCAACCATATTTGCATACTTATTATTTTTGAAATAAGTATTTTATAAGTATAATTTGAAGCTTGTAGTATTTTTTCTAGATGTTTAACTTGGAATCTCTTAGTAGGTCCTTCACATTATTCCATTAAAAAACCATTAGGCTTAGGGGATTGACATTTATAGCTATACACTACCACATTTTCTAATTTATTCATGGATACTTATTGTAGGATTTTTATATTCTTCTCTAGGGATATAATTGTTTGAATAATAGTCATAATTTTATCCTATTTATCCATCTTTTATTATAATTATATTTACATAAATTTCCAGAATATTCCATTCTTCATATCAAATTACCTCTATGGATTCAAGCTATACATAATCATATTCAAAATATTTTAAAACATGATTAATTAAGAGAGAAATTTTATAGATAAAAATAAAATTCCTATCCACCATCTCATATGATTTTCCTCTCAATATATATTGTCGATAACACTCTATCTAGTTTCTAATTCCTTTGATTTTAAAAAGTTGTTTCCATACCCAAGTTTTGATGTTTAATCTCCACTCTATAGTGTAATATTTCATAGGAGATAACTCCTTAAGGAATTATTGTGTTTTTTGAAAAGGAATCCCAAACATTTTCTTATATTTCATTCCTTCAATTAAGACTTCACAAGTTTCAAATTTTACAATATGACATGTAAAATCTATTTAAAATTGGAAGGATATTCTTGTCACCATACTTTGTTTTTTCAAAGAAATATATATCAAACATATCATGTAAAGTAAAAATGACTATTAATAAATATTATAAAAGTTCAAATACTTCATCTCAATGATCTAGTCCTCTTCCATTTAGGATAGAGGATTGGATTGTAATCACATGTTTGTTCATCCTAATATTCACTATCCAAAAGTGGTCAATCTATTTCACTATATGATATTGACCTATAATTTTATTATTTCAAGTGAAGATACCATTAGATGAATAAATACTAGAGATTCTCTCTTTATAGACTATCTAATAGAAATTTACTAGATTGTTTGAAGGACCAAAGAGCACCTCTTTTTCCCTCCAAAGATATGACTACATTAAATCTCATCCAACAAAGGCGTCAATTTTATTATTAACTTATTATAATTGTCTAATGTTCCGTAATTTATGTTTAATGGTTATCAAGACATATTAAAGTTTAAACTACGATATTCTTTTGTCTCTCTTATACAATTCCTTAAGGAGAAAGACTTTTCTTGCTTTTGATGGCCACTATAAGATAATATTTCTTAGGAATCCAAATGGAGAGAAAATTTTTTGATTGATCCTACGAAGTCATGGTCAAATTTTTTTTATCCCTTTATATTTTTTATTAGGTAGGAAAACATAGGATTTTGAAAGGATCCTTGACCTTTTACAATAAGGGATACAATAGAAACAATAACAATAAACGGATCAAGAGGAGAACAACCCCAATATATAGGGGGTACAACAAAATAGCCACAAAAATGGAAGAAGGAAGAAAATACCTTCAACAAAATAGCCATACATAGGAAGAAGGAAGAAAATACCTTCAACAAAAAGCAAGAGGGAACACCTTATCAACTAGGGACTAAAGGACATCAGAATTCAAAACCATAACACACTAAGTTAAAAAGGTAGAAAAATCCTTCATCTAGATTTGAAGAGCATTCTGATTGACCCCTTGGTTGGCCAACATGTCAGCTTCCTTATTTTCTTTCGATTAATGTGATGATGCAAGTCTAGTGGCATATTCCATTATTGGAATTTCACTCCACGTTAATACCTATCTATCTATCTATCTATCTAAAGGTATGCCTGAATTCAACACCTTCCAAATTCTCGGTGTGACGATAAATATCTTATATTAAATTTGCAATGGATCGATGGGGGAATGATTTTCTTTAGCAATATTAATTACAGAAAGAGAGTCACCTTCGATCACCACCTTCTTTACATTTAGCTTTTCTAGGAGCATGACCCCTTGATAAAGTGCCCAAGCTTTAGCAAAAAAACTAGACTAAACACCTAAGAAATCAACAAAGGCCAAAAGAATAACCTCTTTGTCATTCCTGATGATTCCTCTAGCCCCTGCAATGCCTGGGTTTACTCCTTCATATTTCTTCTCATAATTTGTTGAATTTTCTCAATCAAGAAAATTATTTTTTGAATCAAAATCATAACAATGTTGTGTTCTAAAACTAATTTTTTGATGGTATCTAGCATAGATTGTTGCCTAGCACTTGATCATTTTGTAGATAATCTTCTATAAAGAATGGATTTGGAAGTGGAAAAATAATATTTTTACAAGCCTTGATGTTGTAAATTGTTCCTTGTTAATTTCACCCTCTCTTGGTGAGATTTGGTTTTCAGTTTTTTTCTTACTTTTAATTTACGCTTAGAACTAGATTTCTTAATTCTTAACAACAAATTAACCTATTCCTTCTATTGTTTCTCTTTAGATTTACTCTCCTTTTCTGTTTTGAAATTATGATTATCCACCTCCATTTAAGTATCTTTTATATGCTTATCCTCTAAGAAGTATTATTACCAAGTATTTCCATTTAGGTGATCATAACCAATAAGAATTTATTGTACATGATTAGAGTTAAAAATTAAGGGTCAAAGAATTGCAAGCTAGGAATGATTTATGTTGCTTGATTCAAACATTAATCTTCTATATGTTTCACTTGCTTTATTCTCTTGATTTGAGTCAATTTATTTTCCTTTGTCTCTCTTATCTTTCTAAGAAGGATGTGTTGCTCACTTTAGACTAGATAGAGTGTTACCTTTTGTACTTCTATATTAGCATCCCTATTTAGCTTTTCTAGCAGTTCTCTGACAATATTAAAATAATTATTAGATCAACCATGACCCCTCTATCTTATACCTCACCTAGTGGTTCAACGTGTATTCCTACATTTGATAGTGGTAAAACCATCATTATTATACTTTTTGAGTATCTTGTTATTTTGGTAATTTGGTTTATATTTAGTTTATGACTTTCCTTCGAGGTATCCCTTACATTAGTTAAATTAGAGGAGAAAAACAATCTAAATAGATGACCAAAATTGTGAGACTATTTATATCTATACAAAATAGCCTCATGATCAAAGGCTTATGTTTAGATATACTCTCCTATCTAGATTCCAATGAATTTGGACAAGGTTTACTCAAAACTATTTGAAAACATATCTTGATGTATATCGATACTTATTTCATAAATTGAGAGGTGTTGATGTCTATGCTCAATACATTGTTTTTTGAATAAATTAAAAAGTTAAGGGCATATCGGGACCACCCTTCCAATGAATTGAACATGGGTCTTTGCTAGAAAAGCCTAATACCTTTTGTCATTGTGGTGTCCCTCTCAAGACTTACTCAATATATTGTTCATCACTTGAAAAATCTATTTTTTTTTTTTTTAAATAAATAGATAAATAAATCAAACAATATTTTATATTCTATATATACCAAATAATATTTTTAATCAAAAACTTTAATCCATAAATATTTTATTAAAAATATTAATATCTCAAACTCAATTTAAAAATATAATCAACTATTATAAGATAGAATAATCAATTTTTCAATTTTCAAATGGAAGGCAAAGCCTTGTTTATAGAGAATGATATCATGCATTATTATTATTTTTTTCAAATAAAGAATGATGTCATGCATTACCTCTTTTGTCAAATAAAAAAATAATATTGAAAACAAAGAATGATGTCATGCATTACATCCTTTGTCAATAAACGCTAAAGAAAAGGTTGGAGAAAGGCATCTTACCTAAAGGCTAATCTATTAGATATAGAAATGAGCCTCAAACATGTAGACCAAGTGTTGAGCCTTTGCTTAAAGGTTAGTCATTGTCACATACCAGAGGCCAAAGATTAGTTATTAAAAAATTATCATGCTCAATTATCAAAGCTCATGGAGGCATGGCCACCTAATTTGGAAAGAAGGGATTCTTAGATAGAGCTACCAAAAAAAAGACATTGGTGGAAGAAATACGAAGCTTCAAATCATTAGACTATTTTGCTTTATTTGTTTTTTCGTATATTTATTAGTTGAGTCCAATGGTTAAATAAGATGGTGGTACACTAGTCTTAATAAACTATTTTCTGCCGTCCTCCCACGTCCAGTGGAGAGTTCAAAAGCGAATGTTGAGGGTTAGAATAGGACAAAATCAAAGCCCCAAATTCATGTTTCCATAACATGGTGGAATAATTTAAATTTTAGGCATATGATTAGTTAAGAAAAAGAGATGACACGTGGCATTTTAATTTTTCTTTTTCGGGCTAGTATATCTGCCGTCCAAGTCTTGGAAGTTAAATTTCATTGGTGTGGATCCCCACCTTGGGCCTAATGGGATTCATGTTTGCCCTTGCATGTTACAGGTGACATTAATTTTTTTAATAATGTTAAGTGTGTAAAAGGTATTGTTGATTGTGAAGGGATTTTATTCTTGACCAAACCTTTACAATTATAATAGAAATCTGCAATTTTTTTAATAATGTTAAGTGTGTAAAAGATATTGTTGATTGTGAAGGGATTTTATTCTTTGACCAAACCTTTACAATTATAATAGAAATCTGCTTAAAGAGAGGAATCAATCTTTAAAGTTATTTTTTAAGTCAGAGGTGATACTAGAATATTATTTTTATCAAGGATGAATAACCAATTATTTCATATCATGTTTTCTCTGATTTTGAGAGGGATTTCTTTCTATTTATTATATTGATCCATAATTGTTGTGTATGTTGATTGATTTATTTATATGAAGTGTGATTTTAAACATTTTAAAAGTATTTGTTTAATAAAAAAATTTAAAAATATATATCATGATTTGTGGAGAAGTTTTTAAAAAAAAATAGTGATGTATTATTTTTTTAAGTAGGTTTGTGGAATTACATGAAGTTTACATAGGATTGGTGTTATTAAATTTATATCCAGCATGTCTTTTTATCATAAATATTTTCTATTTATTTTTTTATCAAACATATTTTTCAACTTCGGGTCACTTCTTTGACATCATTTTAATTAAGAGAGAAAATTTCAATTGACAACTACCTTCTAAAATTTGAATTTGATGTTAGGTTAATTAAATCCATATCTAGCATGTCTTTTTATCATAAATATTTATCATTTATTTTTTTATCAAACATATTTTTCAACTTCGAGTCACTTCTTTGACATCATTTTAATTAAGAGGGAAAATTTCAATTGACAAACTACCTTCTAAAATTTGAATTTCACTAAGATAAAGGTCAACACTGCAATTGAATAAATTATATGTTGCATGTTTTTCTTCTCTATAAATATGCCCACATTTCCAAGAGATTGCCTTCAATAATATAAGATGAACATCAACAATAATATTATTCTTTATCCAATATCCACATCTATTTTTGTTGGTAGGATTAATGATAATTTTTTAACTGCCCTCAATTGAAATATATTTCTATATTTTTTCTATTGTAATTTTAATCCATGTAAGAATTTTCCTAGCCTTTGCATAGTTGTTAGTTGAAGTTCCATATGTTTCTAAGTGAGAAGAATTTTGTCTTCATTAATTCAAAAATCATCATCTTTATTGGCTTTCCTTGGATTTCCTTTAGAAGCACCATCAAAATTAATCTTGACAAACTCAATTTCTAGACATTTCCATTTTACCCTAGATCAAAGTAGATCATTTGTTTTAATGTCATTATCATAGATGAATGCTCAAATCCAATAACCAAATTGTTACCACCTCTTTTTCTGCGCTTGAGACTTGCTATGATGAGCACCTTATTTGTAAATATTTTGCAAGAGAGGACATAATATGGTTCAAAACTTGGGCATGATTTTGAGATTTATTTTTAAAAATTCTATTTTTCCTTCAAGCCATAAATTCCAACGAAATGACAAGGTCAAATTTCCATAGAATACATAATGCTTTAGCTTTGAAATTAATTAATCCAACATTTCATCAATTCTTTTAATGTTGACAGAGTTACCCAATATATTTGTATATTTTTATAAAAGTTACCCTAATGGTGTGAGAAAATAAAAAATGAAGAAGCAAATGGTCTAATGTTTATAAATCCTTCTCACACAATGCACATTTAAAAGCTCCATGATATCATCTTCTTCGTAGACTCTCTTGTAAGAATCTTACTTTGAAATCCTAACCAAAGGAATGTTGAGGAATTATGGAGATCCTTTAGTGACCAAACATTCCTTCAAAGAAAAATTTTGGGAGTAGCATATTTTTATTGCTCTAAATCCTCATATCCCAACTTGACCAAGTATCCAACATCTTTTGACAAATTTTAAACTAACTCATAATTTTGTGTAAAATTTGGAAAATAAAAAAGTGTAGTTTGAAGTTCATTTTCAATATGTTTGAGTTCCTCCCATTCAAATAGGTTACTAATAGAAATTCATGATTTAGATTTGTTGCTCATCTAGGCATGCCCAAGCCAATGGTTCTCATTTTGAGTCAAAGATAAGAGGATAAGGCTTTAACTAAGCATGAGATAAAATTTTACATAATTCCCCTCATTGACTAACCATATAATATATTTATTTATCAATTGTAAACTATTTGATGTGAAGCTCCGTGTTGACAATACTTTGGGTAGAGTTCTCTTTTCCTTCATAGTTTTATTCCATTAAGATATCCTATATATTTTTCAAAATAATATTATTTCCCATTTATTCCTTTATACTTATAAGTTTATAATTTTGCAAGCCCATTCCTCCAATATTCTTTCTTTTGCAAACCCTATCCCATTTACAAAGAGGAAACCTAAATTTTTCCTTACATCCTTTCCAAATAAAGTCTCTTTGAATTTTATCAAATTTTTATTCTATATCTATTTACAATCTTGAAAGTGTCATCATATAAATAGGGATGGATTGCAATGTAATCGTTATGAGTTGTAGCCTTCCCATCATAGTGAAGAAATTAACTTTTCAACCTGATAAGCAAGCTTTCATTCTATCCAAACAAGAGACTTGAAGCTCCTTTTTATTTGTTTTATGAGACAAAGGAATACCCAAGTAGGTTGATAAAATTTTCAATTAAAAACCCTATAAAATATATAATATTTCATTATAAATATAGGGCAATGTTAATGAAAAAATCCTATATTTTGTAATACTAACCAACTATATAGTAGCCCTCTCATATTGATTTAATCTCCATTGTCTCATTGACTAAGGAATGACCCAAAATAAAAGTATCATTAACAAATTGAAGATGATATTTGAAGGGACCACTTTTTGCAACCTAAATACCTTTTATTTTTCCTTCCATTTTTTTCTTTGAGAAAGCTCTTTCTAATACCTCCACAAGAATAATGAATAGATAAAGAGATAGTGGATCACCTTGGTGGAGTCCACAAGATGACTTACAGTAACCAACAAGAGAACCATTGATCAAATTTAAAACATATTGTTGAACTATAACAAAATTTAATCCATTCACACTAAATGTAATCAAAAGCAAACTTTTTGAGAATACTATGTAGAAAACTCTAGGAAACCCTATCATATGCTTTGTTCATATCTATTTTATAAGGACATATAGTTTTTTTTATGGAATGAAGATTATGTATGGCCTATTGTGCAATGACTACACCATCAAAATTATGTTTACCATGAACAAAACCACCTTGTTGCTTTGAAATAATTCAATCTAGAATACCTTTCAACTTGTTTACCATGATTTTGAAATGATATTATAAATCATATTATAAAGAATTGTTGAACAAAAATTAAAAATAAATTGCAAGAAATAATATAATAAAAGTGGCATCGATCTCACTTATTATAGCCTTCTTTTTTTATCCATTTTCAACCACAACTAACATATCACTCTTTAATAAATCCTAAAATATTTGAAAAAAATTGCAAGAAATCCATTAAGGATAGGTGCCTTGTTAGGATGGAAAGAGAAAATTGCTTCATGTAACTCCTCCATAGATATATTCTTCATTGAAATTTTATTTTGTCCCTATGTAATAATCGATTAAATATTTTGCAAAATCTTATCTTGTACCTCCTTATATTGCCTAGTATCCAACAAATTGTTTTTGAAATAATTAATTGCTTTCTTCCTTACATCTTCTTCTTTCTCAATATTTCTTCCATGTAGAGTTAAAATATTTTTGGTGTGATGAAAAGAAAAAATTATGTTTGCTATAGCATGAATTTGTTTTGTATTTATATTTGCTTCCTTGAGCCATTTATTACTAGATTTTTGGAACCAATATGACTCTTTTTTCAATACATTATGATAATAAAAAAGTAACTCTTTTTCTTTCACATAAGAATCCTCATCCATTATATTAGTTTCTACTGTCTCTTACAAATTTTTGAGCTTAGATTCAATATCCATATTTACTTTAAAAATGTTACCATAACATTTGCTCCTTTAAATATTTTATCTTTTGAATAAACTTGTACATATATGATTCTTAAAAATTTACTTCATCCCACCATAACATAAAAATCTAGAATAAATCAAGGTCTTGGAGACATATGGACTAGAAGTGAAATGGATTTGGATGACCATTATTGGGTAAATCACGAATCAAAATAATAGATTTGTGATCTAGTCTTGCTCATAGTAAAATATTTAAAGATATTGTATACTTTATTTGCAATTGTGCGTTAGATAACAAAAATCTATCCAATCATTTTGATATATAAGTTTTTCCAACGCATCTATTATCCCATTTATATTAAAAATTTGAAGGACTGACATTCAAAAGGTTATTTGAATTGACAAATGAAAATATTGCATTGATATTGACCATCCTAGAGTACCACACTTCTTTTCCAAAAAAATAGAATAGTGTTAAAATCATCCCCAAAAATCCATAGATCATAATTATGAGTCATTGTGTTTGAAAAAAAAAGCTAAGGTCCTTCCAACATCTTTTATGAGGAGTAACTATAGTTGGATCATATACATTTATAAACCCAACTTTGTTGTTTTCCTTTCTCCTACAAAATAGTCTAACAACCTAATTACTTGTTGGTTCTATCAATTGCCCATCCCATTTATGTTTATCATATATTGTTGCAATACTACCTGAAGCTCTTGTAGAAGAAACTACTAGACAATTTTGTTTCTTGTATTAAAATAAACTTAGGACTATAACATATTTTTAATTCCTTACTAACTCATTTTTTAGGGGTCTTATTCATACCTCTAATATTCCATGATATCATTTTCAACATCATCACTCTTTATTTTTATTAGTGGGCTTAGTCCCACTTCTTGTTAAGAGCTATGATATTTTTATTTTGCTTTCCAAATTGATATCCCTTTGATTTCCTTTTTATATTTTTTCATGCTTTGATGGTTTTCCTCTCTTTTTTCCATTGCCACCAACACTCTCATCTTCATCAATCTCCTATACTTTTTCATATTGTTCATAATGAGACTTATCTTCTAAATATTTATGTTTCCATAAAGAATCTAGAACATAAGGAATAACCTCATAACACTTTCTTCTTTATGTTGCTCTAAAATCCTAAAGTGCATAGATGATCCTCCATAGTCATTACTTTCTTATGTTGCCCTAGAAATTATAAATTTCCTTAAATGTCCTCCATATGCTTTTCTTTATTGTGCTACTCTTGAAACCTTAATGTGCAATGAATACACTCTATACTACTTGTATTTGTATTGTGAGGAGAAGGTTTTATTCTACTTGAGAAAAATGAAGACTTACCTAGATTAACCTTGATGTCCTTTACCACATTCACTTTAAAATTTACCTCTCAATCTTCCTTTGCTTTAAAAATTGCCTCCCCATATTCATGTGCACCTTTAACTTCTTTTGCATTTGAACTTGTGCATTGCACTCCATCATCCCTTATGTTATTTTTTCTAATGGTTGACTTGAGAGAATTATAATGACCTTTGTTATTTGATGATGTAGAGGATTTTTTCTTACCACTTTTTGGAGATAAAAATGCTTGATTTGACCTATATTCTCCTATGATATGATTTCCTTGTTTGATATTGAAGTTTTCCTCATGCCCAAAATTTTCCACCTCTTTATCCATGATTTTCACTTTGGAATCTCTTGCCATGTGTCTAGTTTCATGATAATTGTGACATTAGAATGCAATGCTTTCATAATTCACTTGTTGATACCATTCTCTTGATTTGGATTTAATCCTAATGGAGTGCAGTGAAGGTTTTGAAATATCCATGACAACACATATTTGAGTGAATACAACATGTCTTCTCTCCTTAGCAGTTGGTCCATCTTGGATGAACTTGCCTAGAGTATTGCTAATATTCTTCAAAATCTCCTTATTGATGAGTTGATAAAGAAGTCCAAAAAACCTAATCCATATCAAAAGCCTTTTAATAGTCTTTTTCTCCATAAAAATTCTCGCTCCATGGTACTAAATATATTGCATCTTGGCCCCTAAACCAAGGGCCTTCATCCATTATGTTATCCCGTATTTCCAAACTAGAGAAGACAATGAAGAAAAATATTTTAGGAAGAAAAATCATGGAGCAATTTGAATTCAATCCTCACTTCCACTTAATCTAATTTTGAATCTCAAAAAACTTGGCTAGTATCCATGAAACTTACATATTAACACTTTGGTTTTAAAAATAATTATATCATGCTCAATCATCTCATCCTTGATAATCATATTTGGCGTTATACTACTACTTGGATAGGGTTTGCCATAGATTTGTTCTTATTCTTATCATTAAGTAGGACATCTATCCTTCAAACTAGGGCATATTTACTTCCAAAAAGGTCATTTTACTTCTAGTAAGGACTTTCAAAAATGATTTTCTTGTCATGTTATCTAGATTTTTTTCACACAAGCCTTTAAATTTTTAGTTTTTCTAAGATTTGAAACAAGAAAAATGGTGCTTGCTCCTTGATTGTACTTTGATTCTTACTTCTTCTCATGCTTTATGCTTGTTCCTAGCTTGCATTGTATTTGCTCTAACTCCTAGATTATTAAAAAATATTTATAAACTTGTACATATAATTTTTATTTTTTAATCATATCAAATAAAATACTTACATTAAAATATATTTTTTAAAATTTTCTAATGTTTTGAATTGGTGTAATCTAATTTTTTTGATGAGTTAAGATGATATAATATAATTTAAATAACCATATCTATATAAATTTTTAACAATTTTTTTCCTTTAGAACATATGCATATGACAAAAAGTATTTCCCAACAATTTTAATGGATATGACAAAGAAAACTTTGAAACTCCATATAAAAGATCCAAAGTTCAAATCTTGAAAAGAATGTATACAATACCATCCCTTATGAAGATTTTGTGAACTTGCACACGCCAAAGTATATTTTACTTACTTTACTTTATTTACTTTATAACATCATAGATTATAAATATTAGTTATAAGAAACTATATTTTACTTACTTTACTTTATAGCATCATAGGTTATAAATATTAGTTATACGGATTATGCAACACAACCATCTAATGAGAGTTAGGATAAGGGTTTATATTGTATTTATTTTTATAGAAGTATTTTTTCCATTTTCATTACTTAATTGATATGTAATGTATTGTGTGAACCATTAACTTCATATTAAACTTCACAATATTATTATTTATAAGAAATTATATTTTTATAATTTCATTATCAATTATCATATAATTTTTTATTATAATAAAAATTATTATTTATAATATAAGTTAGTATTTTTAATGTAAAATTATGAGTCTAAATTTTAAGGCTTTAAAACCTTAAAAATAAGCTAGGTTGAAATCTCAAAGGAGAAGAATAGAATAGAAAGGTACTAGAAATATTGTTATCAAAAACATATTAATAAACAATATTTTCTTGAGATCAGTTTATATAACTCTATCCTTGTGGATCTTGTTAACACCTTGAATAGGACTTGATCCTCTGACCAGTTACTCAAAAAAAAAAGGTAATTGTGAATTCTCTATGTATCAAACAAATATTTAATGAGTACAATAACTAGTGTTATGACTATAAAATCTTCTTTTAATTTTTAATTAATTTAAAAAAATAGGCTTTCTCATTACAAATATACACACCTAAATTTAAAAAATAAAAATAAACTTTTTTACTACATAATATTTGTCCTAAATTAAAAAAAAAACAGCCTTTTTTCTGTATAATTTTTTTAAAACAAGCTTTCTCGCTACAAATATACACACCTAAGTTTAAAAAAATAGGCTTTCTCCTTACATAATTTTTTTTAAAAAATAGGCTTTCTTGCTACAAATATAAACACCTAAATTTAAAAAAAAAAAATAGGTATTTTTTTATATAATTTTTTTCAGTGTTCCACGGGGATGCGTCCCCACCTCGGGGGACGCGTCCCCCCGTTTCCCACGTCCCCCGGGACGGGGGACGGCAAGGGGGACGTTTCCCCCCGTCCCCCTTTTTGGGGGACGGCTGGGAAACGTCCCCGGGACGGCTGAGGCCCGAGGCCTCGCCGTCCCGGGACGTCCCCCTTTTGGGGCGTCCCTGGGGACGCCTAGCCGTCCCTGGGATGGCTGGGCCCCATGGGGGACGCTTGGGCCATCCCCGGGGATGGCCTTGGGCGTCCCCCATGGGGCCCAACCGTCCCCCACGGCTGGGCGTCCCCACCAAAGGGGAAAATTAAAAAAAAAAAAATTAACTTTTTAAGTTTTAAAAAAGGTATGGGGTGGGACCCATTTTGAGTCTCACCCCCCCTCCAAAACCCTAAACCTAAAACTATGTTATATAAAGTGAAAACAAAAAAGTAAAAACTACTTACACTCATCTTTCATTTTTCAAGAGTAGAAAAAGAGAGCTAGGAGAGCAAAAGGAAAAAGCAACAGTAGGTAGCAAGGGCAAGGATAGCAAGAAGAAGAGGTAGCAAAGGCAGCAAGAGGCAGATAGGCAAAGAAGGGTAGCAAGAGGCAAAGGCAGCAAGGGCAAAGCAAGGGAAGCAGCAGTAGGGAAAGCAAGGGCAGCAAGCAACAGCAGAAGGCAAGGGCAGCAAGCAACAATAGAAGGCAAGGGCAAGCAATAGCAGTAGGCAGCAAGCAATAGCAGAAGGCAGCAAGCAACAACAAAAAAAATAACAGCAATAGCACTAGGTTTTTAAATTTTTTTTACCTCTTCCAAGTTGTTAGGGTTTTGAAGTTTTCAAATTGAAATTTTATATTTTAATTTCAACACAAAACATGGCCAGCAGAGGCATCGTGGTCTTTTGAGGTTGATTTGGAGGAGGGAAACCAAACTGAAAATCCAAACATAAACATGAATACCGCCGCTGTTAGGGATTCATCCTCTAACATCCAACCCCAAACTTCCAAAAGGGATAGCACCGCTTCTCAACCTAGTTTTGACCGCCCATCTTTGTTACTTAAAGAATATGCCGTGGGTCCATTTAATATAAAAACCACTGCTGCAATTTGTAACTAACTGTGACCAAGGGAAAAAAAATTTGGGGGCTCAAGAACATGGCCGTGTAATATTTGCAAAACTACATTTAAGGGCAGCTATACTAGGGTTGAGTCTCATCTCACAGATAAGGCAGGAACAGGGGTTAGGGCTTGCCAAAAAATGACCCGGGCACAAGTTAATGAAATCCATAAGATTGTGCAAGAGTCTAGATTTAAAAATTCTGGTTTGTCTTCATCTACAGGCAGCCCATCATTTAGAGAGGACGTTGGGGCCTCCTTAGAACAGCCACAAGAATTAACCCAAACATCCAGTATGCCACCGCTGCCCTCAAAGAAAAGGGGAACTGTAAATGAAATGTTTAATGTGCAAGGAAGAGAATCAGCAGATGATGCTATAGCAAAATTATTTTTTGCACATGGGCTGCCTTTCCATATTGCACGCTCCCCCTACTTCAAGGACGCAGTAAGAGAAATAACCAAGGCAGGGACTTCATATCTACCGCCTGGAGAAAATAGGCTGCGTACCTCTCTTTTAGACAAACACTATTCCAAATGCAGTGTGGTTATGGAGCAGATGAGGAACACATGGTTGACTCATGGATGTTCTATCATCATGGATGGGTGGACTGACATTCGTCAACGTCCACTCATCAATATCATCGTCACATGTAAAGCAGGTCCCTATTTTCTCAAAGCCATTGATTGCACGGGAAAAAAAAAGGATGCTGAGTTCCAGTTCCTTCAGTTGAAGGAGGCTATTGAGGAGGTTGGAGCCTCCAATGTTGTACAGGTAATCAATTCGATAATTTCTGTTTTACTTTAAGTTTTAAGTTTTAATTTTTTCAGATTTTTTTATGAAAATCAAAATCTTTAAATTTTAAAATTACAAATCTAGATTCTAAATGGTTGTTAAAAACTTAAATGAGACCATTTTAATTTTTTGTTGTACACTACAGGTAGTTACAGATGCAGCCCCTGTTTGCCAACGTGCAGGCAAAATGATAGAACAAGAATATAAACATATTTTTTGGACCCCGTGTTGTGTTCATGCATTGAACAATGCATTGAAAGACATTGGGAGGATAGATTGGGTGAAGGAGATGGTTGCACAAGCCAAAGATATGCAAATGTTCATTTGCAACCATCACACTTCGTTAGCCCTCTTTCGGTCCTTCTCAAAGAAGGAGTTCATCAAACCGGGAGACACTAGATACGCCACCTACTTCATTTTATTGGAGAGGATGATTGAGGTGCAAGATGCTCTACAATCCATGGTAGTATGCACTGGAGTGGAAGAGGTGGCCATAATCAAGGACAGAGGAGGGCAAAAAAATTAGAGACAAAACATTGGATGATAGTTGGTGGTCTCAAGCCAAGTAAGAAACCAAAATGTTATTTTAATTTATGATTTTTCAATTTTCATTGTTTGTTTCAAATTGGAGTGCTCATATGACAATGTGACATATAAGTTTCTAAATTTTGTTTTTGATTTCTTGTAGGTATATTGTGTCTTTTGTTGCCCCTATTGTTGCTGTCATCAGATATGCTGACATAGATGCTCCTAGTCTAGGAGAAATATATGAGACTTTTGACAGCATGTTGGGGGAGATTAAAAAAGTCATTTCTGCTAGAGATCCATCCCTGTTATTCTATGAGGTCTACATCAGGCCTATTATACAGAGGAGGTGGGATAGGATGAACACCCCCCTTCATATGGCAAGCATATTCAAGAAACCCAAAGTGGTATGAGCCTAGGCTCTGGGAGAGTGCCTCCCCATGAGGATCCAGAGGTGAGAGAAGGGTTTTTGGAGGCCATTAGAAAGATATATGCGAAGGAGGAGAGCTCAAATATTAGAAATGAGTGGCTCAATTTTGCTAATCTCGAGGGCCCTCGCTTCAGCCACCCGCAGTGTAGGGAGGATAGGGCTACCATTGCCCAAAGAAATCCCATTGGATGGTGGCAGCTATATGGGGACAACACACCTAACTTGAAATATTTTGCAATTAGGGTTCTTTCACAAGTTGCTAGTTCCTCTGCTGCTGAGAGGAATTGGTCTACATACAGCTTTATCCACAATGTGAGGAGGAATAGGCTTACCTCTCGCAGAGCGGAGAAGCTAGTTGCAGTGCATAGCTCTCTTCGTCTTCGTGAGAGAGTTAAGCCAGAGTACAAGCAATCTCCAGCTACACGATGGGATGTTGATCCAGAGGATGCAGGACAGATTGATGAGGATGAGAGTCATGAGGGGTTGGTTGGAGTTTCATTGGAGGATCTTCACTTAGATGATGAGGACATCTCATCAAATAGTGATACAGATTTTGATAGTGATAGCCCAACAGTTCCATAGGAGTTCTATTACATTGTATAACTATACTCCTTTACTATTTTAGTTTTGAGTCTTTTTGTTGCAAATGAGCATTGATACTATGACTATTTCAAATTTCTTATTGCTGTCATATTTAAACAGTTAGTGACTGAAAATTTTTAAACATGACAAGTCTTTGTTTGAACATTGGTGGCTGAAAAAATGATGACCGTTATTACTTAAAATGATGACTGCTTGAACATTGTTTGCACTTGATATCCTTGGCTGAACCTTCAAGTTATAGTTGTTGAACTTGAAACAATTAAATGGCTGCAAATTAGTAACTAATATGAACATGAAAATGTTAAATGACTCAATTATGGCTGCACTTATGTGTTAGTAACTAATCTGAATATGAATGGCTGCACTTACATAATTGATTAGTAATATGAAATATCATTTTTGTTGGGTGTAGAATTTTGAATGTGTAGATTATTCTAAATTTCTAAAAAATTCCATTTTTTATAGTATTATACCAGCCGTCCCCCCCAGCCGTCCCCTAAAATCGACCCGTCGTCCCCCGCCGTCCCCGAAAACCCGTCCCCCCGTCCCCCAGGCTTGTGGAACCTTGTTTTTTTTTAATTCAGGGTTACTACAAATATACACACCTAAGTTTTAAAAAACACAGACTTTGTTTTTACATAATTTTTTTTTAAAACAAATTTTTTCTTTACATAACTTTTTTTTTTTTAAACAGGCTTTCTCACTACAAATATACACACCTAAATGTTTAATTTTTTTAAAATAGGCTTTTTCGCTACAAATATACACACCTAAAAAAATAGACTTTGTTGCTACAATTTTTATTTTTTTTTAAATTAAAAAAAATACTATCTCACTTAAATTTAAAAAAAAAGCTTTTTTACTACAAATATACATCTAAATTAAAGACCTAAATTTTCTCCCTACAAATATATACACCTAAATTTAAAAAAAAAAAAAAAAAAAAACTTTCTCCCTACAAATATACACACCTAAATTAAAAAAAAAAAAAAAAAAACTTTTAAAGACCTAAATTTACACAGGCTTTCTCCCTACAAATATACACATCTAAATTTAAAAAAAAACAAGCTTCCTTCCTACGAATATACAAACCTAAATTTAAAAAAAAAAAAAAAAACCTATAAAACTTTCCCCTACAAATGACAAATAATAATTTGCTTTTTAAAACAAGTTTTCTTCTTATAAATATACACATTTAAAATTTAAAATCTTAACTAGTACAACACTGAAGCAGGATTGAAGCAGAGCACGGGGATACTGAAGCAGAGCCGATAGAACGAAGAATATTTGAACTGTACACTCCAGACAAGAAATATCAGCACAAAAAAAATTAAAGGGTTTGCGACAAAGGGTTTTTGCAAAGCAAGGAGGGTTTGCGGCGGAGTATTGTATTAAACATCTATTTCATCGACAAGGGTTTGTAGCAGAGGGTTTGCAGAGCAAGAGGGTTTTATTACACATTTATTTCAATGGATCAATAGTACAGAGGGTTCGGCTATAAAGGGTTTGAAAATGGAAGAAGGGAAGCAACAATTGCAAGAACCAATATATGTCAATGAGAAACAGTATTGGAGGATATTAAGGCGTCGACAAGCTCGAGCAAGGGCAACAACAATGAAAAGGGCATATCAAAAAATAAAAATAAAAAATATTCTACCACATAAACAGGTGGAGAATAAGGAACAATCAAAGGCAAATCACCAAAATGAGTTTTCAGATGAGGAAGAAACTTACAATCCGACAACTACACCACTCATGTGGGCACCAAGACTTTATGTGCAAGAGCTAATGAAGATGAAAGAGAAACTTGAAAGCATGGAAAGGAGGGAGAAATTAAGAGAAACTAAATCAGATGAGGTTATAAACACCATTCGGAGGCTGGAAAAAGAAAACAACCAACTCAAGGAGCAAGTGTCAAAGCTACAAAACCTTGCAAACATGGGTCAACGTGAATGGCATGTCCTCAAACAAGCCATCCATCCCCCAATCAATGATGCAATAGAGGTGGAAAAAACAAATGCAAATCAAATAAAAGAGGTACATAAAACACTCCAAAACATTGAAACAAGAGAAAATGAGCTACGAAATGAATTAGCAAAGACAAAGACATGGTCTCAAGTAGTAAAAGAACCAGTCAATCAACAAAAAGAGTTGATAGAGAAGCAAGTAAAAATTCAAATAATAGAAGAGAAAGAAAGACATGAGAAGTTAACAAATATAATCATCAAAGGGTTGAAAGATTATGGGGACAGGGAAGACACAAATCGTTTAACCAGGAACTTCTTGTCAGATCGATTACAATGGAAGGGTCAGATAAAAAAAGTAAGCAGAATTGGCAAGCTGAGAGAAGGAGGCAGAGATAGACATATTCGGGTCACATTGATGAGCTACGAGGATAAAATAAGGTTACTTAAAAACAGAGGCATGCTGAGAGGGTCACAATTTTATTTAGATGATGACCTAACATTTTTACAGTAGGAAGAAAGAAATAAGGAATGGGAAAAGGTGAGGGCAGCAAGGAATGAAGGGAAACAAGCATATTTAAGAAATGGAAAGGCATACATCACATCTAAACAAATCCAAAATAAATAGGGAGTATGGCCCGCCCGGGAACATCTTACAATGGTAAGTTGGAACTCGTAGAGGTTTCCCTTGGAGAAGAGGACCCGGGTTAGGGCCCATTGCTAGAGACAAAGATATAATCATATTGACAAAAACACATGAACACGATGGATGTAGGACTCCATAATTTGTGGGATACAAAAAAAATAGCAATATGGAATAAAGCAACGAGAAAATGGCAAAGGGCATGGGGGTATTATGGTTTTAATAAAAGAGGAATGGGATAGGGTCATTAAAATTGAAAAACAAGATGAAAACAAACAATACATTTGGATAAAGATCCTAGAAAATAAGTCAGTTATTAGCATAGCAAGATGTTATTTTGCTCCCAAGAATTCTAAATTCTATAAGAAACATGACCTTAACAGAGAAGACCCATACTCCTCCCTAAAAAGAGACATTTCAATATACAGTAAGTTGGGGGATATTATATTAATTGGAGATTTCAATGCAAGGACAACAAATAAGCAAGCTAACATTCTAGAAGGTAACGAATATATTGAGATTAATCCTCTTTGGATGCCAGAAGAGGAAAATCAACAAAGTGGACCAGGACTTCAAAGATGAGCATGGGGCTATCACGCAATATGGAGAAGAGTTGTTAGGTCTTTGCAAAGATATACAATTTGATTATTTGCAATGGGATGAACAAATGGAAAAATTCAGGAAAGTATACATGCAAAACATATAAGGGACAAAGTGTAATAGACTATGTAATATGCTCACAGAATTACATACCAAAAATAGAGGAGCTAGAAGTGGAAGATTCTCCAATGGAACTTATGTCGATCACAACCCAATTGTTATGAAACTTCGAATGCATGGAGACAAACCAAGGGAAAAACACTTGCAAGGCAATCAAAATAAATATCCTCACAAGGGAAACATTCTCTTAACAGATGAAAATCGGCAGAATTTTAGAGCAAGATTAAATAATAAGTTACAGAAAGGGAAGAACTACATCACAAGAGTAGAGATTACAATGAAGAGTGAATGGTTAATGCAAGTTATTCAAGAAGCTCTAAACAAATGCAAGAGAGCTAAACCTAAAAAGAAAGAAAGGAATAGCTTCCCAACCAACCCATGGTTCGATGAAGATTGCAAAAAAATGCGAAGATTACTAAAGGAACCAACGGGTAAAACAAGAGCAAACAAAAAAGCATATGAGAAACCGGTAAGGGCAAAAAAAGAAGAATACACTAAAACAAGGAGGGAAGAATTGATTTATTTAGGGAAGCATGAACCAAAGAAATTTTGGAAGGAACTAAGCGTGAAAAGGATGCAAACTGAAAATAACATAACAGTTAATCAATGGTTGGAGTATTCAAAACAACTGTATCAGCGTAGTAACCAGAAAGAGACACCCCCTACTATCATTGTCAAGAAAGAACTTTTCACAATTGAAGACATTATTCAAGGGATAAAAAAGTTAGCAACTCGAAAAGCCCGTGACATAGACAATCTTCAAGCAGAGCATATAAAATGGGGGGTAGATATCTTGGCACCGCAAATCAAAGAAATTTTCAATGAGGTCATACAAAATGGCTTCCCTACCGAGTGGACAACTAGCTTGACCATTCCTTTGTTTAAAAGTGGAGATGTAAATAATCCCTCAAACTATCGAACTATCATGATCAACCCTCTCTTTGCAAAGTTGTTTGGGAGTATGATAGAGCGTAGGATCAAGTATATGGGCAAAAGAAAAGGGAAAGAGAGCAAAGGGGCAAGCAGTGTTTTAGGCCCAAACACTCAACTATTGATCACTGTATCACGCTCGTACACATAGTGGAAAAAATATGGGACAAAAAAGAGGAGGCTTTTTGCTGTTTTGTAGACTTCAAAAAGGCATTTGACACAATGCCTAGGAAAAAATTATGGAGCAGAATGGAAGAGCTAGAGGTTCCAATTCACTACAGGGCAGCTCACGTACTATATGAGCATGTAAAAGCTAGAATCGTAACACAGGAAGGGTTATCTCGAATGTTTTGGTAGTGACATAGGTGTCAAACAAGGTTGCCCTCTATCTCCGACCTTATTTGGGTTGTACATTGACAAGTTAGAAGAATGGATAAACAAATTTGGGGGAGAGGGTGTGCATTTAGCCAAATATGTGGTAAAACTCCTCATGTATGCAGATGATGTAATTCTTGTGGCCAAAACAGCCAAAGATCTAGAAGATCACCTTCAAGCTCTAGAACTCTTTTGTAAAGAAGTTGGGATGCAGTGAACACGAGCAAAACAAAAATTATGATTTTTTCAGCAAAAAAGAAGAAGCAACAACTCAAATTTCACTTTGCAGGAGAACCGCTTGATGTAGTAGTAGAATACAAATACCTGGGCATAGACTTTCATGACAAACTTAATTGGAATACATGTAGGATGAAAAGAACTCAAAGTGGCTGGAGAGCACTATATGCACTTCAAAACAGTGTAGGAATGCCGAGTTGTGGGACTGGAAGACCACCAAGGTCTTATTTGGCCTACTTGTTACACCGGTTCCGTTGTATGGTTGCGAGGTGTGGGCTAGTGGCACAACAAATGCAAAATGGAGGCAAATAGAAAGGATTCAAAAATATCTAATCACAAACTTTCTCAAAATTAAGGCCACAACCCCTTATGAAATTATTCTAGCTGAAACTGGAATGTTCCCTTTAGAAGCAATTGCTATGACCAAGTCGTTATGTTACTTGAAAAAAATAGAAAACATGACAAATGATAGATGGCCTAGAGCAGTTAGGGGACGAAGAGTTGCATAGGCGAAAGAATACGTGGATGAAACAAAATCGTAAATGGATGAAACGTTGGGAAATCAACATAAATGAATGCCCAAATGTCAACAAAGACATTAAAAATTATGTGAATGAAAAGTTCATAAGTGGAATGTGGAAAAATGCAAGCAGGAAAAGACAATATTATATTGCAAATTTTAACCCAACGTATGACCACAAGGAAAAAGCGTATATAGGCGCTGAAATCAAGTGGAAGGAAAAAATACTCATTGCTCAGATAAGGACTAGCTCTCATAGGCTTAGATGTGAAACAAGGAGATGGACAACGCCCAAAGAACAATGGGAAGAAAGGATATGTACTCTATGCAACGACAGGAAGGAGAGACAGAGGAACACTTCATCTATAAATGCCCGAGTTTTTCAGATATCCGTGACAAATACAAAGAAACACTTGGGAACGAGTTTATTACAGATTTATTTGAAGACAAGAAAATAAAAAAAGTTGGAGAATTGCTAACACAAATCAGCAGGAGAAGGAACAACCTTCTCAAAGATATTAAAGATCATATGATATGATTTGAGTAATTGTACTTCCATATTTGAGGTCCCATAGACCATATTTGGGTCTCGCGGACGTAATTAAAATCTTTCATTCATTCAACAAAAATAATCTTAACCACTACTACAAAAAATAATTTATTTATTTTTTATTTAAATAAAATAAGGAGTGGACCACCTTTCCAAGAACTTTCTCAATTAATTAAAGCGCAACAGCATTTAAGCCACGTTGGTACAGTTCGGTATAAAACCGTCGCCGGTACACGATCTCAGCTCTTCAAATCACATCCCCACGTTATTCTCAACTTGTGCCTCGCAATAACGATGAGACACTCCAATAGCAAGGTCTCTGCAATTCTATTTTTGCGCTAAATAGATTGTAATATTTTCCCCCTTAGATTTTCGTGTGCCGTACTACCCAACTAAGCTCGGTTGATATTTCATGTTTTCGCAGCGTGATTCCTGGCCCAAGTTGCTGGCCAGGAAATGGCTGAATATAAAGACCAGACCAAAAGAATTCCAGGCCAATAAAAATTCCCAAGGTAATTCAGTTAATACTCCTCCATCTATCATTTTCAATTAATTATATATTTTCTTCCCACTTAATCCCACTGCTGCAGATATTACTTTGGCTTTATGCTTATTGGGATACTATCTTGCATGCCAATGAATATCCCGGGGACTAAACTAAACTGCATCATATATGCCAAAATCTTGTTATTATACATTAACCAACTTACATATATGGCATTGTTTATGCCAGAACTCAGATATACACAGCTGTATAGGGCTAAGTCTGGTATATTTTTGATGGTTGTGGGCATCTTGCAATATTGTTTCTATTATCAAAACAATTTCTTCATGTACCCATAATGGAGTATATGCAATATATGGTTATATAGTTTATGTAGATTTCTAATCTGCAACTATCAATTATGTAGACAGGTTAAGTGAAAGACAAGGGAGCCTGTCGAGGAAGGACTCCCTCTTCTCGAGAAGAAGCTTGCAAGGTTTTGAATATTTGAGAAAATAAGAATTTTGATTGTGGTATTTGATAGTATCCCTATCAGTGGCCTTTACAAGCTTATATTTTGCTGAAAATGACAGAAATTATGTCGAACGAAAATCCCAATTATTTCAGGGTGGAGACAGATTTATCTCCTTGCAAGGATGTTCAAAGTCTAAGGTATAATGTCTAAAAACATTTCACAAAAACTGTCTTTTGGAATCTATGGTATGGCAAGTTGTATTTTTCGTTCTTCAGTTTTAGGTCACTACTTTTTAACCAGTTTATATGGTATTGTTCTCATACTTATTTTCAATAGTGTATTTTTATGATAGAAATTTTGTACATTTATCTATTAGAAGTTATTATTTGAAACATGTATGGCTAGGTATAAGAGAATCTGACAAAAAAAATTATCAATTGAATCCAGTTATTGTCTAAGACAAAGGCAGAATGTAGACAAGTTTTTGCAAAGTTGATTTTTGAATTACTTTTTCTGCTGCACTGCACTTTAGAAGGACTTTTGAAGGTGACTTTAAGCATTTGGCTTACAGGGTATATGTGGGGACATGGAATGTAGGAGGAAAAGTACCCAGCAATGGCGTCCACTTGGATGAATGGCTGCATTCATCGTCGCCTCCAGCAGACATTTATGTTCTGGGGTACAAAATGAATCCCATTATAAAATCCAATTCACTGCATAGATATATTCAGGTTTTTTTTGTCTTTTTAGAAAAAATTAAGAATGATGTTAATATTCTTATTAATATGTCCATGACAAGGAGTCCATCTTAATTTTCCAGGTTTCAGGAAATTGTGCCTTTAAATGCATGGAACGTCTTAGGCGCAGAGGACAACGCCCCTGCTGCTAAATGGGTGGCACTTGTTGACCAAGTATTGAACAATAACAGAACCAAATGCCACAATTCCTCACCTTGTAGGTGGGAAGAATCAAGAGATTCGTTAGAAGCCAATTACAGTTCTAATTCTAATTTTGAACGTTCTGATTCACAGAAGAATGCTGCCACTTCCCAAAGAAATTCATTCCAGGCCTCAAAAATTGAGGCTACAAGTTCTACATTAGAATTGAAGCAGAAGTTCACCCTTGCTGACCATTTCTCTATGGGAAGACGAAGTAGCACAGTAAGACTCCACTGCCTCTTTTAGATCAGTTTCATCGGAGGATGAAAATGGCTTGAGTGGGGAGACTCACCCTAGGTTATGTTGGAATCTCAAATGTCCCTGCTAGACAGATTCATTCAGGCGAGATGAATTATAGATCCAATTAAAATTCAATAAAAGTATTCTTTGGTAGCTTCCAAGCAGAAGGTTGGCATATTCATATGTGTTTGGGTGTGTAGTGATCTGATACAGCATATCCAAGATATAAATGTTTCTTGTGTTGGTCGCGGGTTAATGGGTTACCTTAGCAACAAGGTAAGAACCACAAAAACCTAATTATGCTGCTTCTTCAACACTTATGTGCATGTCTAATTGGCTGCTTCAATTTCTTTTGATCGTATCTCATAACTTTCAAATCCATTAACTTATAATCAAAGGTACATAAACGATAAACCGAAGCACATGTCTATTATTTATTAGATTTACCGTCGGAATTCCCATATGGGTTGATAATCCTTTCTGTCCTAGACAAAATTGGTATTGAGTCAGTCTCTCTAATTGGTATTGAGCTAGTCTTCTGATCTCTGCCGATTGTAGTAACACAATCTTCTTTATTCACATTAGTAAAGGTTGAAGGAAACAAGTGCTAGTATATGAGGTGATTATGACGGGGACTGTAATTTTTTAAATTTTTAGGAATTGAACCTAAGTCATATTATCGATAATACAACATTCTTGCAGGATAAATGTAATGTCTTTTAGCAAGGTCAGGACTTGGACCCAATTAGCCTCGTTGATGTAGAAAAAGGTATTAATGTAGGACGAAATTTAATAAAAAAAAATGATGCCTAACAAAATGTACCAAACATGGGACAGGTAGAAGAGAGAACCCCTCTTTAAACTGCAGAAAACTTAAACGTCAGTTTCAGGAATAAAAGGAGTAAAAAACAACAGAGACATATGTAGAGGTTTCCTTTATATGGCATAGTATTTCATTAAACATTCTAGGAAGGCTTTCCTCATGGTATTATCTAGCTTTAGCCTTTAACTAAATAAATAACTACTTTAATGGGTATTGGGTATTGGACATGCTTACAGGGTTCTATTTCCATCAGCATGTTATTCCTTGAGATAATTTTCTGCTTTGTCTGCACCCATTTGACAGCAGGAGAGAAAGCAGTTGATGTGCTAAGGAGGAATATCGATGTCATGGAGATCTTAAAGAAAACACGTTTTCCACAAGCCTGCAAGTTTTCAGCAGAGAAAACCCCACAAAGTATTTTGGAGCATGAGTAAGTTTCAATTATGCATTATATTGCTCTGTAATGCACAGATAGATACAAGTGGAGATTTAGTTCTATAGGTTAACATGATGTAATTGATCACTATGCATACTTATGAGCAGGAACAAGGGATTTAGCCATAGGCTAAGTCCTTGCATCCCAAAAATTAAAAGGGGACCAAATGAAAATAACTTAGAAGAGATTTCCTTTGGAATGCATTGTTGTATTGACTTTCTATGCCACAATAATTATCTGATTTGAACTTTTAAATCTGTATGGCAGTCGAGTTATCTGGTTTGGGGACCTAAATTATCGTCTTGCACTTCCCTATGCTGATTCTAAAATGCTGATAGAAAAAGATGACTGGGAGACTCTGTTAGAGAAAGATCAGGTCGGTACATAATCTTCATTTCAGATGTTACATTGATGTAGCTGAGATGTTCTAGGATTTGGCTGAAGTCTGAAACTCCCTTAGAACACAATAATCATATTTGTTGACTAAATCAAATCGGGATACTTCATGACAGCTTCAAATACAGCGGGAAGCAGGACATATATTCGAAGGATGGAATGAAGGGAAAATATATTTCCCTCCTACTTACAAATATTGCAGGAACTCAAACTACTATGTGGGAGATAATTTGAGATCCAGATCAAAACGACGGACACCAGCATGGTAAGTGCAGTTTAATATATTTTATGGTTTTTAAAATCAAAAAAATATATGTATGGTTTTGATTTATAACACAGAGGGGGACAGAAAATCTATATAATCAGGAAGACTAGGCAAACCTATGTGTTTCATGGCATTAGGTGTTGAAAAAGAAGCCTACACTAATAAAATTTCGAAGGGTACCATGTCTTTATATAAGCTTAATTGAAATTCCCATTCCACATTGGATTTCTCCCTATTTACCTTTGGCGATCTCTTTTTTTCTGGGCGTTTTCATTTGGATGGATGCATTTTAAAAATTTTATACTTTAGAAAAGAAGAAAAGAAAAATAAAAAATTGAATGAAAGATTTTAGAGTAGAGTAGTTTGGTCACAGAAGATTTTTATAGGAGATGTTGCTTATTTAATCAAATTTTACTTATTGAAATATGGTATATAATCTTACATAATAAAAAAATTACTAAAAGATAAAAAATTAAAAACAACTTTTTACTATGACCTTGACCTAGATTTAATTGTAAAGATTGTCTTCATGTTATAATATTTATTTAATCAAATTTTACTTATTGAAATATGGTATATAATCTTGCATAATAAAAAAATTACTAAAAGATAAAAAATTAAAAACAACTTCTTACCATGACCTTGACCTAGATCTAATTGTAAAGATTGTCTTCATCAATGTTTTTTTGTTTTTTTTAAAGGATTATATGGTTTGCAAATTATCAAATCCTTCTGTCAAGTTTAATGCACAACCTTCTATGAATATAGGTCAGGCAACCCTCTTTGTCCGTAAACCTGAATTGGAATACAAATGCTTGGATACCAAAGGTGCAATGGAATTCATATTCAAGCAACATTCAGATATTTTCTTCTAAAAAGTTAAATATAACTTTGTGTACCTGGAAAATTACTTGTCCATGGCCCTTTTGAAGTTTTATGTCCTGTGGATTAACATGTAAATGCTTACTTTGTGCTTAATGCTTTGAAAGGAAATGTGACCGAAGTAGCAAAGGTCAAATTTGGAGAAGCCTTGAAAGTCATGAAAAATAACGATCGTTTTCACATGTTAACCTTTATTTCTTTGATAATAAATATATTTCAGTTCAATTGTCAAATGTAATTGTAACTGTTGTTTTAGCCACTGTTTGTTCTGCAGGTGCGATCGTATACTTTGGTTTGGTAAAGGCTTAATGCAGCTGTGCTATATTCGTGGAGAATCCACGTTCTCAGATCATCGGCCTGTTTCTTTAGTTTTCATGGTAGAGGTAGAATTGCCAAACATGAGCAAAGTGAAATAGGATATATGAGCTGAGGTGCAACACACCAACTGGAAGAGCTTCTTACTTGACCAGAAGCTTTAATTACTTTATCATATTAATGTGAGTGTTGTTTGTTATTTGGTATATTTTTGCATTTATTACTTTATATTTAAGACTTTGAAACTTCAAATAATAATTTAAGGTGGAAATCGGAAAGATAGAATTGTACACTATAAATATGAATGATGATCGTTCTGACCGTTAAACAAATTTAACTAGTAAAGCAAAATATCAAACAACTATTATACTCATTATTTGACATGAACAATTAAATTCTGATGCACTGATTCTATTTCTTATTCAACAGGTGACATGCTGGAGATATTTGTGAACAAAAGATTTACCTGGTATCAAATATCACCTGGACGTTGGATATTCATTTAGGTACTTCACTGCACTAATTCAAAAGAAAGTCATGATTCATGTCTACTATTAAACATATATACATGGTATTATGCCTTCTGACCAACCCCTTATTTGTGGCTTGTGAACTTTAGCACAAATGCTGTTGGTGTTCCCCAAACAAAAACTGATTGTGGGGCAGGCTTGAGTGGAAGATCCTTAATGGCTAGTTTGCCCTAATAATACTGCGGAGGAACAACTGCTATTATTTATTTCTGCTCCAAGAGAAGTTGAAGTATTCCCCAGAGAATACATACAATGATGATGAAGTAATAACCACTCTTCCTTATTGCATTAGTGTTGAAAAATAAAAGCTGGTTTCATGCATTCTTGTGTACTGTGATTTTTTTCTCCTGTCTTTTTTGAGGAACCAATTCTCTCTTGCTTGATGTTTTTGCAGGTCATAAAATTCATTTTATATGAGGCTCTTCGTTCGGCTAAGTATGTATACATTGTATACTGAAACAACCTTTTTTCAACGATGATAAACAAAGTATGTATACATTGTATAGTAAAACAAACATCTTTGAACAATGATAAACATCAGGACAATAAAGTATATAAGATTCCTTACCTCTATGTTATATGTATGTGAGATCCGCTCTTACTTTCTAACTTATTCATTATAATAATTTTATTTTTTTATTATAAAATTGTTTTTCTTAAGATATCAAAGAATGAGTTAATCAAATAACAAAGTAATGTTATTATGATATAATCTTAAACAAGATGTCTTTTTCCTTAACTTTGAAATAAGAAGCAAATGTCATCCTTTAGTTTTAGATAGTCACTTTCTCATTGAATTAAGTTCTATAAATATATGTCAATAAGGTTTTTGGTTCAATGGTTGAGTCATATAGATGATGAAGCTCACATAAAGGTTTAAATCCCAATGGAAACAAAGGAGTTATATAAGGCTATATAATTTAACATAATTAATTTATGTGACCTATGATACTAAGGGAAAGGACAACCCTTTCAAACCCTATCTTATTTAATATATATGTAATAATATATATATTTTTTAAAAAGAATTTAAAAAAATTATATTAAAACAAGATTATTTACCCAATGGAAGCAAAGGAGTTATATAAGGCTATATAACTTAACATGGTCTATGATACTAAGGGAAATAACAACCCTTTCAAACCCTATCTTATTTAATATATATATAATAATAATTTTTTTTTTAAGAATTTAAAAAAATTATATTAAAACAAGATTATTTACAAGGTGGGACAAGACTCCTTCTAGCCTTAGTTGACAATAACACTTATTTACAATAGTAAAAGAGATCTACATTGGAGCCAAATATTCTAAATTATATATCTGCAATAGTTGTATTAGCTAAATACTAGATTTGCTCACCAACTTGCCTAATCCTCTCATCCTGTGCCAATGAACCCCTACCTCCTTCCCCATACCCATATTAGCTAGGAAATCTACCACTTTATTAGAAGCTCTACTCCCATAAATTGAAATTACGTCATCTAATTTCCTCCACAATTCCTTAATTTGGGTGACAACAATCCTCAACCTCCATGTCTCGAAAGTAAAGTTCCTCATACAATCCAAACCCTGCAATTCCCAATAGAGCATTGTCCCAACATGATTCCTATAGACCACTTCAATTCCAACTCTATCCAAATTTTATTTTGCATCTCCATCAGTATTAATTTTAATACAACCTTCTAGAGGTGGTTTCGAACTAGTTGTGTCCTACCCCTCTTGCACTTTAGCTTCCTTCTCCATCGTTCCTATATCATGTTGAGTTTCCTCTTTAGCATACATTGCCACAGTTTTAGTGACTTTGCTCCAAATGATCTACCAAATTCCATCCAAGTATGAAAAGGTTTCTCTAAAAAATTTGCTATTTCTCTCCAACCACACTTACCACCAAATGAATTTTAATCCAAGCTTCCACCTAATACGAAGAAACTCATATTTAAATCTACCCCTCTTCCATTTTTTCTAAATATTAATCCAATTCAATTCAACATTGGATTGGATTTTAATTCATATATAATTCTACCCCTCTTCCATTTTTTTCAAATATTAATCCAATTCAAATCACCATTGGGTTAGATTTTATAAGCTAAAAATCATCGCTCCTAGATGTAGTTCATGAATTGGTACTCAATTCAAGTGATCAAATGTTTCCTTCCTCTTGTAGCATAAAACACGTTGAGATGGACCAACGATTCTCCTACATCTCAAATTATCAAAAGTAAGAATTTCATTGTGCATGAACTTCTAGGCAAAGAATTTTACTTTTGGTCAACCCTTGGATTGCCAAATATTTCTCCAATCCTCAACATGATATGCATAATGAGGAGGTTCTAGAAGGATCTTATCACATCCATCCTTCACTTACAACCTTCAAGGCTTCCATAGTCTTAAGCTAATTCATCCTCCTCATCTCCATCCTCATCTCCACCTATAAGAAATCTTTCAGCCAAGATTTTAGTCATGATGGGTGTCAATTCTAGAGGGATTAGAATTGGCCACTCATCCAACTTCTTAAACACCTATAATCGTCAACTGACTAGAGTTGAAATAGATTTATATCTAGATCCAACCCTTTCTTTCTATGGCTATTTTTATTGAATGTAGTTTTGAGAATTCAACAATTATAGGTGGGTATTGATTCCATGAATCTTTTCAAAATCGTGCCTTGTCCCCTCTCCTCACTTTCCAAAATAATCCATATTTCACTACCTGAGATCCTAAATTTAGAGTCTACCACACTAAGGATCCATTACCATCTAAAGAGAAATGACTCACCTCATTCAAATTTAGTTGTTCTAAATATTTACTAGTTAAAACTCTATTGAATAAAGAATTTGGTTGGGAGATCCACCTCCAATATAATTTTTAGCCAATGCTTTATTATTTAACTCTGATCTCCTCAGTTTCAAACCTCATTGTACCTTGGGATGGCTTACTTTCTTCCAACCTACTAAGACCTATTTCTTCTCTCCTTTTACTCCTCCCCACAAAAATGTTCTAGCCATCTTGTTGAACTTTTTTCCATATGTTATGTGGGGCAGCAAGAATAAAAAATTTATACATATGTTATGTGGGGCAACAAGAATATAAAATTTATAATTTAGCATGGCCTGAATGATTGACTACAAAAAAAATGATCTACCCACAAAGGTTAACTCTTTGTGGGACCATGGTTAATTCTTTCTTTGATACCATCCAAAATATTCCTCCAAATAGGTATCTTTAATTTTTTAAAATGCAAAGGGATCCCAAATATACCACTAGGAGAGAAGTCCTCATGAATCCCAAGATCTCTAAAATTCTATCCTAAAGCCTTCGATCAAGATTGAAGAAGACCACTTTGGATTTTTTATCATTTATGACTTGTTTTGTGGCCCTAATGTAAACATTAAGAGTATTTCTAATCATTCTTGCTTCCCTGAAGTTGGCTACTCCAACCAATCTTATGTCATCCACAAACTATAACTGAATCAAATCTATTTTTGCCTACTTCATGAAGGACTTCTATCCTAGCTAGGTGAGGCTGTCAAATATACCTTTGCACTTTTGGTCACTTGCAACCCTAGAAAAATCAAGAATTTTATAGAGATTTATTTCCTTCAATAAAGAAATAAAAAGAATATTCAAAACCACATGTGCTCGGATATATATGGAGGTTGATTTGAGCAAAGGGATTTCAACAAATCTAACTTTAGAATGAAGGTTTTTTTATAGAACCCAAAAAATGGATAATAAAAACATTGCCTTCAAATGCAACCAATATTTAGTCATCTAGCCAATACCTATTCTCTTAGGAATAATCAACCATAGTAGAGAAGCAAAAAGAAGTTTGTGTTTTCATATAAGGAATTTTAAGTAGGTGAACACAAAAGGAAGAAAAAAAGTACTTGATGGAAGGAAGAATCAGAAGAACATCACTTTATCACTCCAAACAAGAAAGAGGAAAGGAACACTAAGGAATTGTTGGTCTCAACTTACCCTAAACTTTATCACTCCAAATAAGAAAGAGGAAAGGAACACTAACGAATTGTTGGTCTCAACTTACCCTGAATTTGAGATGCAAGATGAACTTTTAGAGGAAGGGAAGTTGAACAACATGAAGATGAAGCAGGACTATAGGATCCCTCATATGGTGAGTTTCTCTCCAACAATTTTCAATAATGACCTAGATATAAGGTAATATGGAGTTTTCAAATTTATAGAGCCTCATAAGAAGTCTTGGGATGAAAAATAGTTTTTTTTACTCGAATTGGTTTTGTAATAGTATTTTTTAGATTTGGCCTGCATAAAAATTTCTCATGAAATGTATAGAACAAGCATGCATAGAAAAATATCCCTATATTGATATGTATTGGAAAACCATGCATGCATTGATAGAGGATTTAGGAAGTTTATATTCTTAATAGATTCTAAATTTAGTAAGCTTGTAATCTTGAAAAGTTTAGTAGGTATATAGGAAAGGAAGTAAAAGCAGAGTTACCTAAAAAAATTCCTTCATGACAAGAAAAGTATGTAAACGTTTGATTTTCCACATACACATACACATATATATAGCCATAGCCTCCAAATCAAGGTCCTAAACAAAAATAAATTAAATATATTTTGTAATATGTAATATTATCAATAATAAATAAATTAAAATGCAAAGTCACCAATATCTTATTAAAATGAGATCAAATTCAAATCAAAAGCAAAGCCATTAGTTCACTTTATTTTAAATAATAAATTTTAATCTAGTTTAAATAGCTTGTACAATATGTTAACCAAGGAAGTAAAGCTAAAAACTTAAAGGGATTGGTTTCAAATTGGTTCAAACAAATCCAATGGTTCAAACAAATCCAATGGAGTCTACTCAAAATTTCAATCTTTTATTTCCTTTTTAAATGCTTTGAAGGCCTATCGATAAAATAGTACTAACATTATTTATTTGTATGAAATCAAATAGTACTAACATTATTCATTTGTATGAAATCAATGAAAGTATAATCATACCCTAGTAGATTAGACTATTGAATGGTAAATGTTAGGATAATGAAAAATGTTTGAAGAAGAAAAAAGAGCTATTGAATATTGTCCTAAAATGAGAATGATAAGCATGAAGTTATTGATATAGATATTTGAAGGAATCATATCACTAGGTTTTTATACCAAATTGATAAAGTAATTATACTTCAACTCACCACAAACACATACATATAGGTTATGTTTCTCTTGGTGATAACTCTTCTTTTACTTATGACATTGATTAATTGCTCTATTGACATTGGTTCCAATTGAGCTTGGTCTATATCTTTCAAATATCGTATTATCATAGGTTTTAGTAGAGGAAGATGGTATGGCTTGAGGATTTCTACATTAAATACTAGATGCACATCAAGTTAAGGTGATAAACTGAGGAAAAAAACATTCTCACCTCTCACATGTTGAATGGTGTAAGGACCATAACATAGTGGTTTGATCTCTTTAGTAAAAGGTTTTCCAAGGAGCAAAGAGTAATTCTTCTAATTTACATGAAAATTGAACTCTTTTATAAAAAATATTCGAAGGAGCATCTAAAATACAAAATCTATGGATATATAATCTTTTAGCAATGTATCTAAATTAGTTTATAATTTGAAAAAGCTACATTTATCATTATTATTTTCTAATCCATTGTATTATAGCAATAAGGTGATCATGATACACAATCATGTTGTTATATCTTATAGTGGTCCCATACTTCACAAGTTCAAATTTATCTATATGTGGTTTATTATTGATATATATGGTCTACGTGTTTTGCCTTTATTATCAAAATTAATGTTCAATAAGATTTATCAATTACATATTACCAAGTGGAACTTGACCATAACTTAACGTAGTGAAGCCATGAATAATTTAAATCTGGATAAAGTAACAAGGAATTCTAAATTTTCTTCCTCCCTTATGGATTATGTAAAAAAACTTAATCATACTTTTTTCATATTGAAAATGTTGGAAAAAATATTTACATCAAATATCACAAAATTTAACATGGACAATAATGTGATAGTGTAGAATAATATACAATCGACATCTCCTCATGATAGGAAATATACCTACCATTCTTGTCATACAAGATAGAAAAAATAAATAAGAACACCCAAAGGAGATTAGCAATGCAAAAATAAACATGTCCAATAAAACATCAAAAACTAATTTAGAGGTTCTTACACAATCAATAGCCTATATTCTAAAAAAAAACATATATAGATTGTTTAATGAGTTTACTATAGTTTTTTTATTTTTGCAATCAATCCATTTGTGTGCATTAAATCAACAAGGTTTTACCATGAGGAAGTCATTCAATGGATCTCTATAATTTATCCTTCAAATGTCTTTTATCTTTTATAAAAATGTTCACCTATGGTTTGAGTTCCATAAATGGCATTTGATCTTTATATTCTTAAGAACCTATTGATCAAGTTGCCTCAAAGTGTATCATTTGTAATAAGATATTCAAGTCTCTTGTTTCTAACTTTTAATGGAATTCAAAATAAATAAAGTGTGAAAAACATCTAATAAAACATATGTGTTTAATAAGCTAATGTCTAAAACATTTAGCAATAATATTGAATTCAATACTAACCCAAGAAAAGCAAAGCTCCAAGAAAAAATATAGTGAGGCACAAGAATTATAATTCTTACTTCAATTATATTGTGAAAATATTCAAAACTAAAATATATGCTTCAATGTCTCAATCCTACCATACATATAATATTTGGGATTAGAGATGTCAAATTTAGCTAAAAGGTAAAAGCATGGTGTTCTAACTATAAAGCAAAAAATGATAATGAAAAACACAAGCTCATACCGATAGGGGGTGAACAGTATAAGATAAAACTTTTACTTTTCTTTCCAAAGCAATAACTTCAAATATTATCAATTGTAATAATGAAACAATGCATAAATCACCACACACATAAGAGACACATATTTAACATGGTTCACCCAATATGGGCTACATCCACAGAGAAATATTGCTTATAAATTTCTCAACAAATTTCATGGGTACCAACCCACAAGAGACACCAATCCCCTATTACAATGTTTGTGGACACCAATCCAGATGAGACACCAATCCCCTATCTCAAGTTTGTGGACACCAATCCATAGGAGACACCAATCCCCTTTTCTGGTTCATGGGAACCAACCCGCATGAGACACCAATCCCCTCTTCTCTGGTTTGTGGACACCAATCCACGAGAGACACAATTCCCATCTACTCTGGTTCATGGACACCAATCCATAGGAGACACCAATTCCCTCTACTCTAGTTTGTGGACATAAATACATAGGAGACACCAATCCCATTTGCTCTAGTTTGTGGACATCAATCCATAGGAGATACCAATATCATCTGCTCTAGTTCATGGACACCAATCCATAGGATACACTAATCCCCTCTGCTCTGGTTCCTACTCAATTCTTCTCCAAAACCTCCTCACAAATATTGCTCAAATCTACTTCAAAACCTACTCACAAAACCTGCTCAAATATGCTCCAAAACCTGCTTACAAAACCTACTCAAATCTGCTCACAAAACCTACTCAAATTTATTTCAAAAATTTCTCATAAAACCTGCTCAATTTTTTTCACAAAACCTGTTCAAATATATTTCAAAACCTACTCAAATTTGTTCCAAAACCTGCTCATAAGGCTTGCTCAAATATTCTACAAATATGATCTATAACCCTTGCACATTTAATTCCAAATTCAATCATAACCAATGCATAAATATGCTTACCAAATTTGATCAATAATGGCATCAAGTTATTCACCTTTGTTTTTCTTAACTAAAAGCAATTCAAACACATTCTATCCATAATTATTGTATCTTCATGAACATATAGAGAATGATATGCACTAATGTAGTAAGCTTCAAATGGTCAATATGTTCTTCACATTCATTAAGTCTGTTGCTTCCACATATCTTACATTTATTTCATTTTAAAGGTAGCTCAATTCTAGCATTGGATAACCTACTTGTGTGTTGACTTGGATATGCTCATACCTTGCTCTTCTTCCTCTATCACGTGCACCTTTTATTCTTTGAATTTGCTAAATTATCCTTCCTTAGAAATTGAATTCTTGGGTGAATATGTGCACTTAATATTCTTTGACACCTTGACTTATTCTAAATATGTGCTCTCTAAAACTGCTTATGATGATGATCTTCCTCTTGCATGTGCTTTTCAAATCTGGACAATAATTCTCTTTTTCCCTTTTTGATTTGAATATCAAATCAACCACTTTAACCTTTATCACTTCTTCCAAACACATACACAATAAAGCTTAAAAATAACTCCTTATATCTCCCTTTCAAAACTTACAATATAAAGCTTTATTCTAACAACATCTCCCTTTATATCTCCCAAAAATCAAATCACAATATTTCCCCTTTTATAATTTGTAAAAATCAAATCACAAAATTTCCTCTTTATCATTTGCAAAAATCAAATCACAACATTTCCTCTTTATCATTTGCAAAAATTAAATCACAATACTATACCTTATATCTCCTCTTATATCATTTGCAAAAATTAAATCACAATACTATACCTTATAACTCCCCTTATATTATTTGCAAAAATTAAATCACAATACTATAACTTATAACTCCTCTTTTACAATTTGCAAAAATCAAATCACAACATTACACCTTATATTTTTCTTTTTATATCATTTACAAAAATCAAATCCCAATACTATGCCTTATATCTCCCTTTAACAAATTTAATAAAACAAAATTTATAAATACCCTACACATATGCAGATAGGATTTGATATCTTGACCTCTAGAAGCACGTCCTAAATTTGGCTAGTGATCAACTACGCTAACGCAACACATGAAACTAAACAGTGCAAAATAATATTTATTTCCTTCGGCAATCTATTTTTATCCTTCAAAAAAACAAAATGACGTTGAAGGGATTCGATCCCTTAACCTCTTACACAATAGCGCTTCCACACAAGCTAGGCGATCGTCTGGGCTACCCCAATAGATGGAATCAAAAGCACAAAAATGATATTTAAATCCTTTGAAACTCTACCTTTACTCTTCAAAAAAATAATGTCGACTAGATTCAACCCCTTGACATCTTGCAAAATAGCTTCTTAGCACAAGCCTGGCTATTGACTGGTCTAATCGGTCAGTTGAGATAGATGGGGTACAAACCAATATTAAATATTTGCTTTCTACTGCATCGCTACAAAACCTGTGCTCCGCTCTTCCTTCCTCCTTCTCGTTGTCACTCGTTGCTCAATCAATATTATTAGATTTCCATAACCTCCACCAAAGTTAACTTAGGGTCTTCCATTTATATGCTTTTCATGCGCCCATGCGCCCAATAAAGTCAGTCCAAAATTTTGAATATTTTATTTTTCAACCTTTTGTATGGTTGGCCCATTTAATTTTTCAAACACTTTAGGTTATAATATTTAAATCTATGATTTAAATATTATAATATTCAATTTTTTAACTCTTATATATTTAAATCCTTTGATTTAAATATGTCAAACCTTTGTCCCAACCTTTGTCCTTCTCTTTATAATATTTCAAGCCTTTGTCCAAACCTTTGTCCTTATCTTTATAATATTTCAAGCCTTTGTCCAAACCTTTGTCCTTCTCTTTATAATATTTAAATTTGATATTTAAATATTATAATATATTTTCCTTACTTTGAAATGTACTTTCCTTGCTTATCTTGAAATATATCTTTGCCTTGGATGATTTTTCATTGTTTGCTATTTATCAAGTCCATCTCTAACATTATTGATATATTTTCCAACCTTATAAACTTATCATCCTTGAAGAATATTTCTTCCTTGAATACCATGCACCTTTGACATTAATGACAACTCAATATTTCTAATAGACAACACCAAAGCAATAGATAACAAAATAAATACAAAAATCTTATGGTACAAATGAAGACAATAATATCGATATTATTATGGGGGGAGCCTTAATCTCCAATGTTACTATATGACTTTGCATTGATACAATGATTACAAATCTAGGGTTTAGAAACCCTTATTAACAATTGAATATATGGTGTCTTTTGTGTCATCTTTGCTCCAAAAAAGTCTGCAGGTGTGCTTGTGTATCCCTATGGGACCACCCTAGCTACAACAACTTCCAAAAACATGATTTTTACACCTGCAAACATAAAACAACATAAAAAAGTTAATAGTACCTACAAGGGCTCCACTGTGTGATACCCTCTGAATGACAAAACCTGTAAACCCTATATGTTGCAATGTTGAACTGTAAGCTAAATGTAAAAATGTAAAATAATGCAATAGATATCTTAACTTGTCAATATTGATCGATGCTCTTGCTTGTGTGTTCGAGAGTCGTGCAAATGCTCGAAAGCATCTGAGGGTTTACGGACTACAAATATGCTATGAGAAATGTCTAGAAGCATTCAGTGATGGCTATGAACACCCAAAAATATTCTAGAAATACTCAACAGTGTTCTGCAAACTCTAGATGAAGATCGAGGGTGTATGGGAGTGAAGCAAAACTAGATCTAGTTCACAAGGATTTTGTAGCGATAGAAATGGAAGGGGTGATGGTGACGGTGAGGGAAGAATATGATAGCAATATGGATGGGGTTTTTGAATGGAAAAAATTCTAGGATGCTTGTAATCTCAAAAATCAGAACCTTGATTCATCAAAATGAATCATATTTTATAATTTACCCTTGATCATGCTAGGGTTTTGATGACACCAACGGGTGGTCAAGATTAAAACATGAGGAAGGGTTGAGATTAAATTTGGGCATGCAACATGGATTAATATGGATGAATGGATGAGATTAAGTCATGGTGGATGGCTAGGATTTATTTACATAAATACATACATATTAAATATGTATATATAAATATAAAATATTAATATTTATGTATGTATTAAATAAATACATACATACATACATACATATATATATAATGGATGGCTATGATTGGAGGATAGGAATGGATGACAAGTGGCTAGATTTTGGTGTCTATAGATGCTCCTTTTTGTATCGCATTACGTGTAATATAATGTGGTGAAAATTTACAAGACACTTGGTTTTGTGTGGTGAAGCAGTTTTCTTTCCTTGGAGCGTAAAGAAGATTTTGAAGACAAAGAATTTGTTGGCATAGCTTACCCCCTCAATTGGTGAATGAGTGAACAATGAGTCTCACAAGCCAATTGATAGAATTGTGGGTAATGATGCAAGTGAATGGTGTAATTGCAAGTGTATGATGTAAATGCATATGATATGAATGATGTAAATGTGGATGATATAAATGATGTAAATTGATATCGTTTTTGCCCCAACGGAGAAAAGGGTTTGTGCAAGTGTAGATGTAAATGAATTCTATTTTTGTCCCAATAAAAAAGAAATTTTTGTTAGATGTAGATGTATTATGAATGATGTAAATGATGTATCCCTATGTGGGATCTCAAAATTAAATTTAGTTACCCTAATTTTGGGGTGATTCCATGTTGTTGTAAAACATTCCAATTGGCGTCATTGAAATGCAAAGTGATGAAAATGAAAAAATAAAAAGAGTCAATATTGGAGGGTCAGCTAGTGATTGTAGGATAATTTTCTCAATGGAACCAATCAATATAGGAAGAACCTATGTTCGTGATGACTAACAATGTAAAAGAAATGTTGAAATATGATTTTGTCCATGTTTCAAGGCCCACAAGACCATCAATGATAACGTTTTGAGCAAGTTAACTTGGGCATAGTCTCACTTGAGAAATGAGTAACCCAAACTAATTTTATGTTCAAATAAGAGGATGTTTATTTATGATGAGCAAGTGTCCTTATGGTGATCTAAAACCGAATTGCATGGACAACCAATCACTGCAATCACCGAGATAGAATAAACCACTAGATACGAGGTTCACTTGAAATTGTAGGTGAATTTGATCAAAATGCAAATGTAATATTTGATGGATTAAAATGGTGTTGAAATGAATATGTTATTATGAAAAATGCATTGATGATTGGATTGCATGATTTTGTGAAATTTTGCATTGTTTTGGAGCATTTTGAAAAGCAATTTTGGATAATTTTATAACTTTTTGGGTTGCAAACAAAAAGTTAACCGCCAAAATCAATCCATGTGATCACAAAGAGTGGTGAAATGGTGAAATGGATGATTAGAATGATGAATGTGGTCATTTTGTGAAAATTTGGACCATTTTGGGATGTTTTGAAGTTTGTAAGGTGATTTTACAACTTTTGGTCGCAAGCAAAAATTAAGTGCCCAAATTGATTTTTGGTTTCACAAAACATGATATGATGATGAAATGAATGCATGGATGTAATATGAAGTTATTTTATGGATGGAAATCTACATTTTGGAGCAATTTTTATCTTTCTATAAATTTTTGAAGCTAGATATTGGCTAGCATCCACATCATGCACAAATGTCGATAAGCTTTTGTCACTTTGCAGATGTTGGTCAGTGTTTCAATGCACCATGTGAATATCCATGGGTGTTTGAGCACACAAAAAATAGCTATAAATAGTTTACAAATGCAAAATAAAATTTATTCTTGCATTCACAAGTTCTAAAAGTTGCATCTAAAGGAGAGTGAGTGAGTGAATAAGTGAGGTGGAGTGAAGGAGTGTGGTGGAGTGGAGGATATGGTTATGGAGGATGCAGATGTAGTAGTAGGAGAAGAGATGCAAGTGGCTGAGGTAAGTTTCCTTGGCATGATTTATTTGGACTTGTAATTTTTTTTTTATTATATAAATGAATGTGGTATTAATGTGTTTGCATTGTGCATGTGTTGTGGTGTTGTTGAGGATCTTGGAGGATCAACATCAGTTCTCACCCCTCATACTAGGGGTGAGGAAGACACTGTAGAAGTATCATTGGGATTGGTTAGAGGTTGTAGGGCTAGCTAGAGATGCATGGGTTGAGGTGGTGAGGTTTGATGAGGCATATCTCTCTACTTTGGTAGAGATATGGGATCCAGATAGGGGGACCTTTCAACTTCCTATTGGTGAGGTGACAATGACACTTGAGGATGTATATTACATTCTTCTAGTACCTGTGGATGGGTTACATGTTGAGGTTGGACATGATAAGGATTATGATATGAGTCGTATCTTTGGATATTGATGGTAGAATGTGAGTGTGAAGGATGGAGAAATCATGTACTTGGCGATGTATGCCAAGAAGAAGTTGGAGGTGTTTCCCACCTTGGTCATGTTATTGATGGCCAATATAGTTATGCCTAACAACACTAGCTATTGGTTCCCATGGAACATGATCAGATGGTGTATGATATGATTGATGAGCCTTAGGTGTATGCATGGGTGCTTTCTCTACTAGCTCAGTGGTGAAGATATGAGGGTGAAACAGTTTGGATTGTAGTGTATTACTATAATTTTGGGGTTGGGAGAACTTTAGTGTGGCTCAGCCTATGGGCTTGCATAGTGAGGTGTGGAATGGGGAGTAATCCTATGCTTTGAGATGGTGAGTGGCTGAGGAGGTGCAGTCGAGTCATCCTAGCCATAATGGTTAGGAATATAAATATATATGGGTAAGGTTGACACCTGATCAGGTGCATTGGAGACCATGGTGAGGTGCTACTTGTACTGGTGATAGGGAGGAGATACAAAAAGTTTGACAGGCTATATGGGTGACTGGAAAACATAGGAGTGATGTGGAACTGATCAAATTCTTACAGGTGCTATGATATTTTAGGCTATGATAGGGGACTTTTGAGGTACCAGTGTTGTATATGTGTCATTATGATGAGATGATTTTGCCTTGTACGGAGGTATGGTAGGTGACCTATGAGGATGACGAGGAGATAGATATCCTTGATGTAGATGATGCAGAGACTATCATTGAGTATGATGCATGGTTCACTGCATAGCCATCATGGGTATCAAGTTAGGCAGTGGATGAGGATAAAGAGGATGGTGAGAAGGTAGAGACCAAGGTGGAGGAGACAAATGAGGCTTCTAGATATTAGATATATCATCCATCTAGAAGTCAAGGGAGGGAATAGAGAGATGCAAAAAAGCAACCTCCAAAGATTAGAGGTGATTATGGTAGTATGGATGATATGGAGGAAGTTCCAGAGAGACCTCCAAGTCAAAGTGAGGAGGAGTGGATAAGGCTCATGGTTGATTGGGACCAGCTCTAGCAGATGGTGGTGGAGTGAGATGTAGAGGTAGCTTGATTGTGGGTGGAGCTAGAGGTATGAATGGTTGTAGGTGGAGGTGAGGATAGGATCATGAGGCTCTATATAGAGCTAGCATAAATGGACCATTTCTAGAGGTATTATGTACTATACCTTCAATATAGAGATGGATACACCCAAGATTTTGAGGATCTATTGATGTAGCACCATATTGGGCTGCCAGATCGACCCTCTTCCTCCCTATCTAGGTTTGTTAGACATAGTGAGTCTAGGCATAAAGGCTCTATGTCTAGGGATCCATCAAGATCATAGGGGTCTTCCTATAGGCATTATATAGTGCTTAGATGCACTTTTGTATATGAGCCTTGGTGCTCCATTGTATATAGCCTTCGGGTATTCATTGTACATGTGATATTTATATATATAGACATGGATTTTACTTTTGTATTATGTTTTTGTGTGGATATTTTTGTATATGTGTGATGGATGATAATGCAATCATAGTGTGTATGAATGAAAATAAATTAATGTTGTAATGATCATTCGTAGTTTAGATTTTTCTTGACCATTTATAGCATTGTTGTTTAATCAGTGGCATCAAAATTATGGCATATGAAATGAAAGACTCATGTAATGATATGGATGTTGATATGGATAACTTATATGGATGTTTATATGGAAAACTCATATAAATTTTTATATGGAAAACTAATATGAATGTTGATATGGAAAATTGGTTGTTTTGCAGAGACTCAAGCATACTAGTGATATCTGAAAAACTCACTAACTTCTATCTAATTTCTCTAAGATCAAATGTGTGTGCAGTGAATTCATTTACCAAATCATGAGTATGGTGATGATGTGAGGCAATAAATAACCAATGTGTGTGCAAGTGAGTTCATTAAACCATCTTGAGTAAATTGAGATGAACCTATCATGGAGAAGACCAAGAAGCTAACATGTCTATATGTGCGGTCAGAGGTCTCTTCAAGAGAAACATGTCATCATGCATGAGCATACTCCACTGCAAATCAAGCATCTATAGCCCTAGTGGATATTAGCTCTATAGTACAAGAATTTGATCTCTAAGCTTTAGGGATTTGAACTACCTAATCGTCTTATTGGAAATGTATTTCTATTCTTACAACTTGAGGATATGTGGTGTGTGATCTATAAAATATTGTGAGCTTTGGGGAATCAGATTCTCAATCGAAGTGTGATGATAATTTACCCTATCCTTACTACTCTTTCTTTTGTTTGTAAATGATTGTGATAGTGACTATTTTTATTTTTGGACTATGTGCATAATGGGATAAGCAAGGAATACCATTTTTGCTTTGAGTTTCAACCCAATCATGGTTTTATATCTCTTTGACACAAGATGTTTTTAAGATGTGTGATTGTGTTTGGTTCAAGAGTGTTAGAGTCAATTCCTAGAACTCAAGATTTTATTAGTGAAAATGTGTCTCAGTCCTAAAGAAAACTCAACATGCATTGGAGGTTGCTAGAAACACCAGGACTAGCTAAGTGATCAAAAATACCTAGGGATGATGGAAATGTGGTTTGCAAATGATAATTTGACTTTATGGTATGGTGCAATGAAATGGATGATGATTTGAAGGTGCCCCTGATTAAGACAGTAAAACTTTATCAAATCAATTATTGTCTAAACTGAATAAATGACCCCCTAGTATGAAATGAAATGTGTGAAGGTGATTGTGAATGCAATGTATGAAATGCAATTTATAAAATGTAATGTGTACAATGCAACGTGTGAAATACAAAGTGTAAAATGTAATGTTTGAAATGCAATGTTGTTTTTGTGTATTAGCCATGTATATATACATATATATAATTTACATTAAGCATAGAATGCTCTCAAGTGGATGATTTTAAGTGGTTCGGGCTCTTCGACTCCCTCTAGACTAGCAAGCCTATATGTTCCTTTACCCACATTTTGAGTGACAATGTATGGACCTAGATAATTAGCCATGAATTTATCACAAAGATGTGGTAATGCATTGGTGTTTTTTTTAATCTCCTTAAGAACAAGATCTCCTATTTGGAATTCACATAGATGAACTTTGGCATTGTAAGCACGCTTTAGGAGGTCTCGATAAACTTGTAAATTCTCTAAATCATTGACCCATATCTCATCAAGAAGAGTGATTTGGTCAAAATGTGTTTATCTAGTAGTATCATCATCTATGAATTCCTACAATAAAATTCACAATGAGGGGATCTCAAGCTCAAGAGGCATAATTGCTTCAGTTCCATAGACCAGTGAAAATGACATTGTCCTAGTAGGTGTGTGAATGCTTATTTATAAGCCCATGATGCCATGGGGATTTGAGTATGTCAATCTCAATGATTTTCTTTGACTAGTTTCTTGAGAAGAGCAATTAAGGTCTTGTTTGTAGCCTCAAATTATCCATTTGTCTATAGGTAGTAAGGAGTCAAGAAACTATGTTGGATATTATATTTATTGCAAAGTGCTTGAACATCCTTGTTTTTGAAATATTTTCTATTTTTAGAGATGATTTTTGAGGGAATACCAAAACGACAAATGATATGATGAAGTATAAACTCCACAATTCAAGATCTTGTCATACTGGTTAGAGGAATTGCCTCAACCCACTTTGGGAATTATTCAAAGGCTGTGATGATGAATGTATGTTATCCTAAGGAAGAAGGTGATATTTTGCCAATCAAATCAAGATCCCATTGTGAAAATTTCAAAAGGATTTGAATAGACTGTAATGAATGTGATGGCACATCAGTTAAATTAGCATGTTGTTGACATTGTTGACAATGCTTGACATAAGTGCAATAGTCACATTCCATGGTGGACCAATAGTAACCAATGCATAGAATATGCTTTGTAATAGATAATCTACTAAAATTACCACCACAAGTACCATCATGAGCTTAATTTATGGCTCTTTGTGCCTCTACAGTCTCAAGACAACAAAGGACTCCATCATAACCATAATTATATAACACGTCCTCCAAGAGAGTAAAATGAGCTACCTTTTGCTTGAAATTTGTTTAGTAGTTCGTAACATATCTAATGGGAGTATTCCAAACTCGAGGAAGGCTATTATTTGGTTGGACCAAGGCTCATATGGCTCTGAATGGATAAAGAAAATGTCCTTCTCATCCTTAGATTCAGCATGAACAATTGCAAATTTAGAGATCATTGTGATATTGAGTGATTGTACCTATCTTCGGAGTTCTTTGGAATCAATGATCCTAGATAGGCCATCGTATCTACAAATATATTAGTCAAATTTGGTGAGCAATGTCATTTCTACTTCATGGTAAAGCTTTATTGTTGGTTCCTTGAATTGGTATTCTCTGTTTATTTGATGAACAACAAGTTGGGAGTCACCAAATATCCTGATATGCTTTATACCCATAGCTATGACTTCTTGAAAACCTAAGATTAATATTTCATACTTTGCATTGTTTTTTGTGTATTGGAAGTCAAGTTTGAAAGATAAGGGAATAGGTATCCCTTGTGGTGTATGAAACACGACTCTAGAACCTTGACCTTTTTTGCACTTAGAATCATCAAAGAATAGTGTGATATCGACATCTTCCTCTGGAATGACATCTTCTTCTTGTTCAATGACAGTGAATACCGAATCATCTAAGAGCTCAATAATAAAGGGTTGATCACTAGGAAGTGGAGCTTCCACAAGTTGATAAACTATGACCTAACATTTAATGGATTTTTGGTTGATGAACTCAAGATCGAATCCAGTGAGAAGCATTATCCATTTTGCGGTATAGGTGATATTGTAAGTGTGAGACATCATGTAACACAGAGAATTTTCGTGAGCTATGAAATATGTGGTGTGACTAAGCATGTAATGTCTGAGTTTCTTAGTGGCAAAAACCATTGCTAAACACAATTTTTCCACATAAGCATATCTAGTTTCATAGCTTACCAATTTTCAACTAATGTAGTAGATAGCTTGCTCTCGATTATTTTCATTCTTTTGTGCAAGCATTATCCATAATGCAAAGTCTATTGCTAAAACATAAATATGAAAGGGGACCCCTAAACGAGGAGTTAAAATTGGTGGAGAAACCAGGTATTGCTTGATTTCATAGAAAGCTTTATGGCACTCATCTATCCATGAAAATATCACCCCCTTTTGTAATGTTATTGAATTTCTTGGATTTGTTAAAAATTTGTGCAATGAAATGACGGATCGATTGGATATTTTCTTCTAAACTACGTAATTTCTTCAAGTTTATTAGGGGAGGCATCTCCATGATGACCTTTACTTTGTTTGGTTCAACCTCAATGCCTCTTTTGGAGATAATGAATCCTAGTAGCTTGCATGAGGTTACACCAAAGACACACTTTTCGGGGTTCAACCTTACATTATGCTCTAGAAGTCGATCAAAGACTTTTTCCAAGATACTAATGTGCTCTTGTCGAGTTTTAGATTTTTCTAAGAGATCATCCACATAATATTTGATGATATTATACATGTAATCATAGAATATGTATGTCATGACATGTTGATAAGTGGAACCTGCATTTTTGAGGCCAAAGGGCATCACTTTGTAACAAAAAGTCCCCTAAGGTGTAGTGAATGTTGTTTTGTGTTGGCCATCATGATTGATTCAAATCTAGTTGTATCCTGAAAAAACATCCATTAGAGAAAGCATTTCATGGTCAATGCAAGTGTCAACAAGAGTATCAATTTTTGGTAGAGGAAAGTCATCCTTAGGACACGCTTTGTTAAGGTCTTGAAAGTCATTGCAAATGTGTATTGCCCCGTTAGGTTTAAAAATGGGTACCATGTTGGAAAGCCACTTAGGATAGTTAATGGGTATAATGAAACCCACATATAAAAGCTTTTGAATCTCTTCTTTGACCATTAGGGTAATGGTAGGATGCATCTTTCTCAATTTTTATTTGATCGGCTTAGAATTAGGGTGCAAGGTGAGATTATGGACAACCAATTTAGGGTCAAGACCAGGCATGTCTTTGTAGGACCATGCAAAAATACCCTTCTTCTATTTTATAAGAGTGATTAATTGCTCTTTTTTATCTACAGATAAAATTTTGCCAAATTTGATGATTTGAGGATTGTCTACATCTGAACTAAGGTTCACATCGATGGTATATTTAATAGACATATGAGAACCTTCCTCGAGCTGATGGGATGTTGGGATAAGATGAATTTCATCTATGATGTTATCAAACTATTCTAACACAATCACTTCCATGTCTACCTAGAAAACCTGAGGATCTAAAGGCAAAGGTGAAGACGAAGGTGGAGGTGATAGAGGAATGTAGTTGGCTGAAGCCCTTAACAATTCCTCAAAAATAATGAATTTGAAAAAGGATGGAGGTGAGAAAATATGGTCCATATCAATAAGGCTCATGTCAATTGGAATTGGCTTTGCCAAATCGTATGGATTACGAAGTGGGGTGAATAAGTCAATAGGATTCATGTTAACTTAAAGGGGAAATAGGTGGTTGACAATGTAGAGGATGGATAGATTCTGTTTGCTAGAACCAATGCAAGAACTTTGGGAACATGAACAACAATGAGCAACACAAATAAATGTATCAGGAAAAAATCCATGCACATGCAATGCAATGATAATTTTTTTTTATTTTTTTAATTTTTTATTTTTTTATGTACATATATATTATAAAATTATGTCCGGTGAGGTGGATCAATGAAGTGGATGTGGTTCACCAGTTGGTTCAGCTCACTCCCTAGGGAGGAGCAAAAAAAATATGGGTCGATGGATGGAGAACATTATGAGGTAATACTCATATTATTTAGTGAATGGAATTATGGGTGCTGATTCCTCATAAAATTCATCAGAATCCATCAATATAATGTCGTATTCTTCATAGATTTCCTCCTCAAAATCATTGATGTGATGGGTTTCTTCTTCTAAATTCAAATGGATATTTTGAAAAGCTTGTTCAAAAGAAGAGGTGGAAGAATGAGAATGGTAACCTAAACCTAAAAGGTCATGTGCTTCTTGATATGGAGTATCGATGAGCTCATGCATTCCTTGTTCATGTCATCCTAGTACATATCCTTGCCAATTGACCCGATGAAAGTATCAGGATGGAAAACCTGATATATGCTATATATTGGTAAGTATTGGTTGTTTCATTTCATCTAGGAAATATGAATTGGATGATGAATCAATACCCCTATACACAAAGTTGATGTTATTAGGCATTGAACTCATGTTGTGCATTTCTCCTATGGATAAGGGTGGGTCACATGGGTGATCGTAATCCCTAGCGGTTTGGATGCTAAGTAGTGTAACAGTGACATCTTGGACCATGTATTCACCAATGCCAAGACTAGTGATGTGGACCGCAACTTGGGATGATGTGGAGGTGGATGTGGAAGTGTATTTGGAACATTCATGATTGGCTTGTGGCTCCAATAATGAGAGAGGTGTGGGCTATACTAGCATATCACAATCCATTAATTCAACTTGTGAAACATCATTTGATGTGGATGAAGTTGGATTTGACTGAGGTGTTTGATGAATGGGTGATAATGTGGAAGGAATAATAATGGAGGATGTTAATTTTGATGATGTGGACAATGTGGATTGGGCTCAACTACATGTACATGTAGTCGATGGTGATGCAGATGGGGGTATGAAGGTGGAAGCTTTATGTGGGGTAGTGATGGAGAGCTCTTAAAGAATAGGATATTTAGATGAACAGATGGATGGTGTGGTATATTATGTGGTCAATGGAATCAAGAAGTCATGAGTGGATGAAAGAGTAAATTCATAAGGATTTGATATGAAATTGCAATACTTAAATGGTTTGACATCCATTGGTATGCAATGAATTTATCTCTCATGTATATATTTTATACATTGATGGAGTATAGAGGGAACACATATCATTTCCCTGATCTAGGGGCATCCATGGAGTACATTTTATGCCATGGATCCTTCCAAGATGTGGAATATTGTATGCAATATTTTTATCCCCACTTTGATGGGTAAAACAACAGTGCCAACTATGGAATAGAGAGCATCATTGAATGCTTTCAAGGTGAAGGTGGATTTGGTTATAGGATATGGTGGAATATTAATATGTTGAAGAGCATAGGTGGTGATGATATTGATGTAGGAGCTGGTATCAATCAAAACTTGTTTGAATGACTTCCTATCAATTTGAGTCATAATGTGTAATGGAGGGTCTACCAATTCTGACAATATTGGCTTGATTCTGATGATATTTGCTAAAGGTATTAGTATCCTGATATTGGAGTTCAATGGATTTTAGAATCTCCATTAATGCCTTGTGGTGTGGGGGAGATTTTTGAATTAGCTCATAAATAGATAATTTTGTTGAAGCCATTTTAAGGCTAGTGGTTAGTCGACTACTCAGAGATATGATTGGACTTTGTGGATGATTGGAAATATGAGTGGGTGGATATGGATGACTTGGAATGTGAATTGGTTGGGGAGAATTTGTGGATAATTGAATGGGTGATGATGTATTTGTAGGTTGAGGAGACACACTTGTCTGAGGTGCTACGGGATATTGGATAGTCTGTTGTTGTGCATTATGTTTATTAGTGCGTTATTGATCTTGAGTGACTACATGAAAAACACCCACAAAACCTTGGTATTATTGCACATGGTTGACTTGATTAGGAGGATTCTTGATATTTGATCCTCCTATTGTTGGTTGTAATTCCTCATAATGAGGAAGTGGTATTTGATAATTGCCAAGGTTTTGATTTTTTTGAGCCAAAGTACTATCAATCTTGATGGCCCCTAAGTCAATTAGGTCTTGCCCTATATCTCTAAATTAATAGCAGTCATAAAATAAATATTTCCTATAGCTTTTGTTATGCTTGGTAGGATCATATAGATTGATCTCAGGTAAGGCAAACTTATTTGTGTCATACAACCTATGAAATATGGAAGCATATGATTTGGATAAGGGTGTGTAGTGGTGATTTTATCAAATAGATTGTCAATATTGGTGATTATCCACAATTGGTGTTGTGTTATGAACTTTTTGGGGTGGGATAAACACTTGGTATGAAATTTGTTGCGGTTGTTGTTGCATTGGCTGTTGTTGTTGAGCCATTATTGGCTGACTCATGATCACTTGATTCACTTGATTTACTTGATTCAGCTTAGATTGGCCAAAATAACTTCCTTTTGATTGATCCTTGTTCTACCATTCTTTCTTCTTAGGTTTTAGCATACCTTCTTGGATTTTTATTTCTTCAATTATGCCAGCCTAGGTAAGAGCTTCTTCGAATGAGCTATATTGTTGCAATTGTTATAACTAGGAGATGGGTTTTAAGCAACTCTTGGTGAACAATCAAGGTAACTCTTCCATTGGTAGGTACAATGGTAGTTTTGTGATAATGACCCTCCAATAGTTACAAAAATCATAGACTAACTCATCGTCAAATTGCTTAAGGTTATACAAGTCAAACAATGTGATTTTCTTATGAACATTGAGGGAGAATATTTCTAGGAATTGGTTTACCAACTATTCAAATGTATAAATATTGTGATGAGGTATATAATTATACCACTCCATGATATCTCCCCCTAATGTCTGAGGAAATTTTTTGAGCATTAAAGCATCTTGAGTTTAGAATTGAAGCATGAGTGATTAAATGTGGTTACATGCTCTCTAGGATCTTCAATACCTTTAAATTAATAAAATTTGGACACTATGAAATCTATTGGATATGACAGTGATGGTACCAAAAAGTGAATGGGTTGATTGATTAGCTATCTTAAGGTAGACTTTTGGTTCATCATACCAGGAGTGTGTTGTATCAAGCCATAAATTGCTATTGCAATACCTAAATTCTAGGGTCTTCCCCAGGTATATGGAACCCCTAAATTACTTGTTGATTGTGTGGAGATGAAGTGGTCAAATGCTGGGGTGTGATGATATTTTGATGGTTTGATGGATTGGATTGTATCTTTTTATGTTGGGATTGATGAGGGAATTATTGCGGGTGATGGAATTAAGATGACATTTTGGGACTATGCATATGATGACTTGTGGGAATGGAATGGGTGTGGGTTAATGGAGGTGTGGGGATGTAAACCATAGAGGATTCTGATATCCATGATGGATTTGAGGTAAATAAGGTAGGATAGGTTGGAATAGACTGAGGCTTAAGATCTACCACCTGTATTTGCTATTGGTAACAAGAATGAGCATATTTCTGACCCATGAGAAATTTATTGAGATGTTGTCATGCTTGTTGTATGGTAATTTTTGAGGTAGATGGCATATATGTGGTGGAAATGGATGAGGTGGGTGGAGGATAGATTGTAATAGGTATTGCAACTAAATTTGGGATATTGGATGTAGTGGAAACTAACATTTGTGAAGCAACATTGACATGTGCTTCATACAATGTATTGTCATAGGTAGTGGTATAGGATGATGGAATGGTAATGTTTTTGCCACATGATTGTTGTGGGAGAGACAACGGATGGGAATGTTTATATGACGCCTCAAAAAAAGGTTTGGTATGCATTTGGGTGAAACTAGAAGGATGAGAGTGGGCAAATTCCTTTTGAGAAGGAGTAGTATGCCTAGGTGGGCTATTGATTTGCTCTAGATCAGGGTTAATGGATCTTAGAAAAGCTCTAACTTTACCCATATCTATATAGGTGATGTTAGGATTGGTAGGGGATGATGGTTCAGTTTATGGAATGGGGTTATTAATGACTCTATGAAACACATCAGTATTTGAGGTATACATAGTGTGTGAGGGTCTTGCAAACAAACAAGAATAGCTTATTTGTATCACACTTACAGGATTAACCACAAAAATGGTAGGGAAATATGTGGAATACTCCGTGGATGAAGTTGTTTGGCTAATAGAGGTTTGAATCAAAATATTTGTTTGGATTCGATTTGAAACCATAAGCTAGTGAGTCGGTTGGGTATGGTGAATGTGTGGAATGTGCAAAAACGATGCAATGGAAATAACATAGAATCAAACAAGAAACTCAATCCTATGTTTTGTAATAAATTCTTTTGTGTGTGTGTGTGTGTGGTTTTGTGTGTTATACTATGCAAACCTAAGATAATATGTAAGGTGGACTCTAAGGATGGATGATAAATGAGAATCTTTTTAGTAATGAAATCCATAAAGATTGCTCACGGGTTACTATGGTTTCTATAGTGTGAGATGATGGATGGAGATGAAGCCCATCGTTGCTAATATTGAACAATGGTTGGTGATGAAATCCAACTCACTTTTGTTAAATGTGTGACGTGCAAAGTGTGTGATTAATTTTTAATATTTATGTTGTCTACTATGTTCATTAAATGCTAAAAACACCCTATTTCACCTGTCTCAGATGGAAGCCAAGGACATTAACACCAAGTCCCTAAAAATAACTTAAAGTACACCACTTAAGACCCACCCTAAATCATCAAGTGATTCTAATAGTGGAGGGTTCACCCAGTTCTTCCATCCTGAATCATCAAGTGATTCCAACAACAAGACTATACTCGGGTATCATGAACTTGTTCCAATTAAAAAATCAAAAATGGAATCCATTAACCCTAATATGTAGCTATTTATGCTTTTTTCATTTCAATTACAAACAACATACAAAAATAGTGAATGAAACACCATAAAGCAACAAAAATCTAAATTAAATGTGATGATGCAACTATAGTGAATGAATGAATGCAACTCTACTCTATATATGCAAACTATATGAAATATGTAAATGCCTAAATGAAAAAAATGTAATTGCTTTTTAAAATAGAAAATGAATGTTTTCCTATTGATTTTACTATTTTTTTTTTTAATTTACATGGTGGAATCGATAGTCGCCACGAATCTGGGCAGACTGTCCAGATTTTTATGGCCACCATAGTATTTTGTGTTGTCCGCCTCGAAATCCACCACATAGATATTCGCACAGTCCGCCCCTATAACCACCATGCCACAATCATTTTAAACCTTTTATGCCGCTGAAAGCACCAGGAAAGGGACAAGCATTCAGTCCGACGAGGCCCAAGATTTGAACCTTGGACCTCCGCACCCCTTATGGGTTTTGGATGAACCAATTGATCTACACCTCAGACCTATTGATTTTACTATTAAAAATAAGAAACAATGAAAACAAAATGGAGTTAGGGTTTGAACTAGGCTTACCAAGAAGCCTATGTATTTCTTCCTCGCTCCTATAAATTTCACCTAGAGTCTCTTGAATGTTGTGAGGCATCTCATAGATTCTATAGGGCATCCCTCAAATATTGTAGGGCATCCGTGCAACCACTAATAATACTCTGCAACTCCCAAAAACCCTAGTTTTTATGATTTTTGTACAATCAAACTTCTAGAAACCTGCAAAATAGAAATAGAAACATAAATCAATGACAAGGTAAATCAAAATGAGGAACCCTTTGGGGGTCCCACCATGATCACCATTTTGTAAAGAAAAAAATGACAACACCAAAGCAATAGATAACATAATCAACATAAAAAAAATTATTGCACAAATGAAGATAATAATATTGATATTATTATGGGGGAACCTTACTCTCCAATATTAAAATATGATTTTGTATTGATACAATGATTACAAATCTAGGGTTTAGAAACCTTTATTAACAATTTGATATATGGTGTCTTATGCATCGTCCTTGCTCCAAACAAGTGTGCGAGTGGGTTTGTGTATCCCTACAGGACCACCCTAGCTGCAACAGATTCTAGAAACATGATTCTTACATCTGCAAATAGAAAACAACATAAAATAGTTAATAGTACCTACGAGGGCTCCATTGTGTGAGACCCTTTGAATGACAAAACCTATAAACCCTAGATGCTAAAATTTTGAACTATAACCTAAATGCAAAAACATAAATAATTCAATAGATATCTTACCTTGTCAATATTGATCGATGCTCCTACTTCTATGTTTGAGATTTGCACGAACACTCGAAAGCATTCGAGGACTTATAGACTACAAATATATTGCGATAAATACCCAAAAGTGTTAAATTATGGTTGTGAACACCCAACAGCATTCCATAAATGTTCAACAGTGTTCTATGAACTCTATAATATGTTTCGAGCTGTATAGGAGTGAAGCAAAACTAGATCCAGTTCGTAAGGGTTTTGTGGTAGCGAAAATAGAAGTGGCTATACCGATGATGATGGAAGAAGATGATATCAAGACGGTTGGGGTTTATGAATGGATAAAATGCTAGGGTGCTTGTAATCTAAAAAATTAGGACCTTGATTCATCAAAATGAATCATCTTTTATAATATACCCTTGATCATGCTAGGGTTTCAATGACACCAATGGGTGGTCAAGATTAAAATATGAGGAAGGGTTGAGATTAAATTTGGGCATGCGACATGGATTAAGGTAAATGAATGGCTAATATTAAGTCATGGCGGATGGCTAAAATTTATTTACATAGTTACATATATATTTATTAAATATATAAAAATATAAATATTTATGTATATATTAAATAAATACATATATATATATATATATATATATATATATATATATATATATATATAATGGACAACTATGATTGGAGAATACGAACGGATGACAAGTGGTTAGATTTTGGTGTCTACACTAACACACCTTGGTGATAGAATGTTTATTTTCGAAAAGTTAGTGGTATGAGTATGAAGACCTCAAAATAAGGTCAAATCATATCATTTATAATAAAATATTATTGAGTGATAGCTATTGGAATGTAAGTTTCAAATATATACCTTTTTAAAATTTTATTATTGTTTATTGTTATATTTATATTTAAATCAATTTTTGTGTTGGCAAAAGATAAATATATAGTGAATTTTTTTTGTGCATATATTTTCATGGAAGAGTGGTGAAGAGGAGCACAAGACTTGCATAGGTCGAACAATGGTGAAGGCACACAACAAACTAGAGGAAACCAATATCAAAGCCACAAATATTTAGTTATGATAGGAGAGCAGTAGGTTCATCTAGAGTGCATCAATGTTTCAAATGCTTATCATAAATACATTAAACATTATTTTCAAAAAATTGTTGAAGTGAAGTAACACTAGGAGAAAGAAGAGATAAGAGTGAGTGCAACCCAAAATGACATGTAAACCGAGAGCAATTGTAATCCAAGAGGGAATGTAAGCCAAGAGTGAGCCTCACTAGCTAGTATGGAAGGAAAGTCATATTTGAAAGCACTAATGTGAATTCAAGATGCCCTAGATGGAAGTATGGAGGCCCAAGTTGGAGATAAGTAAAAGAGGAAATACACAAAAAATTTGATCTAGGTAATGGTTGTTACATTAGAAGTGACTATCAAGGATGAGATGATTGACCATGACATAAAGGTTCTTAAAAGTAGAGGATTAATATGTAAGTTCCATAGATCCTAGTGAGGGTTTTTGGAGATTCAAAAATTGTATTAAATGCAAGTGGGGATTGAATTCAAATTACTCTATGACTTTTCTTATTAAAGGTTTTTTTCTCATCAACTTTTCCAATTAAAAAATCAAGGATGAAATAATGAGTAGTGACCCATGGTTTAGGGGAAGAAAGATCCTTTATTTAAGACCATGAAATGGAAATTTTTATATTGAGATAAACTATTAAGTAGCTTTTGATGTGCGTAAGGATTTATGGACTTCCATATCAGCTTATCAATAAGGATATTTTTAAGAATATTGGAAATACCCTAGGGAAATTCATCAAGTAAGGACTAACTATTAAGGAGAAAAAATAATGTTATATATACCCGAATATGTGTTGCTATGGATATTTCAAAACCTTTACCACAATCCATTAAGATAAATTTTGAATTAAGAGAATGGGATCAACAAGTGGATTATGAAAATATCATATTTCAATGTAATAATTGTTATGATACTGGACACATGGCAATAATTTACAAAATGAAAGCTATAATGAAAGAAACAAAAAAATTGGTATGAGGTAAACTTCAAGATAAGGTAATGAAATCATATAGTAATAGAAGCTAGACCAGATCAAGGATATTCCACTCCAAAAAAATATGCAAAGAAAACCTATTTATAACATCATATGGTACATGCCATCATAGCTCACTTGATCAACTGTTACACGAAACAAATAAAAATATAAGCGATGAGAAAGTACAATGTATAGTTCAAGATTATAAGGAATTAAAGGTGCAAAGAAAGACATGAATGAAAATCCTAAACAAAGATGGCAAAAGAGATCAAGTTTATTCTAAGTAAATGATCTCAATTTTTCTCAAGTAGTATATAATCCTCTCCTAGTAATAAAAGTGAAATGGTGTAGATGTTATTCCTTGCACTTTAGGGTTTCAATAGTAGCATAATAAAGAAATGAGGATGGATGAAATCCCTAACAATTTATTATTTTTAGGTATAATAAGAAGGTAATTTCTATATAAAGGCATCCTCAAGTATTAGTGTTTCTAGGATAACATAAATAAAAATGTGCTTTTGAGGTTATTCCTTGCACTTCGTATCCTTCAAAGCAAGATAAATCTAAAGATGATAAGTCTTACTATGAGTAGTATGAGAAGATCGAAGAGATTGATGAAGATGAAAGTATTTGTGGGAATGAAAAAAAAAGAGAAAGACCCAAAAAGCAAAAACAAAGAGAAAAAGAAACCCAAAGGGATATTGATATGAGAAAACAAAAGCAAATATCACAAGTGTTAACAAAAAGTGGGGCTAAACCCACAAATAAAAACAAAAAATAATAATGAAAATAATATCTTGTAATATTATAGGCATAAATTTGAACCCTAAGTCCCAAAAGGGATACTACAATGGAAAAATTTGTTTGGCTCTCTTAACGAAGACCCAAGTTTAATTCATCAGAAGGGTGGCCCCTAATATGCCCTTGCTTTTCAACCTCTTCAAAAAATAAATAAGAACCCTAAAAAAAGGCATAGAGAAATTTTTAGGTTGTTATAGACAAGATATTTATAGATATGGAAACTAGGTAACAAATATTTTATCCATTCATGGTGTTGAATTTTATCTTGACAAAATTTAATTTTTGGAAAAATTTGTATGAGTGAGATTTTATCTCTAAATAAAAATGACGTAAAGGAATTGAATATGGAAACTTAGCAGTATGAAGATCGAAAATATAGAAAGGCAAACAAAGAATACCTTTGATAGAAAAGCAATTTGAATATGATTTAATTAACTTGATAGACATGCAATGAGAGCAATGCAATATTTTATTTTTGTAATGGGAGTGGCCCCCAATAGAAGCCACATGTAGGTTATTAAAAAAAAAACATTTGTGCTGGCAATATCCATGACAATTTTGGAGGCCTTATATATGGGTTAAATTACATAATTTCTTAATGAAATTTTTGTAAAAGAAGGTATTTGATTATAGATTCTAAGCATGTATAAATTGTATTTGTCATAGTCACATGGTTTATTTAATTTATTATTAAAGGTATGTCTAAAAGCAAAAATGAACTCGTATTTAGGTAAGTATAATATTTTTAAAAATATATAAAAGTTATAAGTAACATCTTTGCACTAGATATACTATCTAACTTTATTCTATATAGATTATAAATTATTATTGATGTTTGGTGCCCCCAACATGTCTACTCACAATAATTTATCATTAAAATTATAATTCTTGAGTTGAAAACAATTGAAAATATATAAGAATTATGATATTGACAACAATATTACGAAAAACATATTTTTATCTAGATCTATTTATGTGCAAGACATATTCATAGAATTTTTGTCAAAATACTAGTGTTATATAGAATTATTTTTCACTCATCCTTAGTTTGTTCTGATAATAATTTTAAAAAAGAAAAACCCCTATTAAAATACACAATAATATACTTTTGTATTTTTATTTTGGAAACAAAAATTATATTCCTATTCTATACTTTATTTACAATGTTTTGAAAATTACATATTCCTCTAATTTTAAACTAGAAGAGCAATTATTCCTTGATAAAGTTGAGCTTACTACTTTTAAGAAACTAGTGTCATAAAATAGGCTAAAACTATGTCAAAATACCATGCTCTTACTTTAAATACATTTTGGAAAGTAGCTTCTAGTAAAGTAACCTCCAATTTAAAAATTATGAAGAAGAGTTCACTTTGGATTTTCAAGTTAAAGAATAAATTCTATCATAGAGGTTCTCTATGAGTACACTTCCACTTCTCATTTAGTAGGAAGGAGATTGAAAAATCTGGATTGTATAAGCAATTTTAATAATAAAATTTCTTTTTGTCAAGACAATAACAAGTTTTATAAAAATGATAGGTTATAAAAGTAGATAATTTAAGAAAAATATGACCATTAATAATGATTTTAATGTGAATGACAATTAGCTTATGTGAACTTTTTGAGAAAAATATTTATGAAGTCTTGCATCACATCTAGGAAAGTGTGTACCAAATATATTTAAATAGTTGGATCCCTAATTTGAATAAGAATTTAGAGTAAAACTAAGGATAGAGTGTTAAATTTTTAGCAACAATTTGCTAAGCATTATAAATGCTTTAGCTAGAAGAAGATGCATTGAGTTTGAAGTGAATAACATCAAATGACTTGTCTTGAATGTTACCCCCTCTAACCAAGCCCTTGTAGCAATGAATTTTTCAAGATGATATCAAAAAATGGACCTTCCAAGCTTCAACATCTAAAAGAACACTAACCAGCCATTTTGAAAGCAAGTAAATGTCCTAAGTCAATAGGTTAATAATACCAAGGACTTCTCTAATGTGTTATTGAATACATTAATTCAAAAAGTTGCATACGTAAAACTTGATTTATGCCACTTAGTTGATAGAAACCTTATCATACCTTTAGGAAAGTTAAGATATTTGTATTTGGCAAGAATCCAACATAACTAAGAAAACATGAGTATCTAGAGAAAAAATATTTCCAATAATTTAAAATTTTCCCACCAAAGATAGGTACTTGATTTTTCAATTATCAATTTTTTAAAACATCAAGAGAAATATTTCCACATATCGATAAGAGAAACATATAAGCCAAAGGGTGTGTCTAGATATCTATTATCTTATCAAGAAAATTTTGATTCCATGTTATAGGCATCCAAGTAGAATGATCTTTGCTTGAGTTTAAGATAAATTCAATTTTTTTAAGGAGATTTTACCCCTAGAATCCTAAAAAAATATCTTCAAGATTTGAAAAGAATTTTTAATTTCATGTTATTCTTGTAAGGGAAAATCATAATATTGTTAGTAAAATAGAAAGTAATTAAACTAGCTCACAATTACGTATGAATATACCTTGAATTAGCCTAATTATATGGGATTTTTAAGAGAGATAACCCAAGGCATCAGTTGATGAAACAAAGAAATGATGTAAAAGGGCCATACTTAAATATATTTAGTTAAAATACCATTAATAATTAGTCTAACAAAAATATTGAAGAATAATATAGATATTTGATTGACTATTTTAAATTTGAAATGTTAGGAACCTACTATTAAAAATAAACTCACACAAAATATTGTAAATAAATAGAAATTCATCAAATAACATAATAACACTATGCAAAAAGTAATTGTAGAATTGAAACAATCTCATAAAATAACTCAGTATTGCAGGCCTCTTCGAGGGGGCAACCTCCTTCAATATTTTATTAACTTTCAAAAAGATACCTTTGTACATAGCTCCATATATTTTAAATAAAATCTTCATACAACCCTAACCCTAAGCTCAAGAGTTGGCTTACATGCAAAATGTCACTCCAGCTAGAATCTTCTACCAAACATCGGTTACATTCTTGATAATGATTAAATGAAATGGCCCCACTTGTCTAGGTGTCTTACTTACCACATACTATTACAAAAGTATTACAAAATAACATTATAAGGGGGTCCTCATGTTGGAATTGTGTCATTACATAATCAAATGAGAATTATAAAAACAACGTTAGGATGGGGTCCTAACATGTGCTTCCCCTTCAAAAAATTTATCCTCAAAACTATAGATGAGGAAACTAGTGTTGGAGTTGTTGGAGAGACTCCCACGTAGTATCTTTTGGTTGTAGACCATGCCACTGAACAAGGACCTCAATAATGACTTGGTTGCAAAGAGTATGCATCATACGATCCAAGAATTATTTTGGCTCAAGAAAGATAGACCCTTCTTCATCCAATTTTGGGAGGTTAGATTGAACTTGTACCTAATTTTCCACAATGTTCTTGAGAGAGTATACATGAAAAATAAGGTAGAGCTTGGATGTCAATGGTAGGGATAATTTGTAGGTCGTGGCACCAATCCACTATAAAATCTTGTAGGGACCATAGTATTTGGCAATGAGTTTCTAGCACCTGTGGAGTTGGAGGGATGATTATTTGTATGGTTGCAAGTGAAGAAAGACCATATCACCAACATCAAATCTATGCTTATAATGATGTTGATCAGCTTGTTGGCACATCCAATTCTAGGATGCTTCCAAAATTATCTTTATTTTATGGAGGACTCTAGCATGTTGGCTAAGTTAGTTTCAACTACATGGACCTTGGAGCTATCTAGAATGTAGAAAGAGGGGATGAATTTAGGTCATACATAAACTACTTTAAAAGGGGTGACCTTGGTCACCGTGTGATAGGAATTATTATACCATGACTTGACCAAGGGAATCCACTTTACCCATCATGCAAGATGATCAAAGGCAAAGCAACGAAGGTAGGTCTCCAAACATTTGTTTACAATCTCAATTTGGCCATTTTTTTTGTGAATGATAATTTGGACTCATTTTGGGTTGAGTTCCTTGTAACTTAAACAATTCTTACCAAAAATAACTAGTGAATGTAGGATCACGATCAGACATATTGGAGGTAGGCATGCCATGAATTCAGAAGATAGAATTGAGGAAATTTTGATCAACTATGGATACTATGTAAGGATGGGAAAGGGAACACAAATTAGCATACTTTAAAATATTATATACTACAACAAAAATAACTAATTTTCCTCTAGATTTAGGTAACCCTTCAATAAGGTCCATGGAAATATTTGTCCAAAACTGTTTGGTAATAATTAAGGGTTGTAGAGTACCTAGAGAATGCATCATTTCACCTTTCATCCATTGACAAGTGTCACATATTACCACAAAATTATGTATCTCCTTCTTCATACCTTTCTATAAAAAGTTATGTTTAATCCTTTCATATGTTTTGAGGAACCCAGAATGACTTGTCATAGGGGAAGCATACAGTTCCTTCATGATAATTTCTTAGAGTGGAGACTATGAGGAACAACAAGGTGTTGGTGGTAGCATAAATATTGTCCATCCCAAGTGTATCCAAGATATGAGGTAGGCTCTGTTTGAAGGGAGGCAACCAAATTTTGTAAGCTTGAATCCTTAAGCACCTCCTCATGAAGATAATTTATCCACTAGGAAATGGGTGAAGAAATAGCACATAGCATACTGTGAGCTTGAAATTGGTGAGAGGGCATCCTTCACAATGTCTAATTTTCATTTTTATAAATATATCATAATCATATCCCATCAGCTTAGAGAGCCACTTCTGTTGTTCAAGGGTGGTAACCCGTTTCTCTAAGAAATATTTGAGACTTTGATGATTTGTTTTAATGGAGAAATGATACCCAATGAGATAAGGTTTCCAATGAGTGATCGCATGCAAAATGGTAAGCATTTCCTTAGCATAAGTTGATTTGCCTAGATTACAACTAGAAAGTTATTTACTAGTGAAATCCAAGGGGTGTCCTTCCTGCATAAACATCGCACCAATACCATTTCCTGAAGCATCACTTTCAATTACAAAAGGCTTGGAAAAATTAGGCATTTCTAAGACCAAAGTGGTTGTCATAGTGTGCTTCAACTCTAGGAAATTCTATTCAATTGGACCAGTCCAAGTGAAAGAATATTTTTTAACATGGATACTAAGGGAGCAATAAATTTTCCATAATTGTAGATAAATTTGTGGTAATAGCCTGTAAGCCCCAAAAATCCATGAAGAGCTTTTAAAGTGTGAGGTTTTGGCCACTATTGAACCACTTGAATCTTCCTAGTATCAACTTTAACTCCATCTTTGGTGATAATGTGTCCTAAATACTCTACTTTCATCAACCCAAAAGTATACTTGGACCACTTAGCATAAATTTGATTTTGTGCCAAAACTTGTAAAGTCTGATCCACATGGAAGAGGTGCTCCTCCCAAGAGCAACTATAAACTAAAATACCATCAAAGAAAACCAAAATGAATTTACGAAGAATTGGATGAAAAATTTTGTTCATGAGGCTTTGAAATATAGAAGGTGCATTGGTCAAACCAAAGGTTTCACCAAGAATTCATAATGACCCTCATGAGTACGAAATGTGGTTTTGGAAATATCTTCATCCTTAAGTTTGTTCTGATGGCACCCGAAGTGAAGATATAATTTGGAGAAAAACATAGTCCCATGCAGCTCATCCAATAATTCATCCACTATAGGAATAGGAAACTTATCCTTAATGGTAAGCTTATTGAGCTCACAAAAATCAATACATAATCGCCATGACCCATATTTATTTCACACCAATAATGCAAGAGAAGATTAAGGGTTGTTACTCAGGTGAATGACTCCAGCTTTTAACAATTTCTACACTAACTTCTCTACATTTTACTTAAGGGCATGCAGGTATCAGTGCAACTTAATGGTATATGGTACACTACCATGTACTAATGGAATGGCATGGTCATAAGAGCGACGTGGTGGCAAGTCTAATGGTTTAGAAAAAACTGCATTGTGCTTTGTCAAAACAAGTTGTAAATCTTCAATAATTTGGTCCACTTCTAAAGTAGGTGGTTGGATTGCAAATATTTGCATGATGATCCCATGAGAATATTTTTTAACAACTTCTCCATATGGTTTGAGTTGATTATCTAATGAGTCCTTGCTCTTTAACCCCATAAAGTGTAAGATTTTCCATTCTATGAAAATTGCATCCATAGCTCTGTAAAATTCCATGAGATGGTTCCTAATGTATCTAACCATTGAGCTCCCAATACAATATCACATCCTCCTAATTTTAGAATGAGCATATCATTTTTGAGCTCATAATCCCCTATTTTTACTTGAACATTACGACATTTACCTTTGCAAGGCAAAGTCCCTCCATTGGCCACTATAACTTCAAGGGATTTACATGTGTGTATGTAACAATTGGCCTACTTGGAGATTCAAGGATCAAAAAATTTATGTGTATTTCCTAAATTGATAAGTATTATAAGATTTTGGCCTTTGAAAAAACCCATAACTTTTATGGTTTATGGTGTAGTAATCCTCGCAAGAGCATGGACAAAAAAAATTGCTTATGGTTCTTCTTGTATTTCTTCCTCATTTTGGGGTGGGTCTTCTACTGGCTTTGTTTCATCATCACTCTAGTTATTTTTATAGGATATTTGACATCTATGAGGAGCTTCTTTTGGTACACATATGCCCTCAAACATATTTTTAATTGCAATTGTAGCACAAACCTTAGTGCATCGAGTATCCATTTCTTCTATAGTCAATATTTTGTGGGGAATGGTTTTATTTTCATTATGAGTTGGAAACCTGTGAGGAAATGAGGGTTTATTTTACAAAAGTTTAGATATCCTCCTTTGAGCTAATAATTTTGATTTAGCAAATTGTGCCAAGCTTATAGCACACATCATTATTTGTGGTTTGCACATTTTGACCTTGACTTGGAGATCATCCTTCAAACCTTTGATGAAACAACTCATAAAAAACCCTTCATTCAACTCCTTAGTTTTTTTAGTCAGTTTCTCAAATTGGGTTCTATAATCCCAAACTGTAGAGGTTTATCTCAACTTTTTCAATGCTCCCTAAATATCATCATACTTACTAAGTCCTTAAATGCTCAAAAACTAGTGCACCAATAAAATAACAATGATAGTGAGAAATAAACTCCAAAAGCACGCAACATAACAAACTACGATACAATAAGGAGATAATAAATCAGGTCCCTTTGTATTAATAATAACTTGTTTTTATCAAAATGGATTACAAACACATCCCCTTTAGGGATTTTAATAGTGCAATACAATAGATACACAATACAAGGGTTTGACCCTCTCTAAAATAGTTCTGGCACACTATGCAATCTTCTCGCATCCACAAACCATCTTGAAAAGGGTTTCTTTGTGACCTATGTAAAAGGTGATAATGTCAAACTCTTGCATTCCTCCTTCCTCGCACAAAATTTGTAATATGCACATAAGGAACACAAAATTTTTAATAGCACGTGCAGATGAAATGATAAATAACTTAAACATGATGAGTAAATATGTAAAAAAAAATGTAAAAGCTCAAGGATCCATAGTCAAATTTCGATAGCACTTCATTGCTTGAAAATTCTAAAACTTGGTATATTTTCAAATGAGGGTGAATGTCAATATATATATTTCTTGAAGAGAACCTATTATTGGTAAAAACCCTTTGCATGGGAGAGGTGGCTTACATGCTCTTCTCTAAAATCCTATGCAACACCATTTGGCTATCCTGGCCTACACAATGCTATTCTAGGCTCAATCATGCATGCTAATCTAGGCTTAAGCATGCACGAAATATTTGGTGGAAGCCCACGCATGGATTCTCTCTTTTTATTCCAATTTTGGTGTGATTATATCAAGGTAGGACGGCCTTGACTAGGGGTCGTCCCCTAGTGAGACGACCTTGATTGGGGGTCATCCCTTGGTGAGACAACCTTGATTACGAGTAATCCCTTGGTGAGACGGCCTCTGGAGGCTATCCCTTAGAGGGATGGCCAGAGTTGCAAAGGAAAATATCCTTTGTTTGAGTGGTGAAAACCACTATTTTAGCCCTAGGGCTACCCAAAGTGGGTCACATGGCCTTCAGGGAGTCCATATAGGTAGTCTTCTCAATATGACATGATTTAGGTGTCTACAGATACCCATTTTTGGGATGCATTGTTTGAAAACATAATGTGGAGAAAACATAGATGAACTAAATTCAAATTAAGGGTTGATTATGTTCATTGATTTGATCAATGTTAAATACCCCAATCATGAAAAGAGTATACATTTTCAAACCATTGCTTTTGACAAGTTGAGAAACTTGGTTTTTTTAAACCCTTGGGTTGTTGTGAGACAAGCTTGAGTCTAGGTTGTAGCTACGTAGGGCATTTTGGAAGATAAACTTCCATTTTCACTGTAGCCTTAGGGGATACCAAACAAGCAGTTTTAGTTGTCCTATTATGTGTTTAATTTAAGTTTTTGTTTTTTATCTACCCCAATAAAGAAGGGCATTATTGTCTATGGTAATGGTTCTTGAACAAATGCAACTTGCATGATTGAGTGTTTGATTATTGATTTGATTATGAATTTTTTGATGATATGACTACCCCCTCAAGTGATAAGTCAATGAGAAAATGGAAAATTTATGAAAGCAATGAGTCGCTTGATCAAGATGATTTGATTTGGGTTTTCTTGAGCTATCACTAAAGTTAAAGGGCACAAGACCCTATTACAACCTTGATTTTGACCCATTTTATTACTATTTTTGGTGAGTGATCTTATGGTAATTTACTCATCCTACCGAATTGCATGGATAACCACTCGTTGCAATCGCTAGGTTTCTAGAGTAAACCACTAGATATGAGATTCACTTGATTTGGGTGGATTTTATGTGACCAAAGGGGTTAGGTACCTTTGGGACCTTTTGGATGAATTTTGACCAAAGGAATGTGGGTACCTTTGGAGCCTTTTTATTGTGACCAAAGAAATTTGGGTACCTTTGGAGCCTTTTGATTGTGACCAAAGGAATTTGGGTACCTTTGGAGCCTTTTGATTGTGACCAAAGGAATTTGGATACCTTTTGAGCCTTTTGATTGTGACCAAAGGCATTTGGATACCTTTGGAGCCTTTTGTGATTAAATGACCAAAGGTCTTAAGTGCCTTTGGGGCTTTTTGTGATGATTTAACCAAAGGGCTTAAGTGCCTTTGGGTCTTTTTGTGATAATTTTATTAAAGGGCTTAAGTGTCTTTGGGGCTTTTGTAATGATTTGACCAAAGGGCTTAAGTGCCTTTGGGGATCTTTGTGATGATTTGACCAAAGGCCTTAAGTTCCTTTGGGGCTTTTTGTGATGATTATGTACAATATTTTACCATATATATCCTTGATTGTGGCCTATTATGTGATTAGTGCATGTTGCTAGGTTATGCAGGGATTCATATTATGGATGTAATGATGGATATGGATGTATGCCTAGATATTTTAATATGGATGCATAGATGTATGTACTGATGATGTAAATTTTTTGATTTTTTTGATTTTATTTTTATTTCTTTGTTTTTTTACAAGCTAAAACATAATGAGGATGAAAAGCAACCTAAATGTAAGCACCACAAAATGTATAAAAGTTATCAAGAAAAATGTTAACCTTTTCTCAAAAGTCATACATTTGAAATCCAACCATATGAAATATGATAAAAGTGTATATGATGATGGATGATTAGTATGTTTCTATAGGGAAACAACATGGTTTTCATGAGATTCAAACACCCTAGTCGATTAGTCAAAAGATGTATATTGACTACATAGGACTCTGAAAGATAAAATTCAGCTAGGAATACCTATATATTCAACATCCATATGTGTGCATAGTGATGTTTATTAAGATGACACATAAGACTACCTCATTGCCATGTGGGTTTCATTCAACCCATTGTTTTAATGAGGATCATCCTATGGTCACCATTATCCTGATTTTAGATGTACTTGGACTTAACTACTAGGAAAAAGAAGCCACCAAAAGCTAACTCATCCATAAGCTAACATTGGTCTATATAAAAGAAGGTCGCTAATGTGATAGATGTATTGCTATGCATAAGACTACTCCATTGCCATGCGGGTTTCATTAAACCCATTGTTGTCATGGAGATTGCCCCATGGATTTTGGACACTAAATATTCTAGGGATTCAAAATCATTACCCCCTTCTTTTCTTTTGACTTCTTTTCTTGGAATACTTGCTCTTTTTTTTTTTATGAGGAGCAAGGGGATTTATTTGCATAGTGGTGAAAACCATTGTTTGCTTCATATTTTTTGGGGGAGGGAGATACTTCTCATTTTTGTGGAGAAAGGGATTTTATTTCTTGGGGTAGGGGGAGCTTCTACTTTTTTAAATTATCAGCATCCTAGACCATGCACATAATAGGATGAGCATGGGAAACCTTTCTCTTAAGGAGTAAGAACTACTTTGGAGGTTCATCCTTCCTTGTTCAAACTTGGATTTTAATGTGTAAAATTGTGTTGGGATTTTGAGATATGCAAGGTACTATCAAAGCAAAACCTTACCTTCTAAAAACCAAGATAGCTTTCTATAAAATCTAAAAGGAGAACTAGGGATGGTTGATTGATCAAAAACCCTAGTGAACACGCCATAGCAAATTATTGGTTGTGTTGACAAACATAGTTACTGTTGACAATATTGTCACATTCCACCAAGGGGCAAAAAAATTAGAACTTTGTATGATATTTGTTTTGGTTGAAAGTTTTCTTTGTTTATAAGTTATAGCAATTTTGTTTTCCCTATTGCCCCCTGGTGGAAAAATGAAAAGAAAAGGACTTCAGGCCCGAAGCGCTTCAAATCATCACTTTGGGCAAGAAGCTGGCCGAAGATACAAAGATAACGCTTCGTACCTGAAACATTTTCGACAGCCACTTCGGGCGGAAGTTTTGCAAAGCGGCATCCAAACAACTTTGTCGAGGAAGAAAAGATAGGCCGAATCAGCTAAGGCAAGGAAATTACTTCGGGCCCGAAGTATTTCTAAAATCCACTTCGACCAGTTTTCACCCGAAGCGGTAGAGGTCGAGAAAGTGTTTCGAACGAAACTCTCCCGAACCACCTTTTTAAAAGAAGATCGGCCCGAAGCATTTTTCCCGACCCATCAACGAAGCGATTTTGTCGGCGAAGAAGCGAAGGATAGAAGGAGATCGGCTTTGGCACCCCTCACCCCCGAAGTAATTTTGCAAAGCAAAAATCAGCGAGGCGCTTCCTAGGAATGCTTCCCAAGTTGGGCATTTCTCGATGCAGTCAGAGAGCCTCATAAATGCATATTTCCTTGCTCGATAAGCCCGTTGCTCATTTTTTGTAATTGGATGTGAAGTATCAGTCTGAGAAAGAGAGCCCGACAAGCATGGCCACCACTCGAGCACCGCACTTGCAATTCGAGGACACCCAGGTGGCTTATTTAATGCATCTTTCCCCGGTTGACTCGGTCACCATTACTAGTTTTGGTAGCCGATTTGAGAGATCATCCGCAGCAGCAGTGAGAAGCCGATTTCTCAGGGCCCAAGGGCGTACTGCGCCATTTTGTAATAATTATTCAGAGGGCCAGGTCCTCTATAAAAACCCAGGCTTTGCAATGTAAAAGGGGGGGAACTTTCATCTAGAAAGTTGTTGTAACTTGATGTCCTGCGTCTAATACTAAAGATCTTGTATGCTCCATTTCTCTCTTTTATGCTGCCTTCTGTGCTTAATTCTTTTGTCTGTCTGCATTCGTATACTGAGACTCTGAATCCTGAATTCGGTGTGCGATTGAGGACTGTACCCTAAAATTTGCCCTGAAGGATACATAGGAGAGGAAAAATGTCTCTGTTGCTTTCTTTTATGCTGCCTGGTGGATCGAGGTTTCTGTTATTCCCTTGCCTCAATCACTATTACTCTGAACCCTGAATTTCAATGAGAGAGAGAGGAGAACCCTACAAACCCGTCTAAAGGATACATAGGAAGGTCAGCACTGCATTTCATTCGTCTATTCTTGGTGTTCTTTGTTGCTATTCAAGTTATTAGTGAGTGATCATGCTTCCTGTTCTTCCCCACCTTGAATCATCAATCTCTAACCCTTACCCCTTTTTTATTTCTTTCTCTAACCCGAACTCCTTTTATCTCTTTCCTACACTCTTATCTCAACCCCAAAAGTAGATTAGTATAGGATCCGGCCTTTCTTCGGAGATTGGCATGAGGGGCATCTCTTCCTCTCGGCCTTTCAATGTTGGTCGTAGGTCCAGGGTGCGCAAACCCATCGAAATTCCTTTCCTATGCGGATTTGATGACCAATAGTTTCTGGCACGCCCGATGGGACCCAAAGTCCCATATTTGAGAAAATTTCTAACCCGTCTTCACCAGAGCCAGTAGTTCTAACAAGTCCCCGATGAGACCCGATCAGTCTCATCCCCTGAGTAGTAGTGAGAATCGATGCTCTCATTACTAAGAGACTGTTAGCATCTGGCAACTTTGTTTTACCCGAGAATCTTTAAGTCGTAAAGACCAATACCAAATCCTGTGCCTTCATGCAAACAAGATGGAGAGTTAGGAATAGAGGAGAGGAAATCGATTTCTTTGAGCTTGATATTGACGCCTCTAGGGAACGCTCTAGGCTAGTTACCCCCGAATATCTCTTACGTAGGACATCCTCGTAAGAGGCTACTGTTGACGAGAAAGGCCTAACTTCCAATAGCACAGTAGCTAGTTTTCCTTCGAATCCTCCCAATTCACCAAAGCATCCTAGTGCCTCCATTCTCTTTGGCCTTCCGACGAGTAACCCAAGAGGGACTTCAGGGACTTCTGTTCCATAGAAACCAAGCACAAGTATGGCACAACAACAATAGCAAATATAGTAGCAACTGCCACCCAGATTATTTCCAGCATGGAATTCTTTGTCACCATTGAATCTTGCGGGCCAAGGGCAAGTTCCACTTGCTGTAATCAAAAAGCTCTCGACGTTCGACAAAATCGGGAAGACTGCTCTAGAGCATATCCAGGACATCATTTCCCTGGTGGCAATCCATGATATCACAGAAGAGCGAGTGATGGTGAAGATCCTAGTCCTCTCCCTTAGAGGAAAACTCCTCTATTGGTACAGATCTTTGCCATCCAGTACTATTACGGGATGGGACCAGTTAGCCAAGCAGTTGATGCAAGGCTTCAATGAGTTCGTTGATCCAACTTCTCTTCTATAGAAATTCACTTCAATCCAAAGACATCCACAAGAAGATATTGCAGACTTCAATGTTAGGTTCACTCGAACCTGGCAAAGAGTCCCAGTTGGACTTCACCCAACTGACGAAGCCACGGCATACTACTTCCTTCGGGCCTTCAACCCTGATATCGGTCTTATGATAAGGTACTCCAATGTCAATACTTTTCTAGAGTTGTATGGGTTGGCCAAGAAAGCAAAAACGGACCTCATAGCCATGGGTAAACTCCCTCAAAGAATGCCAATGCCCATACTCCTCGAGTTCCTTCAAGCCTAGTATGCGAGCGCAGTCACTCCACAGATTTTTGCACTCCCTGCATATCCGATCTCATCCTGGAACCTGAATCTTGCTGTGTCACAGATCACTGCTCCACAGATACATTTCCCCACACTTTCAACTATGCTACCCATGATCACTCCAACATTTTTGATGTTGCCAGCACCCCTCCAACATCCTGCCCTACCTCTGATACTAACTATGGCTTCTTTACCATCAATTCCCAAGGCTGATGATATACAAGCCAAGATATTGCAAGAAATTCAATCGTTAAATGCCACGATGCAGACCTTGTCCAATGACATGACCGTTGTCAAGAAGAAGCAAGCACAACAAGAGTTTCTACCAAGAAGGTCTTATCCCATGCCGAAACTTACCAAATATCAAGCGGTCCATAAAGGAAAAGCTTCGGCAAGAAATGCTATGATAGAAGAAGTCCCAAGCACTTTCGATCATGTATACTAGTGCTCTACATGTAATGATCCTCATGAGGAAAAAACATGCATGTTGCATCAACACTACGTGCAAAAGCTAACAAGCAGTAGTCAAGGCAGTCAAGTCAACATCATCAGACAATTGGATCAGAACTTGTCCATCGACGAGGAAGAGCCAGTCACGGTCCTTACCAGGGGAGGTAAAAGATCGAGACGTAGATTCTATTTAGATGGCTCCCTTGAAGGTACATGCTCAATTTGAAAAGGGACAAACATCCTCTTCGGCCCAGAGCGAAGCTCCTTCGCTAGCTCCAATCAAAGAAAAGGCCCAAAAGGCCACTGCTGAACCACCTTAGGTGGAGACCAAAGAACAAGCTAAGGAGAAGCTCAAGTTTCCCTCACTCACCAAGTGATAAAGGGTCGAAGCAACAAAGCAATATCGCACCAAGTATGAATCGAGAAAGGAACCTGAGGTGCATAGCTCCCCAGCCTACAACATTGTAGAAGAATTGAAGAGAATTTTGGCCAAAATCAGCTTGTATGATGCTCTACAGCTTCTTGGACAAGTGGACCTATTGCAAGAATCCTTGAAGAGGATTAATACAAAGAAGGCAGAACCACCTGCCCTGGTGCAGACCCTATCCACGTCCATAACAGGAAAAAATAGACCACCACCGTTCTACCTATCCTTACAAATGGAAGGATATATCGTGCATAACTGTATGATACACTCTGGAGCTACGACGACAGTAATGCCGAAGGAGATATGCGAGGAGATAGGCATGGAATACACAAGAAGTAGTCATGGAGTCCTCCAATTGGACGGTACCCCAGTAAATACTATGGGTGTCATTAAAGACATTCCTATTCGGCTACATAAGACACCTCAAATTGTAGTCATACAAGAGGTGCTAGTCGTGGACCTTGAGCCTTACTTCAGCATGTGCCTATCGAGGGAATTCATGACAAAGCTAGGCAGATATCTGTCCATGGACTACACTCATCTGGAGATCCCCTTCAAAGGGAAGAAGGTGAATATCTATAACGAAAAACCTTCTACGTTCCTAGTTTAGAATATGTCCAAAGAAGAGAGCAGTGGCCCTGTGCATACGATTGTGGAGGATTTAGAACCAGTGGATTTTGTCCAAGAATACATAGCATAGTTGTGTTGTGAAGATGAATTTTCATTGGAAGATTTCAATGCCATGATAGAGACTAAGGTGGGATGCTACACCATCGCCAAGTCCGAGAAACCAGCTAAAATGGAAGGAAAGGTTTCTGCTCAAGAAGGACTATGGAAGTTGTTCTTCAACGATGCCCAATGCAAGAACGGCGTCGGGGTAGGAATCCTTCTGATTTCACTGTCCGATGAGCAAAAGGAATATTGCTACCGATTTACATGGAGCTGCACCAACAATGCAGCAGAATATGATGCCTTGTGCTTAGGACTCAAGAAAGCTAACAAGTTAGGCATAAGGCATCTTCAAATCTTCGAAGATTCCGAACTAATTTGCAACTAGGTCACCAACAGATGCTCTTCAAAGAAGCACTATCTTAAATCATACCGCAATAGGGTATGGGACCTATTTGACCAGTTTGAATCTCTCAATCTACAGTCTATTCCGTGAGAAAATAATCGACATGCAGATGTCTTAGCATCCATCGCAGCCTGATATTCTCCAGTGGATGATATGGTGCATAAGCCAAAGGTTGTAAGGATGATCTATAGACCCTCTGTCCCTGATAGAGATTTACACTGGCAAGTTTTTGACAATGACGAACAGATCATCAATTTCATGATCCAAGAAGCCACTACAGTCGAAGACCGAAGCCCTGATGAGGAAGAATATGAAGGATTGGTCCAGTTGAAGAACAACCATGTTCCCAAGGGATTGATCATGCTTGAGAGCCTTTTTGATCAAAATGATCGATCGCTCTCTCACAGGATCCAGATCAGTGCACAGTAATATCAAGATTTAAAACTGGAACCTGGGAAAGTAATAAAGGTCGGGACCGATTGTACTTCAGAAGAAAAAGAGCGGATCCGATGTTTGTGTAAAAGGTACCGAGATATCATGGCTTGGTCTTATCACGACCTCAAGGGATATGATTGGTAGCTGATCCAACATACAATCAAATTACAAGAAGGGGCCAAACCTTTTTGACAGAAGCAAAGGCCAATCAATCCAAATATCAAGGTCCTGATGAAGGCCAAACTGTTAAAAATGCTTGAAGCAAAGATCATTTATCCTATCAAGCATTCTTCCTGGGTAGCAAAATTGGTCCTTGTTAGAAAAAAGAATAGAGACATCCGGTTATGCGTGGACTTCCGCAACCTAAATCATGCTTCCCTCAAGGACCACTATCCTCTCCCGCAAATAAATCAGATCTTGCATTCGGTGGCTGGAGATCAACGATTCTCCCTGCTCGATGGTTTCTTTGGATATAATCAAATCTGGGTTAGGGACGAAGACTAGCATAAGACCGTGTTCACAACCAAGTGGGGCACATTCACCTACCAGCGGATGCCTTTTGGCCTCTCGAATGTGGGACCTACTTTCCAGAGGGCGATGGACCTTGCTTTTGGTGAACTTATGAACAAGGTTATTGTTATCTATTTGGATGACATGACCGTATTCTCTCGAAGGAGGGAGAACCACCCAGATCATCTTCAACAAATTTTTGAAAAATGTCGAGAATTTGGCATCTCAATCAATCCAAAGAAGTCAATATTTGCAGTCAACGAAGGAAAGCTGCTAGGACACGCAATTTCGAAAAAGGGTCTCACCGTGGATCCTGACAAATCCGAAACTCTGATGAAGCTCCCAATCCTAGCAGATAAAAAGAGCCTTCAATATTTCTTCGATCAGATTAACTTCGTAAGGAATTTTGTCCCAGACTTTTCCTAGGTCATTAAGCCGATGTCTGAGCTTTTAAAGAAGGGCATAGAATTTGTCTAGATAGAAGAGAGGAGGAAAGCATTCAAAGAAATCAAGGCCCGAATTGTTTAGGCACTAGTCTTGATCAACCCCGACTACAGTTGAGATTTTATCCTATATGCAATAGGAGAACCTGAAAGCTACACTGCGGTCTTGACGCAAAAGGGGGAAGATGGAGAGGAACGTCCCATCGCATTCCTTAGCCAAATAATCAATCCCCATGAAGAAAAGTACAATTTCATCGAGTGTCGAGTGCATGCAGTTATGAAGTCTCTCAGGAAATTCAAACAGTTCATTTCTCAAAGTCGAACCACAGTCTTCGTCATCCACCCTGATGTGCGTAGTTTTATTATTCAAGGGGAACTGGGAAGCAAGAGAGCTGGTTGGGTAAGAAAAATTCAAGAGTTCGATATTGAGATCAAACCCACCAAGCTAGTTTGCGATCGTGCACTATGTCAAGATCTGGCGAAGAGTGTGATGGCTAAAATGATAGACTATCAGTCGAACGACTTGTCAACGGGAGAATGCCTCGCTAATCAAGAAGAGGCCGAGAAATATTGGGTCAGTGAGATAGTGGAATATTTCAAATCCAGAAAATGCCCCTCGCATCTGAATGCTTCACAATGAAGACATTTCAAGATGCGGTCTGCCCAATACAATATGTGCCCAGAAGGCCTATTTTTCAGGAACATTTACGGAGTCCTCCTCAGATGCATAAAATATGATGATAAGAGGAGAATCCTGGGTGAATTTCATTCAGGACTATCTGGAGGGCACTTTTCTGGAAGAGCGACGGTGCTAAAAATAATCAAGGTGGGTTACTATTGGCCCACCCTCTTTTTCGACGCCTTCTCTGTTTGTCGAAGGTGCGAGCAATTCCAGAGATTCGTCGGCCGAAGCAGAAATGCTTCGATGCCACTCCGACCGATACAAGTGGAAGCTCCCTTTCAGCAATGGGGACTTGATTTCGTAGGGGCCATATCACCAAACTCCTCCACTGGGCATAAATTCATTTTGACTATGACTGATTACTTCACCAGGTGGGCCGAAGTAGTCCCCACAAAACACGTCGATCAAGATACCGTGGTCACCTTCCTGGAAGGATTGATTACCCGCTTCGGCATCCCCAAAGCAATTATTACAGATAATGGTCTCGATTTCATAGGCACAAAATTCAATGAGTTCCTATACAAGTATGGGATATATCACAAGGTGTCTTCCAACTACTACCCCCAGGGCAATGGATTAGCAGAATCCACCAACAAAACCCTGTTGAGGATTCTAAGAAAGCTGATCGATCAAAACAAGAGAACTTTGCACCTCCTTCTAGATCGGGCCTTGTGGGTGGATTGGGTTTCTATCAAAAGGTCAATCAAGACTTTGCCTTATGCTCTGGTCTACGGCAAGGAGGCCATCCTGCCCACTCACATGGAGATCCCTACATTGCATCTGCTAGAAGAAGATGAAGCTAACCCGATGGAAGAACGCCTGGTTCAGATACTACAACTAGAAGAGGAATGTGAAAAAGCCTACTAGAACTTTGCACGACATGCTAAGGTCACCCGAGAATGGTTCAAAAGGAAATCATTCGATCACACATTCAAAGTAGGAGACCTGGTATGGAGGTGGGATTCATGGAAGGCCAAGCCTAGGAATCATGAGAAAATGGATGCGTTCTGGGACGGACTGTTTGAAATAGTGAAAGTAAATTTGGCCAATTCCTTCATCCTCAAGGATGCGAATGGCCAAGTTTTACCAATCTCAGTCAATGGTCTTCACCTGAAGGCCTTCAATCACTGAGGTATGTACAGCTTCAAAAAAAAAAAAATCTTGCTTTGTATATATTTTGTATATAGGATTTCAATGCTTTGTATATACTCTGTTCAAAATATCGCGAAGAGCAAGTGTCGCTTCAACCGCAAAAGCTAGATTCCTGGCTTTGGCTTCATAAAGCGTGATCGAAATCACCTTCGAGGGGTTTCGGTCCGAAGTAGCCAACGAAAGGAGGTTCGCCGCGAAGCAGTTCATCCTTGTAGAACCAAACCACATGCAGATCAAGGACGTGCAAAATGCTTCGCTAAAGAAATGTGCCAAAGACATTTTCTGAAGTAATTCTTGGCGAAGCCCTCCTTAATGAAATGGGTTTCGGTCGGCAGTATTCATGAACTGAAGCAATAGCATAGCAAAGGGGAACTTCGGGCCTGAAATGAAGAAAATCAGCCCAAAGAAGAGCTTCGCGATGAAGTATTTTTGCCAAACCCTGCTTCGGGGCAAACACATTTAATATGTACCCTAGGGAACATGTTGACAACAGCCTCAAAAGGGGACCAAAATAGACAAACCCAATGCGAAAGAGGTGGCACTCATCCCAAGGCAGTTCATCAACCCAAAAGTCATGCTAAAACACCAGGTGGCAGTGATCCGCGCTCTCAATACAAAACCAAACTGTCGAATTGCATGGCCCCGTGTACGATGTTGCCATATAGCCAATCAGATGCTGCAATGACACTTTCAGGCCAGGCCAACGAAGTAACTACGATGGTTGCCATAAATTTCGGAGGTTGCCCTTTGAAACTATAAAATGTAGATTCTCGTTAAAGAGCAAACCGTTTGCAAGTGTGAGGCTCGAGCCTACATTCTGTCACCTCGAAGAGCCTCTACATCAAGGGTTCTTCTATTCACTATGATTACCATGTCCTTTGTTTTGCGATGCTAAACTCTTCCACATCACAAGTTATTCTGCTGCAATTGCTCACAATGGTAAGGAAGAACCCCACACGAAAGGGAAAAGAACCAGAGACGACGACTCCAGAGAAGGCGAGTGATGCGAAAGAAAAGAAACAGATGCCCAGGAGGGTCAATCCTCCCCCATGCACAAGAAAACAAGTGTTTAAAGAAAGGAAATAATCTGATGACGAGCCCAGCATAGAACCACCTATCGATAAGTGGGCAAAAATCAGAGACCCAGAGCTCTCAAGAACCATGGTCGAGCTTCGGTATACCATTGATTTCATGAAAAGCAGGGTCTCAGTGGAGAACAAGAGGGCCGTGGCATATTATTCCCACATATACTAGTATCTAGTCCTTCCTACACATCACTACCCCGAGCTCATATACGCCATTGCTCAAAACTATCAGCCACAAACCAGGCAGGTGTTGGATGCCTCGGGTAAAAAAATGTTTTCCATTCTTTTGGAGGATGTGCAGGCGGCATTCGCACCACAGCAAAGGCCACCAAAATGCTATACCATTTGCAAGGTCAGCCTGATCGAACAAACAGATAAGTTCACCGCTAATCCCTTCATTCTGAGTTTTTTGCATGAAAGCCTCAAAAGCAGACTTCCTTCTGGTAAGCGACCCCAGATGCCCCTGCCCTTGGAGGCCTTTAAGAATACAGACATATTCTCTATCATTGCATGGGTAGGGGTCTTGTCAAGTGATACTTTGGTATGCCCATGGCAGGTGTCGCTAGCCAAATGCATTTCCAGAGGAGAGTTCTATGCTCCCGATGTTTCACGATCGAACACCAACCCAGTTTTCTTCGATTGGGTAGAATGGGTGGCCCAAAATCTGCATATGCGATTGTCATCCATAAAGGAAGCTAGCAAGGAGCCTCACTTCTAGCCTTGTTCCTTCTTGGTTTGGCTCTTCTTCTTTCATGTACATAAAGCCCTTCCCCATTGTGATGTTTCACCAATCAGCAAGGATGGGATTCCTTTGCCTGTATATCAATGGACCCGACTCTTGCTGAGGTCAAAGTCCTATTACCCCTTCAATCAGCAGTTTTTGGGACCTGCAATGCACATTCTAACAGGATCTAGCCCTCGGGTGCCTCTCGACCTTAGAGATAAAGTGGTACTGGAGAGAAAATGGGATGTATTCCAATTGACACAAAGGCTTGTGATCCACATTTTTGGCTTCACAAGGAAGCCCTTCTTGCTCCCCTTTTTCTCTTTGGAGTACCAATTTGCCCTGGAAGTTGCTCGACAAAGTGATGCGACCGACGAAACCTACGGCCATGGGTGGAAGTGGGCACACACTTGCGACTTCCCCTTCAATATGGGAGTTATTGAAGTCTTTGCCCTGAAGCAGAACATATACCTGGAGGAGAAGCTCGCTGATTTTGGTCTGCTCTAAATACCATAGAGGTGGCTCTACGACCTGTTGGGGGTGATGAGAGATCATTTGAAAAGCAAGAACTTCCATGCCTGTCCTCGCCCCAAAATCCTGGAGTAGAGGAATAACCCCAACGGCATGGACCTGGAGTGGCACTTAGAGGAGATGAGGACTTTGACTCCTTGGCATGACTTCTATCCTATGGAGGTCGATTTCGACCTAGACCAGTACCCATTCCCAACTCCCGACTCCACTTTCTGGAGAAAAGCAAGGGACAATTTAAAATAGGAGTTGAAGGACTGGGATGAGGAGCAGTTAAGAGAATGGTGGATTATGAGAGTCCATCGCCGAAAGATGAATTCTTACGGGCTTCTAACAATGGACAGGGAATTCACAATTGTGTATTAGACCAACATTGGGTCTTGGAAACCCTTGTCCTTCGCTGATTTTGTTCCACCGGCCACTCCAAGTCCAGAAGAAGGCCTCGGAAGAACTGATAATGTCCCCAAAGAAAAAGCAGCTAGGGCCATGCCTAAAGCTTTACCACAGAGTCCATCCAAATATCTCGAGACGACGATAGAGGAATCAGAGCACCCCCTTGAGAGGAGGAAAAGAAAGGAGCGAGAACCTACCCAGGAAACCCCCGAACTTCCCAAAATGACCACATACAGGCATGCCTAGCGCCCCTGCCAAAATATCAGTATCGGGTTCGACCAAAATAAACAACGAAGGAACTCCACCAAGTGCCAAAGTGATCCCAAACATAGATGTCATCGACATGGAAGAACTCGTGGAGGTCATGGAAGCTGAGAGTATCGAGGCCTAGAAGGAACAAATGCCAATCACCCAAGAAATCACCATGGTCACTTTGCCAGGAGGGCACGTAGGTACATTTTCTTCATCCTATGCTCTAGTTGCTCGTAAGTCTACCCCGACCTTGGCTGAAAGCTCTCACCAGTCCACCCTGCCTCCACAAGGTCAATCACCTTCTCATGTCGTGTCCCTAACTACTCCCCTCGAGTCTTCCGGCCAGGACAAACCCGTCGAGGCCACTTCGCCCAGCCATACCACCAATCCTCCAGTCATCGACCAGGGTGAAGCCAATAGCCCAATGTTGAACCCCGAGGTCCATTCTTCCGTTGTACATAACGTACTCCCACTCGTCGAAGCCCCTGTCACCCGTGTTGTCGAACCTTCAAGTGAGGCTATCCCCTTCAACTCCTTATATTTGTTCAATCCCTCGGCCCTAGACCCAGCCGCATTTGACTTTGAGCTGTCCTCAATACGGGAGTCCCCCTTGTCCAAAAAAATCCTCCAAGCCTGACAGAACACAGAAAGAATGTTGAAAGAGGCAAGAAATAAGAGAGGGCATTTTCTTTCTCAAGTTGAGAAATGTGCCATCTTCGACTTTGAGGCAGGAAAGATGCATAAATTAAAGAAGATACCCAAAGTCTAGAAGCCCCTAGATGAAATGACTCCAGTGGACTAAAAATATCAAGATAAGGAAAAGGACCTGAAGCATCTAAACATGGACAAGGAATCCGCCTCTATGCACATTGGAATCGAGACCTTCAAGGCGCACACCAACATTGCCAACAAGCGCAGGTTCGAAGCCGAGAGTGCTAACATCAAGCTAGAGGAGGAGCTAGCAAGGACTCGCTCCAAATTGGTAGAGGCCGAGGGGCAATGCAAGCTGATGCGAAAAGAGGCACATGCCCTAAAGCTGCAGATAGCACAGCTAGAATGCACAGCTGAGAATCAGGCACAAAGGCAGATCGAAAATGATTTGAGGGTCAAGGAGCTTGAAAGTAGGATCTTGCAAGCTCAGATCCAGCTGCACGAGAAGGAGGGCCTAGGGCTATTTGACAGGAGCAAAATCAAAGAGATTTGCTCATGTCTACTCAAGAATTTTAGGTCTCGGGCTGCCAGTGCTCTTTCAATTTTAGTTTACATCATAGAAGCCCAGAGTGCTATCGTCGAAGGAGGACCAATCGTTGAAGAAGTCATTCAAAATGTTAGAGCCTAACTCAAGCTAGCCCTGAAAGTCCAAGATGCAGGGTATCGAGATTTGAAGCTCGCAGCAATGAGTCGAACAACAAGGGATTGGTCAACGGCCCAGGACACAGTTCATGCCTTTTTCTCCATAGCAGAGAAGGCTCAAAAGGTAAAAATCCTACTGGACGCATTTGAAAGCGAGAGGCATGCATCAATGGGCTACTTCGAGGACCTCGTCACCTTAGGCTTCCCGAGCTTCACGGATGATGATGGAAAACCCTTAGCCAAGGAAGAAATCATGCCGAAGTGGTAGTAGTTTGAAGACAACGTCTCGAAGATAGACGAGTGGGCCGAACCTATAATAGAGAAGTAGGTTGTTGATTACATACTAAAATACTATAGAATCGCCGCTTCCCTAAACGATCTGTATACCAGGTCCCAGCATGCAGAAATTGGGTAGATCGATAGGTTTTGCGCCTTGGTCAAATCTCTAGGAGATCAGGAGCTGTTCATGAAAAGGGTCTGGTCTCAGATTCGCCAAACTTTGAAGAACATCTGCATCCGCCTGGCCCCATTTTCGATGGCCGAAGACGTAGTAGAAGCAATGGCGACAGGAGAGGAAGAAGCAGAAGCAGGAGAAGAGGAGGAAGAAGGACAAGCTGTGGAAGCATCCCTAGAAGAGGAACAAGGAGAAGGGTCTAGAGGTAACTATGGCCCAATGGATGAAAGCTGAGGGTTCTACCATCGAGACGAGCTCGTTGCCCCATGAGCCGCCAAGAATATTGACAATATTGTCACATTCCACCAAGGGGCAGAAAAATTAGAACTTTGTATGATATTTGTTTTGGTTGAAATTTTTCTTTGTTTATAAGTTATAGCAATTTTGTTTTCCCTATCGCCCCCTGGTGGACAAATGAAAAGAAAAGGACTTCGGGCCCGAAGCACTTCAAATCATCACTTCGGGCAAGAAGTTGGCTGAAGATACAAAGATAACGCTTCGCACCCGAAACATTTTTGATAGCCGCTTCGGGCGAAAGTTTTGCGAAGCGGCATCCAAACAACTTCGTCGAGGAAGAAAAGATAGGCCGAATCAGCTAAGGCAAGGAAATTACTTCGGGCCCGAAGTATTTCTAAAATCCACTTCGGCTAGTTTTCACCCGAAGTAGTAGAGGTCGAGAAAGTTTTTCGGCCGAAACTCTCCCGAACCACCTTTTCAAAAGAAGATCGGCCCGAAGCATTTTTCTCGACCCGTCAGCGAAGTGATTTTTCCGACGATGCAACAAAGGATAGAAGGATATCAGCTTCGGCACCCCTTGCCCCCAAAGTAATTTTGTGAAGCAAAAATTAGTGAGGCACTTCCTAGGAATGCTTCCCAAGTTGGGCATTTCCCGAGGCGATCAGAGAGCCTCATAAATGCATATTTTCTTGCCCGATAAGCCCGCTGCTCATTTTTGGCAATTGGATGCAAAGTATCAGTCCTAGAAAGAGAGCCTAGAAATCATGGCTACCACTCGAGCACCGCACCTGCAATCCGAGGACACCCAAGTGGCTCATTTAATGCATCTTTCCCCGGTTGACTCGGTCACCATTACTAGTTTTGGTAGTCGATTTGAGAGATCATCCGCAGCAGCAGCGAGGAGCCGATTTCTCAGGGCCCGAGGGTGTACTCCGTCGTTTTGTAATAATGATTCAAAGGGTCGGGTCCTCTATAAAAACCTAGGCTTTGCAATGTAAAAGGGGGGGAAATTTTTGCTAGAAATCTGTTGTAACTTGATGTCCTACGTCTAATACTAAAGATCTTTTATGCTCCATTTCTCTCTTTTATGCTGCCTTCTGTGCTTAATTCTTTTGTCTGTCTGCATCCGTATACTGAGACTCTAAATCCTGAATCTAGTGTGCGATTGAGGACTGTACCCTAAAATTCACCCTGAAGGATACATAGGAGAGGAAAAACATCCCTATTGCTTTATTTTATGCTACCTTGTGGATCGAGGTTTCTGTTATTCCCTTGCCTCAATCGCTGTTACTCTGAACCCTGAATTTCAACGAGAGAGAGAGAACCCTACGAACCTGTCTAAAGGATACATAGGAAGGTCGGCACTGCGTTTCATTCGTCTATTCTTGGTGTTATTTGCTGCTATTCGAGTTATTAGTGAGTGATCATGCTTTCTGTTCTTCCCCACCTTGAATCATCAATCTCTAACCCTTACCCCCTTTTTATTTCTTTCTCTAACCCAAACTCCTTTTATCTCTTTCCTACACTCTTATCTCAACCCCAAAAGTAGATTAGTATAGGATCCGGCCTTTCTCCGAAGATTGGCACGAGGGGCATCTCTTCCTCTCGGCCTTTCAATGTTGGTCGTAGGTCCAGGGCGCACAAACCCATCGAAAGTCCTTTCCTGTGTGGATTTTATGACCAACAGTTACTCACAAAGGGGAATGTGGATGATATGGTATGTGAAATGTGGGGGTTTTACCTATGATCTTTTGTAAGCTAAGAAGTGTGTGTAAAATAGTCAGTGGCCATATAAACATCATTACTGATAGTCATTTGGTATCTACCCTATCTTACGAGGACCCCTTAATAAGTAAAATTTTGTATGGAAAATTGCAAATGATGATGATATATAAGGTTTATTAAGACTTATGACAGTCATACAAGCATGGTGCTATTTGTGGTAATGCAATAACAACATATTCTAATGCAAATGCAATGAATGAATATGCCTAATGCAACTAGTCAATGAATGCAATGATGTGAAATGCATGATGATGTAAGCAATGCAATGTTTTTGTATTTTTGATGTTTTGTATTGTTTTTTTGTTGAGTTTTGATTTTTTTTTATTTGACCAAAGGTCTTAAGTGCATTTGGAGACTTTTGTGAGTTGATCAAAGGGCTTAAATACCTTTGGATATTTTTGTGAGTTGACCAAAGTGCTTAAATGCCTTTGGAGCTTATTGTGAGTTGACTAAAGGGATTAAGTGTCTTTAGAGCTTTTTGTGAGTTGACCAAAATGCTTAAATACCTTTGGATCTTGTTGTGAGTTGACCAAAGGGCTTAGGTGCCTTTGGAGTTTTTTGTGATTTGACCAAAGGGCTTAAATGCCTTTAAAGATTTTTGGTTTTTATGTTGTTTTTTTTGTTTCGTTTTTAATGGGAAGGTGTGGTACTTTAAGCACCCCAAAGTGTGTGGTGATTGGAAAATGTGGGAAAGGTGTGATACCTTCAAAATCCCCAAATTGCATCATTGGTTGTGATGTGGTTGATGGGAAAGGTGTGATACCTTGAGCACCCCCACTATACACTATGCTTGATGTAATGTGATTGACTTGATTGGGAGGAGTGATGAAAGTTGATCCCTCCTATTGTGGAAATGACTTCTAGTCAATGTTATTGATGAGATGTAGTAAGCAAACCATCTATGGAAAGGTCCCTTTGTCGATAAGATCTTGGACCACATTTTTTAATGTGTGGAAATTTTTGCTATTGTGGCCCTATTTCCTATGGTATACATAGTACAAATCCTCCATATACCACTTTGGTTTAGGTCTTTTGGAGTCAAGAGGGTATATGTCAGGTAAAAAAAATTATTTTTCCTCCTATAGTCTATGAAAGATTGTTAATATGGGCTTGGATAGAGGAATCTAGGTATGGGGTTGGTATTTTGAATGAGGTAGGAAATGTGGATTAGTTTGATGAGGTGGTAGGGTTGTGTGTATCTCATTCACTTTCCTAGGTTGTTTTACCTCACCCCCATGTGTAGGTAATAGATCCTGGAATATGCCTATTTGTTGGTCATTAGTAGAGAGAGGATCATCAATTTGAAGTTCATCATTGTAAAGCATATCCTGTACTTTATTTTTAAATGAGATTCATGACTGAATGTCATGACCATTTACTCAATGATAAGGGTAGTATAGGTCCTCTCGATGCCACTTGGGCTTTGGCTTGTTTGGATCCAAGGGGTGAATCTCTAGTAGATTAATAGCCTTGGCCTCACAAAGTCGATTAAAAAGAGATGCCAAAGAATCATAAAATGGCATATAATTGTGAGGTGGACGGTTCTTTTGCCTTTGCCCTTAATTTTGTTGAGTTTTATTATATTGTGCAAGAGGGGGTTGGGCCTGAAAATAAGGAGGTTGAGGTTTTTGATGACTCAATCGTAACTCAATATTTGTGAGTCAATTCAAGATTTGTTGTAGCTCATTATGTTGATGACTCACTTGTAACTCAATATTGGATAGCCTAGCCAATATGTATTATGAGACTAGTAGGAGGGATAGTTGGATGGTTGTTTATGAAGTTTGATGGCAACTAACGGATAGTGGAGGTGGATTGGATGGAGGTTCCAGGAGATAATTAGGCATATGTGGATCAATAGTCCTCAACATTTGAGCAGATGTGGATGGTTCATGATAATATTTTCTAGTGAGTATATCCACATGCTCTTGTTATAACTTAGAGTGTTCAGCTATGGTAGCTTTATTATCCCCATTTTGGTGTAGTGGGTACACTTGTTCTTGATATTGTGGAGATGTTGGATGAGATGTAGTAAGTGTGACTAGATTTGAGGACGATAGCATGTGTGGTGTGGAGGGAATGTTGTATGGAGACATAAGTTGTGTAGATTTATTTGGAGAGCTCTGGTTCTCTATCACAACACTAATCATTCCCACAAACTCTTGGGGAGGTGGATTGACATTCACATGATTCACCTACTTTGGTTGTTCTGGTTGATTGGTAGGTGTTGTGTTTGTTTCCTGATCTTGATACTTTGACTCTAAGTCCTCATAGACCTTATGCTCCTATTGAGCATTGTTTTGTGGACGTTTTTGGGGTCTATGATGTTGATGGGATGCATGAGGAAGATGGTTTTAATTAGATTTAGATGGTAGTTTTTGTTTATGCACCATGTGATTTTGATAGATCTATTACCTATAGGTACTTGGCGTAGGAACTGCCTCATGCATGGCTTTTTGCAATCTCTCTTGATATAGCCTTTCTTGGTACATCCTATTTTCTTGCAATATTTGTTGACTCAACTAATATTGTTCATCCAAGAATTGTTTATCCAACCATAGCTAGGTCAAAACTTCTCACTTCTTAGAATTCTTTCTAAGGTCCTGATCTAGCTGGTCAACAGCATGGGACCGATTGACCTTCGTATTAATACTAAGAACCTTGGATTTCTCTATAGCTCCAAAAACTATCTATTTTCCACAATCAAGTAAAGTTTTGTTAACTTGGTATTTAGGATTATATGTAAATTTGATGTATTCAGGTGGCGTAGAGGCACAACATGCTTACATGAAATACTCTTCTTGAGAATTAGGGGGATGATGAAAATCCCTCTCTTCCTCATTGACTAGGATTGTATGAGCCAACATGGGTGTTTGAGCAATATTACAAGTGTCATACCTATATAGAAAGGCATATTGTAGACTCATGCATGGACAATCAAGAGGAGTGGCATGATCATCCAACCTCATCCATGGTGTGTACTCTTGATAAATTTCTACCTAGTGTACAAGGTGAGTCATAATGTGAACTCGTGGCACCGCCCTACTAGGACCCTCTTCATGTTGAAGGGTGTGTCTTTGTGAAGCATGGAAAATAATTTGACCATGGAGGTCATTATCGCAATCATACCAAAAATTGATAGATGCATCCTGAATGGGGATCTCCCCTAGGTTAGACTCTCTATAACCAAGATGCCATTCAGGAATGGTTAAATCCTTAGGATTGAAGTGGAGGTATTCCATACCTCCTTGATAGTTTTTTGTGGCACTAGCCCTTGATCAAGCTTGGCCGCGTGTAGTTACCATGGTCTTGATTACCCAAATAAACAACAAAGAAACACACAATCAAACAATGTGATTATCTCATTTAAGTTTTAGATGTGAATCCCTAAACTATTTGGTGTGTTTTGATGTTTTTTGCTCTTTTTCATTTTTATTTTTTTGCTTTTTTTTTATGATATTGACTTAGTTTAAGGTTTTCACCTGTATGCTCGCACACACTATCTTGGTGATGAATTCCAAGTCATGAAACCCACCAGGGCTTGGTGATGAAATCCAAACTTGATGAAGGAGCCTAGGTCCTACCAGTCCTCACCTTTGATAGTTCTTGGACCGACCTTGGCCAAAAATGGGGTACAAAGTAACAACATACGAGCTAACGAGGTGGATATGAAACCCACCATCACTAGTCTTGATCAATAGTTGGTGATGAAATCCAACTCATTGATGTTAAATTAGGACGTGGTGTGTGGGGTTCATTTTATGCAAGGAAAATAAAATCAAAGAGCAATCGATGACTTTTTTGCTAATGCATAAATAACATTTTATATTTAAATTCCTAAGTAAAATGACCTTTAAATTTTAGAAATCTAAAGTATGCAGAACCCTACATGAGTAGCCTGTAAACAAGCAATAATAAGCAAGTCAAGGAAGCAAAAAACAAATATTGTAATATTTTCTATAATGAAAAATGTTCTTTACTTTTCTTTATGATAATATGAAAAGAAGAACAAATGCACTTAATTTGATAGCCTACGTATTATTTGGTTTTGATCCACAATGTTCTTTAGCAGGTATGTGAATGGTGGTGTGAGGTAGTACTCCCTCTCCATGCATTGTTCATATGTGTTAGGCGCATCAAGGGGGTCACAAGGTGGAAGTGGCTAGGTTCCCCCTGTACAAGGGTTCGAGGGCTTCACCCTCAAGGAAATTTTTTTGGCCATCCATACACCCATTGAAGAACACAAGCTTATACTGAGAGGGGGGGTGAACAGTATAAGACCACTTTTTAATTTTTCCTTCATTTCAACTGTCAATTCAATATTATGCAATGTATAGATAGCAGTATCAAAATCCATAATCAAAACAATGCACAAAACACCATCCACAAAAAGACACAACAATTTATGTGGTTCACCCAATGTGGGCTACTCCACGGATAAAATATTTCACTAATTTTATCAACTCAAATTCTAGGAAAACCTTTCCCGATTACAATGTTTATGAGCCTCTGCTCAAAGGAGATACCTTCCCCTAACTCTGCTCTGGCTGGTGATCCTCTAGAAGACCTTTGCCTCTACTGCCCTTAGCAAATGGAACTCTATCCATAGAAGACACCTGTCTTCCCTGCTCTGGCTGGAGACCTCTGTCCTCAACTCTATCACCTCAAAGCTAGTCCTTGAATTTGCACTAAACATAGTCCTTCGGTCTAGCACAAATTTCCTCTTTCTCTTTCTTTGATCTGCACCAAACACAGTCCTTCGGTCTGGCACAAATGTCCTCTTCCTCTGTTCTGCACAAAACACAGTCCTTCGCTCTTATTACACAATCACAGCTGCACTTGATCGAACATCGACCTTTGCACCTTTGAGCAATCATAGTAGTAGCATCTTCACGCACTCTGCTTCCTTACAATCTCTCACTTAGAAGATTCGATGAAATGCACTCAGTACACTGCAATCAAATTTTGCACTCTGCTTTTCGACGATCGAACTTCACCCCTGCACTCTATCTGTGAATGTCACTCTTCGAACGCACACTTCGATCGATTGCTTAACTCTCCAAGCAGCCCTCCTTTTATACTAACACTTTTAAGATTAAAACCTTGATCTTAGTTGGTTGCACATCCTCAAACTACGTCGACTACAAACCCTAATCTTCATCGACCCAAATTTAACTTTGTCGGCTTCACTACCTCTACAACTCTCCTGTAGCTTCTGCCGTGAAACTACATGTCGTGATATCGTGACAAATTTTGCAATCATATGCCTTCCTTTGGCTTTTGTCATGATATCGTGACACCTTAGCCTTTGTCGACTTTACTTAAGTTCTTGTTGCAAAATCGTGACACTTTCTGCTTCTGTCAACGTCATCTTCACTTCTGTCACGAAATCGTGACCCTTCTATCTTCATGGCCTTCTTCTCTGCTTTTGTCATGAAATCGTGACACTTCTGCCTCTACTGATGTCATCTTCACTTCTATCGTGAAATCATGACATTTCTTGCTTTCTCAACCTTTTCTCGGCTTGCACCAGCGAAAATGAAACATGTCATGAAATCATGACACTTTCGTTGCCTTATGCTTTTCTTTGCCTTACGCCCACGAAATTGGAACATGTCACGAAATCGTGACGCTTTCGCCTTCGAGCTCTTCCTTCTTGAATTCGTCGTGAAATCGTGATGCTTCTTCTGTTGAAGACTTGCTTCCTATTTCTGTCGTGAAATCACAACACTTTCTCCAACTGAATTGCGCCATCTCAAGCTGTCACGAAATCATGACACTTTTTGCATCCATGAGCTTTCTCTTCAACCTGTCGTGAAATCGTGACACTTTATGCATCCATACGATTTTCCTTCATCTTGTCGCAAAATCATGATGCTTTCAGCTTTCGTACGCTTTCTTTGCAGCCTATCATGAAATCGCGATGCTTCTCATTTCAGACTCTTCCTTTTGCTGCATGTCACGAAATCATGATAGTTCTCACTTTGAGTTTTGTAGCATGTCACAAAATCATGACAGTCCTCACTTCGTCTTTTGTAGCATGTCACGAAATCACGACTATTCTCACTTGGAACTCTGTAGCATGTCGCGAAATCGTGACACTTTTCGAGATACTTTATCTCTCTTTGAACTTGTCATGAAATCATGACAATTCACACTATGGACTCTCTCTTCTGCATCATGTCACGAAATCATGACATTTTTTCATCCGTACAACCTTCCTTGCAATATGTCACGAAATCGTGACACTTTTCCTTCATTGCCTTCCTGCACTTTTCGAGTCGTAAAAATGCGACATGTCGCGAAATCACGACACTTTCCATCTTGCTCTCCTTCTCTCCTTCTCTGCCAACATATCGCAAAATCGCAATAGTTTTTCCTCTTGCCTTTTTCTCTACCAACATGTCATGAAATCACGACAGTTTTTCTAGCTTCTTCTCTTTCTTCCAACATGTCATGAAATCATGACAATTTGCCAGCACTTTCTCTCTCCTCTAACATGTCGCGAAATCATGATAGTTTTGCCAACACTTTCTCTCTCCTCAAACATGTCGCGAAATCACGACAGTTTTTCTAGCCGGCTGCATACTTTTTCTTACTTGTCTTTTTCTTTGATCTTTTGCAAATGGGCTACTCTGATCTTCTTGGAAAATCACTATCCATGCTGTAACCTTCATCAAAACAAATTCTTTGAAATCAAATCATAATCCTTCAAAAATCTTCTTGACATCAATGACAACTTCTATACTTGAGCAAAGGCAATGTACCCAAGGTACCCAAAATTGCCAACAATCTCCCCCTTTTTCATTGATGGCAAACCTTTACTGAAAACACATCTCAAGAGCCAAAACTAAAACCAATCTATGCTAACAACTGAGAATCTTCCTTTGAAGTTTTTCTCCCCCTGACTTGAAGCTCTCCTCTTCACTTGAAGCTCTCCCCCTTACTCATATCTCTCCCCCTTTGTCATCAATGGCAAAGGGTCACCTTTGGGGCTTGGGACTAAGAATGAGCCTCTTAGCTTAGTCCCTCCCCCACCTCCTAATGAGGTGATTAAAATAGGGGTGGGAGTAAAACTCCCATTAGGCACTGATCATCATCAGCGTCTACAATTTCCTTGTCGGGCCTTCTCTTGAACTCTTTTTCAATATTCCTGTCCTTGTTCCTGTCACTGTTCTTATCCATGCCTTGATCCTTGGACCTGTTCATACTACTATTTTTGTTCCTGTACCTCGGAAGTTCAGCTCTACACTGTCTAGTTGTGTGACCTGCATTGTTGCACTTATAACAAGTAACAAAGTTATTTCTATTCAGCATACCTATTCTTTGAATCCGCCTGTTATGACTAACCGTGTTCCTGTTATTAGCCTTGCAGAACATTGCCTTATGCCTGAACTTTTTACAAGAGTAGCAATACCCTTGAAAGAAATTACCGCCCCTGAAACTTTCATTTATCTTTCTTACTTGAGTCATGCAATGCGAAGCCATGTGGCCAAACCTGTGACACGCAAAACATCTGCCATTAAACTTTTCTGTAAATGACCTTCTAGGTCCGGTAAACTTTCTCCTCTTTTTTTGTTTCCTATTTTTTGGTTCTGTGCATCTATCATCCACGGACTCATGATCTGAGATACTCTCCTCATCAGAACTCTCTTCTTTTTGGAATCTCTTACTAGATTCCCCAACCTGTTCCTTGTGCGGTTTAACAAAACCAAGACCTGTTTTATCTGTTGTCTTTCTTTGACCTTTGATAAGTGATTTAACCTTTTTGGAGCTTTCTTGAAACCTGTACAGCTTATCCTTGTACTCTTTAGTTTCCTCTTTCAAAGAGGCCATTTTTTGTTCTAGCTCACTATATTCAAGAATCTTAGACTCTAACTCATCCTTGAGTTCTTATGTCTTAGCCATAGAGAAATCAAGACTTTCTAAGATATCATCTCTCTCCATACAACATTCATCTAACTTATCCTTGAGTCTAGCATTCTTCTTTCTTTCCTTTTTCAAAGCACTAAGAGCACTAGTAGGTTCACTTTCAAGATCCTTTATTTGTTTGCTTTCTGAATCATCAAAGCCTTTTTTAGTTTTCTTATCACTAGAGGTGCTACCCTTTTCAAAAACCATACATGCATCTTCCTTATAGTTTTCTGAAGCATCCTCATACATACTAGCAACCAATTCATTATTTGTGCAATCATCCTCAAGGTGACCAAAATTTCCACATCTAAAACATTTCTTGATAATGAATCTATGTTTCGGTTCTTCCTCTTTTTCTGATATGAACATCTCATTTTCACTATCACTTGAAGAACTTTCACTATCACTGCTAGAACACTTACTTGCTTTGTCTAGGTAGAAGCTCTTCTTGTGCTTGTGAGAATGCCTCTTTCTGTGATTGATGTACTCATCTTTGTTCTTCTTGTGATGCTTGTGCTTTTCAGAATCCTTGCTCTTAGAATCTTGTTTATCTTCATCACTTTCATACTTGGAAATAGTACAGTCAGTAGCATAATGACCAAACTTTCCACAATTGAAACATCTTATATTCTTCATGCTTTTGTGCTTTCTAGAGAACTTGCCTTTCTTGTTGTAATATGCCTCTTCATCACTAGAAGACTCATCACTCTCTTGAATCTGTTTGCCTTTGGATTTCTTGGTAGCCTTGAAAGCTGCCTCTTTCTTGACATCAACCTTCACTTGAGTTCTCAACTCAAATGCTGCAAGAATACTATGGAGCTCATCCTTTTTCAACTTATCTAAATCTTTAGCTTCCTCAATAGCAAAAATATTTTCACTAAATCTATTAGGAAGAGATCTTAAAATCTTATCACAAATATCATTTTCAGCAAGCTCAAGACCTAAGTCTTTCATGGAGTTAACAACCTCATCCATACGAAGCATGTAGTCACTAATATTTTCATCATCATTCATTTTGAGATGTTCAAACATACCTTTAAAATGTCTCAACTTGGCCTTTCTGACATTTGCATCACCTGTATGAACCACTTTCAACTGATTCCACATTTCACTAGTTGTCTTGCAGTGAATCACTTTTGTGAGATCTGCTTTCTGTAAGCCTTTCAGGATTGCATTCATGGCTTTTGCATTGTTGTGATGTAGGAGCCTGTCTTCTTTAGTATATGGACCATGTTCAGGAATAGTGTACCCATCTTCAATAACTTCCCATACCTCATTACCAAGTGCCATTAGATGAACCTTCATCCTTGCACTCCATAGACCAAAATCTAATCCATCAAGAATAGGTGCTACATTGCCACTTGAATAGTCCATTGTTTTCCTACAAGCTTTTCCTTCAAGCTGTTAAACTTTTCGAAGGAACCCGCTCTGATACCAATTGAAGAACACAAGCTTATACTGAGAGGGGGGGTGAACAGTATAAGACCACTTTTTAATTTTTTCTTCAATTCAACTTTCAATTCAATATTATGCAATGTATAGATAGCAGTATCAAAAGCCGTAATCAAAACAATGCACAAAACACCATCCACAAAGAGACACAACAATTTACGTGGTTCACCCAATGTGGGCTACTCCACGGATAAAATATTTCGCTAATTTTATCAACTCAAATTTTGGGAAAACCTTTCCCGATTACAATGTTTATGAGCCTTTGCTCAAAGGAGATACCTTCCCCTAACTCTACTTTTGCTGGTGATCCTCTAGAAGACCTCTGCCTCTGTTGCCCTTAGCAAATGGAACTCTATCCACAGAAGACACCTGTCTTCCCTACTCTGGTTGGAGACCTTTGTCCTCAACTCTATCACCTCAAAGTTGGTCCTCAAATTTGCACTAAACACGATCCTTCGGTCTAGCACAAATGTCCTCTTTCTCTTTCTTTGATCTGCACCAAACACAGTCCTTCGGTCTGGCACAAATGTCCTCTTCCTCTATTTTGCACAAAACACAATCCTTCGCTCTTATTGCGCAATCACAGCTGCACTTGATCGAACATCGACCTTTGCACCTCTGTGCAATCACAGCAGTAGCATCTTCGCACACTCTGCTTCCTTGCAATCTCTCTCACTTAGAAGATTCGATGAAATGCACTCAGTACACTACAATCGAATTTTGTACTCTGCTTTTCAGTGATCGAACTTCACCCCCGCACTCTATCTGTGAACGTCACTCTTCGAACGCACACTTCGATCGATTGCTTAACTCTCCAAGTAGCCCTCCTTTTATACTAACACTTTCAAGATTAAAACCTTGATCTTAGTCGGCTGCACATCCTCAAACTATGTCGATTGCAAACCCTAATCTTCATCGGCCCAAATTTAACTTTGTCGGCTTCACTGCCTCTGCAACTCTCATGTAGCTTCTACCGTGAAACTACAAAATGTCACGATATCATGACACCTTTTGCAACCGTATGCCTTCCTTTGGCTTTTGTCGTGATATCGCGACACCTTAGCCTTTGTCGACTTTACTTAAGTTCTTGTCACAAAATCATGACACTTTCTGCTTTTGTCGATGTCATCTTCACTTCTATCATGAAATCATGACCTTTCTGTATTCATGGCCTTCTACTCTGCATTTGTCATGAAATCACGACACTTATGCCTCTGCTAACATCATCTTCACTTCTTTCATGAAATCGTGATATTTCTCGCTTTCTCAACCTTTTCTTGGCTTGCACCAGCGAAAACGAAACATGTCGCAAAATTGTGACACTTTCGTTGCCTTATGCTTTTCTCTGCCTTACGCCCGCAAAACTGGAACATGTCACAAAATCATGACGCTTTCGCCTTCGAGCTCTTCCTTCTTGAATTCATCATGAAATCATGATGCTTCTTCTGTTGAAGACTTGCTTCCTATTTCTGTCGTGAAATCGCAACACTTTCTCCAACTGAATGTTGCCATCTCAAGTTGTCACAAAATCATGACACTTTTTGCATCCATAACCTTTCTCTTCAACTTGTCATGAAATCATGACACTTTATGCATTCGTATGATTTTCCTTCATCTTGTCACAAAATCGCGATGCTTTCAGCTTTCGTACGCTTTCTTTGCAGCCTGTCGTGAAATCGTGACACTTCTCATTTCAGACTCTTCCCTTTGCTGCATGTCGTGAAATCACGACAGTTCTCACTTCGAGTTTTGTAGCATGTCATGAAATCGCAATAGTCCTCACTTCATCTTTTGCAGCATGTCACAAAATCATGACTGTTCTCACTTGGAACTCTACAGCATGTCACAAAATCGTGACACTTTTCAAGATACTTTATCTCTCTTCGAACTTGTCATGAAATCATGACAATTAACACTACGGACTCTCTCTTCTGCATCATGTCATGAAATCGTGACACTTTTTCGTCCGTACAGCCTTCCTTGCAATATGTCATGAAATCGTGACACTTTTCCTTCATTGCCTTCCTACACTTTCCAAGTCACAAAAATGTGACATGTCACGAAATCGTGACACTTTCCATCTTGCTCTCCTTCTCTCCTTCTCTGCCAACATGTCGCGAAATCACGACAGTTTTTCCTCTTGCCTTTTTCTTTGCCAACATGTCGCGAAATTGCGACAGCTTTTCCTACTTCTTCTCTTTCTTCCAACATGTCATGAAATTGCAACAGTTTTGCCAGCACTTTATCTCTCCTCTAACATGTCGTGAAATCATGACAGTTTTGCCAGCACTTTCTCTCTCCTCAAACATGTCATGAAATCATGACAGTTTTTCCATCCGGCTGCATACTTTTTCTTACTTGTCTTTTTCTTTGATCTTTTGCAAATGGGCCACTATGATCTTCTTGGAAACTCACTGTCCATGCTGTAACCTTCATCAAAACAAATTCTTTGACATCAAATTAGAATCCTTCAAAAGCTTCTTGACATCAATGACAACTTCTATACTTGAGCAAAGGCAATGTACCCAAGGTACCCAAAATTGCCAACATCCATACAAGCAGCTAGCTCTAACTAGTGACTGTATTAGGTCCAAACAGTTGTAGAACAAGATCGTCCCAAGGTGAGATAGTTGCATATCAGGGTCATCCCAAGGTGATACGGTTGTAGAATACAGCCTTCCTATGGTGAGATAGTTGTATAACAAGGTCATCCCAGGGTAATATGGTTATGTCTATTGATCGTATCTACAAGGGGCAGTGGTACCTACAACAATAATTACAAAAATAAATAATCAAATAGTAATGCTGTGAAAAATAGGGACTAGGTCCCACCATGATCACCACTGAAATGTTCAAAAACTAGTGCACCAATAAAAGAATAATGATAGCAATAAATGAACACCAAAAGCATGAAATGTAAAAAATTACAATACAACAAGGAGATAATAAATCGGGTCCCTTTGTATTATTAATAACTTTCTTTTATCAAAATGAGTTACAAACACATCGTCTTTAGGGAGTTCAATAATGTGATACAATAAATACACAATACAAGGGTTTGACCCTATCTAAAATAGTTCTGGCACACTATGCAGTCTTTTCACATCCACAAACCATCTTGCAAAGGGATCCTTGGTGGCCTCTGCAAGAGGTGATAATGTCAAACTCTTACGTTCCTCCTTCCTCACACAAAATTTGTAATCTACGCACAAGGAACACAAAAAGGTTAATAGCACATGCGGATGAAATGATAAGTAAAAATGATAAATAACCGAAACATGATGAGTAAATACGTAAAACAAAATGCAAAAGCTCAAGGATCCATGGTCAAATTCTGACATCACTTTGTTGTTTGAAAATTCCAAAACTTGGTAAATTACGGTGAATGCCAATATATAGATTTCTTGAAGAGAACCTATTATTGGTAAAAAACCTTTGCATGGGAGAGGTGGCTTACATGCTCTTCTCCAAAATCCTATGCAACACCATTTGGCTATCTTGGCCTACGCAATGCTATTTTAGGATCAAGTATGCATGCTAATCTAAGATCGAGCATGCACAAAATCTGTGGTGCAAGCCCATGCATGGATTCTCTTTTTTTTATTCCACTTATGGTGCAACCATCTTGGGCTAGGATGACCTTGACTAGGTGCTATCCCTTGGTGAGACAACCTTTATTGAGGTTGTGCTTTGGTGAGACGACCTTGATTGGGGGTCATTCCTTGGTGAGACGGCCTCTGGAGGCCACCCCTTGGAGGGACGACTAGAGTTGCAAAGGGAAATAGCTTTTGTTTGAGTGGTGAAAACCATTTTTTTAGCCCTAGGGCTGCTCAAAGTGGGTCACATGGCCTTCAGGGATTCCATATAGGTATTCTTCTCAATATGATGCGATCTAGGTGTCTACAAGGTCAAATCAAGTGAGTAATTGAGATTCAAAATCTTCCCAATAAGGATTGAGAATGGCATGTTGCAACCATTGGTACCACTGTAAAGCTTTGGATTCAATATTTAAAGAAGTCATCTTGACCCAAAAATATTTAGGGACATTGTGGATATGGAATAATTGATCAACACGACATAACCACCCATTTGCATCTTTCCCATTGAACTTAGGAAAGTCTAATTTAGGCATCTTGAAGGTAGTATCATGGTCAAAATTAGTGTGAAAACCTTCTTTCTCCTTATGGGGTTATTTTTCTCACCTTGACTATTTAGTATCCTGATACTCAAATACTTGTGGGTAACCTTGAAGCTCAGACTCAACCTCTAGAATTTGTTCTTAAATTTTGGTTTTGGAGGTAATGTATTCACTTCTAAAGCGTTGGATGTCATCCCGTATTGCTTGATTATCTTGGAGAATGGCACTAATCTATTTGGTGATGGTATTCAATGTTGATATGATTTTTTCCATCTCATTTTGGTGTCCATGAGTACCTATAACCATTTTGGTGTTATTTGAATGACTACTAGTGACTTACTAAAAATAGAAGTGTGATTTCAGGGGTTATAATTTTAGTAATAAGTCCAAAAAGTGTTTGGGTGCTATATATCAAAATGGTCAGCTCAAAATATGGTCACAATGAGCTATATCCCACAATACTGGTTTTGGATACCCTAGACGTTTTTTACTGCTATTTTGACGAGTATACTGGTGAGGTTGATTTTTCCTCTAGAGGTTAGGTTCAACAGTTGGGTTCTATGTCAATCGACTCTACCTTATATGTTTTGAATACTAACCACTCCTAACACTATCCTATCACCTATATTGTAGCCACTGATATTATTCAGTCATTGATTTTAGAATTTTGTACTATATAGTTACTGACAATGTATATTTTAAGGGAGCTCAATTTTGCGTGTGGGTGTTGTCTAAGGATTGGGTATTGGAGCCTGATCACCCCTTAATTCACTATACATTTTATGGGCTATCTAGCTTAACCAATCATGACAACTCTTCCATGATGTTTAAAACCCTCGATACAGGGTTTCTAACCTACATAACTATTTTAGAAAAAGAAAGGATTATATTTTTTTTGCTGGTTGTTTTTTAAATAAAGGACAAGCAAAAAATTAAAAACATAAGAAAATTATACCTAATAGTAATGATGGATGGGCAAGAACTATTGTAATTGCAATGTAAATCGACCTTGAAAAGCATATTGATACCACTTGTTAGGAACCTACTATTAAAAATAAACTCACACAAAATATTGTAAATAAATAGAAATTCATCAAATAACATAATAACACTATGCAAAAAGTAATTGTAGAATTGAAATAATCTCACAAAATAACTCAGTATCACAGGCCTCTTCGAGGGAGCAACCTCCTTTGATATTTCATTAACTTGAAAAAATATACCTTCGTACATAGCTCCATGTCTTTTAAAGAAAAGCTTCATACAACCCTAACCCTAAGCTCAAGAGTTGTCTTACATGCAAAATGTCACTCGAGCTAGAATCTTCTACAAAACATTGGTTACATTCTTGATGATGGTTAAATTAAATGGCCCCACTTGTCTAGGTGCCTTATTTGCCACATACCATTACAGAAGTATTACAAAATAATATTATAAAGGGTCCCCATGTTAGAAGTGGGTCATTACATAATCAAATTAAAATTACAAAAATAACGTTAGGATGGGGTCCTAACATGAAACCATGCCATCTTAACATTTGTAGAATGAAATACCACTTATCAACATCAAGTTTGATAAAACATTATCTTGATTAGATTGCCTTGCCTAATAAAGGGTCTCCCAAGTTCAAAAAATCCAGCACCAAAAAATAGTTTGATCCTTATTCACAATGTGTTGAGTAATTAACTAACACGTCTAGTTATAGCCTTAACAATTATATTGTAAGAGACATTTATAAGAGCAATAGGTGATCCATAGATAATGTCTCTATTATTACCCTCATGGATAATCTTAATAAGACCTTGGTTAATGTAAACATCTATATATTTACTTGATTCAATCTTCTCCTACATCTAACAAAAATCCATTCCTAGGATGTTGTACATCTTCTTAAATAATTTATTAGGAATTCCATCTATACCAAAGGCTTTCTCAATTGGGATGTAAAATAGAGGTTTTTCAAGTTCCTCAAATAATGAAGATATTTCTAAATTGTATCTATATTCATGTATTTTGCATAGAATACAAGAGATTGTCTCATCAACTTGTCATCCCATGAACTTGCAATATCTTAGAAAATACTCTTGTAGTGACCAAACAAATTTAAATCTAATTTATTCATTACATGTAACTAGGATGCCTTGAGCATCCTTAATGTCATTATTCCTCTTCTCTTTTATGCTTATGGTGGAAAACAAATTAAGATACATTTAGAGTCTTTGAATCCACTAAACTATTGATCTAATACTTGTGTCCTTTTCATGCTAGATGTCAAATTATCTAAGTAACTTCTTGCATGATGTAGCTTAAAATTATAAATGAGGAGATATAGTATTGTGAGAGATAAATATTCTAATAGAATTAGCATAAAATTTAAGATTCTTTTCTTTACTTAACTTGTCTCTATCTACTTTTCTACTAAATTCATAGAGGAATTAAATATCATTTAATGGCCTCTTTTGACTAAGTAATTTACTCAATAGAATTGACTAATTAAGGGATAGAATCTAGATGAAGAGATACTAAATGTAAATAGGATCATCCAAATTATGTATGTTAAGTTTGTATGACAAATAGCAAGAACAAAGGGTCCATCATCAAATCTACCAAATGAAATTGAGAAGAAACATAAAACTGATCAAATTTGTTAATATTTTTATCTCCATATCTTTAATTGGTCCACATAAACCAATGATCATGATAAGACTTATACTTAGCATATAAATATCATAAATAAAAAGAAAATTATAATAAATAATACCCATATTGAATTCATCACTTAAACTAGCTCCTATCTACTTTATCTTCAACCATGTTGAATTCCCCTTCTATAATTCAATCAACAACTTAAGTTTATCTTTCATACATTCCTAAAAGATGATCATATCCTTATCACTATTGAGAGCAAAGATAAAATTAAAATCAATCAACCTATTATTGCAAAAAAAATTAACCCATAAATATTTATGTTCTAAATATTTCTATTTTTTAATAATCATTGATTACATCCAAGGAAGAAGGCCTAACATGACTCCACTACTACCACTTTCATTGCTAGTATAAAAGATACTTGTTCTAAATTGTGTAGAGAACCAAAATAAAAAATCTATTAGCCTTTAAACCTTAGTAAGAATATTAAAATACAAACAATATACCATAGGCTTTATTATATATTTTTTTGTTACCAAGGAAATCCCATTTCCACTCAAGACAAGATTGACCACTTCACTTTTATTTATTAAGAAAAGGGTTGGTTGGGAATCACCCATAAGTCAAATACATTTTCAAAGAAATGGACTTCAAAGACTTATCCTAACATATAACTTAACCAAATCTATTTATATGTGACCTAGAGTTCTACCTCATTGAGAAGGACTTAAAACAAGCCTACCTTAAAGGCTCAATAGCAATTTTGTATTGCTAACATAATCCTTAAGTTGATGAGTTCAAAATTTTCCTTAGCAAAATATAGTAGAAGTTTTTCTTGGATATTTTCTCTTGCACACTTCTTGCTAGTCTCCACTAGCTATAACATCGAGATGAGACTGAAATAAACACATTTTATTTGATCCACCTAAATAAAATTGATAAGATAAGAAGCTTATTGGTTTAGGATTAGGAACTAGTAAGGCTAAATTTCTAGGCATCATAGTGGTGGTAGGAGTGATGTTTTGATAAAGGTCTATTGCTAGTTGAGAAGAGGTATAACAAGACATAAATACACCTATAATATTTATTATCCATACATCATAGTGATACATTTTGTTTTTTTTTGGCTTCACTTTAGTCCAAGAAGAGGCCATTTATGTAATTCGGGCAATGAAACAATTTATCATTTACTAATAGCTTGATCCTTTACTAAACAGGTTTGGAGGGAGGGTATAACATGTTTAAATCTCCCTATAGAATGTCATAAAGATTCCTTAGGAGTATGCTTAAAATATTGGTTTGAAAATAGGTCATACAAAGGTTTTATAGATCTCTTGTTGTTTGTGTCATGGGAAGTATGGTTATCTAGGAATGCAAGAATTTTTCAAGATCAGAAGTAGCCTACTTGGCAAGTCTCCTCCAAAATCATAAAAAAATTTAATTAACTATAAGGCTTTGGCAACAACAAAGGTAAATACATAAATCATCCCTCCAAAGATCAATAAATTAGGGGTCAAGGGCTTTTCGATGGGGCTAGATAGGGACTCCTTTGAGTTTGTGGAGCAAGAGGATTACTATTTTTTACTCTCATTATTTAAATTCATGGATAGACTAGGAGAAAGTTCTAATAATTATGCTAAATTTATGGCACTCAAATTGTTGGTTCAGTTCGCAAAATCAAAAGGAATACAAAAATTCTAAATTTACAAAGACTCACAAGTGGTAATAAATTGGGTGTTGGTGTTTTTAGGATGGAAAACATGATTCTACAACCCATTTTTTCTCAAATAAAATAATTTGTGGAGTGAAGTGAAGCTTTTACTTTTTGGCATATTTACAGAGAACCAAATAGAAAAGCAGATGAACTCTCAAAGGAGGCATGTGCTTAGTACAGGAATTCAATGAGGTAAATGCACTATAGTTGGTCCATATCTCTATCTTGGGGGATTAATTCACTCTAGTTAAAGCAAGCATAGTTAAAGCAAATTTTTCAAAAAACTTAGAAGCCGATGATTTAAAGGATACTAGTTGACAAATTGGAAATATGTCTAAGGATAAAAGTTAGCCTAATAGAAAATAGTTAGTTATGATGTATAGGCGACCTAATTTTTAATTCATTATTGAAGCTTTGAAGAAATGCCAAAGAGGCATCTAAAGAATGTAATGTTTTATTTGTTTAACATAAATTACAAATTTTTTCGAGGAAAAAATATATTGTGACCAGGGATTTGGATATTATCATAAATCATTTAAAACCCTAAGATGTAGAATGAAGTCATTTACAATAGCATCTACATTAAAGGTATTTTTCTAATATTTAAAGGTTTTATAGTGAACCTATAAAACCAAAATATGCTTTCATCTTAGAAACAATTTTTATAGGTTTCATCATGTATTCTTTACTACTTTAATCATAGATTTTTGAACTTGAGATTTTAAACAATGATAGTCATTACTAAAGTTCTCTTTTTCAACATAATAATGAATTATATCTATTAAGATAAATGATAGTGCTCTAATTGTATTCAAAGGTCGATCCACCCAAGTAAATGGAGTTCAATAAGGTTTGTGTAAAGTTCATCTTAACACAATCCCTCAATTGAACCTAAAAGTTGGAAAAACTATTTATTTCATTTTTGAACCAAATTACATGAACCAATTGAGCAACTAAAGTGACTTCTCACTACATTTAGGAAAATTTATAGATAAAAAATAAAACAAAGATAAACTTGATTGAAGGCACAAAACTTCCAATCTGGGGCGATTGTGTTTTTGTAGAAGTCCCAAGAAAAAAGGAGGTCAAAGTCCCAAGTGTGTGTGTGACAAAGTCCAAAAACAAGAAGTTGATAAGATAGTTGGCCCAAGTAAGATCCAATAATTAATTTTTTTAGAATACTGATAAAGTGAAAAGCAGAAAAGTTTTAAAAAGTGAAGCACTAAAAAGGGTATGATGAAAATTAAATATTTTCCCATAAATTACTCTTGAAAAGGTATTCCCACAAAGCAAGTGAAATGCATTGGGATATAAATAATACAAAGCATGATAAAATTTAAATTTATGTATGGGAAGTCACCGAATCTAGGGAAAAGTCAGATAAATTGTAAAAAAAAGTGATGGTGCACAAGCTTCTAGGAAGCGTAGATGACATGAATTAACATGTCATTATTAAGAGAGTAAGGACCACCAATTGATGTCATCTTAGTTGAGCAATCCAAGAAGATATAAATATATACATGGTGACTACAGTCCTACATCTAACAATTATAAAGAGGGAAGGTGCTTCATTCAATATTTCAAATCCCTAAAATAGGTAGCTAAGATTGTCAGGTCATATTGCAAAATTTGGAGGGAAACCCCCCCTTTTTGTAATCAATAAATAGTAGCTAGTCTAACTCTATAAAGGATTGACAACTTTGTATAAGTTTTTACATTTGTGAATTGTATTAGCTTCCCCTTCATTTTTCTCTATATAGAAATACACACATCTATGGGTGGTCTTATGGGTAACCAAACCCTCGCTTCTAGCATAATATTTGGTAACTTTTTTCAAATGCATATATATATATATATATATATATAAATACTGGAGGCCTACACATCTACTTTAAGCCCATCTATGAATCTCATACCCTAACCTGACTCTTTTGTGTATGTATTTTTGTGTTTTCGGTTCTATGCTAATATATGCCAAGGAGAGGAAGTGTTCACGTCGATGCATTATGATAAAATTTGTTATGTAGGAGGATCTTATTTGATCTTTGGCACATAGCTACCTTATAGCTTAGGTTTTTCCTTTATGTTATCTTTGTTTTTTCTCTTATGGAGGCCTACACATCTACTTTAAGTCCATCTATGGATCTCATACCCTAACCTGACTCTTTTATGTATGTATTTTTATGTTTCTAGTTCTATGCTAATATATGTCAAGGAGAGGAAGTGTTCACGTCGATGCATTATGATCAATTTTTTTATGTAGGAGGATCTTATTTGATCTTTGGCACATATCTACCTTATAGCTTAGGTTTTTCCTTTATGTTATCTTTGTTTTTTCTCTTACCCTTTACCCCCAAGTTGTTATATTAGGAAGTGTATGCCTAAGATCATATCTTATAAAGTATTTGGCATTTATCAAAATCTTAGAGGCCCCTAACTGAGCCAAACCCCATGCTTTCAAAACTAGCCCTACTATATCACTTCATACGAGGTACGATCTGTGCCATCCACCTAGTCCATCCCATATTTAGTGGTCAAGATAATTGGAGAGGAAAACAAAAAAAATAGCCCTTAAATGTATTTTAGGATCAAAATATAAGTATGGGAACTCATTCCACATTAAGTCTTTGGAACAAGAGGGACCTTCGAGGTGAAACTCGTAGACCTTTTTTTGGTGTAATACACCTAATTGTAACTCGAAGATCATTTTTTTGGTAATACACCTAATTTTAAATAATCCATGTTCCATATTGAAGCATGGCTTATGTGGCCTTAGGAAAGGAGAAATGATGAGACACACACCCCTTCATAAGACCCTATATAAATTCTAGATTCCAACCCTTGTTTTCCAAACTAAGTTTTATCCATGTGAAAAAAATGTATTCTAATGGGATACACTTTAAGATAAATATAATAATAAACCCTCTTTTGGAAATTAACTATAATTTTTAACACCTCATTAGACAAGTGAAAAATATATACCCTACATGCTTCATGAACTACTAGAGACACATTTTTAAACATTGATCATCTCTTTTGACAAACCTTTTCATTGTCCTCATGGTCATCATATGTGGTTAGTTTATAGACTTGATTCCTTATGACTTTGACAAGTGAAGCATAATTTCAACAAGCTTAGTGATAGAATTCTTAAGATTTTTCTTAGACACTCATAAATGTTGTTTAGGAGTTAATGGATTATTAAATAATATGGAATAAGGGACAACTAGATTGGTATTTATAGTACATGATGATTAAACAATAAAGGATGACTAGACTTCTTTGTGTTGACCATGTTTAGATGAATCAATATTCATCTCAATGTCATTGGGCTTATGAGGGGTTACCAACACACAATCTTGTATTTTAGATATAGTAGAAGTGAAAGAGTTAAATCAAATGGTCCTCGACCATGGGATAAGGAAGAAAGGCATAGGAAAACCCTCATCTCTCATACCTTTCCACATGAGAACACCAATATTCCATGTGAAATGAGCAAGTAATAGATACTATTGTCAAAATAAGGTCATGTAAAAAAACTACAAACAAAAAAAGGATACTACTAAATACATGATTTGGATTCATTGAAACCCTAGACTTATGCTCTCTAGTCCTCTTTACCATTAATATAATTAAAATCCATGTTGTTGTTATTCCTATTGACCGTTTTATTTAATATTTGGATTTTTTTAGGATAAAAATACTTAATCCTAGGTATAGCCAATATGCTAATGAAATATGTAACAAAAAAATTTCATATTTATATAATGCAATTATTTTTGTTAAAAACATTATTTGAATTCATTGAAACCCTAGACTTATAAATGCTTATAAATGTTCTTTAGTCCTCTTTACCATTGATATAATTAACATCCATGTTGACCATTTTATTTAGTTTTTAAATTTTTTTTAGAGAAAAAATACTTAATCTTAGGTATAGTCCAATATGCTAATGAAATATGTGACAATATTTTTTCATATTTCTCTAATGTGATTCTTTTTGTTTGATGACTGGCTAAGTTGATCTTGTCATCGCGTTCTTGCAACAACCTAATTGAATTAAAAGTGTACATCTTGGTCAAGAGGTATTTGACCCACTCAAAAAAGCTTAAGATTTTATCACGATGCCTCTTATAACATAAAAGCAATTGGCCACTACATCAACATGTGCATTTTGTGTGCATGCTAGATTTTAAAATATACTTCCACCCTTTTTTCTTGTGGAAAATATATATTAAATATTTGTATATGCCTAAAAATACTAAACCTTACATAAACATGAGGACCAAATAAAAATAACCATTTGATTGCTTAGACTTGAGGCTACACATAGTCTTCACAAAACACCTAGCAATTGTAACAATAGAAAATAATTGTTAAAAAAAAATTCAATTGTAGTATTTTTGGATAGGAATGAAAAGCTAGCAGTTGCATTTTTGGATAGGAGTAAAAGACTAGCAATTGCAGTTTTTGGATAGGGGTCATTAGTGTATTATTAACACTCTCAATGTGTTATAAATATGTTGTATTTTCATCAATTGGAGAGTTCATTCAGTGTAAATAGTTTATATCAATCTCAGTCGATGTAAATGTTATATTTTTGAACACTCACTATGTGGTTTGAACTTAGATCTTCTTGATGAGAACCCAAAGACATATCAATGTGGTGTCCCTTTCGGAATATTTTTTATTTTCTTGATTTTTGGTGTTTTCTTGGTGGGCTAAAGCAAGTTACAAGTTGATTGAGATATTGGTATTTCCTTTTTCCAGCTTCAAGATGGACTTAGATATACCTCCTTAAATAAAATTAAATGAGATATTGGTATTTCCTTTTTCCAACTTCAAGATGGACTTAGATATACCTCCTTAAGTCAAATTAAATGAGAAAAATTATTATGATTGGATTTCTAGAAAAGAGATATTTTTAATTATGAAGAATGTTTATGAGGTTATAATTGGTAGTGAGAAACATATCTGGTAGCCAAAGAATAAATATTGACAATTGGGAAACCAGAGATAAATAATCAATTACATTGATTAAACATAACTTGTTGAAGATGTGTTTACGAAAGTTTATTTTCAGGTCCAAAAACTTTGTTTGTTGTCTAGAGTAAGAAGGTTTTTTTTGTTGGTTGGTATTTGCATGTGTAGATTTCCTTATAACAGTTGTTCATCTGGGAGGTTCTATTTCCAACTCTATTGGATGGTTACACTTTTTTGGAAGGCAGGATCTCTTGATTCAAAGTTCTTGTTAGGTGAGAAATATTTTAATTTGAACATAACTCAACTTGAGTGCTTTGGTTTGAGCGGGTTTTTCAAATTTTCATTTTTTAAATCAAACTTTAGCATCTTAAGTCCAAATTTTTTTGGTTCCGCCTATGCGCTAGATGGCTGAAATTTTAATTAAGATTGTTGTTATAGGATTTGGGAATTTTTCGTGTTTTGAAAATCCATTTTAGGTAGGATGGCCTAATTTGTAATATTTTTTCAATAGAAGCGCCCCTGGGAATTCTTATATTAATTTTTTTTGGGTGTTCTATTCCAAATTTATTTTTTAGTTTTTGAAAAGGATTGCAGGATCTGTGAGCCCTAATTTGTAGATTTCTTCTGTCAGATGATAGATAGGTTCTATACATCTCTAAGGCTCATTGAATATCTTTATGTGCAAAATGTTTGGGGACCCTTTCAAAACCCCTTCTCTTACCAAATCAAAAAAAAAATTCATAATAAAAGAAGCGAAGTCATAGTTTGGATGACATTGAATAAGTTGTATAAAAACTCATGTGATATCTAGATACTTAATCCTACTACATAGTTGCATAATATGAAGCTTTAAAATCCACAAGAAATAGTTTCTCATATTACCAAAATAAAAGAGAAAAAGGAGGATTTTTCCGCACTTGATAGGAAAATTGAGGATAAATATTTTGTTTATATGATTTTTCAAAGTCTTCCAAGATTATACCAACCATTTACTAGAGATCTTCACATTGTTGATAAATCAGGTAGAATTACATTTGAGGATTTGCATGTAAAATTAGTATAAGAAGAAAAGAGAATAGCAAAGGAAGATAAATTTTTATTGATGACGATCATGTTGGTGTCTAAAGAAAAGCATATCTATAGGATAGACTTTCATTTAAGAAAATACAAAGGTAATTTCAAGTGTAATTCATTCAAAAATTGTGAATATCATGAGAACAAATCTAAGTCATATATAAAGTATAAATATTGTGAGAAACTGAGGCATAAGGCCAACGAATGTTTCAATAGGATCAAGGACATGGAAAGAAAGAAAAACAAAGTTTATGATTCAAGCAATGTAAAAGGTAACGCCCTTGTTATTTCTTTTAAGGTTTATAACTTTTGTATTGAAGAATGGGTCATTGATTTAGTGCAACTCAATATATGTCTCATAATAAAAAAAAAGTGTGTCATTGAATGAGGATGTAAGGTGGTAAGACCCCAAGGTCTTACTATAAAATTATTAACAAATTAATGTAAACGTAATCGCAGGCCACTCAAAGGGGGCTCCCTTGTAATCGCTTTGCCACTATAGGGGTCTCCCTCCTTAGAATCTATGCTTATTATTATTCTTCTTGGATGATTTGATATGGATGGCCAACCTAATATATATATCTACCCTAAAGCTACGTTGGTGAAGAGACATGATGGTTCACGTATGAAGAGATGTGATGGTTCATGTTATGAAGGGTTGTGATGGTTCACTTTATAAGTTAATAATATAATAATTAAATGATTAATAATACTAACTAATACTAACTAATAATGTTAGGATTGAGGATCCTAACATGCCACCCTTCTTAAAAAGAACTTTGTCCTCAAAGCTCAAAGTGAGAAGCTTTGTCTTTTTTTTTTCAAGAAGGATTTGTGTAAGTTCTTGGACTCTTTTAATGGCATCCTTTCATAGGCAGGGATATCGAGAAGGATGAAGCATTAGCGGGGGGTTGCCAATAACAATAGTAGAATCTTCCTTAGGAAAATCATGATGAGGATGGGAGGGCAACCCTTGGGGTTCCTCAAATACTTCATAATGATGCATCAAAAGTGATGGTAATGATTTCATATCCTTAATTTGTTCCTTGGTAGAGCCAATGGAGAAGGAGTGTGTAGTCACTCTACGTTGGTTCCAAATAGGTTTGGTCATATGGCAAGAACTCACTATTGGTGAGGAAGGTATGTGTAGGTCTTGTAGAGTGCATGTTTGGCTAGCATTGATCACTTTGGGTATGTCTACCTCATCCTTGCTTGGTACATCAATCACTTCTTGCACATCGACCGCATTGTCTTCATTGCAGTGAGTAGATGCACTGGTTGCTTTAGACACAACTACCTCATATGCTTGCTCTATGGAGAGACAGGGATCAACTTCCTTCAATAAATACAATTTTAGTGTAGCACATTTATGGTGGGGTCCAAAATTTTCATCACAATTATCATAGAGTCCTTTTGCTCGTCGTTCCTTCATCTCCTCAAAGCTAAGATGTTTAATTCATAAATTTTGGTTAGATTTGGGGGTTGTGTAAGTGCTTTGTGCCCTTCCATTATGCATAGGTTTTGGAGCGATGTAAGTGGTCGACAATTTTTCCATAAGTGGTTTCCCTAATTGTTGTTGTGCATTGATTTTATCTTCAGCTAATTTTACCAATCCATAGGTCTGCATCATGGTATAGGGATTGAACCTTGTCACCTCCATTCTAATTTCCTCTTTTAATCCCCTAATGAAGCCATTGATGAGAATTGATTCATCCAATCTTATGTTGTATTTGGTGATATCCTCAAATCGAGTTTGATACTCACGCACAAAAGTGATTTGATGAAGATCTTTAAGCAATTCCCACATGATTGGGTCCCACATGGCTCTGATACCAAATGGTAAGACCCCAAGGTCTTACTATAAAATTATTAACAAATTAATGTAAATGTAATCGCATGCCACTCAAAGGTCCTATCCTAACATTAATTAATAATAATAATAGTAATAATGTATTTCATATCCTATAGTTATAATAATAAAATAATATAATAATAAATAATATAATAATTAATATAATTATTATAATATTAGGGTTAGGAAGCATTGCAACCTTTCACCTATAACCCTAGAGTGGGTATAAAATATTGTAAGAACTTATCATTCCAATATCCATGAATATGAAATATAATACAATTTATTGAAGGGACTTCCCGACAATACAAAAGGTGATTCTTTTAGTTTTAGGTCTATTTATTATTTATTTATCATTTTATGTGCTAGGAACCCTAGGTTCCTACCATCTGGTATCAGAGCCGTATGGATCCAACCATATGGGACATAAATATCAAAGGAATAAAAAATGACATTGCAGAAATTAGAAGAATGATTGAACAAAAACAAAATAAACAAATGAAACATTTTGATCGTATTATACAATAATTAAGGAAAATGCAAGAGGAGACCCTAGCCATGGAATCTCAGGTAGAGGAGGAAGAACCCATAACTAAAGAACTTTCAGAAATACCCATTGCACTTTCAAAGGAAGAAGATAATTCAAACCCTAAATTTTTTTTCTCGAAAGAAACCAAAACCATAGAACTTCAAAAAGTACTTATTGAATTTTCAAAAAAAAATCGAAACCCTAAACATGCAAATTTTTTTATAGAGACGAAAAGTAAGATTCATAAAATTGCACTGGATGTTTATATTGCCAAAATTGAAGATATAAATTGTGCTGACCTTGGTGCATTTGATATTAATATAGACGATGCTAAGAACCATGAAAATAAAACCATCATAAAAGAAATCCAAAATTTTGATTATCTACTGAATGTATTGAACAGTATGAGTCTTTCATCTACAAGCCCCCCACCTTGGCCACCACCATTGTTCAAATAAGCTATCAAGATATGCCCTTCCCAATAGCTAGTACACCTACAATTTTTATTATTTAATCTCCACAAGATACTAAGATATTGAATCTAGGTTCCTACCTGCAATTTTTGGCTGAATCTAGGTTCCTACCATGTATTTTCATGTCTCTTGTTGAATGGTTGTACCTGGTTACATATGAACTGATGTAGAAGTAATCATAGATTCCCATAAATCAAAAGCCTCCACCAATAAGTAGCAACTCGAAGAATGACGACAGAAATTGGTTTTGTCAAAGGCAATCGAAGTGCAGACTTATGAACATCAGAGCTATGTGACAATATTTATGATCCTAATGGCAGTTTTTTTTTCCAACTTCACCAGATCTGATATCATATGGCACTATTTCTGAACAAAAACCTTAGCGTATTCATGCTGATGAAACAGGCTATTTTAAAATAATTGCTAAAGAATTTTAAATATTTCCCAGTTGGAAGATAATTTTGTTATTTTTCCATTTGTAAGCACAACAGGAGAATGGCAAATAGCATGAGTTCATAACATAGTTACAGGGGATCAACTAGATATTATTATTATTTTAATACAAGGCACATAAAAAATTGTGCACTCCAAAAATGTGAGACTTGTATTCAACATACTTATTTGAGATACTAGGATGCCTGGAAAGGAAAGGGTTGCACCTATCCAGAATCTGCATTGTCAAATATAGTTTGTGAAACTGTTTTTGCTTTCTCCGTACAAAAAAATAAAAAATAAAATTGCGGTCTATTAAAGGGCAAGACGTATCCCTTACCAGAAAAATTTCAACATCACAGTGTTGTCGGTGCACAAATTATAGTTCATGGGCATGGTCTCCTCGTCATTTGAACTCTTTACTTTAAATCTTCAAAAGATATCTATATCGCTCCAAATTTTTTGCACCCTTACCTTCAGGCTATAGGATCCATGCCCGAAAGGGGGATGTGAAAAGGATGGGACAATACCTCGGACTGAGAGGCCTTTCGAAGGTCCCGCCTCTCGAGGGAGGTGTATAAGGGTGAATTTTTGATGGATGGTGGGTTCACCAGGAAACTTTTGAATGGCAGTTTCCACGCCTAGGTTGAGAGTGTGTTTGATGTGTTCATTTTTATGTTTGATCATTCAACTCCTAGGTTTGGACGATATGAATCTAATCTATTCTATATGCCAATGCTGATTTAAATGAATACAAAAAAAAGAAATAGATGCAAATAATAGAGAATATACTAACTAGAAGAAATCATACCTGATTTCGGATGTCTGATGGAGATTCTGAGTCTTGTAGCAGTTCAGATCGTCTCAGTTTGTACGTAATCATCTGATATTTCTCGAGATCATCCCAAATCATAGAAGGTCATCTGAAATCAGACAGAATCATCTGAAATCTGACGAATTCGTAAGACGAATTCATCAGAAACCTGCAATCACAAAAATAGACACGAAATACCAAATATGCAAATGCAGAAGCAAGGGGTAATGGTAGAAATAACAACAAACATGCCTAAATAATAGATTATAATAACAGATAAGGAAATGCAATAAATTTAATGATTGATTTTATCTTTATCATGCAATTATACTAAATGAGGTGAACTCCAAGATGCATAAAACATAATAACTTAAAACAGTGCAGAGATATATCCTGGAAATGCAGAAAAACTTAAGAAAATGCAAACTCTAAACTCGGACTGCTCTCAATCTGAACTACAGTCAGGATCGCCTCCAATCGTACGAAATCGTCCGAAATCATCCGAGATCGTCTGCGATGATCCAAGCTAGCTTCGAATGAAAAACAGTAGAATTCCTGCAACAAAAAAATGCAAAATACCAAATGCAAGCAATAATTAAGTAGGGAGGCAGGGGAGACCGGGGAGATCAAATAGGCAGGCAGGGGGATAAACTAGAAAAATCCTAGTTTATATAGGATTAGAAAGAGGTTTGGGAGGTTGGGGATCATCCCAATCTGGGAGATCTCCAACAGGGAAATCTCCAACCGCGCAGACACGCTTCTGCCCGAGTTGGAGAGGCTATTGAAACAGAAGCTAATTATGAAAATTTGGTTTTGGGACGAAATCGTCTGGACGTTCTGTTCCAGACGAATTCGTCAGATCGGGATGATTTCGTCTAATCTGCGACGATATCGTCCAACGGTCAAAACAAATCCTAAAAATGGCATGAAAAATGGGGAAAGCGGGTAAAAGGCGGTTTAACGGGCAGTTTGGGGTTGAAATTCAAATTTTAATATTTTATCTTTTTACTAAGGTTTTAACCATGCCAATTTTAGGGTGCTACATTTTGCCCCCTCTTTAGCGAATTTTTCGAAGAAAATGCGTTAAAGACGAGTTTTTCCCGTTTTACGAGAAAGCAAAAATATACTCAATTTTTTAGACGACGATTCTTGGTCGAATCGTATGAATGCTGACTATGGTGCCCCCTCCGTGTTTTTACCCAAATCGAACGTTTGAGGTAAAAACGCGGAAAAACAAAAATTAAAATGTTGTTGGTTTTGAATAAAATTAAGAAAAATAGGGAAAACCCTAATTCATTTTTACTATTCATTTTTACTGTTCCAGAGCTCTACAGAGAGAAAAATGGTGGAGACAGCGCACAGAGCGACAGAGGTCCGATGCGGGCTACGGGTAAGGATCTAATCCTAGTAGATTAGGTTTAATTTAACTTTGTGCAATTCTTGTGATTTAAATTTGATTGTTTGGGGCATCGCGGCCGTTTTTAGGCCGTCGACGTCGTCGGGACAAAATCGTCCCGATTTCGTCGAAATCGTCCCTAGATCGTCGATTTCGTCTGACGACGAAATCGACGAATTAGGGGCGATTTCGTCCAACAAGGGGCGATTCCCAAGTTGCGAAATCGAAGATGATTTCATCCTCACAAAGGATGATTTTGCCCAATGTTGGACGATATCATCCAATGGTGGACGATATCATTTTAAAACTTGATTTTAAGTTGTTTAATTTGAATGATTGAGTTATTAATGATTTTGTTGTTTTATTGTTTGTTTTGCAGAAGGGATTACTAAAGAGCCGAGAATGGAAATACGATGGGCTAAGAGATGACATAGCCGCACTTGACCAGGCAGAGCGTGACCGACTTGGACAAGTCGGTCTACAGCATGTGGCAGAGATGCCACAAGTACCGACTGACATAGGGCTACTGACAGCCCTAGCAGAGAGATGGTATCCGGGGTCGTCCTACTTTTGGTTACCGATGGGGAGATGGCTCCCACTCTAGAGGACGTATGGAGGATCATGAGGATCCCCATACAAGGATGGCTGATGATGCCTGTGGCCAATTAGGGCCAGGCGATGATGAGGCTCACGGGAGACCCGAGCTTCACCCTGGAGAAGGGCGGAGTGAACATCGAGTCACTACGACAGATGCCTGGGGCATCTAGGCTGACACGGGTTTTGGCAGGAGTTGTCGGTGGCTTACTATTGTGCCACCAGAGCGGATGCAGACTACCGTGGGTGCTCTCAGACATAGTCTACGACATGAGAGACCACGGGCACAGATTTGCATGGGGCAGCTTTGTTCTTTGCCGCTTGTATAGGATCCTGCATGGGGTCGTATACAAGGGAGGTCGATGTCTGGTTTTGACATCGCTACTGCAGGTTTGGTGTTGGGAGCACATTGCGGTGCGGAGGCCGGTAGGGCTCCCATTGATAGGGGTTGACCGAGAGAGGCCCCGGGTTTTCTATTGGTGGCTACAGAGGGGGTCACAGTGGCGGATAGATCTGTCGATGTCACGGAGGTTGCTAGACGACCTCATCCCGGACCAGATCACCTAGAGGCCATGGCGAGAGCACCCCGGGTGGGCAGAGGATGGGCAGGAGCTGGCTCGCATCAGGCGAGTCTGCTGGCTGAGGATGGAGCGAGGAGAGGTAGAGCTCCACCGCTACGATCGAGTACTATGGTAGTTCGGTCTACAGTAGGGGATCCCTTCTCTCAGGGATTATGAGTACTCCCAGACTATTTGGGATAATACTACACTGAGCGGGGCTCCAGATATGCAGCGATTCTAGAGTCAGGACGTGGACGATGCCCCCATCCAGCCAGTGGATGGTGACGACGTCGGGGTTGCGGATGGCTATGATGCCTGGTACATAGGCATCCGCCCTCCTCGGATGACGAGGGTGCAGGGTCCAGTGCACGCTGTGGTGCGCCAGATGGGGAGGCGACGATAGGCTGCTATTGAGGCAGCGCGGGGTCATGGGGGGAGAGAGCAGCGGCGGATCCCACAGGAGAGACGCCAGAGGATGGCACGGGCTCCACAGAGGCCACGGGAGACAGGACGGAGGGAGGAGGGACTCCCTTCACAGCAGGGTGAGAGACCACCATCGCCTGATAAGGGCAAGGGTGTTGACACAGGGGAGAGCAACGAGACAATGGCTCTCCGAGCTGAGGTTGCCCACCTCCGGGCTCAGGTGCAGACATTGCAGGATGAGGCTACACGGCTCAGAGCTCGGGGTGGAGGAGCGAGCAGGGATGATCTAGTGTGGTCCATGATGTAGACTGCATTTTACCAGGGTGTATACTTTCAGCTGGTTCCAGAGGGCCAGAGGGTACAACTGCCAGCCAACATTGCAGAACCAATCAGGCTGGGATCGACGAGGACATCCTCCCGATCGACGACGAGGACCCAGGATACATCCCGGACCTCTATGGGACCACCTCCTCCATGGTAGGGTGGGGGAGGAGATGAGGCTGAGAGCTCGAGGGCTTCTCGAGGCTAGGTGCCTATGGACTATAGATTTTGGAGAGATTTTTGAGAGGATTGAGTATGCCAGGGTATAGATTGTGGCATACCAATCCAGTTTTGATATGATGTATATAATTTTTTGATATATATATATGATCTTGTTTCTGATGATATGACTTGTTCATATGTTTTTATGATGCTTTAATGTTTGAATTGTTTGCTTATTGGATTGATGATTCATGTAATTATGTCGTGTTGAAATATTATAATTTGATGTCATGCTGTAAGATTTTAAATGAAATAATCTGATGTAAACAATTGGTTGTGGTGGTGTGATTTGATAAAAGAAATAAAAAGGGACTTCTAACAATAATTTCAAAGGACATTGTCGTTGTTATAGACCATTTCATGGAGTCGCCGCTCACTCGGTCGTCAAGCTAATCCTCGTATAGAAATATTGTTAAAAGTAAAAGAGTGCTTAAGAGACTGTCTTAAGACTTTGTGTTGTGATGATGGAGATAATGATGGTTTGATGATTTGTTTTCAGATTTTCATAAAAAATAGTATGCATGAGATACTAAAAGAAATATGATTTTGCTAGGCATAAATTCCTAAGTGTGATAAAATTTTGAACAATTCCTTAGAATTTATACCATGGTTGCAATATTGAATTTGAACATAATGACATGAAATAGAATAAGTGTTCGTTTGTTTGTAAAGCATAATTGTGTAACATAATGATGCAAGTCATATGTTTTGATGAATTTGTTTTAAAAATAAATGGAACATAAAATTAGAACAATGGTTTGCGCTAGGCATAGAATTATAGGTATAGACTTATACCATCATCGCGAAATCCAAAGAAGAAAAGAGATTGTTGGTTTTATTGCAAGATGAATTTTTGACTTTTGTGATAAATAATAATATGAAAATTTTGTTTGAAATTATTTTTTGAGATTTTGTGTGAAAAGGTGTATGTAATTGCTCTTATACAAAACAACAAATTCTGAAATAAAAGGATAAAATTATTCCGAAAAGAGTTACAAAAATATTTTAAATTATCTCAAAGAGAAATGTAGATTTATAAGGAATCCTCATGTGCAAATGTGAATTCATTACCGATCTTGATTTATCATAATGATACAAAATCTCTCAAATACAAATGTGTGTGCGATTGTATTGTTCATTCACCAATTTTGAGCAAGATAATTTGATACAAGTAATTTGCCTTGACCAAATGAATGTTCGTTGACCATGATTTATATGCATGTAACCGTACCGTACTACTATGTAAGTTAGGTTTATCAAGAGCTAGCTAATCCATAAGTTGACAGAGGTCTATACAAAAGAAGGTCGCTAATGTGACAGACATATCGCCATGCTAGGGATTACCCAAGGCCAAGCGGGTTGGGCACAAACCACCTGTTATGGGGCTTACCTCACAGTTTTCGAATAATTGAGAATTCCAGGGATTCAAGCTCATTCACCCTTCTTTTCTTTTCAAGGGGTAGGGAAAGGATTTTATTGCATTTTGCTTTTGCGTTTCTCTTTTGCTTTTTTTCTCTTTTTTTTTTTTTTGTACTTTTGTATTTTTGCTTGATATTTGAGAAAATGCTGAAATATTGTTGTGATGATACAAAATAACCTTTTTCTTTTCTCTTTTCTTCTTTTTCTTGAACTTTTCTTTTCTTCCTATGCTAGGGATACTTGCTCGGATTAGCTGTAGAGCAAGGGATTTTTATTCTGGGTAGGGGTGAGCTTGTCCTTTTGTCAATTCTCAAAGATTCTAGACCATGTGCATGATAGGATAGCAGGGGGAAACTTTTCGCTCAGGAAACCATTTCTACTATGTAGCATCATATCGAATTTGCAATGAAATCATTTTAATGTGAAAAGATATACTTAGTTCAAGTAAATAACAAGATCAGTTCTCTATGCTCAAAACTTTATTTAATTCAACTGTGGACTTTGATATAAGAGAGATTAATAATCATACCAAATAAAATCAAGATATTTATTCATGTGAATGTGAAAGTGCGGGATTCCAAATAAATGCTAATTTATCCAAAATAACTGAAAATATAACTGCAATACTTCACGATTTGATAGGTACAAAAATAAAAGATGTTTTTGAAGATTTTGATGATTTTGATGTTTTTGATGTTTTGATTTTAATTTATGAATTGAAATAATAAATAATATTACTATTTTTTTGAAAGTTTTATATGAATTTTTAGATGATGGAATTGGTGGTATATACAAGATGATCTATATACATTATACAAGGTTATTTGAGTATAGCATGTCTAAGGTTGCTTCAAAATCAAAGGAGGTTTTGAAGGATAATTTGGTTGAGGTGAAGGTAAGAACAAAAGGTGATGAATAAAAGGTAGCGATAACAAAAGCTTTGTTATAATGTAGAATAATGTAGCAAAAGATTTGACTTTTATATGTGTAAAATTGATCATGTTACAAAATAAAATGTAAGAAGGATAAGAAGGTTCTTCATTCTTATCACTATCTTCCAAGTCTTGATAAGATGGAGGGAGCATATGTGAAAGATATGCATGGATGTTATTTGGTAAACAAGGATGATCATATATGGATGAAGAAAAGTGATGGATAGAAGATAATTGTGATAATAGAGAATGTATAGAACTTGATGTTTCAACCATTAAATATTCTTCAAATGGTGTTGGGTCACCATGTATGGTAACAATTTTATTTGCAATTTCAAACTTCAAACATTGGTGAAGAGTGGAAGGGACAACCCTCATCGTATGAATCCAAGGACTTCTGAGAAGTAGGTTGTAATATGAAGGGCAATATGCTACATAAAATAGAGTATCCAGGATCTTGGATCCAATATTAAAGGGAAGAATTATAGTACCTTGAGCTTCTTGAATTTCATTGTTAAAATATTTTATAATAACATTTGATTCATTAAGATCTTCTTCCTTTGTTTTGAGTTTTTGGAATAATTGATAAGTGCATAAATTAAGAGAGGAGCCATTATCTACCATGATAGTTTTAACAGGTGTTTCTTTACTAGATCCTGTAATGTAAAGATAGGAGTCTTCTTGTGGAGTAGAGGAAGGAATCTCCTCATCATAGAATGAAATATGGTTAACCTCAAGAGGGTTTACACCATTAATTATGTTCTTAGAGAAAATATGATGAGGAACAAATTGTTGGCTAGGTATCTTGAACAAAGTTTCCTTATGAGAACTTTGTAATACTTCTAAAAGGGATATCTTTGCTTGAGGATTAATCACTTGTTGTTGGCTATCAAAGTGGATTTCAGATTGAGATTTTGATTCTAAAGATGAGCTTTCTATGCTTACATTCCATTTTGGATCATTCTCTAGAGCCAAAGATAGTTTTGAAGGTTGGTCAAATGAGGAATCCATATCTTGAATATCGGATTGAGTTGATTGAACTTGAGGTTGCTCATTTGTAGTTTCTATTACAATATTAGTAATATCATCATGATGGGACACATTAACATGCAATATTTGATTGGTTTCCTGTTGTTGATAATTGAATAGGGGTTCTTGGGAGATCCCCATGTCTTGATTGATTATTGGTATTTGTTGTGTAGGAGTTTGATTGTTTAATGGAGATTTATAATCAGTTGTAGATTGTAATTCCTTTATATTAAAAAGACCCTTATCAATCAAATCTTGAATTGCACATCTTAAATCTTTACAATTTTGTGTCATATGTCCATCTACTCTATGATATTCACAATGTAGCTCAGGTTTAAACCAATCTGTTGTGGTATCAAGTTGTCTTATGGAAGGCAGTTCAATCCTATTTGTATCAAGTAAATGCTTGAGAATTATATCCATTGGTTGATTGAGCTTTGTAAATGTACGTGATGAAGGTTTTCGAGAGGTTTTTGATATGTGCCTTAGGAGTTCAGTCATAAAAGGACCTAATGGTTTCTTACCTCTCTTTTCTTTGTTATGGGTAGAATGATGATAGGAAGATTGTGAAGTATGATGTGAGTGCATGGTAGGATTGGAAGAATAAGTATTTTCTTGTTGAAATGGATGTGTTGTATTGAGAGAAGAATATTGAAAAGGTGGAGGAGGATTATATGTGGATTGATAGACATAATATGGATATATGGGAGAATAGATAATATCATTATGAAGAGGATTGGAAAAGGGATTGTCCTGTTGGGTTAAGGATGAAAAATGAGAAAAGTGTGATGGAGGTGATGTTGAATAGGGATGAGGTTGGTCATAATCAACAAATGTATTTGGCTGAATTCTTCCAACATTACTGATGGGCTCATATGGATTTGAGTAAAAACTCATGGTTTCTTTAGTACTTCTAAAAGTAATATTTAATATCTACTATTTAGAATTGAATCTAAAACATACAAACTTGAAATGATGATTTTGTTATATATTTTTTTGTATACATATATATATATATATATATATATATATATATATATTTTTTTTTTTTTTTCAAAAGGTTTTTAGTTTTCACGTCGGGTTCACCAAAATGTATCGCTCCAAATTTTTTGCACCCTTACCTTCAGGCTATAGGATCCGTGCTCGGAAGGGGGATGTGAAAAGGATGGGACAATACCTCGGATTGAGAGGCCTTTCGAAGGTCCCGCCTCTCGGGGGAGGTGTATAAGGGTGAATTTTTGATGGATGGTGGGTTCACCAGGAAACTTTTGAATGGCAGTTTCCACGCCTAGGTTGAGAGTGTGTTTGATGTGTTCATTTTTATGTTTGATCATTCAACTCCTAGGTTTGGCCGATATGAATCTAAACTATTCTATATGCCAATGCTGATTTAAATGAATACAAAAAATAGAAATGGATGCAAATAACAAAGAATATGCTAACTAGAAGAAATCATACCTGATTTCGGATGTCTGATGGAGATTCTGAGTCTTGTAGCAGTTCAGATCGTCTCAGTTTGTACGTAATCATCTGATATTGCTCGGGATCATCCCAAATCATAGAAGGTCATCTGAAATCAGACAGAATCATCTGAAATCTGATGAATTCGTAAGACGAATTCGTCAGAAACCTGCAATCACAAAAATAGACACGAAATACCAAATATGCAAATGCAAAAGCAAGGGGTAATGGTAGAAATAACAACAAACATGCCTAAATAATAGATTATAATAACAGATAAGGAAATGCAATAAATTTAATGATTGATTTTATCTTTATCATGCAATTATGCTAAATGAGGTGAACTCCAAGATGCATAAAACAAAATAACCTAAAACAGTGCAGAGATATATCCTAGAAATGCAAAAAAACTTAAGAAAATGCAAACTCTAAACTCGGACTGCCCTCAATCTGAACTATAGTCAGGATCGCCTCCAATCGTACGAAATCGTCCGAAATCGTCCGAGATCGTCTACGACGATCCAAGCTAGCTTCGACTGAAAAATAGTAGAATTCCTGCAACAAAAAATGCAAAATACCAAATGCAAGCAATAATTAAGTAGGGAGGTAGGGGAGATCGGGGAGACATGGAAGGGGCAGGCAGAGGGGATAAACTAGAAAAATCCTAGTTTATATAGGATTAGGAAGAGGTTTGGGAGGTTGGGGATCATCCCAATCTGGGAGATCTCCAACAGGGAAATCTCCAACCGCGCAGACACGCTTCTGCCCGAGTTGGAGAGGCTGTTGAAACAGAAGCTAATTATGAAAATTTGGTTTTGGGACGAAATCGTCTGGACGTTCTGTTCCAGACGAATTCGTCAGATCGGGGACGATTTCGTCTAATCTACGACGATATCGTCCAACGGTCAAAACAAATCCTAAAAATGGCATAGAAAATGGGGAAAGCGGGTAAAAGGCGGTTTAACGGGCAGTTTGGGGTTGAAATTCAAATTTTAATATTTTATCTTTTTACTAAGGTTTTAACCGTGCCAATTTTAGGGTGCTACAATATCATAACACAGAGAATTTTCCCGTTTGGTAAAGCTAAATTCTCTCAATGGTGATTACTCTTTGATACTGAGTATATTTTACTGCAATGGTGTAATGTACTTACCCTTTATTATAGTTAGATCACGAATTGAACAGAGACATCAAGCACAAATTAGATCATACTGCAATGGTTTAATGAAATTACCCTTTATTAAATCATGAATTGAAGAGAGACATCAAGCACAAATTAGATCATATTGAACAGAACATTGTTGATATTTTTGATGGATTGTATTGGTAGTCTTCCAAAGCATAAGGATTTGATGCATCTATCAACATGTTACTGGCCTTCAAGTGTGTGTTTTGAACCAAGTTTTTTCAATACTTAAAGCAAATCTTTGACATGAGAAAAGTTGGAGACAGAGACTCTTCAGCCCCTAATGATATTCCTTCAAATAAGAAAATAAATAAATGAAAACTGTTAATTCATGTGAGACAAAATGAAAGGACTAGTTTGTTTTGATGCTAAGCAGAATTGGCAATGGTAGCCCAGCAATGGGGCTTTTCCAAATTCAAATAATTCTTATACATATACATACCCGTCGTGGGGATTGAACCCGGGTCACATAACCGATAATGCAAGTGGTTGGCTTACCAGATGGCTTTTCCAAATTATTAATCATGGAATCTCCATTGATCTCATCCAATGCCTGTAGGTCGTGGGTAGAGAGTTTTTCAAACTTCCACAAGAGGAAAAGGAGGCTTATGCCAGCAATGCGATAATGAGAGTTATGGAGGGTAACGACACCAAGTTGGCTCACCAGATTGACAAAAAGCTAGAGTGGATTGATTACTATTTCTATATGCTATGGCCTCCTTTCTCTAGAGATTTGAACAGCTGGCTCAAACACCCTACCTCTTACATAGAAGTGAACGATGAATATACAGGAGCACTTGTGGGGGTAGTGAATACACTTTTATCGGCTCTTTCCATAAATCTAGGGTTGGCAGAGTCGACGATGAAGGAAGCACTCGACAACGAAGATATGGAAATGGAAATGAAAATAAATTACTACCTGCCTTATCCACAGTCAGAGCTCACTCTCAGGGTGGAAGCCCACATCGACATGAGCACTTTGACTCTTCTGGTACCCAAAGAAGTGCCAGGACTCCAAGTTTTCAAGGATGGTTGCTGGGTTTCTGCCAATTACGTTGCAAACGCCATCATCGTCTAGAGACCAGCTTGAGATATTGAGTAACAGCAAGTACAAGAGCGTTCTACACTAAGTTTGGTGAGCAAGGACAAAGTGAGAATGTCATGGTCGGTATTTTGCACTTCCCCTATAGATAAAGTCATCGGTCTCATGAAAGGAATGGTGAATGAAGAGAATCCTTTCCGCTTCAATGCCAAAACATATACGGAGTTCAAACATCGCAAGATTAATAAGCTTCCCAAGGAGGTGGAATATTTGAAGAGCATATACTTACACACTACAATTCCAAGCTTTGAGGACAAATCTTGTTTTAAGGAGGGTGGAATGTTAGGGACAAATCTTGTTTTAAGGAGGGTGGAATGTTAGGATCATATCCTAACATTAATTAATAATAATAATAGTAATAATGTATTTCATATCCTATAGTTATAATAATAAAATAATATAATAATTAATATAATTAATTATTATATTATTATTATAAGATTAGGGTTAGGAAGCATTGCAACCTTTCGCCTATAACCCTAGAGTGGGTATAAAATATTGTAAGAACTTATCATTCCAATATCCATGAATATGAAATATAATACAATTTATTGAAGGGACTTCCCGACAATACAAAAGGCGATTCTTTTAGTTTTAGGTCTATTTATTATTTATTTATAATTTTATGTGCTAGGAACCCTAGGTTCCTACCATAAGGAAAAACTTTTTTCGGTGATAATAGTAGCCTAGAAATCCAAGGAAAGGGGAAATGTTAGTGTTGAGAATGGAATGATAAATTATGTGATGCTTACTTTATCTTTAACAATAAACTTGCTTTATGTTTCTCAAATTGTCAAGCAAGGCCATAAGGCTAAATTTTATGCTATAAATATTTGATTAAGGATGTGAATCAAAATTAAAAGTGATTGCCACAGGTAGAGTTGAAAATGGTTTATATTTATTTGATGAGTTCACATCTAAGAATGAAAATAAAAAAACATATACAATTGCAAAAATAGATGAATTGAGTAGGTTATGGCATGAATTGATGGGACATGTCAACTACCAAAGTTTAGGGTTGATGTCAATGTTGTTAATGATGTATGATTTGCCAAAAATTACACAAAAGCATGGAACTTGTGAAGGTTGTAATATGGGAAAGCAATATGTAGAGATTTTTTCATAAGGAAAATCATGGAAATACCAAGTTGCTCTACACCTAGTTCATAGTGACTTGATGGGTCCAATTCATACTTCATCACTCTCGGGTTCAAAGTATGTGCTCACATTCATTGGTGACTATAGCACAAGAAATTGGAATTATTTTTGAAGAGTAAAGTTGCAATGTTTGATAGACTCAAGGAATTCATTATGATATTAAGAACATATAGAGACCTCAAATTTATGTATAAATATCTCTTGAAATATTGCAAAGAAAATAATATAAAGAAGAATCTATTGTTGCTTACACTCAACAAAATTGAGTGGTAGAAAAAAAAGAAACTTGATGGAAACGGTTAGATGTATATTGCGCTCAAAGATGGATTTTAAATTTTGGGCTACAAAAATCAATACAATTCCATATATTAAATAGAACAACTACAAAAATAGTTATAAATGTAACTTCTAAGGAAGCTTGGAGTAAAAAACCAAGTGTTTCTCAATTTATATGTTTAGATAATGCTTATGTTCGTATTTCTGGTACTAAAAAGACAAAGCTAAAAAAAAAGTGTCAAATGCATCATTATTGGTTATAGTAAAGAATCCAAAGCCTACATGTTGTATGATCATGAAACCAAATAAATATATATTAAGAGAGATGTCTAATTTGATGAAGATTAAATTTCTATTGTTAATAATAATGATAGATTTTCCTTTAATTATGGTTGTTAGTGATGAAAGTGAATATGTTGATACTAACACTAACTCAAGTGTGATAGGAACATCTTCTACAAGTGTAATAGGGACATCTTCTACAAGTACAAAAGGAACATCCTCTATAAGTGCAATAAAGACATCTTTTGCAAGTATAATAGGGACATTTGTAGATTACGCAAAAACCAACTAAAGGTGTACAAGATTATGATGATGAGACTCCTTGAAGGAAAAGATCATTGATAATATCTATGAACAAGGTCCCAGAAGATACATTTTCAATTATGATATCATGACTAGAGTTATGCAGGTTAATGCTCCATAAACATATGAAGAAGCACAAGGTAAGGTACAGTGGGAGAAGTAATAAAAAACAAGTACAATTCATATATAAAGAATGATATGTGGGAGTTAACACTTTCAAAGGGCAAAAACTTTGGTCAGATGTAAGTGGCACTACAAGACTAAATTTACTTAAGGATGAGCTATTGAAAAGCATAAAGCAATATTGGTGGCTAAAGATTTCACACAAAAGAAACACTAAGACTTTTGCTTCTATTCCAAAAATGGATACCATTTATAGTATCATTGTTGCAATTGTAAAATCTGGTTAAGAGATTCATCAAATGGATGTGAAGTGTGCATTTTTAATGGTGAATTAAAAGAAAAAAATTATATTCAACAAATGTTAGGATTTTTGAAATCTAGAAAGGAAAATTTGGTATGCACATTGAATAAGTCTTTATATGGCCACAAGTAAGCTCAAACAAGCTCCTAGAGATTGGTATGTCAAAATAAACAAATTCTTTTTGGATATAGGTTTTAGAAGGAGTAAAGTTGATCTTGATCTATATGTGAAGAATTTTGGTGGACATATACCTCTTATTGTGTTGTATTCGTCTTCAATATTTTAATGATATTAAGGCACAATTGAAGAAAACTTTTCACGACTGATTTGTGTTTGATGCATTATTTTTTGAGCATGCAAGTTTGGCAAGAAAAGGACAAAATAGTTTTCTCTTAGTTGAAATATGCATTGGATGTGTTGAAGAAATTCAGGATGTTTGATTATAAATCTATTGATATACTAAGGTTGGATTGAAGTTAAATGCCAAATCTATTTCAAATAAAGTTGACAGTAATCTATACAAATAGCTTGTTAGTAGTCTTTTGTAGCTCACTATTTCTAGACCAAATATTGCATATGTAGTTGGTGTTGTTTCTAATTACATGGCAAATCCTCATCAAGATCATTGAAAGGCAACAAAAAGAATTTTAAGATACATTCAAGTCACATATCAACTAGGTTTGGAATATAGATATGGTGTAGATCCTATACTTTTGGGATGTACAAATTTAGATCATATAGGAGATATTGACGATGGAAAATCTACTTCAACTTATATTTTCATGTAGGTTCAAGTCAATTTCATGGAGTAGCAAGAAGCAGTTCACAATGTCTTTTTTCGTTTATAAAAGCAAAGTATATTGGTTTTTCAAAGGCATCTCATGGAGTAGTATGGCTTAAAAGGTTAGTCGAGGAAGTGAACCTTCATCAAAGTCATCCAATAATCATCTTTTGTGATAATAAAAGTTCAATTCAATTGGTAAAGAACTCAATTTACCATGCTTGCTCAAAATATATTGAAGTCCATCATCATTTGTTCAAGACTTGATTGAAGATAACATGGTTGAGTGGAAGTATTGCATAACAATTCATCAAGTAGCTGAAATATTCACCAAAGCATTGCCATTGGCCAAATTTACTACAAATCAAGGCATGTTAAGTCTCTATTGTGTTGGATGCATGGAGTAATTCCAACTTCATTGAAGTGTTCTTTTTTCTTGTAATTTGTAACTCATCATACTCAAAATGAGCAGTAAGAGGGTGCTAGTATATGTTAATATTTATTTTGTATACATTTTTAAGAAATGGGGCAAGAAGGGAAAAACAGTGCAAAAATGGAAGAAAAGTTGTGGTGAAAATAAAATAGCAGTCGTTAAAGAAAATAAAAAATTGCTAGCTATGGTATTCTTGGAGATGAGTGAAAGCTAGTAGTTGTATTTTTGGACAGTATGCAGTCTACTATTAACATGCAGAGTGTAAAATATGTTGTATCTTCAACAATTGAAACATCTTTCAGTGTAAATAATTTGCATCAATCTCAATAAATACAAGTGTTATATTTTAATGGTATTATTTCCTAGTTTTTGACACTTGATTTTCAGTGTTAAAAATTTTATCAAGATGATTTCATTAAACTTGCAACTGAATCCAACCTTAAGATAAAACTGCAGTGATTTTTTATTTCTTAGTCGGATGGCTTATGAAACATTGTATGTTTTTTTTTAATAGGTTACATGGAATTAAAATGGGACCCATTCATATTGCATCATCATGATCACATGATAATATTATAATTAACAATATTTAAACCTTGGTCTTATCTTTGAAAGTTGAGGAATCTAAGTGGTTGAGCTAATGCCATTTGATTGAAACATTGCAAAACTTCATGTCCCCTTAGTGGGTGAGTTTTTCTCGCATACAGGATACTTCTGGCTATGGTTGTAGAATTCCTATCCAATCTTAACAAAGGAAGGGGGAGTAACAAACTTTGTTAATGAATAGAATACTTAATTCTCCCATTGATTCCTTATACAAAAGGGAAAAAAAAGTGCTTTCGAGACTAAGAGAGGGGTACCTGTGAACTCACAGGGACACATTATGAAAATGGAATAGAGTGGCTTAAACCATACAATGCAGAAAGGGATAAGCTAATTAATTTCATTAGTAGTAGCCTTCCAAAGCAATATGTAATTATAGTGTGTGGGTTAACCTTTGTATTATCAACTTGAAGATTGAGCTGCAAGAACACTTCTGTAACATTGGATTTGCTTTATTGCCCTTGTAAGACCAACCTACCTTCTGGCTAGGTCATTATATTAAGTCATGAAGTCTGTTCATACAACTTTCCTTCGCCAAGGTCCATTGCATAAGGGGAAACAGGATTCACCTGTTTCCTGTAGCATATTCCCATGATGAAATTTAGTTCCACTTTAATACCTGGTTTATTTTTTCAAAAAACTGCCTAGAATACACCGGTTACCTATGCATCCTATCATCTCCATAATATAGCCTGCAAAAACATCAAGCAAATAAGACTGGATGTACAACAAAAGACATGGAATACTGCATGTAGATATGATACTAGAGTCTTGTCCTAATATGGAGAAGAGATGTATAGAAGCCACCAAGTTAACACTTCCATATGAGGCACCAAAGTTAGCAAGGAAGATGGTATTTACCTTATTACTAGCTGTCTCCAATAGAGAATAATGAGAATTTATGTAGAGTTGCTCCTCCCGGGAAGCTCAAATTTCTCCATAAAAAGCCCTTCAATCAAGCCTGCAATCAATTTCATTCATAAAACATCAAAAGAGCATTTGGTAGAAGTTTCCATGCCCAATATGAGAGGTGGGAACGAATGTGTATCGTTTGTAAGCTTTTAGTAAGAGAAATAGCTTTCTTTTGCAATGTACAACACTAAATCTGGATGCTTTACAGAATTTACATACAAAGTCCGAGGTAGCAAGCAATCAGTCATTTGAACCCAAGTATGTTTATATCCATCATTTGATGCCTGTCAGACAAGGAATAGAACAAAATCCAAAGATACATGTAGCATAGTCATTTTGGAGTCTTATTAACATCAACATCCAATTGGTTATAATGGAGGAAACATGTATTTGAGAAATTCTATTTACTTAGATTGATACCTGGAACTTGCAAGGAACATGCCCTTGTGTTAACTTTGCAAATTTAATTCATCTTTTACTTTGGAAGGGAAGCTCTTCTACACGGAATCTTGCACCTGAGCTTATCAGAGCATTTTCTAATTTGATTATGTTGAGCATTTCCACATCTACTATAAAAACTGAATAAACAGGCCGATGATCAGACAGCTTTGATTCTCCACGACCATAACAGAGCTGCCTCAAGCCTTTACCATGCCAAAGTATACGATCACACCTGCAGAACGAGCAATGATTGATAGCATAGTTAAAATGTTGAAATGTTTTGTCAAGTATATATTTTCAAAGCAAAATGATTTCCAAGAAAAATCACCCACAAAAACAGCTTCTAAATATGGAAACAATAATAATGTTTCATCATTTTTATGGCCTCTCCAAATATATCCTTTTGTGTAGATCACATTTTCCACGAATCAATATGTTCACAACACAAGAAGTTATATGATATTCTACATTTTATACAGAATTTACAGGTTAAGGTACCTTGGAAGTAACGGTACAGAGTTATTTTTTATTTTGTTAGAACTTATCTGTGAATCTTCTTGAATATGACTTTCAATGTGTCGTTTTAGATTAAATTGGTTGCATTCCTTTCGGCTCATGAAAAAAGGTTGTTGTCTGAGCTATATCAGCATAAGCGTATTTCTCACATGAAGTCTGATAGTAGGCTATGTAAAGGAAAATATTTACAAGATTTGATTATTTCTAAATATCATAAAATCATTGAAAATTAAATATTTAGCAATCTCAAAAAAAAAAAACATCAATGAACTAGAGCTAGATTAGAGTATGAGTAGGCTTTCAATTTCTTTCAATTCTCCAGCTGAGGACTTTTTCGGAGCTTATATGAAGAGAATAGTCTCGTTGAAAGTTTTTGTCTGCTGAAGTATTTAATAAGTCTAAAACTGAAGAGTGCTCAAATTCAACCCTTGTAAATAATATTTTAAAATGAAAACCCCTAGAAAAGAGATCATTCCAGGTAACTAGGGAGAATTTCAACCCTCCTTTGGAGTGGGAACTGCAACTAAGCTTTTAGGAAAATATACAGTCCATTTATTTGATTTTTTAGAAGGGTAAATTCCATTTTCAACACCTGATAATTATGTAAAATGAACTATTATCCCTAGCTGTATGACTTGTCATAGACCAAAATCATGAAGTCCAATAAACTGCACTAACCATGCTGGTGTCCGTCGCTTTCCCCTTGATCTCAAATTTTTTCCCACATAATGATCTGAATTTTTGCAATACTTGTAAGTAGGAGGGAAACATATTTTCCCTTCACTCCATTCTTGGAATATACCTCCTTTCTGCTGAATCAGAAGCTGCAAAAAACAACCAAGATTTGACTTAATTCACCAATATCATTGTTGGGGTTCTAAAGAAAATCAATTTCAAGGTTTCATTCAAAGTGTAGTACAAGTTATGATTGAGGTACTGCAATCTAACATTTGATATGAATATCATGTGCCTACCTGATCTTTCTCCAACAGAGCATCCCAATCACTTTTTTCTACCAGCATTTTACAGTTGGCATAAGGAAGTGCAAGACGATAGTTTAGATCCCCAAGCCAAATAACTCGACTGCGAAAATAAGAGTTACAAATTCAAATCAGGTTATCATCCATTCACTAAAAGCCTGTTCAATACATTACAAAGCAAAATGGAAGATCTTTTATTCTGGATTTTTCTAACATAATTACTTAAAGCCTATTGCTACATTCCTTTGTTCCTGTATAGAACTATACATTATGATAAATTACACACAGGTTAAGATAGAAAAACAAAGATTCGCTTGTATCTGTCAATGGATTACAGAACAATAGAACACGATAAGAACTTACTTATGCTCTAAAATGCTTTCTGGGGATTTATCTACTGCTTTTTGAAAGTGTGTCTTCTTTAAGATCTCCATGACATCAGAATTCCTTCTTAGCTCATCAAGTTCTTTCTCTCCCGATGTCAAATGGGTGCAGATGAAGCAGAAGCTTGTCTGATCCAATAACATGCTGATGGAAATGGCACCCTGTAAGCATGTCCAATACCCATTAAAGATCCAATATTCTTGATTGCAGGAAAATGTTCATAAATTTTTGCTACTAAATAATGTTATCAGGTAACCCTCTGTATTTTTTTCCCTTTCGTTTTTTTAAATAAGAATATTAGACCACATAAATGAAACTGCTATATAATCCATTGTAATCATGCTGTTCTATACAGGGATTTTGACAACATCTCTAGTGAACAACAGACCTGCGCTTAGTTTTCTGGCTGAAAATTGTAGCTCTTTTTGTAAATTAATGGATTTTAACATCATGAGATCCAGTCAAAAGAAAATGAAGCAACAAACTATGTATCCACATAAGGATTGAATCAGTGAGATCATATTTATTCTCACCTTGTTGCCAAGGTGACCCATAAGGCCCCGACCAACACAAGAGACTTTTACATCTTGGATGTGCTGTATCAGATCACTACGCACCCAAACACATAGGAAAATTCCAACCATTTGCTTGCTAGCCGCCAAACAGTAATTTGGCTGACTTGAATAGAATTTGTAATTCCTCTCAACCGAACTGCATCTATCAGACAGGGGACTACATGACATAGGAGAGTGGAAAGCATTGTATGGTGAATCTTCCCCGCTTGAATCACTTTCATCCTCTGATGAAACAGATCTAAATGAGACGCCGGAGTCTACTCTGTCGAATGCTCTTCCCATTGAAAGATGATCGGCAAAGGTGCACTTTTGCTTGAGTTTCACCGGAAAACTTCTAGCTTCATCATTTTTGGAAAGCAAGTTTAAGGCCTGGAAGTACTTTTTCCAGGGAGGGAAAGAATCCCCATGTTCTTCAAAACGTTCACGACTACTGCATTCGCTTCTGCTCTTGTTCAAAGTTTGGCGAATAAGGGAGAGCCACTTCGCAGCAGGGGCATTCTCCTCTGCACCTAAGACATTCCTTGCATTTAAAGGCACAATTTCCTGAAACCTGGAAAATCGGATGTAAAATCACATCATGCTGAGAGTTATGGACATATTAATCAAAATTAACTAGTATATTACTTATCTAAACAACAATCTATTACAGTTATCTACTAAAATCCCCAAAACCTGAATAAATATATGTGCACTTATAAATGATATTCAATTAGGGGATTTGATTTGTACCCCAAAACATAAATGTCTGCTGGAGTTGATGATGCATGCAACCATTCATCCAAGTCGAGGTCATCGTGGGGTGCTTTGCCTCCTACATTCCATGTCCCCGCAAATACCCTGTAAGCCAAAAATGTTTCATCTTATCATCTAACTTGTCATATAGAACAGGGTATATGACAATAGCTTAGAAAGAATAAACTGACTAGAAATCAAGACTGTAAATTATCTATAATGTAACCCAACGTTAATAGTGTTATAATCAATGTTAGTAGGGTGAAAAATCTAACAGATCAAGGTAAGGGTCTATACTTCTAAACCTGTTCCTCATTAGAAAAAAATCTTATAAAAAAAATTATTACATACAATGAGATAATTGTGGTACAAAAACTGATAAATACAATAATACAGTACAGAGTTTCAAAAGCTAGTTCTGGGACCCTATGTCAGTGGATATATAGCTTATCAGATATTAGATCATGTTAAAGTAAATTCATTCAATGGCCATTGGCTTGCATACCTCAGGTTTGTAACATCAGTGACTTGAGACAAATCTGGCTCCACCCTCACCCGCTTGACATGTTCAGGATATTTGTTCAACAAGTTCTCTGTCATGTTTAACAGGACAGTTAGATTTACAGCATAGTATATAATATCTTCAGCAACTACCAATCAAAATATGAAAGAAATATTCTCGGTTGTTTACCACATTTTTTGGCACTTGAGAAAATGGCCTGCTTGTTTGATAAGCTCATTCTCCTTCGTCTTTCAATCAAATGGTCTGCATGTTGGGCTGTGTTAAAGTTGGAGATCCATAATTTCAATAATAAAAACAATGCAAGAAGAGCATATACATTTGTTTTTAATGTTAAACATGCACAGACTGTAAGTATAGGAAACTCAAATACTTAATTGTAGGTCTAAGAAACTTGACCTCTTTACGACAAGCCTCCTGCTCATCAGATGATTCAGTCCTAATAATGGGTGTATAACTCTTGCATTACCTCGAAAAAAGAAGTCAGTGTGGAAGTCGTATGGACTGGTCTTTATGTTGAGCCATTTCTTGGCAACCAAATTTGCCCACGAATAATAATACTGCACAACACATGAAAAACAGATAAAAAAACCAAACAAGCTCAAGTGGATTGCAAGGCCCAGTGGCTGATCAAAATCTCAGAGCTCTCAGTAAGATTTCCACGCACCTCGTGTTTGTTGGGATTGGAAACTTTCATTGTTCTCGTTGTTGTTCTTCTTCACAACAGTAACAGAAAGAAAAGTGTGTTGAAGTTTGAGCATTCAAGTGACAGTTTTATACCCATAAACTGTACTGTTCTTCTGTTGCATTAAAAAATTTAAGGAAGTATTTAGGTAGTGATTTGAATTTGGTTTTTTAAATAAGAATTTAAAGAAATAATGTTGTGAAATTTTAAGAATTAAAATTTTAAGATCAAACTTACATCTTTTATACAATGGTTTAAACATAAATTTTAAAAAAAAAATCTAAAAAACAGGGACCAATTGCAGAGATTTTTTTATTTTTGTTTCTTGCTTACTCTGGCTGAGATTGAACGAAGACTTCCATAGACATATCACGACTTAAACAGTAGGGATCATACTCATAGAGTTCATGATTGAAAACGTTTATCTACAATTATTTTTTTCCCTTGCGAAAACTTTTTCTCGAATTAAAGTGGGAATGGGTCCGAGGCTGTTGAACGGTGAAAATTCGAGATACCATTTTCATATAAATGCTGAGAGTGATTTTTAAAATCCTCTCAAGCCTTCCCTGTAATAAAAGTAATTTAAAAGTGGTACCCTCCACTGCTAATAATTAGTAAAGGATGACTTTTATAGGCCGGAGTCGGATAAGCACCCGGAGTGTTCCTTTCCCCATGTCTTATGTCTTATTACATTGATGTGATAACATGTATTGGATTCCACAGTCAGCCTATCTAGAGCTTCCATGATAGGCACTTTATGCTCTTTTGGTAGCGTAGAAGCCTTTGGACCATTTTAGCTGACATCATGGTTGTATTGTTATTTTATAGGGAATCTTTATAAACTTTAGTTTGATTTGAAAAAGTAATTTAACAAATTAAAAAGATAGTTTATTGGCAAGCACTTTACTACCAACATGCCTATCCTTTTCAGGTGAAATGGTTATCTTATCATCTGAACTTAAAATAATTCTTTATTGTATTTTTAAAAATATTAAATATTAATAAATATTGATTTTTATTTTTAAATTAATTATATGATCCTTGGTGTAAGATGGTAGTTTGGTGACGGGAAGACAATCAATTTTTGTCATGATCCTTGGGTCAAGGATGAGGTTGTTATAAATGATCAGAACATTGTTGTCCTAAAACCTTTAACAGATGCAAAGATGGGATCAACAGTTGCCGACTTCATCGCTCGGCGTCCCATCTGGAAACAACTAAGTTTCAATTTAGATGATGAATTAATTTCTCAAGTTGTTAAGGCCATACAGTCCATTCTCAGATCAAGTTTTATCCCAGCTTTCCAGGAAAAAGATAGGCCTTTCTGGAAATACAGTGATGATGGCAACTTCTCGGTCGAAACGACCCATGGGTTATATGACAATTATGATTCTCAAGATGAGCAAGCGACATCTTTGATCTTCAAATGCGTTTGGCTCAAAAAAATTATCGCCAAAGTTGTTCACTTCTCTTGGTTGGTTGTTAAGAACAGAATTTTAATTACTAACAATTTTATTAAGCGTGGAGTCATGTTACCCAACAAATGTTATTTGTGCTACCAAGCATGGGAATCAGTGCAACATATTATGGTTGATTGTCAATTTGCCTATGATGTTTTTACAGTGCTTTTAAGTATCTTCAGAGCTTAATGGGCAAGGCCCCATACTATTGCTGATATGTTTACCCAATGGCCTCCTGTGTTTCGTCACCCCAGATTAAAGTTTATATAGAAAGTTTCCCTCCATCATACCTTATGGCAGATTTGGTTAGAGCGAAATTGTAGTGTTCAATAATTAGACCAGGGATTCAAGTGATGGTAGCCAACGAGAGCGGTGAGGTTCATTGTCGAGAACACCAACTTAATTTAGTGTGACAAACCCCCTGATCCAAGTTTAGAAATGCTTTTGTTTAAAGTTATCAATATTTCCACCAATATTTCTAAGCAACCAGTTCACATCAATGACAAGATCAATACTAAGTGGACACCTCCACCGTTGCGTTGGCTAAAAGCAAATTTTGATGGTTCATCTAAAAGCAATCCTGGGGATGCTGGGGTTGGTGGTATAATCTGGGATCATAGTGGAAATATCATCAAGTCCTTCATTGAAAATTTGGGGATTCAATCAAATAATTATGTTGAGGCTCGTGCCATGTGGAGGTGTTTTGTTCTGTGCAAAGATTTTCCTAACCCAATCATCTTTGAAGGTGAGTCCCTTGTTGTGGTTAATCATGCAAAAGGTTCCTCGAAACCAGGTTGGAATATTCAAAATATTATTAAGGAAAGTCAAGCCACTCTCAAGCAGCTTCCCTTAAGTACAGTTCAACATGTCTTCCATGAAGCCAACGTACCTGCTGACACTTTGGCTAATTTGGCAGTAAACCAATTTGATTGCCTTATTTGGGAAGACTGCTTTTTGGAGGATTTAATGAGCATTGTTCAAAAATAAAATGAGCAGGTTTCTTAATAATTACAGAAATTCCAGCAAAGGCATTTTTTTCAACGTCATAAGGTGTTTTGTCAACACTGGTGTCTTTCCTTTCAACTGTTTTTTCAACACTATTGTTAGTTCCAACAAAGGTTTTATTTTTAATGTTATAAGGTGTTTCGTAAACACCATGTTTCTTTTGTCTTTGGTGTTTTGTCAACACCATTCCTTGTCCGTTTCAGGATCTCACATGTTTCCTTTCAAATTATGGGCTTTTTCAAAATTATAGTTTTCATCACAAGGCTATTGTTTTCACCTCTATGCAAAAGCTTCTCTATCTGACGAGTTTGTTAATTCGTGGAATGATTGAATGGTTCATGTTAGAGGGCTTCAAATTGAGTTCGTGGATGTAGTTGAAAATATTACTAGTTGTGCTACTGAAGCCTTTCGCTCCAGAATCATCAGCCATGTCTCGAGGGCGGTTGACCAACTCCTAGCAACAACCAATATGATCAAGGAAGCTGGGGTCATCTTCTCTCTTAACTTCAAGGAATTGTAGGATCTTCCGACGTCGCTCAACGCTCTTCTCGCTCATCAACAGAATAATGCTACTAAAGATGGTGATAAAGCCCAGTAGTCTTAGGTTCTGGGTTAGTGGGACTTTTTAGTTTAGTTTCTGTTACTGAACCTTCCCTCTTTTATTGGGTATATCCCTGGTTTATTTATGTTGTTGAAAAAGGTTATTGGAATCTTTTGTTTTGTTTTTTTGTGTTCTCATGGAACTAGTACAACTCTTCCATGTGTCTATAGGGGCTGTTCTGTTTTTGTTTCTTCGACGCTAGATAATAACCTTATGTAAATACTTATGTAAATAGGGATTGAGACCCTTCAACACAACTATATTAATAAATTTTATTACCTACCAAAAAAATATTATATGAAATTAAAATGGGTTTTATGTATATTATATCATAATGATATAATTAGGTTTAAGTTGAAAAATTTAATACATTGATTATGTTAATGTCAAATTGATATAATTAAAAAATTTCAAAGGTATATACAGACTTAATTTAAATGATTATCATATTTTTAATTTTATTATTGAATTAATTAGACGTGTGACATAAATATTATTTCGTATAATTTTATAATGTATATATAAAATATTATCAAATTTAATAGAAAACATTTTTTTTTTGTGTTAAATTAATGTTAAAAATGTTATTTCAATATAATATATGATTTGAAACATTATCAAAGCAATAATATATTTATAAAATATTATCATTTAATTTATAGAAAACATATTCTTTTGTGTTAAATCAATGTAAAAAATATTTTTACAATATAATATATAATTTGAAACATTATCAAATGTAATAATAAATTTAAATAATAGAATTTGTAATCTTTCAAACATTTTTTGTTTAATACAGAGACTAATATCCACATAGTGAGAATATCCTCTACCGTCTCTTATCTCACATGAAATTAATATCTTTTTTATAGAAAGCATGAACATCTCTTATCTCACATGAAATTAATTTTTTTTTTTATAAAAAGCATGATTGCAATTTTTCATTGAAATGTTGTAGAAAGTATAAATAACATTATAGAATAAATGAAAGTGAAAATTTTTATAAAATAAATGAAAGAGGCATATGAAGAATGTTAAAAAAAATAAAATTTATTAAATTATATTATTTTAAATTTTTATAATTTTAATCAAATTCATTTGCATTTGTCATTAACAAGCATTATATTATCTTATACATATACTTTATTGTTTATATTAATATATCTTTAAAAATCCAAGAAACAAAATATGAAGATAGCTATAAAGGTATTTAATACATTTAATATTTAATTCTAGTAATGAATATCTTTTCATTGAATGTTAGTGAATTTAATAGGTTAATTAATTAAATTGTTATTTAAAAAATATATTTAATAATTTAAACTATTAAAAAAATTTAAATAGTTTTTATAAAATTTTATTTTGTAAATTAAAGAGAAGTAAAAAACGATTAATTATTCAAGCTTTCAAAAGAGTCATCCAACCAAATAGAAAAAAATGCTCTTATGCATACCCTAGACATCACAAGCATTTTTTAAAATTCTTAAAAAGAAAAAAATGTCTCTTTTCAATTAAATTTTATTAAGATTCAATTAAATAAATTTAAAGATAAAGATGATTCATTCGTATCTAATTCAATCATTAAAAATTTAATATATAAAATAAATAATTCTAAGGTTAAAGTAAAAAACTTGCATGAATCCCAACATAATAAGACAAAAACTTTGGCATTAGGTGAGAATTCAACTAAGTTAAATCCTTAAATTATATGTTAGAATTATTGTAAGGACTACTACAAAAGTTCAAACAATTAAAGTTAGATGTTTAAAAATATATGTGAAAATTTATAAAATAATATATAATAATGATATAAGTTTGTTGAAAACAACTCATATAATTAAAAATAATATAATGTAAACAACTTTCTTAAAATATATATATATAAAACAAAAAAAATACTGACATCTTAAAAAAAAACCCTCGTGTGAATCTGCAACTCAACATAAAGATGATTACAATGCTGAGATGACACGTGGTGTTTGCAGAAAACCTTCATGTGAATCTGCAACTCAACATAAAGGTATTTACAATGCGAAGATGACACGTGGTGTTTGCAGCGAATTGTTTAGACTTGCATTATTCCACCCTAAGTGGAGTGCATGTTGTTAAGTCTCCTTGAGTACGTTTGTTCAGAACTGAAGAGTTAAAGAATTCAAGGTGCCTTTTAAATTTTATAAGGTTATCTACATTTTTATAACTAGGTAGTGCACATAGGTGTTAAGACTGGATTGTATTTTATTTGCTATTTCTTTAAAATGTCTTAAACCAATCTTGTAATTACGTAGGTTTTTATTGCACAATAAAAATATTATATTATAATAAATAAATATTGTTTAGTGAAGAATACTATAGTGATGTATTTTTAGGTTTTATTTAAAAGATCCAAGTTCAAACTTTAGTATGAAGGGATTAGGACCCTTACAAAAACCCACATTTTTAACTTAAATGTTTAGTTCTATGAGGGATACCGTAGTGGAATGTCTTTGGGTTTTCATTCAAGAGACTCAAGTTCAAACCCGATGCAAGGGGACCAAGACACCTTATATAAACCTACATTTCTAACTCAAAGTTTTTGTCTCGTGAGGGATAGTGTAGTTGCATGTCTTTAGGTTTTCATCTAGATAAAAACCCGCATTTTTTATTCAAAATTTTTCTCATAGTCGTATGTCTTTGGGTTTTAATCTAAGAGATCCAAGTTGAAACCCCAATGTGAGGGGGTTGAGACCCCTTGCAAAAACCCACGTTTTATCCAATGGCATTAGCTCAACCAGTTAGATTCTTCAACTTTGAAGAAAGACCAAGTTCAAAACTTGCCAAAAAGATTGATACCTAAACTTAAATAACTAACTTGTTGTAATACCATTATATGGTTATGATATACGACACTAGGAATACTATAGTCTCATAACTTGGAATACCTAAACTTAAATAACTCAAAATTCTTGTCTTATAAGGAATACTATAGTCGTATGTATTTGGGTTTTCATCTAGGAGACCCAAGTTGAAACACCAATGTGAGGGGGTCGGGACCCCTTGCAAAAACCCACGTTTTATCCAATGACATTAGCTCAACCAGTTAGATTCTTCAACTTTGAAGGAAGAAACCAAGTTCAATTGATCGATACCTAAACTTAAATAACTAACTTGTTGTAATACCATTATATGGTTATGATGTACAATACTAGGAATATTGTAGTCTCATAACTTGGAATACATAAACTTAAATAACTCAAAATTCTTGTCTCATAAGGAATACTGTAGTCGTATGTATTTGGGTTTTCATCTAGGAGACCCAAGTTGAAACACCAATGTGAGGGGGTCAGAACCCCTTGCAAAAACCCACGTTTTATCTAATGGCATTAGCTCAACCAGCTAGATTCTTCAACTTTGAAAGAAGAAACCAAGTTCAAATCCTGCCAAAAAGATCGATACCTAAACTTAAATAACTAACTTGTTGTAATACCATTATATGGTTATGGTGTAGAATACTAGGAATAATGTAATCTCATAACTTGGAATACCTAAATTTAAATAACTCAAAAATTTTATCTCATAAGGAATAATGTGTAGTCGTATGTCTTTGGGTTTTCATCTAGGAGATCCAAGTTGAAACCCCAATGTGAGGGGGTCAGGACCCCTTGCAAAAACCCACGTTTTATCCAATGGCATTAGCTCAACCAGTTAGATTCTTCAACTTTGAAATAAGAAACCAAGTTCAAATCTTGCCAAAAAGATCAATACCTAAACTTAAATAACTAACTTGTTGTAATACCATTATATGGTTATGATGTACAATACCAAGAATATTGTAGTCTCATAACTTGGAATACCTAAACTTAAATAACTCAAAAATTTTGTCCCATAAGGAACTGTAGTTATATGTCTTTGGGTTCTCATTTAGGAGATCCAAGTTGAAACCCCAATGTGAGGGGTCTGGACCCCTTGCAAAAACCCACGTTTTATCCAATGGCATTAGCTCAACCAGTTAGATTCTTCAACTTTGAAGGAAGAGACCAAGTTCAAATATTGCCAAAAGATCGATACCTAAACTTAAATAACTAACTTGTTGTAATACTATTATGTGGTTATGATGTAGAGACCAAGTACAAATCTTGCCAAAATATCGATACCTAAACTTGCATAATTAACTTGTTGTAATAACATTATATGGTTATGATGTAATACTAGTGAATAAAACCACTCCAATCCCATTTTTAAAAATAAGTAAGTATTGTATTATAACAAGAAGAAATAATTAACTTTAACATTTTTTTATCATCATTTAAATTTAATCACATCTTTTAATGTCTTAAAACTTTTATACTTTTTAAAATGTTTTATTAAGCCTTAATGACATTCTTATCTTATTTATCATAATATACTTTTAGCTTCTTTCTTTATAAAAATGCATAAACTTATTCTTACAATTTTTTATATTATTATAATTTGTTTCTCAAACATCAGGTATCATATAAATTTAGTCATAAATATTTATAAAAAACATTACTCAAATGTATTAAGTACACTTACATATGTCCCAAGGGAACAACGCAATGGTTCAAGCTTTGGCTCTTCTTTGGGAGGTCCAAGGTTCAAACCACGAGTGTGGATGAGTGTGTGAGGGTGTGGGTGTGTGGTGGTTGTGTGTTAAATTTCCTATTGATAAGCATAGCTCTCGGTTTTAGGAAGGGTCATGGTTGGGAGAGCCTGCTCAGCCTTGTGCGTTGTTGGTTGTAAGGGTTTCTTGCACCAACCAAATAAAACAAAATACACTTGCATACATGTTATATTGAAAATATGCTAATAAATGTTATTATAACATCAAAAACATTATAATGCAATGCATCCTTCGTAACTTTATAATAAATTAGTAATCCAAAGAAGGTTACAATGATTTTTTAAGCAAACATATAATTTAAAATCTCACATCTCTTTTTTATGTACTTAATTATAAAGTAAAATAAAGTAATTTTTAACACCATGGTAGACCATATGTGAAGATCCTCAGGGAAGATGTTATTTATTCAATATATCCTCGTGAAAGATGTTATTTGTCAAATATAATATGCTACTTATCAAATATAGTTATCCAACCATTACACAGGTTACCAAGTATGATGTGCAACCTTACCCATAAGATTTAAACCTTGGTACTTCATAAGATTTGAACCTTGAACTTTTTTTTTTAATTTCAAAGTCTTCACCTTGAAGCTAATTTAGATTATATGAAGAATATATTATAGATAGCAAAATCTTATTATTATTATTTCTAGATATCAAGATATTCCCATAAATAATGTTATTTTTCACCTAATTTTTATTTAAGGTTGTTCTTTATTAATCAAAGTTGTTTAGATTTTCTGTTTTATTTAAATATTTATACTTATTAAAGTATAACATTGATATTTGAGCAAAATAAGTTTTTAAATTGATATTTTTTAATATTTATATTTTATAAATAAAATTTTAAACTTACATTTTAGATATCTTAAATTTGTTTTCTTTTGTTTCTTCAAACTTTATTTATGTTTTATTTCACTTAATTTTTATTTAAGGTTGTCCTTTATTTATTATTATTATTTTTTGAGTAATATTTCTTTATACACATCCTGGGGATTGAACCCAGGTCACATCATCGTCCTTGTGGGTAGACCACACTCACTCAAGTTGTTTAAATTTTTTGTTTTATTTAAATATTTATACAAATTAAAGTATAACATTGATATTTGAGCAAAGATAAGTCTTTGAATTGATATTTTTAAAATTTTTCTATTTAAATTTTAGATGTCTTAATTTTGTTTTCCTTTGTTTCTTCAAATTCTATTTATGTTTTATTTCTTAATCTTGAACACTACTTTTTACATTTTTATTTTTTAGTCTTCTTATTTTCTCTCAATTTTATAAACAATTTTCAATTAATTCTAAAACTTTGACTACTAATATTAAAAAATATTAAATGCAACATGCTTCATAGACAACCATTAATAAAAAACAAGATCTATATGTTAAAAAGCAAAATATAAAAAATATTAGAAAATAAATTTAAAAGTTCAAATAGAAATTGGGCAAATGGGAGGAAAAAGTCTACTTAGCATACTATGAGAACATTATTATTATTAACAATAAGACTTAGACTGCATTGCACCACTCTTTTCAATTAAAAAAAAAAATCTCTTTTCAATTAAAATTTATTAAGATTCATAAGCATTAACCAAAATACTATTTTTTCGCCCTTTGGCATGTGTACAGAGAAGGCAACAGGGCAGCTGATTTCATGGCCAACCAGGCCACCGCAGCAGATGATTTCACCACCTGAACCATGAACTTCCCTGAAGCTTTGGTCCAAATAGTATCGCAAGACAATTCCAGCACCGATGAGGGCCCAGGAGCTTAGCCCGCCCCGCATCGGGGCCCCGAAGATGCACGACCGTGCCCCGTGCTTCCCCTGCAACTTCCAAATCCCAGGAGACCCCCTCCCCCGAGGGCTCCCCTTCATAGAAAATGCACAGGCCCACTCGAAAATGCATATCTTCGGTCTAGGGCCCAGGCGGGGCCCCGACTCCTGGTGCCAGCGCAAGTCGCAAAGACCCGGCCCCAAGCAGCAGCAGGGCTACTGGCAGCTCCAAGAAGGCCAAGGTGGAGGCCCCGGAGGCCATCGAAGTCAGTTCTGACTTCGACAACAAGATGCAAAATTTGACGTCCAGGGCCCTCCCTGACATTACGATTGGCTCCCAAAGCGGCTTCCTCAGTGGCCAATGCCTTGGCCGAACTTCGTCACAGGCTGGGCGATGGCCCTGATAGGGTGAGGAGCTGATCTGTCAGGTTGGGCCCCGTCCAGGCCAGGCCCAGCCACAGGGCCTCCCGGAGCAGCGGAGAGCAGGTTTTTGCATTTTTGGCGTTTGTTGTTTTGCGGTTTTTCCATGTTTTGGTGGCCTCAGACCAAATTTTGTAGTGTTGGTCTCATAGCTAGTCTATCTTTTTGTAGGCACCAGGGCCCTGGGCCCCGAAATGTTGCCCAAGGGCGCAGCCCCGATTTTTAATCACAATTGTAGCCATGGCTTCCTATGTATCTAAGGTTTTGGGATCCTTCAGCAAAAAACCCGTTGTAAATATACTGTTACTTACCAAAAAAAAAACTATTTTTTCAATTACATTTTAGTAAGATTTAATTAAATAAATTTGAAGATAAAAATGATTCCAAACTTTTTATTAGTATCTAATTCAATTGTAAAATAAATAAATAATTTTAAGGTTAAAGTTAAAAAATTGCATGAATCCCAACTTAATAAGACAAAGAAGTTTGACATTAGGTGAGAATTCAACTAAATTAAAGCTTTAAATTTACACATAGGAAGACTACTACAAAAGTTCAAACAAGTAAAATAAGATATTAAAAAAATGTAAAAATTTATAAAATAATATATAATAGTATAACAAGAATAATATATATAATATAAACTTGTTGGAAGTTTTTATTCATGTAATTAAAAATAATAATATAAATATAACAACACTCTTATAATATATATAATAAAATAAAAATACTGCCATCTTTAAAACCCTCGCGTGAATCTGCAACTCAACATAAAGATTATTACAATGCTGAGATGACACGTGGTGTTTGCAAAAAAACCCTCACGTGAATCTGTAACTCAACATAAAGATGTTTACAATGCGGAGATGACACGTGGTGTTTGCAGCGAATTGTTTAGACTTGCATTATTCCTAAGTGGAGTGCATGTTAAATCTCCTTAGTACGTTATATAACTAGGTAGTGCACATAGGTTTTAAGACTCGATTGTGCTATTGTATTTTATTTGCTATTTCTTTATTAACGTCTAATTTAAAAATAAAAATAAAAGGTCATTTTAATTATAAAAATAAAAGTTTTTTATAGTTCAAAAAAAAGTGTGGTGGAAAAAAAATTATATCTCGGATGATACTAACTTGTTCTAATAGTGGATAAAGAAAAACAAATTGCACAAAATGAGTACCACGACCATCAGCACTAAACTAGAAACGATTTACAACCAGAAAAGCTTTAAGGCAGGGAGCCTTTGGCATAAGAGCCTTATCCATTTAAGTGGGTGGTTCCTCCCACCAATCAAAGAGCTCCTCACCCCTGTCTGAAGCATGAGTAATGGGAGAAGAAGGACGAGACCAGCCGGAAAGATGTCTATGGTTGCCCGAGGCCCCCATCCATCATTAGGCACAGGCATAGATTGTTGTGTGAACACAAGTGTAAAATGATGAGAGATATATGGATTCGACTGTTGCAGCGTGCCCCCATAGTCACGAGATCTGTTTCGAGGAGGCTGATGTCGTGCACAATCTGGGCATCGACACAAACAAGATCGAGTTGGGTGAGGAGGCGAACGATCAGGGGCCTCCCTATTGACGGCACATGGGGCGTCACCCCAATATTTCAGCAAAGCCTGCAGATGGTCCAACTCCATAGCCACCTTTTTAGCCTGGTCACAAATCTGAAACCACACATCATGAAAAACTTTGAGCTTGTCAACAAGCGAAAAATCCTGAGACGGATCAACCTGCTTGAAAATAGTTTTGTTTCTAGATTTCCAAATGTGAAACAGAAAGCTGACTCTAAATATTTACCACACCTCCCTCAAAGGGAGAGAAAACTGAATGGGATCACCTAGAGAGACATGATGCCATGAAAGTTGTAGGGGCATAAATGGAGCAAAGAAAGAACCCACCTAACTCCAAGCAAGACTGACATGTCTACAGGCCCAAAAAATATGCATACAAGACTTTGGTTCTTGACAAAATGGACATCAGGGCTCAGGCACCCCCATATAAGAAAGTTTGCTGCCAAGGGGCAAACCCTGACACAGTAAGCTCAAGGCGAAAAAAGCTTTCTTTGGCTCTAGATAAGATGCCCAAGATGAGTGAAATCTGGTTTTCCACCTAGAGGGTGTTGAGATAAGGTCCCATTTGACATTGAGCTTGGGCACTGTGGGGGCAGTTGGCGTAAGCCACTCATAACCCAGCCTGGCTTTATAGTTGAGCAAGGAAGTGTTCTTATACCAGGTCCAATCTTTCCACCAGGGTTTCTGGGATTTGACACCTAATTTATGCCATAAGGAGAAGGGTGTATGGTCAAGAACAACATCATAAGTAGCCTTGTCAACGTTGGTCAAACGAAACATTCTTTTAAAATCATTCTAAGGAATCCAATCTCTGTTTTCCCTAGAGTAGAAATCTGCAATGGCGGCAATGCCCCAGTTAAAAAAAATTTGGGCATGGACCCAGGGAACTTGAGCCAATGACTTACCCTAAAGCTTGAAGATAGGGGACCACCAAACATTGAGAAGATTGATGGAGAGGCCTTTATGTGAACAGACCCCTTCCAAACAATCCAAGGGTTTAATTGTTGCCAAGCCTTCCATATGCTTTTGATGACAAAGGAGCTAGGGATTTTAATGAAAACTAGGGCCAGCACCAGAGGGGGCAAATTCATTCCTGCCCAGGCTTGATGGTTGAGGGGAAGCCCAATCGAGAGGTAATGTATGAGAAGGACTTTCCATGCTTCAGGTCCTTTGAGAGCCCACACAATCCATTTACACATAAGGCTAACCCTTGACGCTTACAGTCCAACAAACCCATACCCCCTGCTTGCCATGGGAGACAACAAATATCCCAAGCCACTCTGTGAAAGCCCTTCTGCTAAGACCCACTAGACCACAGAAAATTCTGTAGCAAATTTTCAAGCCATTTGTAACAAGCCTGGGAAGGGACCTAACAAGACGAATAATAAACATGCGTGGAAGCCAACACTTTCGACCAAATTTGGAATTTGCCAGCAAGGGACAACTTCTTAGCATTCCAATATTCTAGCTTGATTTCCACTTTGTTGATGATATATGACCATAATTGGGACAAAGAGCCTTGAAAGGCAAAAAGAATGCCCATGAATTTGAAGATTTCTCTAGGCTGGATCCAACTCCACTGCACATGTTGAAGCCATTAGGGAAGAGGTTGTAGGGATTATCTGTAACAGGAGGTTTTCCTCCATTGAATATTAGACTCGGAGGCTTTGTAAAAAATATCAAGACAAGACAGAGCTTCAGAAAGGGATTGCTCATCCTCGTTCAAAGTGAGGAAGGAATCATCAGGAAAGTGGTCGTTAATGAGTTGACTAGCATTCCTAGGAAGGGAAATGCCCCGAAGCATCCCAAGAGAGGCACGGTTGGCCAAAAGATAACCAAAGGCTTCTGCTGCTAAAATAAATAGTGAGGGGGCCAAAGGAAATTCCTACCTTACTGACCTATGCAAACCAATAGCATCAGTTTGAAACTTGTTGAGAGAAAGCATAGCTAGCGCATCCTGAAAAAGCATTTTAACAGAAGAAATAAACTAAGGACCAAAGCCAAGAGCTTCCAACATGAAAATAATGAAAACCCACTCAATTCAATCATAAGCCTTTTCAAATTCAATCTTGAGGAAGAGGGTCTATTGACTGGACCTACGAGCCCACTCCACCCCTTCCCAAACAGTGAGAACGTTGTCCAAAATATAATGATTCTGAATAAATCCAATTTGCTCAGCCCTCACAATACAGGGAAGCAAGGGCCTAATCCACATAGCAAGCGCTTTGACAATGATATTGTAGCTGACATTAAGCAAAGTTATTGGCCTCTAATTTGTGATGATTTCTAGATCCCCTAACTTTGGGATAAACTTGATATTACCCTTATTGATAATAGCACCTAAGGAGCTAGTCTGCATGGCTTCCAAATACACTTTATGCAAGTCAGGACCAACAAACTCCCAACAAGTTTTATAAAATTTGCAAGGGAATCCATCAAACCTTGGGGCCCTAGTGTCTGCCATTTGAAATAGGGCATCCGCAAGATCCTACACTAATAAGGGGCATTCACAATCATTTCATTGCACTGGGGAAAGGCAAGTTGGGATAACCTCTTTGCAAAATTGGAGGGCTATTTCTCTTTCAAGGGTGTACGACTGAGCAGCAAAAACATGAGTATAATATTGGGTAAATTCAGTTGTTATCTTAGGAAAAGAGGTGGTGTGAACCCCATTAACCAATAAAGCTTTGAATTGAGTGGAGTGTCAAGGAGACCGGAGCCTCTAAAAAACTTCTTTAGAAATGTGATCACCCACTTTGAGCCAATGCGACCTGACTTTAATCTGAGCCCCTTTGGCCTCATACACTTCAGCCACTTTGATCGCATGCCGGATCTAAGCGACATGGGCTTGAATGGAGGTGTCAAATGGGGAAGCCTCAAGATGGAAGGAGGTCTGCGCAAGCTCGTTACACAGAGAAATATTAGAGCGATGACGCAACTGTGCCACCTTCTTCCCCAAGCTTCTAAGTAGAGCAGTGGTTCGAAAAATAGCATCATTCCACCACTCAATCCATCATGAATCTCCATTGGGTCTGGGGATAAGGTTCCAAATCCTTTGGATGTGAGAAATAGTGGTATCCTATTGCAAGAAAGAAGTGTTAAGAAAAAACTAAGCATGAATAGGCTATTGATGGGTGGAGGAAGCATGAACAGAGAATATTATGGGGGAATGATCGGACGAGACCATACCAGGAATGGTTTCAAAAAAAGGGACTGAAGGGATCCGAAAAGAAAAAAAACTCGTGCTGGTATGACAACATAGCCCTATCCAACCCTTTTAAAACTCTTACGGGGCCTGACTGAAAATTAGACCATGTGAACCACAAACGAGAAATTAATCCGCAAAGAAACAAACATTGGGATCGAAGACCCCTAGCTTATTTTTCATAAAGTACCATGCTTGTCGCTCTCTCGAGGCCCACCTATTGGGGATCTGGCCCACTTTATAATAAGCCTTCTCGATCATATTGAAATCACCACACATCAGCCAAACCACAACAAGTAAGGACAAAGCACACCATATCCACAGGGAAAATCTATCTTGGACCTCATTAGAGGTGTAGATATTAATAATCCTAAAGGAAAGACCTCCAACTTCGAGTAGAATCCAAATCGTATGATGAGAGGGGTCAGAACCCCATGTGACAAAATTTCTTGCCCACCTATTCTTAAGCAAAATGACAACACCTCCGCTGCCCTGATTATGGTTGGTGGCATACATCTAACTTCCAGGCCATAACATAGAACAAGCAGATTGCCAATTGAAACCTGTCACTTTGATTTCTTGTAAACACACAAAATCTGGATGACCGTATATACTGGAACAAGTAGTGAGTTCATCTCGAACCATGTAATGTCGAACTGGGTTCGTCAACCCATGCACATTTCAAGATAGAAACAACATTAAAAAGAGTTGAGTTGCATACCCCCACTGGCCTCAGTCGCATTATCCGACAACAGGTGGTAGGAGTTATTCCTAAAGGCTTCCATGGTGGTGAAAGAGAGAATTTTGTCCCTGCTTGTCCAAATGAGCAAGTCGCTTACCTCACAAGGGGCTATTGGACCATCGTCCTAAGCTCTGAGAGAAAATTCCTTCAACCACTGCCTTGTCTGAAGAACCCAAGGGCACAGTGGACCGAAACCCTTCGTCATGGTCTACAGACTCTACGGTCGGTGGAGGAGAGTGGACAAGGACCAACTCCATAATCGGTTGTTGCATGGGAGGCTTAGGCGCTAGGGCCTAAGCATACATTGCCATTGTGTGCCCCGCTTGAGTGGGCTTGCCACCTTTCCATTTCTTGTGCAAAACCTCAGTCCACTTGCCATATTTTGAAGGAGGGTGTAGGGTGGTGGGAGAGAAAACAACACCAGCTGCCAGGGTAGACGCCTTGGCCTTGAATTTTTCAGCCATCAAGGGGTAATTCTTAATGCGGTGGGAGGCTGATTGGCAATGGTAGCATGTGTTAGGGAGGTTGATATACACCACCAACTGATGAATACGGGTAGAACCAACCTGAATGTCAATATACTCCTTTAGGGTTTTAGCCAGGTCAACCTTGACACACATTCTCCTACTAGGACGAACCGACATGAACCGAGAGGGTTCATCACAAATAAATTCATCGACGGTGGACACAAAATTTTTCAGAAAGAGTCAGCATGCAGTGGGGAGGTCCGAAAATTCTACCCAAACATGCATGACTAGGGAAATAGAATTAGAAATCATGAAATCTCGGCTCCACGGTTGAAAAATGAGCAGTGAACTATTAATGTAACTAGGACCCTTATTGAGGACCTTCTGGGCTTGGTCAGGAATACCAAAATAAAAATGAAAAAAACTCTTGGAGAGATTTTGGACATGGTCGACTTGAATCCCATACAGACACTAATACTGCTCAATCTAGTTCTTAAGGACATGCTCAGGGGGAATCCGACCCAAAAAATACCTGATAAGAGTATTGTTTTCAAACCAAGAACACGCCTGATTGAATTCATGTAGAGGAATCATAAAATCAGGTTCAAAATTGCCTTGTGGTACACCTTGGGAACGAATTTTATGGGCTATTTGTTCGTCTCCGAAGCCATTCCTCTCACCGTCAGCTTCAAACGAAGTCGAGGGAGGAGAAGCCGACATAATAACACCCACGGAGCAAGCGCAACACAAATGCTGACACAAGCTCCTAGAGAATGAACGAAAACTTCAAAAAACCCTACGACAACACATAGACCTTATGTTTAAAATTAGGTTTTTATTGTACAATAAAAATATTATATTATAATAAATAAGTATTGTGTGTAGTGAAAATTGTGTAGTGATGTGTTTTTAGATTTTATTTAAAAGATCCAAGTTCAAACCTTAGTACAAGGGGACTAGGACCCTTACAAAAACCCACATTTTTAACTCAAATGTTTAGTCTCGTGAGGGATACCGTAGTGGAATATCTTTGGGTTTGTTGGAAATATTGAGCATGTTGTGTTGTCATTGATGTCAAAAGGTTGATGTCAAAGAGAGTTTGGTATGGCAGAAATATTCTTCTATGATTGAATAATTATGCAAGGCAAGGCTCATCTCAAAGCAAGAAAATTGGTAAAAAAAAAGAAAAGTTATAATATTTATTTTTAAATATTATACACAAAGGGACAAAGGTTTGCAAGAGAAAAGCAAAGCAAAGGTTTAAAATAAAGGCCATGGTTTAAAAGAGAGGAGATAATATTATAATACTTGGGCCAAAAGGTTTTATTTGAAAAAGAAAGAGAAATTGAAGACAAGTTTAGTTTGCAAAGCCCAAAGGTTTTAAAAATAATATTATAATATTTTAAATATTATAATATAAGTTTGAAATGTTGAAGGCGCTAAAAATCTTGGAGGGCATGTTAATATTTTAATTATTTTGAAAGGCACCGACGTCAATGCATGAAGGGGAGAGCATATTTAAAGGGGGCAAATTATTTCATTTGCCTAAGGTTGAGACCAAGAAAAATCGTGAGATCCGCTCGATCGTTCGATTCATTGAGGGCAGAGTAGAAGGAAAGGATAGGCACATGATTTTTTAAAAGTAGATTCTGAAAGTCAAAAGGGAGTGCAACAAGTTTGAAGTCTCATATGGGCAGCTAGCCCAGATGACAGGGAGGCCCTGCACTAGATCGTTGGCAGAGAGGAGGTCTCAAGTTCGAAGCACGGTAGGGATAATTTTTTTTAAAGTTTTGGTTGAGAAGGATTTCATGTGGTAGTTGAAATAGAAGCGTGTGCACTTTGGTTGTTGTGTGGGCAGCTAGCCCACGTGGTGTCCTAGCACAATCTAGGGCGTGGGCCAGCTAGAGGTGGCAGGTTCGAATTGCAATGGCAGCGTTAGTAAGGGCACAATTTTTTTAATTAAATTTGCTATAAGGTATGTGTTGGTTTTATTATGTTAGGGATTCATAAGGGTGTGAGTTATAAAGTTTTGTTTTGCAAATAGGGATTCATAAGGATGTGTTATAAAAGCTTTCTATTTTGCAAATAGGAATCATAAAGGTGTGTTTTATAAAGTTTTTATTTTGCAAATAGTATAAAGAGGAAATACAAAGGAGATATTTTTGCATGTGAGAATAGGAGGTATAAGGTGTATGAAAGTGAAATTAAAATTGTATTTTGCACTTAGGGTTTTGGATGATTATAAGGTACATTATTGATATTGAAAATTATTTGTGCCTTTTACAAGTAGGAGTTATAAGGTGTTATTGTGGTTTGATTTTTGGTTGTAATTTTTGTATGGTGAAAATAAAGTTTGAGGGGTTTTGATAATTGTTAATGCCCTATATTTTGAGAACAAAAGGAGAGTCATTGAGCATCATTTTTAGATTCCATTGTGCACATCTTTTTGAGAAGAAATTTAATGTTGATGGTTTGAAAGAGAAATCTACTAACCAATTTTGAAGTGGCACTTTGAAAATGAAATTCTTTTGAGACAGGTTTTTGAGGGCACATCTTCATCAAAACAAGTTAAGAGGTATGGTGACATTATTCCTTATTTAAGGTGTTTGGTTGAGCAAATATTTCTGAATAATAAGGTGGAGAAATAAGGATTATATATGTGCATTGTTGGAAATATTTGAGCTAGGGTTTATGAAAATAATTGTGCATCCTTGTTGAAAGAAATTGGAAACACTTGTGCTAGAGTTTGTGAACAAGTTGTGCTTCATTGTTGAATGATATTGGAAACACTTGTGCTAGAGTTTGTGAACAAGTTGTGCTTCATTGTTGAATGAGATTGGAAATACATGTGCTAAGGTTTGTGAACAAATTATGCTTCATTGTTTGAATAAATTTGTGAAGCTTTTGGGCATTGATTTGTGTGACATTGAATGTGAATTGGCAAGTGTTAGAGACCAGTTTAGTGAAGCAAATTTGTGTATCATTGTGGTTGATCATTGAGAGCAAATTTACAAGGAACATAAACCAGTTTTGTGAAGCAATTTGTGCATTGGGCTTGTGTGATATTTGAAAATAACATATTGTGAAATTGTATTGCATATCAGTTTCTATGTGTTCTTGAACAAGAAATCTGGGTAGAATATGTTTGAAGTACTTTTATCAAAGCAAGTATTATGAGCAATGTTGAGCATGTGTTAGAGCAGCTTTGAGAAAAAATAGTGAGACATATTTGAGCAAGTCTTGTGAGAAGAATTCAAGCAAGTTTGAGGTAGATTTGAGCAAGTCTTGTGATAAGACTTGAAGCATGTTTGAGGTAGAATTGAGCAAGTATTGTGAGAAGACTTGAAGCAAAGTTGAGATAAATTTATGCATGTAATGTGTGCATATTTGGGATAGAGTTGAGATAGATTTGTACATGTAATATATGCAGATTTAGGACAGAGTTGAGACAAATTTGTGCATGTAATGTGTGCAGATTTGGGATAGATTTGAGACAGATTTGTGCATGTAATATGTGCAGATTTAGGACAAAGTTGAGATAGATTTATGCATGTAATATGTGCAAATTTGGGAAGAGTTGAGCAGAGGTGTGTACCAATTTTAGAAGTGACTAGATCAAAGAGGAGAGGTGTCTCTTGTGGATAGAGTTACACAAAGCAGAGCAAAGAGAATAGGCGTCTCTTTGTGAAAAGAGTTCCACAAAGCAGAGCAAAGGAGAGGTGTCTCTTGTGGATAGATTTCCACAAATCAGACCAGTAAGGGGATAGAGTTTTCCTATGGATAGAGTTCCACGAACCAGAGCAAAGGAGAGGTGTCTCTTGTGGATAGAGTTCCACGAACCAGAGCAAAGGAGAGGTGTCTCTTGTGGATAGAGTTCCACAAACCAGACCAGTAAGGGGATAGATTTATCCTATGGATAGAGTTCCATGAACCAGAGCAGAGAGGAGAGGTGTCTCCTATGGATAGAGTTCCACAAACCAGAGCAGAGAGGAGAGGTGTCTCCTATGGATAGAGTTCCAAAAACTAGAGCAAAGGAGAAGTGTCTCCTGTGGATAGAGTTCCCATGAACTAGCGTTATGGGGATAGAGTTCTCCTATGGATAGAGGTCCACAAATTTGAGCATAGGGGATTGATATGTACTTTGGAAAGATGTCCATACACATTGTAATAGGGAATTAGTTCCCAAGAGATTTGTTGAGAAAATTTAGAAGAAATATTTTCTCTATGGACGTAACCCATATTGGGTGAACCATGTTAAACTTGTGTGTCTCATGTGTGTGATGATTTGTGCATTGCATTGTTACTACTATTGATGATATTGGTTAATACTGCTAAGAAAAGATATTGTAATTGATAAAATTGGATAATATTGTTTAGGAAAGAGTAGTAAAATTTTATCTTATACTGTTCACCCCCCTCTTAGTATAAACTTGTGTTCTTCAATTGGTATCAGAGCGGGTTCCTTCAGGGGAGTCTAACAACTTGAAGGAAGATCTTACAAGAACACATGGCCAGGAAAGGGAAAAGAAAAACCATAAGATCACATCCTCCTAAGAAGGAAGGAACACACATGACCATGAAAGAAAAGGAAGAAGAATTTGATCTTGAGACTAAAAGGAGGGAAGAGGAAAAATTTATGAGATGTGTGGAATGTGGTAAACTTGGTCACATGGCACTATATTGTCCACAAAATGGGTATAGTAGCAGTAAAGAGGAAAAGGAATTTGATTTTGCTCGCAAAGAGAGTTTTACTCAAAAGAGGGAAGTGAAAATAGATTCAAGTGATGAATCAAGTAGTGAAAATCAAGCTAACTTTGTAAAAGAGAATAATAAGGAACTAAGAATACTCAAATGTTTTATTTATGGTAACTTTGGTCACCTTGAAGATCATTGTTCAAAAGCTGGATATAGTAGCAATGAAGAAGAAGAAGAATTTTTTGTTTGTGGTATCCTTGGTCACGATGCAACTCATTGTAATGGGTTCAATAGCAATGAAGAGAAAGAATATGATCTTGAAATTGAAAACCAAGAAGAAGAGGGAGGTTCAGAAAATAAGTAAGTCATAAAAGAGAAACTTATTGCTGAGTTAAAGAGGGTTAGAGAGGAGAGCTCAAATTTTAAAGCCCAAATACAAAATAATGAAGATGCTCTTGTTGTCAAAGACCTACAAAAAGAGAAAGTTTTAGAAAGGGAAGTCACAGTTGATATGGAAAAGGAACTTGTTTTTGAAGAGTTAAAAAAGGAGAACTCAAGATTGAAGGCTCAAGTACAAGAGGATGAGAAAACAAAGGTAAAACTTCTACAAGATCTCATTGACCTAAAAGTCAAGGTTGAAGAGGCAAAGAAAATTGAAGAAGGTATGATTGAACAGTTAAAGGTAAAATAACTAGAATGTGAGAGATTAGAACATGAAGTGGTTTCTCTAAGGTTGGAAGTGAAAGATTCCAATGATAAGCTACATAGGCTTGAGAAAATCTCAAAATATTTGGATGATATTTTCAAGGCACAAAGATCTCCATTTATCAAGACTGGACTTGGTTTTGAAGAAGGACAAGGGAAACAAGAAGAAGGGTCAATATCAAGTTCAAAAGCAATATAAGAACCAGAAGTGAGTAAAAAAGAACCTAAGACCTACATTGATGTGTTGAGAAGTGATAGTATCAAAGAGGAAGTAAACAATGCACCATCAAGAGATAGAGATCATCACAGGAAAAGCAAAGAAATAATAATGAGATCAAGGCAAGATGAATATTTCTTCCAGGGTTATTGTTACTCATGTAATCAGTTTGGTCATAAAGCTATGCATTGCAGGATTCATGGAAAGAATAATTATGGCTTCACTAAGAGGAACTTCAATTCATTTGAAGGTGGATATTTCTTTCAAGGTCATTGCTACTCATGTAATCATTTTGGTCACAAAGCTATACATTGCAGGATTCATGACATAAATGATTATGGCTTCACCAAACAAATTCCAGGTCATTTGCACCATTCAGAAACTACAACATTAGGTGTTACAATTTCAATAATTTTGGGCATAAGGCTAAGTGGTGTAGAACAGAGTTTCCAGAACTTCTAAATATAAGCAAGAACAAGGACACTCAAAAATATCAAAAGGGTATGACTACAAAGGTATGGAAAAAAATGTTGAAAAGGAAGAAGAGCATTGTAAGTTGGGAGTAGATTTACTCCCACTCCAAAATTGATCACCTCAAGGAGAGGAGGTGGTGAGGGGGCTGAGCTAAGAGTCTTATTTTTAGCCCCAAATGAGCCCTTTGCCATTGATGTCAAAGGGGGAGAGTTTCATTAAGGGGTAGAGAAATAAGTAAGGGGGAGCAACTTCTCAGGGAGAGCAGATTTGGAATTCAGTGGTTGTAAAATAAATTTTTAGAAAGGGTTACCATCAATGACAAAGGGGGAGATTGTTGGAAATATTGAGCATGTTGTGTTGTCATTGATGTCAAAGGTTTGATGTCAAAAGGTTGATGTCAAAGAGAGTTTGGTATGGCAAAAATATTCTTCTATGATTGAATAATTATGCAAGGCAAGGCTCATCTCAAAGCAAGAAAATTGGTAAAAAAAAGAAAAGTTATAATATTTATTTTTAAATATTATACACAGAGGGACAAAGGTTTGCAAGAGAAAAGCAAAGCAAAGGTTTAAAATAAAGGCCATGGTTTAAAAGAGAGGAGATAATATTATAATATTTTTAATATTATAATACTTGGACCAAAAGGTTTTATTTGAAAAATAAAGAGGCAAAGCCCAAAGGTTTAAAAAATAATATTATAATGTTTTAAATATTGTAATATAAGTTTGAAAGGTTGAAGGCGCTAAAAATATTGGAGGGAATTTTAATATTTTAATTATTTCAAAAGGCATCGACGTCAATGCATGAAGGGGAGAGCATATTTAAAGGGGGTAAATTATTTCATTTGCCTAAGGTTGAGACCAAGAAAAATTGTGAGATCAGCTCGATCATTCGATTTGTTGAGGGAAGAGTAGAGGGAAAGGATAGGCGCACAATTTTTTAAAAGCAGATTCTGAAAGTCAAAAGGGAGTGCAACAAGTTTGAAGTCTCATATGGACAACTAGCCTAGATAGTAGGGACACCCTGCGCTAGATCGCTGGCAGAGAGGAGGTCTCGAGTTCAAAGCACGATAGGGACAATTTTGCTAAACTTTTGGTTGAGAAGGATTTTACGTGGTAGTTGAAATAGAAGCACATGCGCTTTGGTTGTTGTGTGGGTAGCTAGCCCACGCAGTGTCCTAGCGCAAGCTAAGGCACAAGCCAGCTCGAGGTGGCAGGTTCGAATTGTGATGACTGCGTTAGTAAGGGCACAAATTTTTTAATTAAATTTTCTATAAGGTATGTGTTGGTTTTATTATGTTAGGGAGTCATAAGGGTGTGAGTTATAAAGTTTTTTTTTGCAAATAGGGAGTCATAAGGATGTGTTATAAAATATTTCTATTTTGCAAATAGGAATCATAAGGGTGTGTTTTATAAAGTTTTTATTTTACAAATAGTATAAAGAGGAAATACAAAGGAGATATTTTTGCATGTGAAAATAGGAGGTATAAGGTGTATGAAAGTGAAATTAAAATTGTATTTTGTACTTAGGGTTCTGGATGATTATAAGGTACATTATTTATATTGAAAATTATTTGTGCCATTTACAACTAGGAGTTATAAGGTGTTAATGTGGTGTGATTTTTGGTTGTAATTTTTGTATGGTGAAAATAAAGTTTGAGGAGTTTTGAAAATTGTTAATGCCCTATATTTTGAGAACAAAAGGAGAGTCATTGAGCATCATTTTTAGATTCCATTGTGCACATATTTTTGAAAAGAAATTTAATGTTGATGGTTTGAAAGAGAAATCTACTAACCAATTTTGAAGTGGCACTTTGAAAAGGAAATTCTTTTGAGATAGGTTTTTGAGGGCACATCTTCATCAAAACAAGTTAAGAGGTATGGTGAAATTATTCCTTCTTTAAGGTGTTTTGTTGAGCAAATATTTTTGATTCATAAGGAGAAGAAATAAGGATTATATATGTGCATTTTTGGAAATATTTGAGCTAGGGTTTGTAAAACAAATTGTGCATCCTTGTTGAAAGAAATTGGAAACACTTATGCTAGAGTTTGTGAACAAGTTGTGCTTCATTTTTGAATGAGATTGGAAACACTTGTGCTAGAATTCGTGAACAAGTTGTGCTTAATTGTTGAATGAGATTGGAAATACATGTGGTAGGCTTTGTGAACAAATTGTGCTTCATTGTTTGAATAAATTTGTGAAGCTTTTGGGCATTGATTTGTGTGACATTGAATGTGAATTGGCAAGTGTTAGAGACCAGTTTAGTGAAGCAAATTTGTGTATCATTGTGGTTGATCATTGAGAGAAAATTTGCAAGGAACATAAACCAGTTTTGTGAAGCAATTTGTGCATTGGGCTTGTGTGATATTTGGAAAGAACATATTGTGAAATTGTATTGCATATCAGTTTCTATGTGTTCTTGAACAAGAAATCTGGGTAGAATATGTCTGAAGTACTTTTATCAAATCAAGTATTATGAGCAGTTTTGAGCATGTGTTAGAGCAGAGTTGAGCAAAGACAGTGAGACAAATTTGAGCAAGTCTTGTGAGAAGACTTCAAGAAGGTTTGAGGCAGATTTGATAAAGTATTTTGAGAAGACTTGAAGTAGGTTTGAGGTAGATTTGAGCAAGTATTGTGAGAAGACTTGAAGCAAAGTTGAGACGAATTTGTGCATGTAGTATGCGTAGATTTGGGACAAAGTTGAGATAGATTTGTACATGTAATGTGTGTAGATTTGGGATAGATTTGAGATATATTTGTATATGTAATATATGCATATTTGAGTAGAGTTAAGTAGAGGTGTATACCAATTTTGGAAGTGACCAGAGCAAAGAGGAGAGGTGTATCCTATGGATACAGTTTGACAAAATAGAGCAAAGAGGAAAGGTGTCTCATGTGGATATAGTTCCACAAACCAGAGCAAGGAGAGATGTCTCCTGTGGATAGAGTTCCACGAATCATACCAGTAAGGGGATAGAGTTATTCTGTGGATAGAGTTCCATGAACCAGATAAAATGAGAGGTGTCTCTTGTGGATAGAGTTCCATGAACCAGACCGATAAGAGGATAAATTTCTCCTGTGGATAGAGTTCCACAAACTAGAGCAGAGAAGAGAGGTGTCTCTTATGGATAGAGTTCTACGAACCAAAGCAGAGGGGAGAGGTGTCTCCTATGGATAGAGTTCCATTAACCAGAGCAAAGGAGAGGTGTCTCCTGTGGATAGAGTTCCATGAACTAGAGTTAATGGGATAGAGTTCTCTTGTGGATAGATGTCCATGAACTTGAGCATAGGGGATTGAGATCTCCTTTGGACAAAGGTCCATAAACATTGTAATAGGGAATTAGTTCCCAATATATTTGTTGAGAAAATTTAGAAGAAATATTTTCTCTCATGGATGTAACCCACATTGGGTGAACCACATTAAACTTGTATCTCTCATGTGTACGATGGTTTATGCATTGCCTTGTTACTACTATTGATGAGATTGGTTAATATTGCTAAGAAAAGATATTACAATTGATAACATTGATTAATATTGTTTGGGAAAGAAAAGTAAAAGTTTATCTTATACTGTTCACCCCCCCATCTCAGTATAATCTTGCATTCTTAAGGTTTTTCATTCAAGAGACTCAAGTTAAAACCTGGTACAAGGGGACCAAGACATCTTATAAAAATCCACATTTCTAACTCAAATTTTTTGTCTCATGAGGGATAATGTAGCTGTGTCTTTAGGTTTTAATCTAGATAAAAACCTGCATTTTAAACTCAAAATGTTTGTCTCATAAGGAATACTATAGTTGTATGTCTTTGGGTTTTTATATAGGAGATCCAAGTTGAAACCCCAATGTGATGGGGGCGGGACCCCTTGCAAAAACCCATGTTTTATCCAATGGCTTTAGCTCAACCAGTTAGATTCTTCAAATTTTAAGGAAGAGACCAAGCTCAAATCTTGCCAAAAATATGGATACCTAAACTTAAATAACTAACTTGTTGTAATACCATTATATGGTTATGATGTAGATACCAAGTTCAAATCTTGCCAAAAGATCGATACCTAAACTTAAATAACTAACTTGTTGTAATACCATTATATGATTATGATGTAATATGAGTGGATGGAACCTCTCCAATCCCATTTTTAAAAATAAGCAAGTATTGTATTATAACAAGAAGAAATAGTTAACTTTAACATTTTTTATCATCATTTGAATTTAATCACATATTTTAGTGTCTTACAAATTTTATAATTTTAATTTTTTTTTATTAAGTATTAATGACATTTTTATCTTATTTATCATAGTATAGTTTTAGCTTCTTCCTTTCTTAAAATGCATAAATTTATTCTTACATTTTAATATACTATTATAAACTATTTCTTAAACATTAAGCATCATATAAAATTAATCATAAATGTTTACAAGAAACATTACCCAGATGTATTAAGTACACTTACATATGTCTAAGGGAGAAAGAGCAATGGTTCAGGCTTTAGCTTTTCTTCAGGAGGTCCAAGGTTCAAACCGTGATGTGGGCGAGTGTGTGAGGGGTGGGTGTGTGGTGGCTATGTTAAATTCCTTATTGATAAGCATAGCTATAAAATTTAGGAAGGGTGATAGTTGGGGGGAGCCTACTCAGCCTTGTGCGTTGGTCGTACAGGTTTCTCACACCAACAAAATAAAAAAAAATACACTTACATACATGTTATATTGAAAATATGCTAATAAATGTTATTATAACATCAAATACATTATAATGCAATGCATCCTTTGTAGCTTTATAATAAATTAGTAATCCAAAGAAGGTTACAATTATTTTTTAAGCAAACATATAATTTAAAATTTCACATCTTTTTTTTTTATGTACTTAATTATAAAGTAAAATAAAGTAATTTTTAACACCATCGTAGACCATATATGAAGATCCTCATGGAAGATGTTATTTATTTAATATATCCTAGTGAAAGATGTTACTTATCAAATATTTTTATCCAACCATACACGGGTTACCAAGTATTATGTACAAACTTACCAATAAGATTTAAACCTTGGTACTCCATAAAATTTGAACCTTGGATCATTTTTTTAGAATTTCAAAGTCTTCACCTTGAAGCTAATTTAGATTATATGAAGAATATATTTATAGATAGCAAAATATATATATGTTTTTTTATTGGTAAGAAGGGTTTTGAAAGTGTCACGTAACCTTTTACAATGCTTAGTGAAGTAGAGCTACATTAACCAAAACCATAAAAGCCACTGAAAAATAGAAAATAGAGAAATTACCAAAATATTTCTAATATTCCTTGCTCAGGAGAATGGAGCTTACAAAGAATAATTGCTTACAATTTTGAAATTCACCCTTTTTGAACCAGTTTTCCCTTTTCCCGCCTAAAACCATCTATTTCAAATTTGAATTTAGGGGGCAACTTGTCGAGGTCATAACTTCGCGATCGTTGCTCTGATTGACTAGTATTGCATGTTTTTGAAAAGGGTATGAGATGAACTAAGCAAAGTAATCCTTATATGTTTGTGCTAAGGCTTGTGTCTAACTGAAAATCCTCAAATTCGGCCTCTAAGGCCTTCAAAATTCACTTGCAAGTTTTACTAGTTTTACTAGCAGGAAATTTTCACTAGTTTTTGACAGGGTAGGAGACACTAAAATTTACATATCTCCCAAACTGCTCAAGATATTGGGATGATTCTTTCAAATTTGGGTCAATTTATCCATCCTCTAAACAACTAGACTAAATTTATAATAAAATTAAATAATTACATTTTTTATGGGTGATGCAAAATCACTCTTACACCACTGGATACTCCTACATCACTTAGATCAGAACCAAAATCTTTGCAGAGAGTAACAAATATTAATAGAAATATCCTACCTCACTTAGGGAGAGTCTAAAACCATAATACATATCCATAAAAGGAAAAGGCCCACGGAGGGGCCATATGGAAAAAAATAGAACAACTAAACCATACTAATTAACACCAAAAAAAATGAATAAGATACGAGCCCATGCAGGGGTAAACATGAAAAATCCAAACTGAACACACAGGGCAGCCAATAGACCATACAACATAAGACAAATACTAAAGACAAAATTGGTAGAGGGCCCCCCTAAAATCCACCTATAACCATTCTAAGATGGTGGGCCTGGATCCACTACCGATAGGAATCTCCTCTACGGAGCTCTAAGACTCCTCAATGATTTCAAATTGTCCCTTGCACTCTTCCAGGAGGGAGTCTACCTACATTAGGAGGGAGTGGTTCTGGTCATCCGCCCTAGAGCTGTAAGCAGGACCCACCAGATCCTGTCATCCTTGTTGAAGAAAAGAATGTTGGTGTAGTTTTTTGGTTATTGACAACACCATTCACTCTATCTTAGTAGGATTCCAAAGGCACAAAAGGCCTCCAAAGACACAATTGGCTGAACTGAAGCAGGATGCAAAATATCTCCAGATGTAGTTGGAAATAGAAGAAACCTTTTGGGAATCCAATTTGGTTTCTTGGAGAAGAAAAATTGTAAATTTGTGTTTCTTCTTCATGGACTTAACCAAGCGTTGCTTGTTTCATCCATTGAGGCCTCTCACGTTCCATGAGAGGATATTCATTTAGTTATTTTGGTCGATGTGTGCCTCCATCTCCCTGATGGGGGGAAGATTTATTCTATGCTGGTCTTGATCCTCTAAAATTTGAGAGGACTCTTTGATAGTGAGTTGGGTGTCGTTGGTAACATCGTCTGAGGCTTCCCTATTTTTGATATCTTGCAGCGAGGGTCGACCCCTCTTTTTGACTATGTCCACCGTATGACCTCGGGAAGCATGCACCACACTTACCCTACTTGTAGTATTATTATATCAAATAAAAATAAAGAAGCACACAAGCACATATAATGCAAAAGTAATAAGAAAAGAAGGATTCTTTTATTAATGCTTCCAGATATCGGTTACATGTACATCCCTTTGAGGGATACTAATTTTGATACAATAGATTACAAGTGTAATAACGATGAATGTATTCCCCATAAGGGGACGATGCACCTTTGTAGGCCTCCCAATATTGCACACCAAAATATTTGAGGGCTTATAGATGCCTCCTCCTAATTTTAACCTGGAGGGATCTCGTGCTCTGGATACTTTGAACTGATCTTGTGAACTTGTATCTGCATGCATGGAAACAATAGAGCACAATCAGTAGTACGAGCTGCCTCTTCAGAGGAGGCTCTTATTAGAAGATCTGATAATCAAGATAAATGATCATGATAATATTGAAATACAAGCATAAATCGAGCAATAAATGCATAGAAAGCTTAGAAATATGATTTAAATGTGTTAAAGAAATCATATTTGAGCTACAACTAATTGATAAATCAAAGCAGTAATGGATCTAAGCTAGAACAAAGGAAAATAATTTCTAATGACCTAAAATATACCTATGGGCCACTATCCAAGACAACGATCATGAAATGAATCTCTTCTCCTCACAAACCAGGGGCGATAGCACTATCCTCCTTGCCCCAATTGATATTCAAGGGTCACCAATTGTGTCTACTACACTGATGGGCAGTGAAGAATAAACGAATCTAATAGTAGGTGCATAGACGTAGCTCAAACGAATAGTGCTTCACTACTCCTCAAAGGGGCATCAATTCACTCTCTAATCAACCAGGTATTTGCTACACAAGATTTGAATATTCACGGATCATTTGCTTTGCTTAGTATGTAGACTATCCCTATTTTAGATCTAGATCTGGATCTTGGCTTACTAAAGAAGCTAAAATCCAAATTGCATGCAACTAATCATCCTGAGGGAAGCATCAGTCACAAATTGGTATTGAAGGGGCAGTTAGGAGGAACTCTAGGAGTTCCTCACCAAAATACACCTAAAAACAATGAAAGGTGTAGTCAGACTACGTGATCTGGACCCATATTCATTGCCAGACTATACATGGTGCTAGCTGTTGTCAAGAGCAGTGGCTAGGTGTAGCCATTGTCAACGTCAGTGACCAAATGTGGCGGTTGCTTTGCTTGAGAGCGACTAAGCCTAGATGGGCTAGAACTCCACTTTTTGAGTGGTTAGGACCACTTCTAACTCTTGAAGAGGTCCAAGATGATTCATATTGTCTCTAAATGTGTCCATATGGGTAGTCTTCTAAACATGACATGTTTTAGGTGTCTACAAATGTCCCTTTTTGGGATTCATTATGGGAAAACACAACGTGGAGCAAAAATAGACCACCTAGAGTCACATTGTAGGTTGTATGATGATCATTGATATGATCAACATAGGGTACCCTTGTCATGTAGAGGGTGCATATCCTAGAATCATTGCTTCCAACAGGATGGAAGGCTTAAATATGCAAAAGCTTGCACTCATCCAACGATGATCGAGTAGCTTGAATGCTACTATAGGCTTTGGTGTTGTTATAGATCCTAAAGGAGGAGAGCTACAAAATTAACTATTATGTTTGTTTTTTTCCCTAGAAAAGGGTAAGATTATGATAGTTATTGGCAATGATTCATAAGACGAACACAATTTGACATGATCGAGTGATCTTTTGTTGATTTTGATTATGATTATTTGAAATTTTTTGAGTACCCCCTCAAGCAGTGAGTCGATGAGGTAAGGACAATGAATGAAGTGACGTGTCACTTGACCAAGATGAATGATTTGGACCCCTTTTAGAGGTTTACTTTGTTGTTATAGGGTAGGTCCCATTTCAGGTGTGATTTCAACCATTTTTAGTAACTGTACATCCATATCCCATGGGACGGTCCGAATGCAATGGCCTTCTTAGGGAATTAAGATGATAGCAATTCTATTTAAGCCTGTGTTGAATCACTACATTCACTGATTTACTGAAAAAATTTATAGAATAAAGGAGATGAATCCTCGTTTTCATGGGGCAGTCCAACCGCAATGGCCTTCTTCGGGATTGAAGTGAAGCATATCAATTCTACCATAACTAATTTACCCCAAGTGGCCTTATGGTAATTTACTCATCTTGTCGAATTGCATGGAGTGCTAGTCGCTGCAATCGCCAAGTGTATAGAGAAAATAACTAAATACGAGGCTCAATTGAGATTTTGTTTTTATTTGATTTTTTTGTTAATTTGAATTTTTTTGTTGTTTTTGATATTTTGATATATTAATGCTAGGAGGTGCGATGCTAAAGAGAGTTTTTTTGGATCCACTTTGGTGTGTGACACCCTCTCGACGCTATTGCACACGCATGTGGAATGATGTCCTCGAATAAATTTATGCAGTGCTACAATTTATGTTGTTTTTTATTTTGATTTATGTGATTTTTTTGGTTTTTGTGGACTTTTTGATTGTTTTGTACCGATAGGTATGATTAATGGCCCATTATTAGGTGCCTCATGGTGAGAAATTGAGTAAATTTCTCTCTGCTTCTTAGCCGTTTTCAGGTCCAATGATCCTTGATTGCCTCTTCATGGCCACTGTCAGGTCCAACAGCCAGAAATTTTAGGTCGCTAACATCGGCATCGATTGAGGCGCAATTGAAAATATAAAAGCAATTTTAGGGTTTTGAATTTTCATTATTGTCAGCTAGAAATTGCACTTTTGATATCTGAGTTGAGGGTAACTACTTGAGATCCAGGAATCTACCAAATTTGTTACTGACTTGGATGCCATGGTCGAGTAGGGGGAGGCATCCACGATCGGGGGAGCCAAAGTTTCACGAGTACTTTATCAAACCCTAACTTTTATTTAATTTGATAAAATGAACATAACTAATTTATTTGGTAAAGGAACCTCATTAAACCTATTGGAAACAAACTAAACCAGTAGATAGGTCTAGTTTAGGGCTTAGACAAATGGGTTTCCTTATATTTTATATATTTTTTATTTTTTTTGTATTTTTGGGCTGAGGGGGAATACCGTTGGCATGTTACTCCATGGTCGTTGATGATCAGAGTGGCCCCTAACTACTAAAGAAGGGTTACTATTGCTATCAGTAGCTAGCTTGAAATCCAATGGTTATTTTTTTTACCGATGGGGGTTGGCCGCTTTCAGCTTCAGCAGCCGCATCCTCCCTTGAGCAACCATGCATCCTTAGGAAATTTTATTTGATTTTTTGTATTTAAGACATTTAATTAATGTTTTTGGTTTTTTAAGTGTAGAATTTTGATTTTCTTGAATGTTAAGGCACATTTAGCCATTACGCTTGTAGTTTTAGGCTATATTTGTTTTATTTTGCACTATTTTTGCTTCATTTTGTTTTTATCTTGCAAGTGCATTTAATTTATGCATTTATTTTGCACTTCTAGATTTTTTCTGCATGGGCTCGAGACCCGAAATTCCTTGTCAAAATTTTTCCTGATATGGATGCTACGAACTGGGGTTGGATCGATGCTCACGAGCTCTAGTACCTTACTAGGCTTCCAACGATCATGTTAGATCAAGCCTACCTTATTGCTTTAGCACATCGGTGGGACTATAGGACTAACACCTTTTATATCCCCACGGGTGAGATGACTATCACACCAAAGGATATATACAAGATCTTCCAGATCCCTTTTGATAGAGTTTCCATTGTGTCTTCTCCTATTGATGATAGAGATGTAGTCTTTGCAAGAGTTTTAAGAGCACATGCAACTACTTCATTTGCTGATTGTCATTATGGTGGGATCTCAATGGATCGGTGGTATCGAGAGGATGTCTTCTCTTGATGACATGTAGTTTTGTTGATGGTTATATGTAACATTATTTTACCTGACTACTTAAGAGAGAGGTTCCCATGGAACATCCTAGATATGGTCTAGGACTTGATGGATAGCATAGATCCCATCATCTATGCTTGGGGGAGCACTTTGCTGGTGCAGTGCTATGATGAGCTATACCAGATTTAGTACCGAGGTCAAGCTAGTATTTATTACAACTTGCTCCTCCATATCTGGGGATGGGAGCATATCAGGGTAAATCGTCTGAGAGGACTACCTATCGATTTTACTAACATAGAAAATGTGGCTCAGTGTTACGGTAGCTAGTGGCCCCGAGAGTGCGAGGAGTGCAAGAGTCAGCGCTTCGTAGGGGAGATTTCCCATTATACAGTGACTTTGATTGGACTGTAGACCTAGGATATCATCTAGAGACCTTATCATGATTGCCCTACCTGGGAGGAGATAGATAGATTCATAGGTCAAACTCAGTATGATCGATGGATTATCGGCTGCAAGAACGACATCAGGGAGTTCTTCTACTATTCCTGGGTGCTTTGATAGTATGGCCTATAGTAGGATGTACTTCTAGTGCTGGTATTGTATAGGAAGGTTTCCATAAAGAGGTATATTTCGCTACCCTAGGTTAAAATGGTCATGGAGGATGATGATCCTCTAGTAGTAGACGTGGGCATAGTAGATGCTGGGGTGACAGAGGTGTATACCCAGTTGTGGGTTATGTAACTTTGGCATGACGATAGTATCTTGGGTAGGGATAAAGATGATGCAACTGCTGGGGAGGACCTTGATGGGCATTGAGTGTGGGCCCGAATAGAGGACTGGGGATATACCATAGAACAACATGTAGTAGAGGAGCAGGTAGCTCCAAAGATGAAGGATGAGTTGGCTCTAGAGGAGGAGTCTCCTCTTTGAGTTCAACTACATTGTGTAGATAATAAGCTTTAGTTAGCTTAAATCTAGATTCTATAGTGGGACTCTACTATTTTTGGGCTTCAGACTCAGGTTGCACAGCTTACTACCGAGCAAGATGTCGCATGGGACCAGATTGTGCTAGATACTCCTACTGTACAGGGACCTACATGTTTGGATGCCAGAGCCAAGGTGAGACGACTATAGGTGATTGTAGAGAAGAACAAGGATCAGATGGTGTCAGACACTACCTATATCATCACTCTGCTATCTTAGATCTAGATGCTAGGGACCATTCCTCGAGAGAGACCTATGGCAGGGCGGTCATAGTAGAGCATGTAGAGTACATCAGGGTAGTCATCAGTTCGGCCTTGTCAGAGGACCAGGTTCCATACAGATAGGACTGTAGGGACTAGCTCCTATCATTCTCACAGGGATAGAGTCGAGGACGGAGGTGAGGCAGGGGGTGCAGGCCCAACTTGATGGATTTATTTTTGAGTGTAAGGTCATATGACCTACACAATTATAGCCTTATGGCCTTTTTTTACCTCCATGTATGTATTTGACACACATTTATATGATATCAGTACTTTGAGACTCATTATGTGTATTTTATGTTTTTGTTTTTTTGTTTATGTGATGTAGTACTATAATTTTATGCTATATGATGTGATGTATGACATGCATTAGCTAGATAATAGATGTATTTTATCTATATGTATAGATGCATTATGGTGATGTATGTGTATATGGATGCAATGCTTATTGTTAAATGCATGTTTAATTTAATTCTATCGTATGCATCTAACTTATGTTGTTATGATATGGTGAATGCAATATGTGTAATGCACTATGATGATGATCTAATGTAAATGAACCTATATGCTTTAATCACTTAAAACATAAGGAATGCATGTTATATGAGTTCAAAAATATAATAGGCGACACCATAAAATGTATAACAATCATGAATGTAAATAATAACTCTTAGCATAAGAATTAATTATTTAATCATCCAAATGTGAGATGATATGATGTGATATGTATGTACTTTTTTTATAAGCTTATGTAAGTTAAAAGATATTGTATCGCTCCAAATTTTTCGCACCCTTACCTTCAGGCTATAGGATCCGTGCCCGAAAGGGGGATGCGAGAAGGATGGGACAATACCTCGGACTGAGAGGCCCTTTGAAGGTCCCGCCTCTCGGGGGAGGTGTATAAGGGTGAATTTTTGACGGATGGTGGGTTCACCAGGAAACTTTTGAATGGCAGTTTCCACGCCTAGGTTGGGAATGTGTTTGATGTGTTCAGTTTTAGCTTTAATCATTCAAATCCTAGGTTTGGCCAAATGAATCTAAGCTATTCTATATGAAATGCTGATTATATGAATACAAAAAATAGAATTAAACAAAAAATATAGAAAATATACTAGATTAGAAAAAAGCCATACCTGATCCGGATGTCTGATGGAGGTTCTGATTTTTGAAGCAGTCCAGATCACCTCTGATTTGACAGGATCATCTCTGATCTGACAGGATCGTCTGAGATCTGACGAATTCGTCAGAGACCTGCAATCAGAGAAATGGACACCAGAACACGAGAAAATGCAATGCAATACTAACAGAGGAAAATGGTGTAAAATGACAATATAGATACTAAAATGACAACTTACGAATAGAAATTCAAGTAAATTATAGTATTCTAATGACAAATTATGATCTCTATCATGCACTTAAGCTATATGGGTGAACTCCAAAATGCAGAATAGCAGAAAATAACAATAAACTGATCTAAATGCAGAATGAAACAGCAGACAAAAAGAGAAAAGTGCAAACTCCGGGCACTAATTGCCCCCAATGTTGACCGTCTGTAGCCAGTGCGAAATCGTCTCGAATTGGGGCGTGATCATCCGAGATTGTACAAGATCGTCTGCGACGATCTGAGCTTGCTCCGGCTGAAGAATAACAAAGTTCCCGCAAGAAAACTCGAAAAGGGACAAAGGCAAACAGTAGTCTAAGACATTCTAATGCATGTAAAACTCGAAGTGCAGTAAAATTCAGCCAGGGGAATGTCAAGGGGAGGGCCTAAGATTAAATAGGCTTAGGAGGGAGGTTAGGAGGTTGGAGATCATCCCAATCTGGGAGATCTCCAATGGGGGAGGTCTCTAACGGCGCAGACACGCTTCTGCCCAACTTAGAGATGCCGTTGAAACAGAAGCTAATTATGAAAAATTAGTTTTGGGACGAAATCGTCTGGACGTTCTTCTCCAGACGAATTCGTCCGATCTGAGGCGATATCGTCTGATCGGCGACGATATCGTCCAACGGTCACAACAAATCCTAAAAATGGCATGAAAAACAAGGAAAGCGGTTTAACAAGCGGTTCGGGGTTAAAATTTAAATTTTGAATTATTACTAAGGTAATTTTAATTATTTGCTAAGGTTTACTGCGCCAATTTTAGGGTGCTACATTTTGCCCCCTCTTTAGCGAATTTTCTAAAGAAAATGCGTTAAAGACGAGTTCTTCTCGATTTACGAGAAAGCAAAAATTTATTCCCATTTTTAGGCGACGATTCTAGGTCGAATCGTACGACAGCTTACTATGGTGCCCCCTCCGTGTTTTTACCCAAATCGAACGTTTGAGGTAAAAACACGAAAAAGAAAAAATTTTAAAAATGTTTTTAATTGTTTTGAATAAAATTAAGAAAATAGGGTAAAACCCTAATTCATTTTTACTATTCATTTTCTCTGATGATATTTTTGATGATATGACTTGTCTTATGTGTTTGTATGATGCTTTAATGTTTTGATGTGATTGATTTGATGATTCATGTAATTATGTCGTTTGGAAATATTATGGTTTGGATGTCATGCTTTTAAAATTTAAATGAAATAATCTGATGTAAACAAATTGGTTGTTTGTGGGGTGATTTGATAAAAATAAAAGGGACTTTTAACAATAATTTCAAAGGACATTGTCGCTATTATAGACCATTTCATGGAGTCGCCGCTCACTAGGTCGTCAAGCTAATCCCGGTATAGAAATATTGCTAAAAGTAAAAGAGTGCTTAAGAGACTGTCTTAAGACTTTGTTGTGATGATGCAAATGATGATGATGATGGTGATTTGTTTTCAGATTTCCATGAAAATATTATGCATGAAATATATTTTAAAAATGATTTTTGCTAGGCATAAATTCCTAAGTGTGATAAAATTTTTGAATAATTCCCTAGGAATTATACCATCATTGCAAAATTGAAGTTTGACATAATGACATGAAATAGTAACAATGTGCGTTGTTTTAAAGCATAATTGTGTAACATAATGATTTAAGTCATATGTTTTTATGATTTTAAATAAATGGGAAATAAAATTAGTACAATGGTTTGCGCTAGGCATAGAATATTTAGGTATAAACTTATACCATCATCACGAAATCCAAAGAAGAAAATAATAGTTTTATTGCATGGTTGATTTTTAATTTTTGAAAATAAACAGAAAATATAAAGATGAGGACTTGCGCTAGGCATAAAATTCCAATTTTGGTTTTGGAACTATACCATCGTCACGAAAGTCAAAAAGTTATATATAAATGTAACTTTATTGCATGTTTTTTGAAAATGATTTTGATTTTTTTTTATAATGCATGTAGTTGTCTTTATACTAAACAACGGTTCTCAAATAAGAAAATGAAATTATTCCAGACAATTTGCAAAAATATTTCAAAGTATCTTAAAGACAAAAGTTAGATTTATAAGGAATCCCATGTGCGTATGTGAGTTCATTTCCGATCTTGATTTATCATAATGATACACAAAATCTCTCAAATACAAATGTGTGTGCAATTGCTTTGTGCATTTACCAGTTTTGAGCAAGATAATTTGATACAAGTGATTTGAATTAACCAAATAAGTGTTCATTAACCATGATTTAGATGCATATAACCGTACTCGACTACTATGTAAGTCGGGTTATCAAGAGCTAGCTAATCCATAAGCAGACATAGGTCTGTACAAAAGAAGGTCGCTAATGTGACGGACATATCACCACGCTAGGAGTTACCCAAGGCCAAGCGGGTTGGGCACAAACCACCTGTTATGGGGCTTACCTCACAGTTTTCGAATAATTGAGAATTCCAGGGATTCAAGCTCATCAACCCTTCTTTTCTTTTCAATGGGTAGGGAAAGGGATTTTATTGCTTTTGCTTTTGCTTGTTTTGCTTTCTTTGCTTTTTTTTCTTTTCTCTTTTTTTTTTGTATTTTTCTTTTTTTCGTATCTTTTGCTTTGATATTTGAGATAATGCTGAAATAGTGCTAAGAGAGTACAAAATGATTCTGAAATAATGCTTCTTTTTCTCATGATTTTGCTTGATTTTTCTTTTTCTTTTGCTTCCTATTCTAGGGATACTTGCTCGGATTATCTGTAGAGCAAGGGATTTTTATTCTGGGTAGGGGTGAGCTTGTCCTTTTGTCAATTCTCAAAGATTCTAGACCATGTGCATGATAGGATAGCAGGGGAAACTTTTCGCTCAAGAAACCACTTCTACTATGTAGCATAGCATGGACATTACAAATATAATCATTTTATTGTGAAAGGATATGCTTGGTTTAAGTAAATAACAAGATCAATTCTCTGTGCTCAAACTTTATTTAATTGAATTTTGTGGACTTTGATATAAGAGAGATTAGTAATCATGCCTGATAAAATCAAGATATTTATTTTTGTGTTTGCAAAAGTGAGAGATTCCAAATAAATGCTAATTTATCCAAAATAATTTGAAAATATAACTGCAATACTTTAAGAAGAAATATATACAACAAATATTTTTGAGGAGTTTGATAATTTTGACTCTCTCTTTCTTCTCTATTTTTTTTTTTTGGTTTCGAAAGAGTCAATAATATTGTTGTTTGTTTTTGTTTAAACAGTTTTATACATTTTTAAAATGAGACAACATGCAAAATATATACAAATGATGAAATGACCAAATTTTATGCGTAATATCGCTTAAGATGCATAATATTCATAGGTTCTTTTAAATATTTACCATCTAAGGTAGCTAATTTGTATGCTCCCGATTCAAATTTAGCAGTTGATAATATATGGTCCAAGCCCATTGGGTTCAAATTTACCTTTAAGGTCTTTAGTTGCATTAGTATTTTTTTGATTTTCTTTTAAAACAAGGTCGCCGACCTCAAAGGATCGATGACGAACTTTCTTAGCATATGATCTTTTAAGCTTGTTTTGGTAGGCACGAAGATGCTCCAAAGCATTGATGCACTTTTCATCTAGGAGTTCCAGCTGACTGAGTCTGCCAACTCGATATTCATCTCCTACTTCGGTATCTTGAAGTAGTAGAGCCAAAGAAGGAACTTCTAATTCAAAGGGAAAAATAGCTTCAGCACCATAAACCAAAACAAAAGGTGAAGTACCTATGGGAGTACGAACACTAGTGCGATATGCCCACAAAGCTGGATATAATTGAATGTTAAAATTTAAATTTATTATTGATCCATGTTTGGAAAGAGGAGAAATCATCTTTAGGGCATGGACAAGTTAATATTTGATGTAAAATATCTTAGTGATTAAGTGTTTATAAGATCTATGTTTGGTAGCTTCTTTCTTGGTGATTGGAACTACATTCGAGATCCATTCAGCATAATCAATAGCTTGTATAAAAACAACATTCAGGAGTTTTTCTAACTCCCCTTTGACTAGCAAGGCCACTTTGGGATGCATTTTTTTAAGTTTTTGTTTAACAGGTTTAGCATCCGGATGGACTACTAGGTGATGCATGACTACATAAGGGTCTAAACCTGGCATATCTTCATATGTCCAAGCGAAGACATCTTCATATTCTTTAAGGAATGCAATGTATTGCTCTTGTTTTTCTTGACTTAATTCTGATCCAATACTGATGATGTGAGGATTATCCTCAGTTCCAATGTTAACCTTAATGACGTTTTCTACTTCCATGTGTAGATCTCTTTCAAAATTAGGTGGGGTAGGTGAAACGCCCAATTCTTGTAATTCCTTTAAGGTTAACTTGGATAATTCATCTTGAGGAGTCGTGGCCTCAAGTTGGGCTATAGTAGGTATAGAACCATCAAAATAAAAACCATTGTGTAACATCTCTTCCACGGAGACATCATGGAAAATATCTCCTTCCAACTCATCGTCGGATTCAACAATCATTTCAGGATAGGCTATGGATAGCATATTGCAGGTAGAAGAATTATTCTTGGGATACAAAGAATCTTGTTTATCTAGATAATCTTGATAACATATGAGTTGATCATCATCTTCAAAAGGGAAGGGTTGATCCTTACTAGGAAATAGGCCCACACCACATCGGGCGGGCCATGGTTCTACCTCAAAGGGTTCTTTCATACCATCTTGGAGAGGTCCCAAGCCTTTCCCTTTATATCCCAATTTAAGCATTATGGGTTTAGCTTTAATATATTCATTAGCAAAATAGCATCGAGCATATCCATCACAATGCGTCTTGATGTTTCGGGGTATTCTTCCCCAATCATATCCTTTATAAATAAAAGCACAACTCCCGACTTGGTAGATACTTCCCATAGGTTGTGGGAGGCCCAAGGTATGAGGAGAAGGCGGCAAATTACTTAAGATAATGGAATCTTGCATAGAAGCATTTGTTTTTTCTGATATAAGAATTTTAGATAAATCAGGTAAGAGTTCATCAGAAAGAGCATAAGAGGTAGAAGGATCATTCCCTATATCTTTAGATGTGGAAGGTATGATAGATGTAGATAATGTGGAGGTGTTAATAAATGGGTCTATAGGTTTTGAAATTATAGGGATGGAACATGAAGGATTGGTTGTGGATTTAAGATCTTTTTGAGGTTCTAGTGTGGTTTGTTTAGAAGATTGTTGAGCTATATATGAGGGTGAAATTAATGGAGGAGAAATAGATGAAGTTATGGGTGTGTGTTTCACACGTTTAGATGAAAAATAAGAATTAGGATGTGTGGATGACAGAGCAGGGCAAAATTGAACTCCAACAGGTTCCGCCAAAGCACACATATCAAAGGGTCTAGGATCACCATGGATAGTGACCAACTGATTTTTAAATTCGAATTTAACACATTGGTGTAAAGTTGATGGGACAGCCCGCATTGCATTGATCCAAGGATGACCCAAGAGTATATTGTATGATGCGGGGCAATGTACAATAAACACGGTCGTGTCTAAGGTTCTCGGACCAACTTGCAATGGGATGGTGATAACTCCACACGTTTCTTGTGTTTCGTCATTGAAAGCTTTTATGATCATGTCAGTTTTCTTCATTTCATCACTTCTAAACCCAAATATTTGGTAGAAGTCAAAAGTGCAAATGTTTAGAGATGAACCATTATCAATCAAGACCCTTTTGACTGCTACATCTCCTATTAGGGCAGTAATATATAAGGGGTTATCCTTATGTAAACTATGTTGTGGGATATCTTTATCTCGAAAGTCAATACAATCGACTTCTCGAGTGATGATAGTATTGGACATGGCTTCAGGTTGAATATTTTGAGGTACCATCATTTGGCTTAATGTGAGCATTAATTCATCCCTATGGGTAGGAGAAGATCTTAACAAGTCCAAAAGGGAAATTCTGGTTGTAGTATTGGATAATTGTTCATTAATATTGTAAGGAGGTTTTGGTTGAACATTAGACATATGATTCCCTTTATTGGGATTTTTCAAAATAAATGGAGCTGATCCATCATTCTGAGTTTGATCCTGTTGAGAATTGTGAGCCTGTTGTCTGGTAACAACTCCGATGGTACCTACAATGTTATATTGAAGACGTTGAATTGGTCTCGGTCTAGCGTTTATGGCTTGTTCATTAGGAAGGAACTGATTAGAAGAGGGTCGAGTAGTAACTCTTCTAGGAAATGGTTCTTCCAGAACCATAGAATCTGTGATAGGTTGAATAGGATCTGATTCATCTTCAGAACTATTCGATTGATTTGAGGTGATGTCTATTTCACTTTCAGTATCCGATTCTACATCACTAGGATCCGGTGTTTGAGTATTATATAGGGGTCTGGACGTAACCATGGATAAAGTTGTGTCAAATTTTTGTAAATCATGATTAGGTAAATGTCCGCTAATAGTTCCTACATATCGGGTAGGAGGAGGGACATTATGATGCTCAATTTGATTGGCCACCTCTTTACCATGTTTTGGTAAAGGATGTTGAAATATATCTAATGATTGATTAGCATTTTGATTCTGATTTTGGGGAATGTTCTTTTGAGTATTACTAGGAGGATTTTGTTTAGGTTGAAAGGCTTGCACCTCCATTTCATTATTATCAATCAAGTCTTGTATTTTATGTTTTAATATTTTGCAAGAGTTTGTAGCATGTCCAGGTCCTCTATGAAAATCACAATGTAAATCAGCTCCGTATCCGGGTATAGTTGGATCAGGTTCTGGGATAGTTGGTAATTGAATCAAACCTCTTTCGAGTAATTGGGGTAGAATAGTTGATAATGGTTGATTCAATCTAGTAAACTCTCGAGGTGGTTTATCAGGAGGTTTTAATATAAACTTCTCCGTTGTTTTCGTAGTATTAACATTAGCAATGTTTCTACTATCAATGACTCCGTCACCTACAACTTGTTTGTTTTTATATTGATTTCTGGATGTTTTCTCATCATCTTTCTTTTTGAGCTGACCTCTTCTAATGAGAGCATCTTCCACCCTTCGAGCTAAGTCTATAGCTTGATCGAAGGTGGTTAAGGTAGCGATTGATAATTCATAGGATATTTGTTCTTGCAAATTATTAATAAAAATGTCCAACATTTCCCTATAAGGTAGCACAAAGTGCGGTTTTCCTATCAACTCGCCTCCATCTAGCTAAGAAATCAGCAAAACATTCATCTTTGTCTTGTTTTAAGTTGTATAAATCTTTAATGGTCACGTGTCTCTCGATGTAGGCACTAAATTGATGGACAAAAGATTCAGTTGTTTCTTCAAAATTCCTCAAAGAATGAGTGGGCAATTGATAGTACCACTCTAATGCCATTCCTCCTAAACTTTTTGGGAACATTTTTAGTAATAGCAAGTCATCATGTGATATATCATGACATGCTATCCTAAACATGCGAAGATGCTCTATGGGATCTTCGGTTCCTTTATATATAGGTGGGACGGGCATGGGAAAGTGCTTAGGGTATGGTTGTGCTACAACTATGGGATCCAAAGGCTGACTACACATCTCTCGATAATTATACGAGGGACGGTAGGGATCTATCTGGTCCATGCGGGAAGCTAACTGTTTCACCATGGCTTCCAGATTCATTGGTTTGCCCACCATATTGGTTCGGTAGGGTATTAATATGGGATTTGTGAGCATATGATGGAGGGACATGAAGATTAGATGCTATATTGCTATTGTGTAAATTGTTGGTAGGAAGGGTGTTATGAAGAAGTTTTGAAGTTGTATTATGTTGTATCCCAGATTGTTGAAAATTGGTGTTTGGCTTCATTTTAGGTTTTTGTCGATTTGAAGCATATTGATCAATAGTTTGGCGAAATAAAGCAGTGAATGAAGGTCTCTTTTGTGTGGGAATGATTTTAGGCTCAATAACAGGTTCCTTAGGGGGTTGGGTAACCTGTTGTTTTTGCATGTTCTGAATCATAGTGACCATATCTATATTGGATGGTCCAGCTTTATCACTTTCTTGATCGATAAAAGACAAAGGATTAGTGTGCATGTTAAACATATGTTCCATGGCTGCTTGAGTGTCACTAATTTGTCCTCTATCAATACGAACTGCCATATTAAGAGCACCAATGTTATTACTGAGAAATTTCCAGAAATGATCTATATTATCAAAAGCAACAGTTCCGTCTGGAGCCATTCTAGGGGATGAGGATCCTTCCTCTTTAACATTTTCTTCTTGTTCATCTACAACAAGCTCATCTTCTGGCTGTTCTAGAGTTCCTCCTTCCGGAATTGAATCCTCAGGAAGGACATTTGGGTTTTTTGTTTTGTTTCCTAGCCAATCTTCTTCTTCTTCTTCTTCAGTTTGTTTACCATTCCTAAGTCTAGGCATTGTGCTTAAGTTTAGATTTCAGCAAATATATATATATATATATATATATATATATATGCAACAAGCTTAAGAGGTATATATTTTAATTATATACCTACTATAGTATTTAAAATAAAATGTTTTGGTTTTGTTATGTTTTTGGTTTTTCTTGTTTTTTTTGTTTTTTTTTTTTTTATAACAATATTATAAAGATAACAAACAACACACTAAATGCAAGAAATAATAATAATGAAAGCAATGATCTAGTTTTCTATAAACAATTTATAAATATCATTAACGGGCTCAAGTTCTTCAGGAGTCATGAAATGTTCTTCTTCAAATTGAAAATTTTCTTTCAAGAATTTGACAAAAAGTGCTATAGTGATATTATCTCTCTCAGACTCGGTTGGTAGAAATAAAGTTCGTGGCAATACTCTCGATATAACACAGCTCTAGGAACTCTCCTCCACCTTTCCCTATCCGTAAGAATGACCTCTTGGTCTTCTACATGACCTAGGAATTGGTGTATAACAGTTGCGTTCTCGAGGTATTCCTCGAAGGTGAACAATTTTGAAGACACAAGAGCTCTCCTATAAGCTAACCACCTATGGCAAGCTCTCTGAAGTTCATGATAAAAAATGAGTTGATGAGGATCCAGGATTCTATCTAGGGCAAACCTCTTAATTTGCCTAAGTTCGGTTGATCTAGATGAAATAATACCCAATCTCCTATTAAGTTCATCCCACAAAGGTGGAACTCTATATGTTTGAGATAGTCTAAGCAAAGAATTAAACTCTATGGCTATTATTTGATTTTCAACATTAATGGTGACAGCTAGTCTTTTCTTAGGAGCTACCATCTAAACATGATATGCAACTTAATGATTTTAAATGCATCTATGTTTTTTTTGTTTTCAAAAGGTTTTAGTTTCACGTCGGGTTCACCAAAATGTATCGCTCCAAATTTTTTGCACCCTTACCTTCAGGCTATAGGATCCGTGCTCGGAAGGGGGATGTGAGAAGGATGGGACAATACCTCGGACTGAGAGGCCCTTTGAAGGTCCCGCCTCTCGGGGGAGGTGTATAAGGGTGAATTTTTGATGGATGGTGGGTTCACCAGGAAACTTTTGAATGGCAGTTTCCACGCCTAGGTTGGGAATGTGTTTGATGTGTTCATTTTTAGCTTTAATCATTCAAGTCCTAGGTTTGGCCAAATGAATCTAAACTGTTCTATATGAAATGCAGATTTAAATGAATACAAAAAATAGAATTAAATAGAAAATACAGAAAATATACTAGATTAGAAAAAAGTCATACCTGATCCGGATGTCTGATGGAGGTTCTAATTTTTGAAGCAATCCAGATCGCCTCTGATATGACAGGATCGTCTGAAATTAGACAGGATCGTCTGAGATCTGACGAATTCGTCAGAGACCTGCAATCAGAGAAATAGACACAGAACACAGAAAAATGCAGCAATACTAACAGAGGAAAATGGTGTAAAATGACAATATAGATACTAAAACGATAATTACGAATAGAAATTCAAGTAAATTATAGTATTCTAATGACAAATTATGATCTTATCATGCACTTAAGCTATATGGGTGAACTCCAAAATGCAGAATAGCAGAAAATAACAATAAACTGATCTAAATGCAGAATGAAACAACAGACAAAAAGAGAAAAGTGCAAACTCTGGGCACTAATTGCCCCCAATGTTGACTGCAGTCGAAATCGTCTGTAGAGTGCGAAATCGTCTCGAATTGGGGCGTGATCGTCCGAGATTGTACAAGATCATCTGCGATGATCTGAGCTTGCTCCGGTTGAAGAATAACAGAGTTCCTGCAAGAAAACTCGAAAAGGGACAAAGGCAAACAGTAGTCTAAGACATTCTAATGCATGTAAAACTCGAAGTGCAGTAAAATTCAGCCAGGGGAATGTCAAGGGGAGGGCCTAAGATTAAATAGGCATAGGAAGGAGGTTGGGAGGTTGGAGATCATCCTAATCTGGAAGATCTCCAATGGGGGAGGTCTCTAACGGCGTAGACACGCTTTTGCCCAACTTAGAGACGCCGTTGAAACATAAGCTAATTATGAAAAATTAGTTTTGGGACGAAATCGTCTGGACGTTCTTCTCCAGACGAATTCGTCCGATCTGAGGCGATATCGTCTGATCGGCGACGATATCGTCCAACGGTCACAACAAATCCTAAAAATGGTGCAAAAAACAAGGAAAGCGGTTTAACAGGCGGTTCGGGGTTAAAATTTGAATTTGAATTATTACTAAGGTAATTTTAATTATTTGCTAAGGTTTACTGCGCCAATTTTAGGGTGCTACAGATATACCCAAAATAGTCAGTGGCCATATAAATGTCATTGTTGAAATTCATCTGGTATCTATCTTATTTCATGCACACCATTTAACAAATAAAACCTCATAAAAAAAGTTGATGATTTGGTTGATGATGCGAATTGTTGCTATGAGAGGATTTTTTAGGTTTTCCATGAGACTCAAACACCCTAGTTACTTCATCAAAAGTTGTATATTGACCATACAAAGCTTCTAAAGGATAAAGTTCTTGTTATGAAGACCTAGATACTCATTATCCCTGTGTGTGCAAATGAATATATTAGATAAACATAAGCATACCCCCCTGCCAGGCGGGATTCATTCAGCCCATTGCTATATTGGGGATCCTCAAATGTTCATCCTGATCCTAGGTTGAACTCAGTTTGGATTAGATCACTAGGCGATATAGGACACCTCAAGCTAGCCCTTCCACATGCAAACATTGGTCTATACAAAAGTTGGATACTAATATGACAAACATATCATCGTGCGTAAGGATCACCTTATGGTTCGTCAAATTTTGAGAATTCTAGGGATTCAAGTTCAACACTCCCTTATTTTCTTTGTATTTATTTGGGATACTTGCTCATGCTTAGTGATGAAAATCACTATTTATTTTGAATTTTTGTTTTCTTTTGAGCAAGGGATTTATGTAGTGATGATAATCACTTGTTTATTTTGTTTTTGAATTTTGCTTTGTTTAGGATTTTTGCTTATTTTGATTAAAGCATAGGATTTATTTGGGTAGGGAGAACTTGTCCTTTTGCTAATTCTCAACATTTTCGAACCGATCACATAAGGAGGTGAGCAATATAAAATTTTCACTTGAGAATGCCTAGTACCACTTCGCAGTGTTCATATTTCCCTTATTCCAACCAGGATTTTAGTGTTTTTATTACTGATGGGATTCTAAAATATACCAGGTGCTATCGAAACCAAACCTCATCTATCAAAATCAAAGATAACTTTCTACAAAGTTTGATAAAACCACTAGGTATGGCTGAGTGATTGAAAAATATTAGTATATTCCTTATAGCAACAGGAAGGGTTGTGTTGAAAAACACAATTACACACATGGGTAATTAATGGTGATGGATTTTGAAGATGCATGATTGAGATAAAAATGTGGTGTCATTTGTAAGATTGTAAAAACAAATGTATCTAATGCAAATGCAATGGATGCAACGTGCCTAATGCAATGCAATTAATGGATGCAAATGCCAAATGTAAATGTTTTTGTATTTTTAGTGTTTTCAATTGTTTTTTTGTTTTGATTATTTTGAATATTTTGAACTTTTTGATTTTAAACTGTTTTTGTGCTTTTGATTTTTGTTTTTGACCAAAGGGCTTATGGTGTTGAGCAAGGTGCAACAACAGTATTGTCATTGTTGTCAACATAGTTAGATAGATCTATTGATGTAGTGGACAGGAAGTTCAAAAGCTATTCAGATGCAGAAGACAGGAGTTCAAAGGTTATTCAGAGTATGTACAATGATTTTCCAAGAAGACCGAAGTGGCCCATATGCAAAAGATCAAAGAAAAATACAAGTAAGAAAAGTGTCGCGATATCGCGACATATACAGTAGGCAAGAAAAATTGTCATGATTTCGTGACATGTTGGAAGAGAGAGAAAAAGCAGGAAAAACTATCGCGATTTCACATGTTGGAAGAGAGAGAAAAAATAGGAAAAACTATCGCGATTTCGCGACATGTTGGAAGAGAAAAAGGCAAGTGGAAAAACTGTCACGATTTTGCGACATGTTGGAAGAGAAAAAGGCAAGTGGAAAAACTGTCGTGATTTCACGACATGTTGGAAGAGAAAAAGGCAAGTGGAAAAACTATCACGATTTTGTGACATGTTGGAAGAGAAAAAGGCAAGTGGAAAAACTGTCGCAATTTCGTTGTTAGAGTTAAAGTGCACTATGCCTCTATTTTGACACTTGTCAGTTTATACTAACACTTGTCAGTTTATCATATAGGCCTTCTGCCTATCTATGTAACACATTTTTATCAATAACATATCCCTTCAGCTTCAGTCCTATCATTTGGTATCAAAGCAGGCTTTCCCTGCCCTGTGTAAACCCTTGAGGGGGGATTTCCCTCAGGGAAATCCCCCCTCCCCTCATTTTTTTTCATGTTACCTAATGTTGACTTGCTTTGTTTCTTCTTTAGTTAGGATAGTGCACTTTAAGGGGGAATGTTAGAGTTAAAGTGCACTATGCCTCTATTTTGACACTTGTCAGTTTTTTTCTTTAGTTAGGATAGTGCACTTTAAGGGGGAATGTTAGAGTTAAAGTGCACTATGCCTCTATTTTGACACTTGTCAGTTTATACTGACGTTAGAGTTAAAGTCCACTATGCCTTCACCTTGACACTTGTCAGTTTATCTTGACAAGTGTCATGTGTTGAATATAGGCTTATGCCTATATATTGTAACATTTTTATCAATAATATTAATCCCTTCAGTTTGATTAATCCTGACATTTGGTATCAGAGCTCCAGGATTTCTCTGGCCTTGTGAGTTTGAGGGGGGATTTCCCTCATGGAAATCCTCCCCCCCTCATTTTTTGTTTTCCCTATTTTCTTAAATTTTTTACCGAGGGAGTATGCTCTCCATCATTTGATGGATCAGAAACCAAATGGTAAGTTTTTTAATTTAGGGAGATTTTTTTTAGTTTTTTTAGGGTTTGTAGATCCATGGAGGTAGCCATTCATTTCAGCATGCTTCTCAGATCTCCCCTTGTAAATCATAGAGAAGAAACAAAATAATATCACTGTGTAAATCTTTGTTAAAAGATAATTTTTGGTGTTCTACCATGGAAGCAGCAACAAAATTTTGAAGTCTTCTATGCAGGTAGCCCCCGGCCATGTGAGATTCCCTACGAGGCTTCGGCCCATACGGTCAAGAACTATGGCAGCTTTACGGTCGATGGATCAGCAGTAACAGTGAAGCTTCTATGAACAGCGGAGAAGCCATAGCCGATGAAAGTTATGTATTGTCCAGCCTGTAGTTTTCCCGCAGAGTACTGGGAATTTGGCCCCGACTTTGAGAAATGCAAGCCGTGGCTAAAAAGGCATCAACATGGAGTTTGATTTCTGAGACATCATGGCCGACAAGTTCAACGATGTGAAGCCATGGATGCTTCAGCTGAGAGCCGAAGAATTTTTTTTGTCAATTCCATATTTTAGAATATGATGTTTTCCCAGTAGCATTATGCTTCGATGATGAAAATAGGGACGTTGCAGACATCGTCACTGTAGCTGCCATTTTTTTCCCTTCGATCTTCTACCAGAATGAACTCACCACACCTCCACACCAATCATGTCTCCAGATCCTCCTTGAGTAGAAGCAACGTGTCAAGCTAACTGGAGATATGTAGCTGTTGTCACCAGATAAGAGTGCAGGGCCGATTTTTTCGTCAGCTACAGGGAAAGAGGCGGGCTCAGCGGAGGCAGCGCTGCCACAAAGGGCACTTTTGTACAGAGAGTTCTTCCTAGAGATGTTCTTTAGGTATCCACCTTGGAATGGTTTTAAGCTCAGTCTGCTTAGGTCTACTCTCACCTTCAACTACTTGCGCTTGATTCTAGTTCACCTTCAGTTTACATTGATTTGGGTGAAAAAGGAAGAAGACGAGGTTTGATTTTTGTGGAGTGAGGGGGATTCGAGTTGGATGCACAAAATTTGGATTTCATTATTTGTTTCTTGCGCCATGTACTATGATTTTCAAGTGAGTGATGGGGGCAATGGATGCCATGCAAGTGAGTTGTTTGGCATGATTTGAACACCCAATTACATTTTAATCAACCCCAAGCTATTCTGTGTTGTACAGATTTCACACTGCTAGTGTAGTGCATGAGACCATCGGAGAGTACGGTTGGCATCCGATTAAGGGGGAATCCTACTGTTGACTGTTGTTTCATGTGGAGCTCCAAAGCAGAGGAGATTTAGATTGGTTTTGTGATGATTCTGTTATTTCATGAGGCCAAACTTTTGCTGTTTTATTCTTGGAAAATAGAATTTTCACTCACAATGATCAAGGAAAAATAATACGACATCTCCAGATTGGCAATTTTTTTCATGATGTCTTCATCGACGCCCGATATGCCATCAAGGAAGGGGAGTTGTTATTAATTTTTTTTAGGGTCTGCTACTTGCTGGATGAAGAAAGTGGCTGTGATCACTGCAGATCATGGATCGTGGCACCACGTGGTGACATTGGCATTCAGCTCGATGGAAGTGGACTAACAAGTTTCATCAATGACTGGCGGTGGATAATGGTGTGCATTCGCGAAGTGCCAGAGACCAGAATATTTTTTGAGTGTTTTTTGACCTGCATTTCATGGCTTTGTTCTCCACGTGCTGTGTTAACATTGTGTTCTATTTTTATTAAAGAGGAGTGGCCACTTTATTTATAGGAAATTTATGTATTAAAGGGGTAATGTTTTTTTTAATAGTGACGAGACCACTTTAAATTATTATTTTTCATATGCAATGAAAGAGGGGATATTTGCATATGGAGGACAAATGGGCCTCTTTGGCCATTTGTTTCCTATTGGAATGTGAGATTGGAAGGTTCTCATATTGTAAATTTCAAAGATGGCATGCATGGCCCATGTAAAAACTCGTTATCCACATAGAGAGTGGAAATGTAATTCCCCTGCGAGGGAAATTTTAAGACTATTTTTTTTCCACCATAGTGCGATGCCAGGAATATGATATTCCTGAGGTTTATTTTGCTACCTTAGATAGGCATTATGGTTTTTCCACATGATGAAGGCCCCTTTGATGGTGGAATATAGGGGTATTTATAGTCATTGGAAACGTTTTTCCGTGATGGACACAATGGTGGTGTCAAATTGTAATTTTGAGGTAGTTTCAATTGAGTTTTTTAGCCTCAAAGTTTTTTTTTTCTACCTTGGAGTGCACTCTCGGTTGTACCCGACACTCCCAAGGTAATTTCATATGTGATCCTTGTACCTAGTGATCTTTTCTATACACTTGGCGAATGCAGCGGCTGGTTACCCATGCATTTCGGTGGGATGACATGGTCACCATAAGGACACTTATACTAGGGACTACAGACAAAGACATCCTAGACTCTATTCGAGGTCTTTTTCGGACCTACTTCTGAAGCCTACAGACGAAGACACTTCAGAAGATTCTCTTATTTTCTTCTTCTCTCCTATTTTGATCTATGGCCTATTTTATTGTATTGAGTGCATTTTCGGCAGAGACCGACACTCTTATATTTCTCGTTTTTCCTTTGTATTAGGTGCATTTTCGACAGAGACCGACACCTTCTAGATTGAGTTCACCATGAGGAGGAATCTAGTCAATGACCTACGAGAGGCAACATCCTCTAAGGATGACCTGCAGAGGCAACCGACCCAAAAGTGGCTGACCCTGAGGCACCCATGATGACCATGAGGCACTTAGACGGTTGAACTAGTGGCAACAGACCCATGGAAGTGGCTGACCCTGAGGCAACATACCAAGATGTATACACAGTGAATCTAGCATTATTCATAGTTGGAGAGCCAAGTGCAAAGAGCACGAGCCTAGACCAAATCAAAAATAAGAGAGGATGATAGGTTGTTTTAGAGAAGTCAACATTAAGGGGGAATGTTACCTAATGTTGACTTGCTTTGTTTCTTCTTTAGTTAGGATAGTGCACTTTAAGAGGGAATGTTAGAGTTAAAGTGCACTATGCCTTCACCTTGACACTTGTCAGTTTCTCTTGACAAGTGTCATGTGTTGAATATAGGCTTATGCCTATATATTATAACACTTTTATCAATAATATTAATCCCTTTAGTTTGATTAGTCCTGAAATTCGCGACATGTTGGAAGAGAAAAAGGCAAGTGGAAAAACTGTCACGATTTCGTGACATGTTGGAAGAAAAAGAGAAAGCAGGAAGAAGTGTCACGATTTCGCGACAAGTTCGAAGAAAGAGAACAAGTAAGAAAAGTGTCGCGATTTCGTGACATGTCGCATTTTCGCGACTAAAATAGGAGAGAGAAAGTAAGTTGGAAAAGTGTCACGATTTCACGACATGTCGCATTTTCACGACTAAAATAGGAGAGAGAAAGTAAGTTGGAAAAGTGTCATGATTTCGCGACATGTCGCATTTTCGTGACTAAAATAGGAGAGAGAAAGCAAGTTTGAAAAGTGTCGCGATATCGCGACATGTCACATTTTCGTGACAAAAGAAAGAGAGGAAGCGTACGGAAGCAGAACTGTCATGATTTCATGACAAAAGCAAAGAAGTAAAGTACGGAAGCAGAAGTGTCATGATTTCACGACAAAAGCAAAGAAGTAAAGTACAAAAGTAGAAGTGTCATGATTTCATGACAAAAGCAGAGAAGAAGACTTCGAAGGTAGAAGTGTCATGATTTCGCGACAAAAGCAAAGTCAAAGTCTTTGGAAGCAAAAGTGTCACGATATCATGACAAAAGAATAGAGAAAGTGTACAGAGGTGAAAGTGTCATGATATCATGACATATTGTATTTTTGCAGGCCAAAGCTAAGAGAAAGAGCAAGGAGAAAAAGTGTCGCGATATCACGACATGTTGTATTTTTGTGGTCCAATGCAAAGAGAAAGAGCAAGGAGAAAAAGTGTCGTGATATCGTGACATGTAGCATTTTTCGGTCCAAAGCAAGGAGAAAGAGAGAGAAAGAAAAAGTGTCATGATATCACGACATGTTGTATTTTCATGGTTGAGTTGAAGCCGATGAAGACCGATGACAACCGACTAAAATTAGGGTTTACAGTTGTTATGAAAGCCGACTAAGATTAGGGTTTATAGTCGACTAAGATTAGGGTTTTCATCATGAAAATGTTGTTATAAAAGGAGGGTTGTTTGGAGAATTTAAGAATGTTGAAGTGTGCAAAGTTCGGTCGTAGTGCACAGAGAGCAAGTCATGTCGAATCGTGCTAAGTGCAAAATTTGCAAAGAGAGCAGAGTGCGCGAAAGGGAGAAGACGATCGTGAAGGTCGACTATAATGAAGCAGAGTGTGCGAAGTGATTGCGCAGAGAGAGCAGAGTGCGTAGAGAATGCAAAGGTGAAGAAGACTAGTCAGGGTCTTGCAAAAACAAAGGTATCTTTCTATCAAACTTATAGATTCAAATTGAAGTCCAGGTTGCAGCTTGGCATCAGGGGTTGGTGCTCCTTTCTATTGGTGTAGATAAATCAGGGGTTGGTGCTCCTTCCAGTTGGTGCTGGTAAATCAAGGGTTGGTGCTCCTTTCTATTAGTGCAGATAAATCAGGGGTTGGTGCTCCTTCCAGTGTGTGCTGGTAAATTGATTGTAAAGTTGGTGCTTTGCAAAGGCTGGATTTGGATGGTAGTCCAAGCAGTCATTTTTGAGGAGTAGCCACATTGGTGAACCTCATTAAATCTTGTGTTGTGTGATGCTCTTTTGTTATACTTGTTGTATCTAGTAATAAGTTTTAATTGCTCTTTGTATTAAGAGCTGTAAATTCAAGTTTAAAAGAGCTACACTGATTCACCCCCCTCTCGGTGTCATTGTAAGACTAACAATTGGTATCGGAGCTAAGTTCCTGTACAAGCTTAACCGGCTAGGGTGATCTTGGAAGTAACACAATGGCAGGTGGTGAAGGCTTCTCATCAAACAAAGCACCATTGTTTGATGGATCTAATTACGCATTCCGGAGAATCGGGATGCAGACATATCTTTGTGCTTTGGGATACGACATCTGGGATTCGGTAGTTAGTGGATACACAATACCCATCACTCCTCCAAAAGATGCTGATGAAAAAAAAACTATTTGAAAATAACTCAAAAGCAAAGAATGCTCTCATGTGCGGATTAGCAGACAGTGAACTAGTAAAGATCATGAGCTATAAAATGGCAAAAGAGATATGGGACAAACTAAGGAGTATTCATGAAGGAGACGATAAGATCAAGGAGGCCAAGTTATAGACACATCGAGCTCAGTTCGAAGCATTAAAGATGAATGACGATGAAAACATTGAGGCATATATGTTGAGAGTTAATGGAATCATTAATGCGATCAGAGGACTCGATGAGGATATCGAAGACTCTACCGTCGTGAAAAAGGTATTAAGATCTCTTCCTCAAAGGTTTGATTCTAAAGTCTCAGCGATAGAAGAAGCTAAAAATCTAAATTATTTTAGTATGGATGAGATGTATGGTTCTTTGACTGCATATGAGATGAGGATAGGAAGATCTAAACCCACAGACAGAGAAGCGGCTTTTAAAGCCCTTAAAGATAAAAATGCAAAACAAGAGTCCGAGGAAGAAGAGACATCAGATGAAATGGAAGCAAACTTTGTTAGAAAACTAAAAAGGGAAAAAGGAAAATACAGAGGAAAGCTACCGCTTAAATGTTTTAGCTGTGGAGGCATTGGGCATTTTGCGACTAAATGTCCACTTAAAGAGAAGAACAAAAATGATGAAGGATCGCACCAAGAAAGAAGTGATTGGAAGAAGAAAACGAATTTCAGAAAAGGCAACTTCAAGAAGAAAAGTTTCATCTCCAGGAATGCCAGTTCATCAGAAGATAGCTTCGGTGAGGATTCGAAGAGGAAACAGGTGAAGCTCTTTTCATGGCATTTGAAGAAGTAAGATCAGAAAAGGAAGAAGGAGTGAACTCTGAAGTATGTGGTGAAAACCTTGAGGCTGAAGTAGATCTAGAAGGTGAGTTGATCTCTGCACTTGAAGAGTGGAAAATAGAGAGGAAAAAGAATAAGAAAATTTCAAAAAAGCTTGAGGATGCAAATGAAATCATAACCAGTTTGAAAGTACAGATAGAAGAATCCAAGAAAATCTTCGAAGATCTCGAAGTGCAAATAACCATGAAAATAGATTATTGCAACAAGCTAGAAGAAGAGATTGTTGGTTTAAGAATGCAGCTAGAAGAGATGAATAAGAAAATTAGTTGTTATCACAAACGTGAAGAAAGTTCTATGAAGTTGGATAAGATCATAAATGACCAAAGGCCTACAGGCATCAAATTTGGTCTAGGTTTCGTCGAAGGAGAATCATCAAATGGATCAAAGGCCAGAAATGTAGAATCCATAAAGAATGAAGATAAGAAACAGGTTGATCAAGGAAAAACATCTCATGCAAAAGAAAGCAATAATGCCAGGCACGAAAGGAGAATTGACAATGATGGATTCACCAATGTCTCACATCAAAGAAGAAGAAGACCTATGGCTCCTATGACAACATGGCAAAGACCATCACCCAGGTTCAATTATCCCTTTTCTGGTTTTTTTTTTAAATGCAATGGCTATGGACATAAAATCTCAGACTGCAAATATAATGTAAGACCAAGGAATTTCACCGGTAGAAATGCTTTTTCTCCTCTGATGAATTATACGAGTAGAATGTTATAACTGTCATAATTTTGGGCACATTGCAAGAAACTGTAGAAGTACATTTGCATCAAATCAGTTTCAGGGAAGAAAATTTCAACCAAATAGGATGAGACAAAATAGAAAACTTCTCGAAAAACATGCTCAAGCTATTGATAAGGGAAAGGCAAAACAAGAACCCAAAACTACTATCAAAATGGAGTGGAAAGGAAAAGAGCGACTTAAGGAAGAAAAGGAATCCTTAATCGTACAAACAACATTTAAAGCACAGAATAAATATGTACCATGGATACTTGATAGTGGATGCTCCAGTCATATGACAGGTGACAAACAAAAATTTGAGAAGTTACGAGAAATATGAAGGTGGTTCGAGTAAAGTTTGGAAATAATGATGGAGCTAAGATAGTTGGCAAAGGTTCAGTTAAAATTAGTGAAGGAAAAATTAAGTCAAGAAGAAGTCTTGTTTGTGGATGGTTTGAAACATAACTTGTTGAGCGTAAGTCAGATTTGTGATAAAGGTCATGAAGTAGTTTTTATGAAGTAGGGTTGTGAAGTCAAAAAAACAAATAGTGGAAAATTGATAGCAACTGGATCAAGGACATCTGGCAACCTATACACGCTCTCAGAGACTTCAGAAAGAGCTTGTTTTATTGGACAGGAAGAAGAAAATTGGTTGTGGCACAAGAGACTCGGTCATATCGGTTTTGATAATCTAGTAAAAATCAGCTCAAAAAGGGCGAGTGAGAGATATTCCCACCATCGGCAAACCTGCAAACAACATTTGTGCTTCATGCCAAAAGGGGAAGCAAACTAGAGTCACATTCAAAACAAAAGAGTACTACACAAGCAAACCTTTGGAACTAATACACACTGATTCGATTTATGTGGACCCATGAGAACACAAAGCATAAATGGTGACAAATATTTTATGTTGTGCATTGATGACTATTCCAGAATGACATGGATATTTTTCTTGAAGCATAAATAGAAGCTTTTGATATGTTCAAAATTTTCAAAAACCATGTTGAGAATGAAACAGGAAAGAGGATCAAATGTTTAAGATCAGATAGAGGAGGAGAATTCATTTCAGAGGAGTTTACAGAGTATTGTGAAAAATACGGTATTAGGAGACAATTTTTAGCGACCGGGACACCTCGGCAGAATGGAGTGGTAGAAAGAAAGAACAGGACAGAGTGCAGGAAATGGCACGGACTATGTTGGCTGAAAGTAGAGTAGCAAGCAGATTTTGGAAAGAAGCAGTCCATACTATGGTGTATATCCAAAATAGGTACATGCTGAGAACACATGAAAGCAAAACTCCTTATGAGTTGTGGTTCGACAAAAGGGCAACAACAAAATACCTCAAAGTTTTTGGCAGCAAGTGCTACATCAAAAGAACTGAAGATAATCTTGGTAAGTTTGAAGATAGAGCGGATGAAGGTATTTTTGTTGGTTATTCACCAAAAAAAAAGCTTACAAATGCTACAACAAGAGGCTAAAGAAAATTGTGGACAGTGCCGATGTTAAATTTGATGAAGGCAGAGAACGAGTAATTAGCTATGAAATGAACTACCCAATGTATGAAGAGGTTATTGAAGGAGATGAGGAAAACGAAACGGAAAAGATACAAAAAATTGACTCAGATGATTTAAGTTGTGATTCAAAAGTGGAAGAAAATAAGAAATTCAAAACAGGCAGCTGGCAGAAAAATCATCCTAAAGAGCAAATAATTGGAGACCCCAAAGTTGGTGTTTAGACAAGAAGAAGAGTAGTAAGTAACTACTCTCTATTATCCAGCATTGAGCCCAAAAATGTTGTTGACGCAAGCAAATATGAAAGTTGGATGAAGGCAATAAATGAAGAATTAGATCAGATCAAGAAAAATGAAACTTGGGAGTTAGTACCTAGACCTGCAAATAAAAATATAATCGGGACTAAATGGATTTTTCGAAACAAATTGAATGAAGACGGACAGGTAGTCGAGAAATAAAGCAAGATTGGTATGTAAGGGTTATGCACAAGTTGAAGGCATTGACTTTGAGGAAACTTTTGCACCGAGTAGCTAGACTAGAGGCAATTAGAATGTTTCGGCTTTAGCGAGTCTACAAGAATTTCAAAGTTTATCAAATGGATGTGAAATCAGCGTTTTTGAATGGGAAACTTGAAGAAGAGGTTTATATTGAGCAACCAGATGGTTTCCAACTTGGTGATGATCCCAACTTTGTTTGCAAGTTGAAGAAAGAATTATATGGCTTAAAATAGGCACCCCGAGCATGGTATGCAAGGCTAGACAACTATCTCACCCAACAAAGGTTTAAGAAAGGTATGGTGGATAGTAATTTGTATGTCAAAATAGAAAATGGGCATCTTATTGTTCTTGTTGTATATGTAGATGATATCATATTTGGCAGCAACAAAGATGAGTCATGTAAAGATTTAGCAAATAAGATGCAGAAAGAATTTGAAATGTCAATGATTGGTGAACTTTCGTATTTCCTCGGGTTGCAAGTTAATCAAAATAAGAAGGGCATATTTATTTCTCAAGTTAAATATGTGAAAGAGATGTTAAAAAAGTTCACAATGGAGGATTGTAAGCCGGTTAGCACTCCCATGATGACGAGGTTGCAAGTTGAGCAAGGATGACAAATCTCCACCTGTTGATCAAACCATGTACAGATCTATGATTGGAAGCTTTATGTACCTGACAGCTACTAGACCAGATATTTTGCAGGCAGTATGCATGGTAGCATGATTTCAGGCTAATCCCAAGGAGACTCATGTGACAAAAGTGAAGAGGATTCTTCGGTACCTCAAGGGTACTATGGAGTATGGGTTATGGTATCCGAAAGGTAAAGACTTCACCCTTATTTCGTATTCAGATGCAGATTGGGCAGGATGTGTAGATGACAGAAAGAGTACCAGTGGAGGTGCATTCTATCTTGGAGACAGATTGGTCACGTGGCACAATAAGAAACAAGAGTCAGTTTCTTTATCGACAATAGAGGCAGAATATATTGCAGCGACAACATGTTGTACGTAGGTATTGTGGATGAAACAAACCCTGAAATATCTTGGTATTAGCTTCGGTGAGCCAATATCGGTTAAGTGTGATAACACCGGTGCCATTAACATCTCCAAGAATTCGATTATGCATTCACGCACAAAACACATTGCTATCAGGTATCACTTTTTGAAGGAGAAAGTTGCGGAAGGTGAGGTTAAGTTGGATTTTGTTCCAACTACAGAGCAAGTAGCAGATATCTTCACAAAACCATTGCCCAAGGAATTTTTTGAGTACCTTCACAATAAATTGGGAGTGGTCACACTTCCCAAGAATTGACTAGCTACAGGGATCACATTCTCAGGGGGAGCATTTAAGTATTTGATTATCTTTTTGCTCATGTTCATGATTTTTGCTAAGTGTAATAAATTGTGCTTGAGAATGTTGTGCATGGACTCAGGGGGAGTCTGTAGTAGCCCTTTGGTATTATTGTCAAAGGGGGAGAAGAGTTACAAGAAATTGCACATGTGTTGCCAACAATTCCAAAGGGGGAGATTGTTGAGCAAGGTGCGAGCAACAATATTGTCATTGTTGTCAACACAGTCAGATAGATCTATTGATGCGAGTGGACGGGAAGTTCAAAAGCTATTCGGATGTAGAAGACAGGAGTTCAAAGGTTATTCAGAGTATGTACAATGATTTTCCAAGAAGACCGAAGTGGCCCATATGCAAAAGATCAAAGAAAAAGACAAGTAAGAAAAGTGTCGCGATATCGCGACATATACAACAGGCAAGAAAAACTCTCATGATTTCGCGACATGTTGGAAGAGAGAGAAAAAGCAAGAAAAACTGTCACGATTTCGTGACATGTTGGAAGAGAGAGAAAAGGCAAGTGGAAAAACTATCACGATTTCGTGACATGTTGGAAGAGAGAAAAGGCAAGTGGAAAAACTATCGCGATTTCACGACATGTTGGAAGAGAAAAAGGCAAGTGGAAAAACTGTCGTGATTTCGCGACATGTTGGAAGAGAAAAAGGCAAGTGGAAAAACTGTCGCGATTTCGCGACATGTTGGAAGAAAAAGAGAAAGTAGGAAGAAGTGTCACGATTTCGTGACAAGTTCGAAGAAAGAGAACAAGTAAGAAAAGTGTCGCGATTTCGTGACATGTCGCATTTTCACGACTAAAATAGGAGAGAGAAAGTAAGTTGGAAAAGTGTCACGATTTCGTGACATGTCGCATTTTCGTGACTAAAATAGGAGAGAGAAAGTAAGTTGGAAAAGTGTCACGATTTCGTGACATGTCGCATTTTCGTGACTAAAATAGGAGAGAGAAAGTAAGTTGGAAAAGTGTCACGATATCGTGACATGTCACATTTTCGTGACAAAAGAAAGAGAGGAAGCGTACGAAAGCAAAACTGTCGTGATTTTATGACAAAAACAAAGAAGTAAAGTACGAAAGTAGAAGTGTCATGATTTCATGACAAAAGCAAAAAGAAGACTTTGAAGGCAGAAGTGTCATGATTTCGCGACAAAAGCAAAGAAGTAAAGTATGGAAGTAGAAGTGTCACGATTTCATGACAAAAGCAGAGAAGAAGACTTCGAAGGCAAAAGTGTCACGATTTCACGACAAAAGCAAAGTCGAAGTCTATGGAAGCAGAAGTGTCGCGATATCGCGACAAAAGAATAGAGAAAGCGTATGGAGGTGAAAGTGTCGCGATATCGCGACATGTATTTTTGCAGGCCAAAGCTAAGAGAAAGAGCAAGGAGAAAAAGTGTCACGATATCGCGACATGTATTTTTGCGGTCCAATGCAAAGAGAAAGAGCAAGGAGAAAAAGTGTCATGATATCGCGACATGTAGCATTTTTGCGGGCTAAAGCAAGGAGAAAGAGAGAGAAAGAAAAAGTGTCGCGATATCACGACATGTATTTTTGCGGTTGAGTTGAAGCCGATGAAGACCGATGACAATCGACTAAAATTAGGGTTTACAGTTGTTATGAAAGCCGACTAAGATTAGGGTTTACAGTCGACTAAGATTAGGGTTTTCATCATGAAAATGTTGTTATAAAAGGAGGGTTGTTTGGAGAATTTAAGATATGTTGAAGTGTGCGAAGTTCGGTCGTAGTGCGCAGAGAGCAAGTCATGTCGAATCGTGCTAAGTGCAAAATTTGTAAAGAGAGCAGAGTGCATGAAAGGGAGAAGATGATCGTGAAGGTCGACTGTAACGAAGCAGAGTGTGCGAAGTGATTGCGTAGAGAGAGCAAAGTGCGCAGAGAATGCAAAGGTGAAGAAGACCAGTCAGGGTCTTGCAAAAACAAAGGTATCTTTCTGTCAAACTTATAGATTCAAATTGAAGTCCAGGTTGCAGCTTGGCATCAGGGGTTGGTGCTCCTTTCTGTTGGTGCAGATAAATCAGGGGTTGGTGCTCCTTCCAGTTGGTGCTGGTAAATCAGGGGTTGGTGCTCCTTTCTGTTAGTGCAGATAAATCAGGGGTTGGTGCTCCTTCCAATGTGTGCTGGTAAATTGATTGTAAAGTTGGTGCTTTGCAAAGGCTAGATTTGGATGGTAGTCCAAGCAGTCATTTTTGAGGAGTAGCCACATTGGTGAACCTCGTTAAATCTTGTGTTGTGTGATGCTCTTTTGTTATACTTGTTGTATCTAGTAATAATTTTTAATTGCTGCTGTATTAAGAGCTATAAATTCAAGTTTAAAAGAGCTACATTGATTCACCCCCCTCTCTTAGTGTCATTGTAAGACTAACATATGGTGTCTTTGGGGCTTTTTGTGAGGTGACCAAAGGGCTTTAAGATGCCTTTGGGGATTTTGTGTTGTGACCAAAGGGCTTTAATATGCCTTTGGGGCTTTTGTGAATTGACCAAAGGGCTTTAAGATGCCTTTTATGATTTGACAAAAGGGATTTATTATGCCTTTGGGATTTTTGTGATGTGACCAAAGGGATTTAAGATACCTTTGGAGCTTTTGTGAGTTGACCAAAGGGATTTAAGATGCCTTTGAGGCTTTTGTGCTGTGACCAAAGAACTTTAAGATGTCTTCGAGGATTTTGTGAGTTGAACAAAGGCCTTTAAGATACCTTTGGAGCCTTTTGTGATTTGACCAAAGGACTTTAATATGCCTTTGGGGCTTTTTTTTTGCGGTTTTCTATTGTTTTTTGTGGTTTTGCAATTTATGAATGTTTTTTATATTTTGTTGGTGTATTTGATTTTTTTGGGTGTTTTATTGTGCTTATGTGTGAAACATCCTTAGATGAATAATGTTGAGAGGCTTTGGCTCCTCAACTCCTTCTAGCAATGTTAGGCGATATGCCCCAGGTCTAATCTTCTCAGAGATGATGTAAGGACCTATCCAATTGGCCATAAATTTGTCTCACAGATGCAGGAACATATTTGAGTTCTTTTGGTTCTCTTTAAGCACAATATCCCCAACCTTAAAGTATCTCAAATTGACTTTATTATTATAAGCTTGTGTTAGATGATCTTGATAAACATGAAGATGCTCAAGAGTATTGATGCAACGTTCATACAGAAGGATCAACTGATCCAAGCAAGCTTGTCACACAGTGTCATAATTGATGAACTCTTTCAATGTGATGCGCAATGTTGGAATATCCAACTCTAAGGGCATAATGGCCTCAGAGCCATATACAAGTGAAAATGGTGTTGCCCCAATGGGCATCCGTACGCTAGTCCTATAAGCCCATAATGCAAGGGGTAATTGCATATGCCAATCCTTATGATTATCTTTCACCGTCTTCTTTAAGATGGCTACTATTATCTTGTTTGAAGCTTTTACTTACCCATTTTCCTGTGGATAGTATGACATCGTAAAACTATGCTAAATGTTGTATTTGGTTGTTAAAGCTTACACATTTTTATTTTTGAATGATAGACCATTATCTAAGATTATCTTAAAGGGGACCCAAAAAAATGGATGATATTGTGAAGTATGAACTTTACAATTCATGGTCTGATTGTTGAGGTTAAGGGAACCTCTTCCACCCATTTGGTGAAGTACTCAATGGTTGTTAAGATAAATGTGCGTCAGCCCAAAGATGAGGGAGAAATATTTTTGATTAGATCGAAACCCCATTGAGAAAATGACCAAGCCGCCTGAATGGGTTGTAAGACCTGAGATGGTAGGTGCATAAGATTTGCATGATGTTGATAATTAACATGTTTCTTGACATATTTGCAATAATACTTATCCATGGTGGGCCAATAATAACCCATTCGAAGGATGCACTTGACAATTACCATGTCGCTAAAGTGGCCACCGCATGCACCGTTGTGAGCTTGCAAAATTGCCCAAGTTGATTCTTGGGGCTCTAAGCAATTAAGGAGGACTCCATCGTAGCTTCGATGATACAATATACCTCCTAGTAAGACATATCTTGTTGCTTTCTACTTGAATGCTCATTTTTTGACATGCAACAGTCCCTATAGGACAATTCCAAGTCTTAGGAAATATTGTAATTGGTATAGCCAATCCTGATAAGCTACAACCTCAATAGATAATATGGCTTGTTCCTCCTACGATTCATTGTGCACAAATGCAGATTGAGAGACAACCTTTTTGTGAATGATGGTACCATTCTTCATAGGACCATAAAATATCAAGGACCCCCAAGGTGACTTCTTTAAAAAGTCTTTGGCTTTACTAAATAAGTCATGGTCTCGTTCTATATGAATCATGTTGACTGATTCTTTGTTATCATAAGCCTCACGCTACATCACTGAGTGTGAGAGTGTTTTCACATGAATGGTAGTGAAATCGGCAGATGGATTCTAAGGGATCAAGGATCCCAAATATGCCATGGTATCTACGAATCTCTTTGATGAACAAGGGATTGCCTTGATGTTGTACCATTCTAGTTGGGCTAGATAAGTGTCAACAAGCTCCTTGTAAGCTTTCAAGATGGGATCCCTACATTGAAATAGTCCCTTGACTTGGTTGACTATGAAGAGGGAGTCATCAAATATATTTAGCCTTTTGATCTTCATAACGATGGCATTTTGGAGACCTAATATTAGGGCATCATATTCGGTGTTGTTATTAGTGCAAGGGAAGTTTGGTTTGACTAACAAGGGCATTGGAGCACCTTGTGGCATGAAAAATACAATCCTTGCACCGCTTCCTTGCTCACACTTTGAACCATCGAAGAACAAAGTCATTTCAACTTTGTTTTTAGGTTCTTAGAGTTCGGGTGGTTTTGATAATGCAAATATTGCATTATCAAGAAATTTCTATAGTGAGGGATCTACTGTTCTGAAGAGGCACCTCAGCTAGTTGATCAGCTATGACTTGTTCCTTGATGGAATTTTGGCTTATGAATTCTAAGTCAAATTCTATCAATAGCATGATCCACTTTGCAGTACGTGTATTATGATATGTTTTGCTCATCATATACTACAAAGGATTTTTTTTGGATATTACATACGTCATATGGCTCAGCATGTAGTGGTGCAATTTCTTGGTTGAAAAGACCATTTATAAGCACAACTTTTCTACATATGCGTATCCTATCTTGTAGCTCACCAAGGTGCAGCTGATGTAATATATCAGTTGCTCTTTATCTTGTGCATTCTTTTGAGCCAACATGGTGCCTAAAGCAAAGTCGATAGCAGATATATATAATAGGAATGGTACATCTGACCTTGGTGGAGCTAGTACTGGCGATGTTGCTAGATACTTCTTGATTTCAGTGAAGTCTTGCTGACATTCTTTGTCCCATTGGAATGGGACCCCCTTGTGTAGTAGTCGATGCATGGATCGATATTTATTCGATAGTTGTGCGATGAATCACTTTATGGATGCTACTTTGCCCTGTAGGCTTCTCAACTCTTTGTTGTTCATGGGTGGGACCATTTCTAGGACAGCCTTTACCTTTGCTGGGTCTACCTCGATGCCTTGTTTAGAAATGATGAATCCCAAGAGTTTTCTAGAAGTTACACCAAAGATGCATTTCTTGGGATTTAACCTGATATTATGCTCAATCAGGTGATCGAAGACCTTTCTAAGGATCTCAACATGCTCTTCACGTAGCAATGACTTGGCCAATAAGTCATCGATATAGTCTTCTAATATCTTGTGCATGTAGTCATGGAAAATGTATGTCATATCTTGCTAATATGTGGCACTAGTATTTTTAAGGCTAAATGGTATTAGTTTGTAGTAGAATGATCCCCATGGAGTGGTGAATGCGGTGTTATGTTGGTGTTAATATTTAATCCAAATATGATTATAACCAGAAAAACCATCCATTAGGGAGAGCATCTCATGACCTACGATTGCATCTACAAGAGCATCTATGTTTGGCAACAGAATGAATCCTTGGTTGTTACCTTATTGTGATCCCTAAAATCCATGCAAATATGGATTCTTCCATCAGGTTTTCCTATGGGAATCATGTTTGACACCCATTTTGGATAGTCGATGGGAACAATAAAGACTACATCCAACAATTTCTACAACTTGTTCTTTACCATTAAAGCGATGGTTGGATGCATCTTTCTGAGCTTTTACTTGATCAATTTCTTCACGGGGTCTAACGAAAGGTTGTGGACAACCAAAATTGGATCTAGTCCTGACATATCCTTGTAGGTCCAAGAAAAGATATTTGGTATCTCTTTCAATAGAGGAACAATGGTCTTCTGCTCTTCTGGAGAAAAGCTTTCTTTGAACTTGAATTTCTTTGGATCAGAAGGATCATCACTGATGTCCACTTCAAAAGTCTCCTCTATTGCCATATATGACCCCTCCTCAAGCTGGTGAGGAGTGGGTATTAAGTGGATGTCATATGCTGGATTTATAGGCCCAACTGAATTAGAGTCAAGACTAACGTGATAGACATCATGTGCATAGCCTGGTGCAAAATGGAACAGTTGTAGCATCTCTTCATTAGGGAAGAAATATTCAAGCTCTAGGGGTGAATTAACATGATCCCAATCAATACAATATAAGTTAAGATACAATGGTTTGGAAGGATCTGCTAGGTTGTGTAGTGAAGTGGTCAAATCAATGGAGATCATGTTGATGGATGGAATTAAATTTCCAGGACCACATGTGTAAAATTCTGTATTTGTGGTTTGTCTTCCATACCCAAGATGTGGTTATGGGGTATGGGGATCTTAGGATCTGATCTATGGATAGATGAGATGACGTGATAATTAAGAAACAACTCTATAAATGTAGGGAGATCTAGGAAAACCATGTGATAGATGGCATCTAGATTTGGTGGTCTTACCAAGAAGCGAAGGTTGGGATCTATGGTCCTAAGTATCGCTTCTCTCTCAACAAGTAGATCAAATGGACACAAGTGACGAGGCACAAGATAAGCCATCTTGGTATTGTCCTCAAAGTCATCATCGCTTATGAAGAAACCATTGGCATTTGTTTCTGGCCCTAGGATGGGGTGCGGATGTCTTGGTCCAATGTAGGCCATCTCAGTTTCATATTCATAATAATTATCGCTTATGAAGAATCCATTGGTATTTACCTCTAGCCTTATGATGTGGCATTCATGTCTAGTCCCTAGGTAGGCCTTCTCAGTTGAGTCCTCTAACTCATAGCCACTGTCATTCGAAATGTATCCTCTCTCTACGTGGCCAAACCAAGTGAGGTTTTGTAAATACCGAGGCCTGTGATAAACCAAGTTGGTTTCATCTTCGTCTCCACTCGAGACATACTCATTTTCCTCTCACTCATATCTATGGATTGGCTCATTCTCCCATAGGATAATTCCTGATGGGTGCGCTTCAAGAGAGGAATTAGGGTGATACTCATTGGATGGTTCAATATTGACCATAGACACCCATCCGTCACCCAATTAGTTTTGGCTAGGGGGTTGATAGGGATTCTAGTCAATGTCTTTCTCGCACCCCAAGCTCAGTCTATCTAGAGCTATTGCCAAAGAATCATCATGGATCTATATTTGGTAGCCTAGACCAAACCTATCAGTAGGTAGCTGGTATTGTGGTTAAAATGGAAGCTGAAACCCTTGCTCATATAGACCTAAGCCATAGCCATGCCAATGGCACTACTCAAAGTACCTTAGAGAAAATTCAGGGTTTGACAAGTAATGAACATTAATGGTGAATGGTTCATTCTGTAACCAAAAGAACTGAGCAAATAAATAATGAGAATACAGAGAAATGAAATTGCCAAAATTGCTTTCTTTATTGATCTTTGATACAAATGTTACAAATGAATTTTGAATTGCCCCAAGTGTGTTTGGGAGCAATGTTACAATTTTCTCTCTCTGTATTGTTACAAATGAATAATATGATGGAATGGGGATCTTCCAACTCTTCATAGGAACTCGTGCTCTTCGTTCTTCCAATTACAGTCCAAGGTGAGTGGGCTTTGGTATCCGATAAGGGACCACTCCAGCTTCAACAACTTCTCCAAAGTACCTATCGCCTGCACACATTCAAACCAGCAAAGGGATTAGTAGCACCTGTATATTTGAGCAATAAAAACCAATGCTATGCATAAAACCTAAGCAAGTAATCATACGAAACAAGTGATAGAAGCAATTAACAAATAAAGCCTTGCTAGCAAATGAATTCTCTTTACTGATCTCTGACGTGCGTGTGGTTTTGTGCTCGGGACTGTGGAACCGTGGATGCGCGATGGTGGACTAGAAACCGTGGACCTACGGTTGTGAAACCATGGATGCGCATTTTTGATTGTGGAACCGTAGATGGGCGGTTTTGGCTGAAAAATAGATTACCTCGGGATTCAAACCAGAAGTATGGAATGATGCCCGTGCTCACAATTTATCGCTAGGTCTGGGTCAATTTTGGCAGACTGTCGGTATGCAAATTCAGCTCCCTTTTCTTGGTGGAATAATGGTGCCTTTATAGGCCTCTTGGGGTTTTGGAGGGAAATGGGAGGTGGCAAGCCCAACTTGCCAAGTGGTAAATCTGGGCTGCCAGGTGGAAGGGGTAGTTATGATGAGTCACCCAGTGTGCCTCACTTAACTGGGGTGATGTGGCTTCAAGTGGAGTGGGATATGGGATGTTGTTTTATGTGAAGGGACAAGGGAGACAAAAATGGATGAGATGTGGCATGGGTGTTGGGAATATACCCCATGTGCAAGGACAAGGGGGACAAGAGTGGGTGAGATGTGGCAAGGATGTTGGATGAAGTGTCCAGGACACATGTCCAATGGGTAGGCAGGGTATCCTAGGGTGATTTTCCAGATTTTATAAATCTGGAAAATAGGATAATATGCAGGATTTTATATCCCTAAGTTAGAACTTAGGCATATATTTTTATTATGCAGGATTTGATGGTGGGGTGGTAAATGTGACTTTGAAGGTGTTGGATTTTGGTGTCTACAGTTGCCCCTTTTTGTACTGCATTGTGTACAACACAATGCGGTGCAAAAACTAATGACACTCGACTTTTATTTGATGAATGGACTCAACTCTCTTTGGTGTGGCAGAATGAATGATTATTGTAAATAAAATTTTAATTGTGTGTTTACCCCCTCAATTGGCGAATGGGTAATGAATGAGACCCAATAGCCAATTGAAAGTGTAATCTATGTTACCTCAAGTTAATGGTGGACTTTTGTTCTGCAGATTACCTTTTGGTTTGTTGACATGCAAGAGATGAAGTAAAGGAACCAATCACCCTAGGCGCTTGTCCTAGTGACTGTTAGCAATTCCATTATGCAATTTGATGGAGTTGTAATTTATCGTGTTTTGTAACCTCATGGAGTAGGCATCATTTTCACCTTGGATTGTTTGCATTGAACATCAGTCTAAAAATTTGGAGCATTTTTGTTTTTTTTTTGGAACCGTGTTTACGCAGTTGCGCATGTTTGAAACCGTGGATCTACGGTTTCAACGTGTAAAACGCGGGTCTACGGTTTAGTCTATGAACCATGGGTTTGCATTTTTACGTGCCCTAGAAAATGTAGATGCACATTTTTCATCATAAATTGTGGCTATAAATAGGCTAGTTGCCTAGTCATTTTCATTTTTGCCATTTGTCATTTGCTGATTAGTTGAGAGTGATGAGTGAGATGGAGATTGGTGAGGGAAGCGATGGTGGTGGTGACGGTGGTGGTGGCTCGGCTGGAGCGGAAGGTGGTGTCCGCTATGCTCAGGTTGGTGGTCTTTCCCTTTAGTTTATGCTTCATTTATTTCTTGTTGTGTGTTGTTTGTTTGTTTTGTTTTTGTTGTTTTGTTTGTTGTTTATTTATTATTATTATTTTTTCATTATATTTATTTATTTATTTTTTTAACTAAGTGGGGTTGGTAATGAATTTTTTTTTGTTTTTGTTTTTTGTTTGTTTTTGCTTGTTGATTTATGATCACCTAGGGGTAGGTGAAATTTTTTTTTTTTTTGTTTTTTTTTTGTTTTTTTGTTTTTAGTTATTTTAATTCACCTAGGGGTAGGTGAATTTTTTTTGTACTAATGCATTTCATGCTTTGTTTTGTTTTTAGGTGAAGCTCCTTGATGCTCGACATAGATGGCCGAGGACTATTCAGAAAGTGCGGAAGGCACTTTATGATGATGATTGGACCTTCCTGGAGACCATTGGTCTTGATGGTTGCGGGTGGTTGGGAACCGTCCGAGCTGATGAGGATCTGCTTTCTGCATTGGTTGAGCATTGGGATCCAGAGAGGGGGACTTTCTAGCTTCCTACGAGGGAGCTCACTTTGACTCTTGAGGATATATATAGGATTTTGTGAGTTCTTGTCGAGGGTCCAACTGTTCGGGTTGGCCTCGACAAGAAGGAGGCCTTGTATCCTATTTTTGGTGAGCTGTGGGATGTGGACTATAGCAAGGGTGGCATTTCTTATTTGGATTTATTTTGGGATGAGAGACTTGGTGCAGTGTCGACTTTCCTTATGTATATATTGAGCAACATCTTGTTGCCCAATTCCATGGGGTCGAGGATCCCGTGGAATCAGGTTCCTATTGTGTTGGGTTTGATTGGTGATCCTCGATGGTTGGCTTGGGCTCCTACTCTTTTGTGTTATATTTATAGTGAGTTATATGAGGTGAAGAGGTAGGGGTGGAAGGGGGTTGCCTGTAGTCTAGTGCTTCAGATTTGGTCATGGGAGCACATTATTATTGGCCATCCCATTGGTCTTCCCTGTGCTTGTGATGCTACCTCTCCTCGTGCTTATAGGTGGCTTCTTAGCGAGGAGCTCAGTCATCCAACAGTGGGGGCATTAGAGTATAGAGATATGCTTAGCTCATTGACTAGGGACTTTATGAGTTGGCACCCGTGGAGGGGCTTGGATTGGGTTTCTGATGTGGTAGAGCTTCGTCGTATCAGGTGAGGTCGATGGGTTGTTGGTGCTCATCTTAGGGAGATGGAGTACATTCAGTTTACTCGGGTGCAATGTCAGTTTGGTTTGGTTCAGGGTGTTCCTGATGCGCTTGTCACTTATAGGCATCGAGGAGATGAGTTGGGGCTTCTTGTTACTCCTAAATTTTGGAGGGTTGATGACCCTTCGGATGATCTTGATATGGAGCTTGTAGATTTGGATGATGTGGGCACTACCCCTGAGTTTGATGCCTGGTTTGCTTCTCAGCCTCCTTGGACTCTGAGTTTGGTTGTTGATGATGAGGGGAGTGGTGATGAGGTGGAGATGGTAGGGTGGGTTCCTTGGTCGATGAAGTATCGATGAGGTAGTTCTTCTAGGGTTGAGGCTATGACTGATGTACAATAGTCGATGGAGGGAGGTGGAGATGGGGATGGAGAGGGGATGTCCCTCCTCGATGGATAGAGGAGGAGTGGGGTATTCTATAGGTTGAGCAAGATAGTCTAGAGTTGGAGGTGGCTCACCTGAAGGGTGAGTTGGCACTATGTCAGAGTGAGGTGACTCACTTATAGGCTGAGGTGGATGGATTATGGGGTGGACCTAGTAGTGATGCTATTGCTACTAGGGATGCAGATATTATGAGGCTTGGAGGTGAGGTGACTCGGTTATAGGGTGAGCTTAGTCACTTATAGGCAGGTTCCGATGGAGGTGACACCGTAGCTACTATTGTTGCTCTTTGAGTAGAGATTTCTCAGTGGGTGGCTCGATAGGGTGTGGACTTGAGGAGCCTATGCAAGCAGGCTACCTATATTGAGATGTTGGAGAACATCTTGCATGAGTGACAGATTCCTTTGCCTGTTCCTCCTTCATCAGTTGCTACTACTAGCCGAGGGACTGAGATGAGTCATAGGACTCATCGATGGACTAGCTCTCATGGTGCTTCATCAGCACAAGGTTCTCGGAGGGATCTTGTTGGCACCAGCTAGTGTGCTTTATTATCTCTCTTTTTGTATATTTTTGGTTTATGAGCCTTAGTGCTCCTATGTATATAGCCTATGGGCATTTTGTACTGTGAGACCTTTTATTTTATATATATATATATACATGGCTTTTATATTTTGGTTATCTCTTGTGTTTATTTTGTAATGTTAATGTATGCATGTTTTATTGGAATGCTTTATTATTGTTTATTGATGTAAATGCAATCTAAATATTTATGTGTTTGCTCTACGATGATTTATGGTTTCCATGTGATGTTTTTGCACTTTTTATGTCAATGATTGATGCAAACTAATATGGAATATGCAGTTTAATTATTTGTTTGTGCAAACTATATGATGGAATGTATGATGTTCATGTGATCTTTTTATAGCTCAGAATTTAATTGGCCATTACTTTGTTCATTGTTTGCAATTGGGGGTATCCAACTTGGTGGCTTTATGCGGGTGATCTATGATGGAGATATGTATGTGATCATGGAAGAACATATGGATGCTGATATGGAAGATGATATGGTTTTTGATTTTTAATAGTGAAGGATTTTCAAAGACTCAAACAGACTAGTGCTATCAACCAAACTTACTTGACAGTTGTCTAACTTTCTTTAGGACCAATGTGTGTGCAAGTGAAGTTCATTTACTAAATCTTGAGCATGGCAATGACCCTAAGCAATCAAGAACCATGTGTGTGTGTATGTGAAGTTCATTAACCCATTATGAGTAAATTGGGCGTGACCTATTATGGGATTTACCAAGAAGCTAGCTTGCCCGTATGTGCGGTCAGAGGTCTCCCTTTTGGGAGAGAGACATGTCACCCTGCATGAGCTTACTCCACTACCAGTCAAGCATCTATAGCCCTGGTGGAGGCTCGCTCCATAGTCCAATGATCTGATCTTTAGGCCTTGGGGATGACTACATAACTTTCTGAGGGGAATGTAGTACGATCCTTGCAGCTTTAGGGATCTATGGTGTGTGCATGGAATTTGTTAATTTTGGATAGAGCTTTGGGGAATCGGATTCTCAACCGAAGTGTGATGAGAATGTGATCCTATCCTTACTACTCTACATTTTGTTTTATATTTGGAGAGCAATTGTGATAGTGGTGAAAACCACTATTTTTTATTTTGGACTATGTTGCATGATAGGACAAGCGAGGAATACCTCTTTTTCACTTCAAGGTGTTACCCAAGTATGGCGTTATCCCTCTCTAACTCAAAATTTTTTTAAGATGTGAAGAAGTGTGTTTGGTGCAAGATTGTTTTTGGAATCAGTCGACAATACTCAAGACTTTCTTAATGTGAGAAAAGTGCTTTTGGTCCTAAAGAAAATTGAACATTTTATGAAAGTTGGTTTTACACTAGAAATGGTTGAGTGACTGAAAATTTGATTTTATGACATATGGAAAACATATATGGGTGTAGTGTTTGTTGAATTGCGTAAATGCCTGAGGTGGGTACCCCCAATTCTTGGAACTTGTTTTTCTTTGGCCATATCATCACCACTACAAAAGATCACTGAACGTGGGATGGGATGGATGCAAGTATATTTATTTATTTATTTTTTTTTTTAATGCGGCTACATGCTTATGATATGTTTATTGCAATGCAAATGTATTGAAATTTTGTGATATGAATATTATCTATGTGATATGTGAATGCAATGTGCAAAATGCATGTAAAGATGTTTATATACAATGTAAAATGTATGCAATGATTTAATTTATTTTTATTTTTTAAGCCATGTATATATATACATATATTGCAAGTCGATTTATGCATAAAATGCCTTTAGGTGCATTATGTTTAATGGCTCTGGTTCCAACTTCCCTTCTAAGTTGGCAAGTCTATACGTTCTTGGTCCCAAATTTTGCTTTACAATATATGGGCCTAACCAATTAGCCACAAATTTATCTCTCAAGTGTGGCAATGCATTGGTATTTTGCTGATTTTCTTTTAGTACGAGGTCTCCTACTTGAAATTCGTGAGGATGGACTTTTGCATTGTAAGCACGTTTGATTCTGTCTTGATACACTCACAAATGTTCTAAAGCGTTGATGCACTTTTCATCAATAAGTGTTAATTGGTCAAGACGTGCTTGCCTAGCTTTGTCATCATCCATGAACTCCTGTAACGTGATTCGCAAGGAGGGAATCTCGAGCTCAAGGGGTAATATAGCTTCAGCACCATAGACTAGTGAAAATGGTGTTGCTCCCGTTGGCATTCTGATGCTTGTTCTGTAAGCCCATAGTGCCAAAGGAAGTTGAGTATGCCAATCTCTATGATTTTCTTTGACCAGTTTCTTGAGAATGGATACCATTGTCTTGTTTGTTGCTTCAGCTTGCCCATTTGCTTGTGGGTAATAAGGTGTTGAGAAACTGTGTTGGATATTGAATTTGTTGCATAAGGCTCTAACATCCTTATTCTTAAATGACTTCCCATTATCAGAAATGATCTTAGAGGGTATTCCAAAATGATAGATAATATGCTGAAGTATAAACTCCGCTATTCGAGGTCCAATCGTAGTGGTCATTGGAATTGCTTCCACCCATTTTGTGAAGTATTCAGTAGCGGTTATGATGAATTTATGTTGTCTTGATGAGGCAGGTGATATTTTACCAATCAAATCGAGGCCCCATTGTGAGAATGGCCAAAGACTTTGAATGGATTGTAAAGCTTGTGATGGTACATGAGTTAAATTGGCATGATGTTGGCACTTTTGGCACTTTTTGACATATTGACAACAAGTCACTTTCCATTGTTGGCCAATAGTATCCCATGCACAATATTCTCTTTGCAATGGCCATTCCACTAAAATGACCACCACAAGTACCATCATGGGCTTCTATTATAGCTCGTTCTACTTCAATTGGATCTAGACATCATAATAATATTCCATCATACCCACGTTTATACAACACGTCCCCCAAGAGAGTGAAACGAATTGCTTTTTGTTTGAATGTTCTTTTTGTAGTTTGTGACATTTCTATTGGGAGTGTTCCAGACTTGAGAAAGTCTCTTATATCATCAAGGTAAGAATTGTATGGTTCAACATGTATCAAACAAACATTCTTCTCACCTTTAGATTCTGCTCTTTGAATTGATGGTTTGGACATTGTTGTTATGATTAGCGGTTGTACTTCTCCATGTTCATTCTTAGGGATGAGAGATCCCAAAGAAGCCATTGCATCCACAAATCTATTTTTCGAATGGGGTAAGTTACTAATTTTATACCAGTCAAAATTTTCTAGCAACTTTGTTGCTACTTCATGATATTGCTTTAAAACTGGTTCTTTACATTGATATTCTCCTTTTACTTGGTAAACAACTAGTTGAGAATCACCAAAAATGCTTAGTATTTTTATGCCCATTGCTATAGCTGATTGAAGACCCAATATTAAGGCTTCATACTCTGCATTATTGTTAGTGCATGTGAAGTCAAGTTTGAATGATAAAGGAATTGGTATTCCTTCGGGTGTATAAAACATGACTCCCACACCTTGTCCTTTTTCGCACTTAGATCCATCAAAGAACATTGTCATGTCTGCTTCATCCTCAGGAGGGACTAACTCTTCTTGTTCTGTGATAGAGAATACTGAATCATCTGGAAGCTCAATGATTAGTGGTTTATCATTTTGTAAAGGAGCTTCAACTAGTTGATCAGCTATCACCTGACCTTTTATGGATTTTTGACTGATGAATTCAAGGTCAAATTCTATTAAGAGCATTATCCATTTAGTTGTACGGGTGTTGTTGTAAGTGCGAGTCATCATGTATCATAGAGGATTTTCTCTAGCTATGACATAAGTAGTGTTGCTTAGCATATAATGTCTAAGTTTCTTAGTGGCAAAAACCACTGCTAAGCATAGCTTTTCGACATAAGCATATCTTATTTCGTAACTTACCAAGGTTCGACTGATATAGTAAATGGCTTGCTCCTTATGATTTTCATTCTTCTATGCAAGCATTGTCCCTAGTGCAAAATCTGTTGCAGAGATGTATAGGTGAAAAGGGACTCCTGTGCGAGGTGACGTAAGAACTGGTGGTGAAGCCAGGTATTTCTTTATGTCATCAAATACCTCTTGACACTCAGTCGTCCAAGAGAATGTCACCCCCTTTTGTAGCAAGTGATTGAAAGGCCTACATTTATCGGAGAGTTGTGCAATGAATCATCGGATAGATTGGATCTTTCCTTGTAAACTATGCAACTCTCTCAAGTTCTTTGGAGGTGGCATCTCTATAATAGCTTTTACCTTACCTGGGTCCACTTCAATGCCTCACTTGGAGATAATAAATCCTAGAAACTTTCCAGATGTGACACCAAAGACACATTTCTTAGGATTTAACCTTACTTTGTGCTCTAGCAATCGATCAAACACTTTTTCCAGGACTTCAATGTGCTCAAGACACATCTTTGATTTAGCAATCAGGTCATCTACATAATCCTCGATGATCTTATGCATATAGTCATGAAATATGTATGTCATAGCATGCTGATATGTAGCTCCTACATTCTTAAGTCCAAAAGGCATCACTCTATAATAGAATGTGCCCTAGGGTGTTGTAAATGTTGTCTTATGTTGATCCTCGAGATTAATTCAGATTTGATTGTATCCTGAAAAATCGTCCATTAGGGAAAGCATTTCATGGCCAGTGCAGGAGTCTACTAGTTGATCAATGTTAGGTAGAGGAAAATCATCCTTGGGATACGCTTTGTTTAAATCTTGAAAATCAGTGCACACATGTATCCCTCCGTTTGGTTTGCGAATGGGTACCATATTTGAGAGCCATTCTGGGTAATCAATTGGTACTATGAAGTATACATCCAATAACTTTTGTAGCTCTTCTTTCATAATTAATGCAACTGTTGGATGGACTTTCCTAAGCTTTTGCTTGAAAGGCTTTGCATCTGGTGCTAGTGTAAGGTTGTGGACTACCAACTCTGGGTCTAAACTAGGCATGTCTCTATATGACCATGCGAACACTTCTTTCTTTCTCATCAACATGTTGATTATGCATTCTTTTTCTTCTATAGATAAATATTTTATGATTTTGACAATTTGGGGATTATCCGCGTCTAGACTAAGGTTCACATCTATAGATTCTTCAATTAGCATGTGAGAACCTTCCTCTAGTTGATGTGGAGTTGGGATGAGGTGGATATCATCCGCCACATTCTCAAATGTCTCGAGGGGCTTCCCCTTCTATTTTAGTTTGAAAAATTGAGTTATTTGATGATGAAGGTTGTTGTGGAATATACGCATTTGAAGCACGTAATAATTCTTTGGATAGGATAAATTTGGCAATGGATGGTGGGGATGAGATCCTGTCCATGGCAATGAGGCTAGTGTCGACATGGATCGACTTTGCCTTATCATATGGATTGCGGAGTGGGGTGAGCAAATCAATAGAAATCATGTTGACTTGATGGAAATGAGGTGGCTATGATTCGAGAGGTGATGACTCATCCTCTCTAGGTTGCAATTGACCTAGTGTGTGTGATTGGTGATGCTGCATGCGATGCCAATGTGATGGAGGAGGTTCTAGTTTAGGACTCTCATGCTCTTTGCTTAGCCGAAAGAGAGTGCGGTCTATTGGGAACTTCTTTTGGTACCAGTCATCTCTTCGAATAGATTCTGCATACACCACCTCCTCTTGAGGATATTCTTCTGGATGCACCTCCATATTTTGGAATCCTCCAACATCTTCTTGCATTTGGTGCATGTGATTAAAATATGCCATTTCAGTTTCATCCTCATAGTCATCATCGCTTATCCAGAAGCCATTAGCATTGGTATGAGGCCCTAGAATGAGTGGCATGTAATCTGGCCTAAGGTAGGCCATCTCTGTTGGATCTTCATATTCTGGTCCTTGTTGTAAGGCTTGCATTAGGAAAGCTCCAAGTACATGAGGGTAAAAATTGTAGTCTAGGTATTCACCATCTATATCATCATCCTCATCATTAGGTTCATCCTCTTCATCGCTTCCTTCTTCTTCTTCCTCGCACTCAATGTCAAGTTCTTGGAAGGCATGATTAAGAGAAGAGCTTGCGATGGAAGGTCTGTAGCCTAGACCGGAGTGGTAATTTGGCTCTCTATATTCTGGCTCAATAATGTGGTGAGGACCTTGTTCATGTCATCCAAGTCCATATCCTTACCAATTAACCCTTTGAAAATATCTCATTGGGAATGTTGGGTTAGATAAATAATCAATGTCTTCATTAAAATCTTGTAAAGGGTCCTCATCCGGAGGAGATGGATCAGATGAATAATCTACCCCCCATATATGAAATTGATTGCATTTGATTGGGAACCCATTATGTATATCTCACCTATGGCTAAAGGTGGGTCGCGAGGGTGACCATAATCTCTGAATGACTCAATAGGTGGTGTAATTGTGACACTTTCAATAATGTACTCGCCAATACTTGGACTGGCAAGATGTACTACAACTCGAGAAGGTTGGGAGGTTGATGGCTTGGTGGATGAAGAGGGTTCTTCTGAGCTAGCCTATGGCTCTAATGGTGGTGGTGGATTTTCTCTGATAGGTGGCCCTATTTGCGAGACTACAGGTTGTGATGTTTATGGTTTGCTAATGGATGGAGTGGGTTGTGCTGTGAATATGAATGGTGTTTGTGGATTTGGTAGTGTGGTAGATGAAGTTGGTGGTTGGTTGGCAGGATGGTCAAGTGTGATTGGAAAATGATATGCAGTGTTTGAAGGTTGAATTGAGCTGACACTTTTTAATGCAAAATTTGGGTCAACTATGGGCAATTCTTCTTGGATGGGGGCTTTTGATGAGGTGTTACTAGGTGGAATGGTTCTGATGGTGAGTGGCTGGATAGATAGGTGTGTTGATGGAAGCAAGGGCTCATACGGGTTTGAAATCAAATTGCAGTACTTGAAAGGTTCTGTGTCAGTTGGAATACAATGTACTTTACCTTCATGTACATACTTTAAGCATTGATGCAATGTTGAAGGTACACACTTCATTTCTCTAATCCAAGGGCATCCAAGAAGTATATTGTATTGCATTTCTCCTTCCAATATGTGGAAGAGGACATGTATTGTTTTCACCCCCACGGTGATGGGAAGAACAACATTTCCTATAGTTGAGCATAAAGCGTCATTAAAAGCCCTAAGGGTGAAGGTGGATGTTGTGATGTGTGATGATGGAATGTTGAGTTTTTCATTGCAGGTGTGGTGATGAGGTTGATGGAAGAACCGGTATCAATAAGAACTCTCTTGAATGGCTTCCTGTCAATGTGAGCTACTATGTGCAATGGTGGATCAGGTGAATCTGTTGAGACTTGTTTTTCCTCAAAGTCATAAAATGCTATTGAGGGTTCCATGCATTTTTGCACACTTCCCATGAAGGAATTGAATGCATTGGGGTCTTCTATATGTACTTGGATAGACTTTAATATTTCCATCAATGCTTCCCTATGGGGTGGTGACTGTTGTATTAACTCATAAATTGACAGTTTTGTTGAAGCTATTTTTAAACTTTGGGTTAACCGGCTGCTTAAGGTGACAACTGGACGATTATGAAAAGGTGGTGGTGGAATGGTTGGTCCAAGTTGTATGGGCACATTTGTGGGTTGTGTTGTTGTAGCCTGAGTTGTGCGATTTTCTTGTCTCTGTCCATGGGTAACTATATTGATAGCCCCTATAAAACCTTGTGGCAGTTGAGACACATAATTAACCTGATTGGGAGGAACTGTAGAAGTTGATGCTCCCATTGGTTGTTGATTTTCCTCATGATGTGGCAAAGGTGTCTGATAGATGCCTAGGTTTTGATTATTTTGGGCTAATGGGTTGTCAACTTTGATCGTACCCACTTCCAATAAATCTTGCACAATACCTTTGAACCCATGACAACCTTCGATGTCATGTCCTCTTTGTCTATGATAGATACAAAATAGGTGCTCTTTATAGCCTTTTGTCTTTGGTTTGTTAGGATCCTCATGTTTCATCTCCGACAATGTAAAGAGTTTTGTCGCATACAACTTTTGAAAAATTGATGAATATGGCTCTTGTACTGGTGTGTAATTTCTCTTTGGCTTAAAATGACGTTGTTGCCTTTCTGCAGGTTGTGTCTGATTTTGTGCTTGTTGTGGGGGTGGAACCACTTGATAATTCAATTGTTGTGGTTGTTGTTGTTGTTGGGGTTGTTGGTTTTGTACTTGGGCTAGTTGATTTAACTATGGTTGGCCCAAGACTATCTGGTTAACCTGTGCGGTCTTGGATGGACCGTGGTTATTCCCCTTTGGATTCTTATTTTGCCACTCTTTCTTCTTAGGATTTATCTCACCTTCTTGAATTTTTATTTCTTCTATTACCTTTGCTTGGGCAAGTGCCTCATCGAATGTTCTATACTTTTGTAGTTGTAGTAATGAAGAGATGGGTCTAGCACAACTCTTTGTGAACATTCATGTTATCTCTGACATAGGGAGGGAAAATGGTAGCTTGATCATGATTGCCCTCCATCGATTTCCAAATTCATGGACCGATTCATCATCATATTATTTCAAATAAATCAAATCAGTCAATGTGGTTTGCTTTCTAACATTTAGGGAAAATATTTCCAAGAACTGGTCCGCTAGTTGCTCAAAGGTAAAAACACTTTGATGTGGCAGGTGGTTGTACTAGTCTTGGGCTTCTCCCCCTAATGTCTGAGGAAATGTGTGTAACATGAGTGCATCATTGCTCTTGATTCTGAAGCATGCATTTATAAATCTAGTTACATGTTCACGGGGGTCCTCTTCCCCTTTAAATTCAAGCTTGGGTATCTAGAAATCCATTGGATATGGCAGTAGGTATCGAAGCGTGAATAGGATGATTGAGTAGTTGCCTTAAAGTTGGCTTTTGGTATTGCAAACCTAGAGTTTGCATGGCAAGACTATCAATCTGACTCTGTAAGAACTGGTATCTAGGGTCATCCATAGGACTAACACTCGAGTGTACTTGATGCTGCTGGTAATGGGGTGGATTGTATGTAGGTTGCGGTTGATAAGGTATGGTTGGCTGAAATGTGTTATGGTAAGGATGTTGATGGAGGTTATGATATGGATGGGGTGATGGAGGTATGATGGTATGCTGACCTGCTACATTAGCATATGGATGAAGAGGTTGATTATGAACCATTGTGGTAGATGGAGGGCGCATTACCCAAGATGGATCTTGGATAAAGGTATTAGTTTGGTGAGATGTAGGTGGAAAGTTGTGCTCAATCCCTTGCAAATTCTGGTTGGGGTCAGGATTTACGCTACGGTTAGCGTTATCTAAAATCATTTGCTATAGTTGTAAGAAAGCCTATTGCATAGCAATTGCATTTGAAGTAGGGACCACCACATGTGATGTGGTAGGCTAGGTTGGTTGTGAGACAACCATGGTAGTGGAAGTGAGTGGGGGGTAAGTAGCAAAGGGTATTGCCACTGAATGTGGTATGGTATGAGATGTAGAACCTATGAGGGTAGTGGGTGGAGTGGATGTAGGGGCTTGCAAAACAACATGAATTGTTTCATACAAGGGATTGGTAGAAATGGTTATTTTTTGAGGCAATGTGAGGGGTGGTTGGTTGGATGATGATGGTTGGTTAGCTAGTGCTACAACAGCCAACTCAAAGAGAGGATTTGTGAAGACTTGTTCTGGATGTTGTGGGTAAGTGAATGTGGATTCTTGTTGTAATGGTGGTATGACATAGGATGGGATGGAGAGTGGTGGCAATGATGGGAAGACCATTCTAGCTGCATTCAAGTACATTCTAATAGTATCCATGTCCAACATGGTGACACGACTATCCATCACTGTAGGAGGTTCACTCCTAGGTGTCTCAGGTATGGTTGTGTGAGTGGCCCTATGCATAATGTCTATGTCCATATTAGGGGCACTACTAGAGGGCCCTACATTAAGACTTTGGGACATAGAAAGGGGTATGCTTACTTGCCCTACCATCGAAGTGTTAGGGATGTTGCTAGACTGAGATGCCATGGGGAATGACCACTGACTTTGGCTTGACACTAATTTCTTAGCCTGACTACGAGTCACTACCATACGCTACTATGTGATAAAATGCCAAGTGCAACTATGTGTCTATGTAAATAAAATGACAATACAATGCAATACAACATGCAAAGCAAACAAACACACAAAGTTTTTGGTCCTAGATTTTCACCAATTTTGATTTTTGTTTTTTTAATTTGTTTTTAGAACCGTTTGAAAATAAAAAGATGTGTGCTCAATGTTTTTCCCTAAATGAATCTAGGATTTCACCTGTATACTCGTAGCTCGACAACCTGGCTATGAACTCCAGGTCACGTAAACCCCCCAAAGTGCGGTAGTGAAAGTCCACACCCGAGCAGGGAGCACAGGTCCTACCAGTCCTCACCCAGTCTCACTTGGTCAACGTCATACTCTCCGAAGAGAAATATATGCAAATTTTCCAAGCTACGATGGTTCTTGGAGCCGACCTTGGCCAAAAATTAGGGTATAATGTTGGTGGTTCGGTGATGAAATCCAAACCTAGTGGTGATGAAATCCAATCATTTTCCAATGTTTATGTGAGTGTGTGGTGGTTTTGTTTAATTATTGTGGTATGCAAGATTACCATGCAATTTTGTTTCAATGCCTAGATGTAGGAAAAATAAAAAATAGAGAATGACAAATAGTAGATCAAGGGCAAAAGTGCCAACTTCAAGTCCAATCCAATCAGATTCTATTTAACAGGGCTAACCATGGGTGCATGATTAGTTCTGGTAAACCATGGATGCGTGGTTTGCCAATCATACATCTGCATTTGGGATATCCCAACCGCGGATGCATGGGTCCTTTATGCTAACAAAAATAGAATGAATTTTTAATAGACCCAAACCCGAAAACAATTTCTAAGTTATTTCTAACCCAACAAATGTAAAGATGATCTATTTTCTATTTATGCGAATGCAGATTTTTTTTTATGAACTCTATCCTAAGACCTATATGCAAACAAATGGCAAATAGGACTGAACTTCTAATTTACCCTAAGTGCAATGCTAAGAATATAATTCAAATAAATAAGTAGAAAAGAAATAGAAATCAAAGGGTACAGACCTGTGATCCTATCGTTGCTCCTTCCAACTATCAACCGTCGACCCATGTTTCCATAGACAACAACCGCGCATTCGCGTTTTCTCAGAATCAAAACCATGCACCTGCGTTTCAGTCTTATCAACCGTGCTTCTATGTTTCCTCAAGAAAGAAATAGTGCAAATGCATTTCCTCAGGACATAAACCACGCAATTGTGTTTTCATAGTGAATAGGCTAAGCGTAGGGTTCTTTAGGTTTATCGATCCAGGGTCGAATCTATGCACACCTCAAACTTTTGAAACCTGTAGGTAGAGAACAAAGATCAGTAAATAATTTAAAAAGCAAGGCAAAACAAAATGGAACCTTTAGGGGGTCCCACCGTGATCACCATTTCTGTAACCAAAAGAACTAAGCAAATAAATAATGAGAATACAGAGAAATGAAATTGCCAAAATTGCTTTCTTTATTGATCTTTGATACAATTGTTACAAATGAATTTTGGATTGCCCCAAGTGTGTTTGGGAGCAATGTTACAATTTGCTCTCTCTCTGTATTGATACAAATGAATAATCATTTGATAGAATGGGGATCTTCCAAATCTTCATAGGGACTCGTGCTCTTCGTTCTTCCAATTACAGTCCAAGGTGAGTGGGCTTTGGTATCCGGCAAGGGACCACTCCAGCTTCAATAGCTTCTCCAAAGTACCTGTCACCTGCACACATTCAAACCGGCAAAGGGATTAGTAGCACCTATATATTTGAGCAATAAAAACCAATGCTATGCATAAACCCTAAGCAAGTAATCATACGAAACAAGTGACAGAAGCAATTAACAAATAAAGCCTTGCTAACAAATGAATTCCTTTTACTGATCTCTGACGTGCATGTGGTTTTGTGCTCGAGACTGTGGAACCATGGATGCACGATGGTGGACTAGAAACCATGGACCTACGATTGTGAAACTGCAGACATGCATTTTTGACTGTGGAACCATAGACGAGCGGTTTTGGCTAAAAAAATAGATTACCTCGGGATTCAAACTAATATTATAGAATGATGCTCGTGCTCGCAATTTCTCGCTAGGTCTAGGTCAATTTTGGTAGCCTGTCGGTATGCAAATTCAGCTCCCTTTTCTTGGTGGAATAATGGTGCCTTTATAGGCCTCTTGGGGTTTTGGAGGGAAATGGGAGGTGGCAAGCTCAACTTGCCAAGTGGTAGATCTGGACTGCCAGGTGGAAGGGGTAGTTATGATGAGTCACCTAGTGTATCTCACTTAACTGGGGTGATGTGGCTTCAAGTGGAGTGGGATATGGGATGTTGTTTTATGTGAAGGGACAAGGGAGACAAAAATGGATGAGATGTGGCATGGGTGTTGGGAATCTACCCCATGTGCAAGGACAAGGGGGATAAGAGTGGGTGAGATGTGGCAAGGATGTTGGATGAAGTGTCCAGGACACATGTCCAATGGGTAGGTAGGGTATCCTAGGGTGATTTTCCAGATTTTATAAATCTGGAAAATAGGATAATATGCAGGATTTTATATCCCTAAGTTAGAACTTAGGCATATATTTTTATTATGCAGGATTTGATGGTGGGGTGGTAAATGTGACTTTGAAGGTGTTGGATTTTGGTGTCTACACATCCTCATCCTCTTCAATATTAGAAGCAATATGGGTATAGTTCAAACTAGCATAGATGAAGTTGGTTTGGTTAGGGGGAACCCCTAACGGAACTACTATTCCTACTAGCAAATTTGGGACCCTTGGTCGTACCATGTCTTGCGTAGACTCGATAATAGTCATGAAAGTCACGTTCTACATAAGATATTCACCTAACCCTATGTTGGACAAGTGAACTATCACCTATGGTGCAAATGATGTTATTGATGAAGCAAGCGAGGCAGGTTGAAACACCTCCTCGGCTATGTCCTAGGAATCTTCCTCCTCCATGGGATTCAAAATTTCCATAACTACTATAGTTGGAAGTTCCTTAGGTACTTCCTCCACTAGGAGTGCTTTCATATTATGATTATCTTTTGCTTTCGATGTTGAAGGCTTATCATAAGCGCTAGTAGTATTAGGTGCAGGAGGTGGCACCAATATGGATGGGTCACCTCGCACTGATCTATTCTTATTTTTTAGTTGCATGGTCATGGATGAATGGCTTATGTACAGGTGCATCGACAGAAGGATGAATTCCCACAGAAATTCAACCTGATGTACGTATTTATATAGCTCTTCATCCGAAAGAACCACATGCACTTGTACCTCATGCACATATTTTATGCATTGGTGTAATATTGAGGGAATGCACTACATGTCCCTTATCCAGGGATGCCCTAGGAGGATGTTGTACTGCATTGCCCCTTCCAATATGTGACACATCACAGGGATGGTCTTATGCCTTATCTTTACAGGTAGGACAACTGTACCCACTTTGGAGTACAACGTATAATTGAAAGCTATCAATATATAGGAGGTCAGAATAATGTTGGACCTAGGGATCTTCAGATGCCATATAGCCTTTGTTTTGATAATGTTGATCGACAATCCCTTATCAATTAGAACCTGCTTGAAGGGTATGCCATTTATTGATGCAATGATATGCAAAGCAGGTCTGCTATGGTAGTAGGCACTACCTTGATTTTGTGATCATAGAAATGGATCACAGGCTCTTGGCACTGCTACACTTACCCCATATAGTGTGTGAATGCATCTAGGTTTTGGGGCTGGAGCTCGATTGATCTCAAAATCTCCATCAAAGTCTCCCTATACCTGGGATATTGTTGCATGAGCTCATAAATTGATAACTTGGTCAAATTCATTTGTAGGTTTTATTCCATTCTACTCTAGACAGTTACCATAGGTTGCAGTGGCAGACCTAGAGGATTGTTTTGCACCTATCTCTGCTAAGGTGCAACCGATATATGAATAGGAGTCATTGGAGGCCCTGGTTGACCATATCATCGACTCCTAGTTGCCACATTGACTATATCAACCATTCTAATGCACCCTTGAGTGGGAGGTTCATCTCAAAATTGGTTCACTTGAGTACCCTAATCTCTATGGGCCTCATGATTTGACAATGGGTTCCTGAATATACCCATGTCTCTCTTATCAGGTGCTAGCGAGTTGTCAAATTTTAGCTCACCCTTATCAATTATGTTTTGCACAACATTATTAAATATGATACATGCTTCTATGTCATGCCCATGTATTCTATGATATGGGTAGTATTGATATTCCCTATATCCCTTAGGCTTGGGATAATTAGGATCAAGAACTTGTGCATCAGGAAATTTGATTCTTTGTGCCTTGCTTAATTGATTGAATATTGATTGTATTGATTCAGATAGAGGTGTGAAATAGCAAGGTGATCGATTCTCCTTATTTTGGCCTTGGTTTTTCTTTGGATCGTAATTGGTCAGCGGGGGGTGATCCTGATAGTTCTATGGTTGCTAGCCATTGCCTCCCTTTGACGTACTTAAAACGACCTAGTTGACTTGAGCAGTCTACTTCTGTTGATTCTTGTTACAGTTGGCATTATTCCATTCCTTCTTGTTCTAGAGCTTGAACTCTCCTTCATCAACCTTTATGTCCTCTATAATATTGGCTTGATCCAAACCTTATTCAAATGATTCATACTACTGTAGTTGCAATAGCAATGAGATGTGTTTGGTGCAGCTCTTTGTGAACATTCGAGTGAGATCTTCAGTGGAAATGGAGAATGATAGTTTCACCATGATTTTCCTCCACCTATTCCTAGAGCCCAAAAATTTCAAGGCTAATGGATCCATGTGCCTTAGAGGGGAATGGGAGAATGAATTGTCTACACCTCGAAAGAGAGGTACTTGATCATACCTTCTTATGGTGATTTTTTGATGAATTGGGTGGGTTCACTAGGAAACATTTTGTGGCAGTTTCCATGCCTAGGTTTGGGATTTGTTTTGATGTGTTCCTTTTATCAAATATCGCATACACCTAGTTTTGGCCAATATGCAACTACTTTAATCTATATGCAATTTTGATTTCTATGAAGACAACAAACAAGAGAAAATTAAATCTAGATGATCTATGCAGTGCTTAAAAGGAATTTAAACTCTGACCTGTATCTGGAAGTCTGATGTAGTTTTTGATTCTTTTTTGTAGGAAAAATTGGTCAAAATCCAGAAAAATCGATCAAAATTAGGCAATATCAAGTAAAATCAGGTAATATCGGGTGACCCAATTATGTAAAAATTCAACTGATCAGAATAGGATGTTGTAGTTTAACAACTTTGAAGTAGAAAACAACAGATTTATAGAATAGTATACATCTATTGAAGTGAATTATAATTGATAATGAACTTAAAAGGATAATGATTAAATGAATGAATGCAGATATATTCTAAATACATGGTAATTCATGAAAAAGTGATGAAATATGAATATAGAAGCTAATATATCAATAAAAATGGATTTAGAATGAGCTAACATATATTAAATATGTTTTGAAACAGAAGAACAGAGGATAGAAAATGCAAACACTGAGCTCTAGATGTCCCTAAGTAGCTAAATAATATGGATGTATGATGCAGATAAAATTGGGCATATTTTTGTCAAAATTAGGTGATTTTTATCAAAATGATGTGACCCGATATCAAAATGGGGTGACCCGATATCGAAATCGGGTGATCCGATATCGCACGAATCTAACCGATGGGCAACTTGAACCTGTAAAAACATAGCAAAATGGTAGAATGATGAAATGAAAAATATATGGATCTTCTAGGAGGAATCCGAGGCGAGGAGCCTAGATTAAATAGGGAGAGATCAGCTGAGGGTTGGGCTAAAATTGAAGGGGGTTACAACTTCCTCTGTTCTGGATGAAATCAGTCAAACCAATCCTGCAACCATCGTGCAGTTTCCTAGGTAGAGACAAAGAGGTTACAACCAAATTTTGTCACCTAGCTAAGGCAAGCATTTTTTGGTTTTGGACAAAATCAGGTCACCCGATTTTGTGCAAAATCTGCCGATTTTGCAAGATGTTAGACATGTAAATAGTTTTTTGGTAATTTGAGGGGTCAAACAATGTTAAAATTAGACATATAATATATCGTTGGAAAGCTATTTTCGAGCCTTATCCAATGGTGTAGGTTTTTGGAAATTTGGAGGGGATTTATTTAGGTAAATTTAAGCTCAAATATGACCTTACTTTTCTAGGAGAAAAACTAAGGAAAATGAGTCAATTTTTCATGTCTACATTTTGCCCCCTCTTTGCCATATTTATGAATAATAAATGCGTCAAATAAAAGTGTAGACACTTGAGTAGAAGTAATTATGATTGGCATGGGAAAAAAGGAGTAGATGGTTTATAATGAATAGTTCATGGGAAATTGATGTTTTAGAAAAATAATTACTAATTTACTGACTAGGATGCCCCCTCGAGTTTTTGCACCAAATTCTACGTTTGGTGGAAAAATCAAATTTTTTTGATATACATATATATTGATCTTCTTATCTTATGTGACTTTGTGTAATTTGGTTGATCAATTTACATTTTAATTTTGTGCGAATCTCAAATGGTCATGTTTAATATTTATTTAATCATGCTTACAATAAAAAATGAAGTAAACTGATTTAGATTTTTGAGAATGTATCTTGAAAAATATGTTGTTGCATAATGATAGATTTAATAGATTAGCAATAAACCTCAAAGGATGTTGTGTTGTTATATTACCATTGATGGAGATCGATGCTCGCTAGGTCATGAAGCTGATCCTCTTGTGAGGAAGTTTTTAATATTGCTAATGGTTGTGTGCTCAAGAGTAATATTAAGGTTTAGGATGATATAAGAAAATGTTGATTTTGTTTTTGCGAAATAATTGATTTTGAGTAAATTTTGATTTGGATTAATATGTTGATGATAAAATAGAACGATTAAGCATGAAGAATTGGAAATATGACTTGTGCTAGGCATAAAATTCCTAAGTGTGAAGTTGTAAAAATAATTACTTAGGAACTATACCATCATCGCAAAATCAAAATGAAATGTATGATGATATGAAATTGTTTGTTCTTAAAATGCAAATTAATGTAAAATCATTATGTCACATGTTCAAAAATATTATGTATTTTATGAAACTGTATGGAATAATTTGGGCATGAAAAATTAGAAGGATGACTTGTGCTAGGCATAAAATTCCTAAGTGTGAAGTTTAGGAATTATACCATCATCGCAAAGTCAAAATGAGATGCATGATGGAAGGATTATGATGTTTATGAATGCAAGTTTTTAGAAGATAAATTATATTTGAATATCTTAAAGAAAGAATATATACATGAAGTTACAAAAGTGATGCAAATGACTACAAACTAATGTTTTCTAACAAAATTTTAAAGAAATAGTTTAACTTATTTCAAATACAAAATCAAATTTATCAAGAACCAGTGTGTGATAAGTGAGTTCATTATCCATATTGATTTAACAAAATGATACAAAATCTCTCAAGGATCAAATGTGTGTGTTTTGTGAAATTAATTTACAAATTTTGAGTAAGGTAGTGATACAAGCAAACTTTTATGAACCAATGTGTGTGCAAGTGAGGTGTTCATTAACCATGATTTTGTGCATGCATTGGTACTAAACTACTATGTAAATCAAATTACCAAAAGCTAGCTAATCCATAAGCGGACATTGGTCTATACAAAAGAAGGTCGCTAATGTGACAGACATATCACCACGTGAAAGGAATTACCCAAGGCCAAGCAAGTTGGGCACAAATCACCTGTTATGGGGCTTACCTCATGGTTTTCAAATAACTGAGAAATTCTAGGGATTCAAGTTCAATACTCCCTTATTTTCTTCAAATTTTTGGAATAGGGATTTCTTGTCCATTTATGAACAAGGGGATTTTAGTTCTTTGTAATGGAACATTTTTCTTGATTTTCTCTTTCTTTTTATTTTTATTTTTCTTTCTTTTTTTTCTTTTTTGGGATACTTGCTCCTATTAGGCGTAGAGCAAGGGATTTTATTCAGGTAGGGAGGAGCTTGTACTTTTGCCAATTTCTCAGTATTCTAGACCACACACATGTTAGGATAGCAAGGGAAAATTTTTACTTAAGGTATTAAAACTTACTATGTAGTATCCCTTTTCAAATTTAAAACAAATCATTTTAAGATGTAAAAGTGTGTTCTTGGTTCAGAAAGAAGCAAGATCATTCTCAAAACTCAAAATTATTTAATGAAGTAATAGTGTTCTTCGATACAAGAGAGATTTATAATCAAAGTGACAAAATCAAAATTATGAAAGATGTAAATTAAGTGCATGGTTCAAGATAAATTTTGAATTTATTTGAAAATAAAAGAAAATATAACTTGAAACTTTTGAAAGATAACAACAAATAACAATGCAGAATGATGACTTAACAACAATTTTGAAATATTTTTGGAAATTTTGATGCTTTTTTTATTTTTTGGTTGTTTTTGATGTTTTAATGATGGAATTGGTGATCTATATACACTATACAAGGTGATTTTGATTATAGCATGTCTAAGGTGGCTTCAAAATTAAAGGAACTTTTGAAGGATCACTTGGTTGTGGTGAAGGTAATTGAAGTTGATTTGTTGATGTTTGATATTGTTGTGATGAAGGATGATGATCAGATATAGATGAAGAAAGGTGATGAACAAAAAGTGATGAAGAAGAAAAGAATAGAGAACTTGATGTGATAATGATAAATAAAGAGAGAATGAAGAACAAAAGGTGATGAACAAAAGGTGTCAATGATGATAAAGAGGAAGAGAATAAAGAACCTAATGCAACGATGATAAAGAAAGAGATAATAGAGAATACAAATTCCCTATGAATGGGAGAGGTTTGCAAAATTTCAAAGAGGGATATCTTAGTTGGGGAATTAACCCACTAGTGTTGAATATTGAAGGAGACTTTAGGTTGAGACTTAAACACTAAATATGGGTTTTCTATGCTTGTATCATCTTTCATATTATTCTTCAAAACTAAGAGAGGTCTTGAAGGTTGGTTGGATGAAGAATTAATTTCTTGTTTATAAAATTGATTTGATTGAACTTGAGTTTGCTCACTTGTAGTTTTTGTTACATTATTAATGATATCATTGTGATGGGACATATTAGGATGTAATATTTGATTGGTTTCCTTTTGTTGATGCTTGATTAGTTCTTTTATGAGTTTATCAATAACTGGTTTATTACCTCTTTCTTCTTGATTGTGAGTAGAATGATGAGTAAATTGTGAAGTATGATGTGATTGCATGGTAGGATTAGAATAAGTATTTCCTTGTTGAGATGAATGTGTTGTGTTGAAAGAAGAAGGTTGAAGTGGTTGTGTTTGCAATGATGATAAAGAAGGATTACATATGGATTGAATAGTTTGACATGAATTTTTAATGAGAATAATACCACTATTATGAAGAGGTTGAGGTAAATAAGTGGTTTGTAGAGAAGAATATGGTGGTGATTTTTTATTCATTATTTTAGTTTGTGATTGAGAATTTTGATTTTGAGTTTGTTGTCTAGTGATGGTTCCAATAGTACCCACAATATTATTATTATTATGCAAATAACTAAAATGTGATATGGATTTTACTGCTTGTTCATTTGAAAGCACTTGTTGAGATGATGATCTAGTAGTTACTCTTCTTGGAAATGGTTCTTCTGGAACTGATAAGTCTGTAATAGGAGTGACTTGATCTGATTCATACTCAGAACTATTTGAGGCAATTTCTAATTCACTCCCTATTTCACTTTCTGTGTCACTTTCTAAAGATGTACTTTGGCAAATTTTTAGAGGTCTAATAGTGACTAGAGATTCAGTAGTTACACATGTTTTTTGCAAATCTTGATGTGGTAGAAAACTGCTAATAGTTCCTACATATTGAGTTGGATGAGGAACATTGTGATGTTCTACTTGATTTACAACTTCTTTACCATGCTTAGGTAAGGGATGTTGAAAGATATCTAGGTTTTGATTTGCATTTTGGTTTGTTTGTTTTTGAGTATTATTTTGACCATTCTGTCTAGGTGGGAAATTCTCTACTTCCATTTTTCCATTGTCAATTAAATCTTGTATCATGTGTTTCAATATCTTACATGATTTTGTTGAATGACCATCAGCTTTATGGAAGTTACAATGTAAATCAGCTCTAAATCCAACTACAGTTGTATCAAGTTGTCTTATTTCAAGCAACCATAACAAACCTTGTTCCAATAATTGAGGTAAAATTATAGTTAAAGGCTAATTTAATCTTATAAATTCTCTTGGTGGTTTATGAGGAACCTTCAGTACAAATTTCTTTACAACTTTAGCAAGGTTAACATTTGATTTGTTTCTACTATCAGTAATTCCATCACCCACTACTTGTTTATTATTATATTGATTCTTAGAAGTTTTGTCTTTATCCTTATTCTTAAATTGACCTCTTCTAATGAGGGCATATTCTACCCTCCTTGCTAAATCAATGGATTGATCAAAGGATGTTACTATAGCAGTAGAAAGTTCATAAGATAGTTGTTCTTGCAAATTACCTATGAATATGTCTAATATTTCATTATGAGGTAATACAAAATATAGTTTACCCAAAAGTTGTCTCCACTTAGACAAGAATTCAGCAAAAATTTCATCTTTTCATTGTTTCAAGTTGTATAAATCCTTAATGGTCACATGCCTCTCTATATAGGTACTAAATTTATTGATAAACATTTATGTTGTCTCCTCAAAATTTCTTAAAGAATTAGTGGGCAATTGATAATACCACTCTAGAGCCATACCTCCGAGACTTTTAGGGAACATCTTTAGTAACAAGTCATCATGAGATATATCATGACATGCTATCCTAAATATGTGAAGATTCTCAATAGGATCTTCAGTTCCCTTATATATCAACATGACAGACATAGGGAAATGCTTAGGATATGGTTGAGCGACCATAATAGAATCCAAGGATTGGATACACATCTCTCTATAACTATAAGAGGGGCGGTAGGGATCTATCTGATCTAGTATTGAAGCTAACTATTTAACCATGGCTTCAAGTCCTTATTGTTGTCTACCCAATTCGTTTTGTTGCATCATAGTGTTGCGTCTTTGATAATAAGTTGGTGTTGTTGTGTAATGATTCCCAACTGAAACACTATTATGTAAAGTGTTACTAGGAGGAGTATTATGAAGCTGATAAGGAATTTTATTTTGTTGAACCCTTTGCTGATTTTGACTAAGTTTGTGCATCTTCTTAATTCTTTGTGCTACTTTTTGTGAAGCAGAAGATGGTTGTTTTTTTTGGAGTCTAAATATGTTACTGGTGGCGGTTGTGCTATATTCTGATTCAAATTCTGATTCACATTTTGAGATGGGCCAGTTTGATTTTTATTTTTGCTCATGTATGTTAATGGATTTCCATTCAATCAGAGAGCAGCTTCTATGGAAGCTTCCGTTGAATAATCCCCCATAAGGAGTTGAGCTTCTCTTTGTATGACATAGTTAATGACATCTATATTATTTTTTAGAAACTCAGTAAAATGTTGTGTGGAGGTAAATTTAATATTTTCTTCTTCATCTACTTGAGGCCTATGATAGAAAACCTCTTCTTATTTATCATGATTTTCCTCATCTGATTTTGATGATACATAATCTTCAATTCGAACTTCATCTTCAAGATTTTCTTGGTCTTGTTGTCCTGTATGCTCATATTCTACTTGTTTTCCACTTCTTAATTTAGGCATTTTACTTAAAATATTTTATCTTGTATATGTATATAATTATATATGTGCTTAATGCTTGGGGTATATATGTTATATATATACCTAACTAATATATTATCTTATGTTTTTGGTTTTTTGTAGTTTTTTTTTATAAATCAGAAAGATGCCTAATGTTTTTCATGTCGGGTTCACCAAATAATGTAGCCCAAAAATTCTCGCACTCCTTTCCTCAAGGCTAATGGATCCGTGCCTTAGAGGGGAATGGAAGAATGAATGGTCTACACCTCAAAAGAGAGGTACTTGATTGTACCTTCTTATGGTGATTTTCGATGAATTGGGTGGGTTCACCAGGAAACATTTTGTGGAAGTTTCCATGCCTAGGTTTGGGATTTGTTTTGATGTGTTAATTTTATCAAATATCGCATTAACCTAGTTTTGGCCAATATGCAACTACTTTAATCTATATGTAATTTTGATTTCTATGAAGACAACAAATAGTAGAAAATTAAATCTAGATGAACTATGTAGTGCTTAAAAGGAATTTAAACTTTGACCTATATCCGAAAGTCTGATGTAGTTTTTGATTCTTTGTTGCAGGTAAAATCGGTTAAAATCTAGCAATATCGATCAAAATCAGGCAATATCGGGAGAAATCATGCAATATTAGGTGAAATCAGGTAATATCGAGTGAAATCAAGCAATATCGAGTGAAATCGGGCAATATCAGGTGACCTGATTTTGCAAAAATTCAATCGATCAGAACAGGATGCTGTAGTTTAACAACTTTGATGCAAAAAACAACATATTTACATAATAGTATGCATCTATTGAAGTTAATTATAATCGATAATAAAATTAAAATGACAATTATTAAATTAATAAATGCAGATCTATGCTAAATACATGATCATTCATGAAAAAATGATGAAATATGAATATAGAAGCTAATATATCAATAAAAATGGATTTAAAATGAGCTAACATATATTAAATATGATTTTAAATAGAAGAACAGAGGATAGAAAATGCAAACACTGAGGTCTGTATGTTCCCAAGTAGCTAAACAACACAGATGTATCATGTAGACAAAATCAAACAGGTTTTGTCAAAATTGAGTGATTTTTGTCAAAATCGGGTGATCCGATATCGTACGAATATGACCGATGTGCAACTTGAACCTGTAAAAATATAAAAAAATGATAGAATGACAAGATGAAAAATAGGTGAATCTTCTAGGAGGAATCTGAGGTGAGGAGCCTAGATTAAATAGGGAGAGATCAGCTGAGGGGTTGGGCTAAAATTGAAGGGGGGTTACAAACTCCTCTATTCTGGATGAAATCGGTCGAACCGATCCTGCAACCACCGTGTTGTTGCCCAGGTAGAGACAAAGAGGTTACAACTAGATTTTTTCACCTAGCTAAGGTATAATTTTTTTAGTTTTGGATAAAATCGGGTGACCCGATTTTGTGTAAAATCTGTCGATTTTGCAAGAGGTTAGACATGTACACATTTTTTTGGCAATTTGATGGGTCAAACGGTGTCGAAATTAGATATATAATATACCGTTGTAAATCTCTTTTTGAGCCCTATACAATGGTGTATGTTTTGGTAAATTTTGAGGGGATATGTTTAGGTAAAATTAAGCTCAAATATGACCTTACTTTTCTAGGAGGAAAACTAAGGAAAATGAGTCAATTTTTCATGTCTAAAGTTCCCATAGTCCATAAATGTCTCATCGTCATATTGCTTTAAGTTGGCCAGATTGGATAGGGTCACATTCTTCTTGATGCCAAAATAGAAGCATTCATGAAAATCATTCACTAGTTACTCAAAGATGATGATGTTGTACTTGGGTAGTTGATTGAACCATTGAGTTGCTTCACCTGATAACATCATGATGAATGTTCTTAGCATTAGGACATCATTCTACTTGAGTTTGAAGTATGCGTTCATGAAATTTGTAATGTGTTCTTGCATGTCTTCCTCTCCTTTAAAATTTGTTAGCCTAGGCATCTCAAAGTGCTTAAGGTAGGCAAGACTCGGTACTAAGGGGCATAGAGGTTGGTTATGTATTTTGCTCAAAGTCAGCTTTTGCCCAATCGTATCCTACTTCTCAAGAGTTTTGACTCTCTCGATGAGTATTTGGTATACCTTCGAGGAAATAATATCATGTCCTTAAAGGTTTACTCATGATGGTAAGGAAGCTAATCCGATGCTTACCTAATTTGGGCATCTGTATTCATCTCCCATAACCATGAATAGAGGTTCAGGATATGTTTATTCCTAATCTTCCATCCTTTATTTTTCCTCATTGAGTTGTGTTTGTTTAGGATTCAGGTGTTGTTGATATTGTGGGGTATGGTGGAGTGCACTTGTCTCTTTTTCTGGTGTGTCTCTCATGTTGAGAATCGACACGTCTCTCATGTTGGTACTCCTCACCACCTATGTGTAAGTTAGCCCGATCTAGCCTATCAACTTGCTCTTCATACTCAGCTATTTTTATCTTAATCATTGCTCATGTAGGTGCAGGTATCTCTTCCTCCGTTCTTCTTACTTGAGAGTTTCCACATGCTCTCGCTCAGTGCATAACACTTCTTCTAACCTACGTATATGGTCAAACAACCTTCTACTGAAGGTTCATGCCTCTTTAACTCCGTGCAAGGAGTTTTAATGGATATACCTCTTGGAGAGGCTCCTAATATGTTCTTGTCCTTGTCCGCTAGGGTGAATTATTCTATGTGATGTGATCTATGTTGTGTACCCCATGGTCAAAAGTAGTGTATGTGATGTGGGACCACTTTGAAGCTTCTCCTAGTTCTTTGGTGTACCTTGTAGTTATACTACGTGAACTTCTTGAAGCAGAATGTATGGTAGCAATGCTTCTTGAAGCTAGTCTCGAGGAAACTCGATCCAAATCATCAATCTATCTGGTCATCCACGGTCGATCCTTTAGAGTCCCATTATCACCAATGAGCTCATAATCTAGTGGTATCCTCCCATCTACATGGAGGCTATAGGATGTCATGGGTCTATGGTTGGGTGTAGCCCTAATGTCTTATCCCTTAGTGGGTTGATCTGTCCTAAGTGTATCATGTGAATTTTGGGACCTTACATCCCTTGCATGCCTATGTGATGATGGAGGCTTTGATGCCTCCTCATGTTTATGTGAAAATGGAGGCCTTGAGGCCTCTGCATGTCTATGAACTAATGGAGGCCTTGAAACCTCCACATGTATATGTGATGATGGAGACCTTGAGGCCTCCTCATGTCTATGTGATGATGGAGGCCTTGAAACCTCCTCATGTATATGTGATGATGGAGGCTTGGAGGTCTTTGTATGTCTGTGTGATGAGGGAGGCCTTAAAGCCTCCTCATGTCTATGTGATGAGTAAGGCCTTGAGGCCTTCATATGTTTGTGTGATGACGAAGGCCTTGAGGCCTCCGTATTTCTATGTGATGAGGGAGGCCTTGAAGTCTCCTCATGTTTATGTGATGAAAAATGCCTCCTCATGTCTGTGTGATGATGAATTTATTGAGTCCTTCGTATGTCTGTGTGATGACGAAGGCCTTGAGGCTTTCATATGTCTACTGTGAGAAGAACTATAATACGAATCTTTTATTGAGGTTTCTCGAGGAGTCTTTCCAAGGATTGAGTTTTCACCTCTAAGACATGCTAAACTATGTCCAATGACACTGTAGATGGGTGGCTCAATTCCATTATGATGGTGAGTGTGTGAAGCATCAGTATCCACCTCCGTATTGGATCAAGAGTGGTTGCTTCATGTGTATACCATAATGAACTATGAATTATCTTCTTATGTCAATTTCGAACCACATAAGAAAATTAAATAAGTGTTTATCTCATTTAAGGATTATTGTGTGTTCCCTAAATTGTTTTGTGTGTTTTGATGCATTGTATATAAAGAAGACCTTGTGTCATGTATTTTGCATTTTTTTGGATGATATACTTAGATTGTTAAAGGTATTTCACCTATATACTTGCACAAGCCGAATATGGTAGTGAAGTCCATACTCAAAGAGGTAGCATAGGTACTACCAACCCTCACCTAGCACCCCATGCGCAGCGATACACCCCTTGAGGAGAAATGCATGTTATTTTGCATGGTATGGATAGTTCTTGGGTTGGCCTTGGCCACAAATGGGTCCCAATGATACTCTTTCAAGTGAGCCAACCAAGTGGTAATGACATCCACTATTGGTCTCAATCAATAGGTTGGATGTGAAAGCCCAATGCCACTGATGTTAAAATGATACGTGATGTGTGGGGTTCTTTTTAGATTTTTATAATGGAAAAATATACAGCAAAGAGCACTCATGATTACTTCACTACATGCCTAAAAAGAACGTTTGATTTTAGAAAATGCATCTCTAATTGATCTAAATGACTTTGATGCAATTTATACTTTATGATGTAACGACCTCTAGCTAGGCCACATGCAAGAAAACTTAAACACACAAAAGCCTAGCATGTTGGAGACTGGGGTAGACATTGAAAATAGATGCCTGCTGTTCCAAGAAGTGTCTAAAGGAAAGCTAAAAAAACTCTATGAAGCATCAAATACAGTTTTCTTTTTCCATATTTTCTTATATTTCCTTAATAAAAATGCAATAAGTTGTTTTTTGAAAAAAAGTTGCAGATAGAGAAAAATAGAAAATCAGATAATGCTACCAACCTCAAATCCTCATCTAATGATGAAATGGATACCCTATGCTACACTTCTCTATTGGACGCTATCGAATAGAGCGGCTACTTTTGGCCATTGACTGTAAGAGCGACTAAGATCTGTAATCACTGTCGACTAGAGTGACTGCTTCTGGCCACTGACTGCAAGAGCGGCTAAGATCTACTAGTCACTATCGACCAGAGTGACCAAACCTGCACATAGAAAAATGCCTGAAACATTAGTAAAATGGCCAAAAACAAAAACCTAGTGGGAGTCCCACCGTGATCGCCATCTTGCGACCCTAGGAAGCATGCACCACACTTACCCTACTTGCAGTATTATTATATCAAATGCAAATAAAGAAGCACACAAACGCATATAAAGTGACAGAAATAAGCAAAGGACTCTTTTATTAATGCTTCATGATCTCAATTACATGTACGTCCCTCTAAGGGATACTCATTTTGATACAATAGATTACAAGTGGAATAACGATGAATGTATCCCCTGAAAGGGGATGGTGCGCCTTCGTAGACCTCTTGATATCACACACCAAACTATCTGAGGGCTTACAGATGCCTCCTTATCCTAATTTTGTCCTGGAGGGATCTCGTGCTCTGGATACTTTGAATTGATCCTATGAACCTGTATTTGCGTGCATGGAAACAAAAGATCACAATAAATAGTATAGGTTGCATCTCTGAAGGAGTCTCTTATTAGAATATCTTATAAACAAGATAAACGATCATGATAATATTGAAATACAAGCATAAATCGAGCAATAAATGCATAGAAAGCTTAGAAATACGATGTAAATGCGTTAAAGAAATCAGATATGAGCTAAGACTAATTAATAAATCAAAGAAATAATGGATCTAAGCTAGAAAAAAGGAAAATAATATCTAAGGCCCTAAAATATGCTTGTGGGCCACTATCCAAGACAGTGGCCATGAAATGAAGCTCTTCTCCTCGTGAACTAGGGGTGATAGCACTATCCTTCTCACCCCAATTGATGTTCAAGGGTCACCAGTTATGTCTACTACACTCATGGATGTTGAAGAATAAATGGATCTAACAACAAGTGCATAGACATAGCTCAACCAGACAGTACTTTACTACTCCTCAAAAGGGGCATCGATTCACTCTCTAATCGACTAGGGCTTCGCTACAAAAGATTTGAATATTCATGGATCATTTTATTTGCTTAGGAAAGCCCATATGTAGAATATCCCTATTTTAGATCTAGATCCATATCTTGGCTTCCTGGAGAAGCCAAAATCCAAATTGCATGCAACTAATCATCCTGAGGTAAGCTTCAATCACAAATTAGTATTGAAGGGGAAGTTAGGAGGAATTCTAAGAGTTCCTCACCAAAATCCACTTGCAAAAAATGTAAGGTGCAGTCAGACTGCATGATCTAGGCCTGTATTCATGGCTAGACTATGCATGGTGCTATCCATTATCGAGAGCAACAACTAGGTGTGGTTGTTTTCAGCTTTAGCGACCAAATGTGGTGGTCACTCTACTTAAGAGCGACTAAGCCTAGATGGTCTAGAATTCCCCTTTTTGAGTGGTTAGGACCACTACTAAATGTTAGAGAGGTCCAAGATGATTCATATGGTATCCGAATGTGTCCATATGGTTAGTCTCCTAAACATGATACATTTTAGGTGTCTACACCCACATCTGCCATTGATTTCTTGAGGGAGAGGTAAGGGGGGGGGACTGGAGGGGCAGGCGAGTGAAGAAGGGGGGGTAAACAAGGATGTCAAGGCTTAGGAGGTAGAGGGAGGCATGACGGGTGATGGAAGAATAGTTTAGATGGGTTAGGATGGGGTTCATCGAATGACATAGGGGAGAAATAGTTGGACACAAGGACCATCAGGATATAAGGGGGGGAGGGTCTAGTTGGGGGTGACTAAGGGGATCTTGCCCGCCATCAAGGCCCTTCTATGGGGAGCTAGGGGGATTGTAAATTGGGATGGGGCTCTGGGAGAGAGGGTTTGGGAATTACAGTGGTTCTTTATGGTAAAATAAGCGGGGGGGCGAGAAGGGTATAGGGAAGGGAAATGGTCTTGTGAGCTACAACGACTACAAAAAGTAGACCTATTCTCATATTCAATAGGTTGGATAAAGGAATAGAACTTGGAGATAATGTTGATCAAAGATGGCAGATCAAAATCTAGGTTGATGTTTACACACATGTGAGTCTGAGTCATTTGGGTCCCAGAATGCGTAAGAGGGTCAAAGGTGATCAAATATTCAATACTTCTCACAATGCCATGGAGGATGTCATCATACCAAAATTGAATGGGGAGGCCTGGAAGGTGCACCCAAATTGGAGCAACATTGATGCTCTGAGTGGTAGGATTGAAATCAACTTCCTATTTACGAAGGAAAAGGCCCCTTCGGCCAAAAAACCATGGTCCTACAAAGAGAATTTGTTGGGAGTCTATAGGATCTCTTAGGTGGATAAGGAAAAATCCTCTGGTGAGGAAAATTAGCTCTAAATATTATTTTAACCATCAAGAGGTGCTGGCCCACTTGCAAATGGACTCCATGTTGGGGTAGGAACCCAAAAATTTGTCGATGAGTGAGTTGAAGTTTCAACCAAAGAAATTGGACATAATTTTACAAGGAATTTCAAGGTTACCATTGGAGGGGGGAAACTTGATTTTGGATCCCGTTGATTGGTTATGGTTTACTATATCTACGTAGGTGTAAGAGATTTTGGAAAAGTCAACCTTCGCTCCCAGGGTGTTCTCTCCTTGACCAGGAGGATTTGCTAGAGGTTTAGGAGCCGCATTAGCTTCTAGGTGTTGTGTTCCTGTAGCTGGTCTAAGAGGTGGACTAGCATCTCCCGGTTGCTTTGCACTGTTACTACTCCAGCTAATCTGGGAGACTTGAGTGGTAGAGGAACCTTTTTTTTGGTCTATCGAGTGATCTTTCACCATTCTTGTTGGTTGTCAAACCTTGAATCTCACTTTAGGAACTATAATCCTTGCTGGTGCATTTGGGAAAGATTCTGAGCCCTTCATCAGATTCCCCTTTGTTGGGATTCTGGTTCTCATTTGCTGAGGCTGGTCTCTCCCGGTTCGCTGCTATTACCTTTTTCCTTGCTTTTGCTACTGCTGCTTTCCTCCTTGCTTCCGTTGCTACTCGCGTTCACTCCTCCATTCGATCCTAATCTCTAGAAAAATATTATTATTATTATTTCTAGATATAAGATATTCCCATAAATAATGTCATTTTTCACCTAATTTTTATTTAAGGTTGTCCTTTATTAATCAAAGTTGTTAAAATATTTTGTTTTATTTAAATATTTATACTTATTAAAGTATAACATTGATATTTGAGCAAAATAAGTCTTTAACTTGATATTTTTAAAAATTTTCTATTTTATAAATAAAATTTTAAACTTAAATTTTAGATGTCTTAATTTTGTTTTCCTTTGTTTCTTCAAACTCTATTTATGTTTTATTTCACTTAATTTTTATTTAAGGTTGTTCTTTATTAATCAAGTTGTTTAGAATTTTTTTTATTTAAATATTTATACTAATTCAAGTATAACATTGATATTTGAGCAAAGATAAATCTTTGAATTGATATTTTTACAATTTTTCTATTTTGTAAATAAAATTTTAAACTTAAATTTTAGATGTCTTAATTTTGTTTTCCTTTGTTTCATCAAACTCTATTTATGTTTTATTTCTTACCATTGAACACTTGTACTTTTTTGCATTTCTATTTTTTAGTCTTCTTATTTTCTCTCACTTTTATAAGTAATTTTCAATTAATTCTAAAATTTTGACCACTAATATTTGAAAATATTAAATGCAACATGCCTCATAGACAACAATTAATAAAAAACAAGATCTAAAAAATGGATAATATGTATATGTTAGAAAGAAAAATATAAAAAATGTTAAGAATAAATTTAAAAGTTCTTCAAACAGAAATTGGGCAAATGGGAGGAAAGTCTACTTAGCATACTATGAGAACATTGTTACTAAAAACAATAATACTGGACTACATTGCACCAACTTGTGACAAAAAATAATTGATGCTTTTAACAATGAGGTGGTCAAACAGAATAAAGGAAGAACTTATAATCCAAGTTATAAATATGGTGAAGAGATTGTATAAAAAATTAATCACTAGTGAATTAAATGATTCTTGATAAATATCTATATAAGAATATCAAACATTTACATGATAACATTTAGAAAATGAAAATCATTGTTGGAAATGTGAACACTGGCAAGATGTGATGGAGGAGCGAACACACAGGAGAATAGCAGTAGAAGTAGGTGAGAAGACAACATAAGAAATATTGCATGGAGGAAAAGCAACTACGGTGGATGAGAATCGAGACCCCAACAAAGGGGAATCCAAAAATAAGCTCAAATATTTCCCCGAACAAACCAGTGAGAAATGCAACATCCAAAGAGAGAGTAGGGGGTAGTAATTAGCAGGAATAGAGAAGGATCATCCCACAATACAGAGAGTGGACCTCCTATTGTTCATGCCCCTAGGATCATATGGGATAGCATCTATGTAGAACAACCGAAAGACCTAGATCCACCAATAGGGTCAGCTACAAGATCCTGACATCGAGAGATAGAATCAGATCCTGAACCCTAGGAAAATATTCCTGGTCAAGGAGAGAGAATCAAGAGCGAAGGATGACCTATTTAAATCCTCTAAAACTTATGTAGAGATAGTAAAACCTAATGCTATTCCATCAAGTGGACCCAAAGTAGAGCTTCTCCCTTCACCTCGATATCCCTTGTGAAGTCATGTCCAACGTGCTCGATCGAACATCAAATTTGTTGGTCAAAAAATTCCTCAAATCACATCCTGACATGGAATCCATTCACAAGTGGGCCAAAAACTCTTGGTGCCTAAAGGGATCCTTGGAGTTGATTGCCATTGCTAGAGTTTTTTCTAATCCGACTAAGTGACCCTACAAGCTCTCAGTGGATTCTCACTGGAGGGCATTGGTTCTACGATTGGAGGGGCATTTTCCTTTGTAACTGGAGAGTTGACTTCAGCCCAGTAACCTAGAGCATTAAATTTGCTTCAATATGGGTCTACCTCCACAGCCTTCCCATCCAATTCAAGCATGAGGACATCCTCTATGGCATAGCGAGAAGCATTGGAGATCTCATATCTTTCGATCTGCCAACACACGCTAGAACTTGAATGACCCACGCTCGCATGTGCATTAATGCAAACCTGGATATTATTCTACCATAATAAATCAACCTCATCTCCAAGGTCTATACCTTTATCCAAGCTATTGAATATAAGAATAAACTCATATTTTGCAGTCATTGTTCCAATTAGGGTCACCTTCCCTCCCAGTGCCCATCTCATCCCCCTGCTACCTCCTCTCGAAGGAATCATTGGGATTCCAAAATCCATCATCCCTAGGGCTTCAACCATACCTTGAACCCTCATATCCCTCACTAAATACCTCTAGTAGTGTGAAGGCCCCTTTGGTATTCCCCCCTAGTGGAACCCCTCGCCCTTGCAGCCTAACTATCCCTATATCAAACCACTTTCCCCCCTATCCTCTAATAACCCTCCTGGTGACTCCCTCCCCAATCCCCCACTCAAGCATTGACTTCCCCATATTATCCCCATCCTCGAGCACCCATCCCTAGTCCTCTTCCTTCCCTCCCCCTCAAGAAATCAATGGTGGACATGGGATCAGTTACGAAAAGGGGTCATCCATCAATTTAGGACATCAAAAATAGGGAAGCCTTAGATGATGTCTCTAATGGCACCCAACTCATTCTTAGGGAGTCTTCACAAACTTTGAAGAACCAAGAGTAGAACATAATCAATATTCCCCCCCATCAGGGAGAGGGAAGTGCACATCGACCAGAATCACCAAATGAATATCCTCTCATGGAATGTGAGAGGACTCAATGGGTGACATAAGCAATGCTTAGTCAAGTCCATGAGGAAGGAACACAGACCTACTATCTTTCTCCTTCAAGAAAAAAAACTAGACTCTCATTTTTTTTTTTTAATTTCTAACTACATTTGGAGGGACTTTGTCTCCTACTTCATTTCAGCCAATGGACCCTTTGGGGGCCTCTTATGTCTATGGGACCAAGCCAAGATCAAGGGAACAATGTTTTCAATGACCAAGAGCTACATCAACATTTTGTTATTCAACAAGGAGGATGGGGTTCGTTGGGTCCTATAAAATGTGTATGCCCCAAAATCTCCCTCCCAAAGAACTTTTTTATGGAACTCCCTTAGCCAATTGTGATATGTTTTCTCTATAGAATCCTGGGTGTTGGTTGGGGATTTCAACTCCCCTCTCTTTCCCTCCTATAATTAAGGAGGGACTCCAACCACTAAGAGATTCTATGATCAGTTTGTAAGCTTCATAGACAATAATGAATTGATGGATATTAATATTATAGGGCCTAGATTCACCTAGACCAACCATAGAAAATGCAACCAACTGATCCAGATGAGATTGGACCATGTCCTTATTTTTTCAAATGCCATCCCTCTATTTGGTGATGCAATCATGAGCTCTCTCCTGAGGATTTAATATGACCACAATTCCCTCCTCCTGGAGAGTCATCCTCAGACCTCATCCTTCAAATACCCATTTATATTTGAAGTAATGTAGCTCCATGACCTAAAAATTAAATCTCTTGTTGCTCAATGGTGGGTTAGGCCTTTCCTTGGGTCCAACATTTCCTAGATAAGCAAAAAAAATTGACATGTAAAATATAATATCAAAAGATAGAACAAAGATGTGTTGGGGAACATCTTTCAGAAGAAGCAACAAATCCAATCCCAGCTCCAGGACATTGATATCACTGTTCAGTACGGTGACCCTGAACCCACCCTCTAAGATGCTGAGAGAGTCCTCCTGTATAATTATCACATCCTGAGAAGTGAGGAAGTTTTTTTGAAGTAAAAATCTAGAGTAACTTGGCTCAAAGAAGGTGACTTGAATATCAAGCTTTTTCATGCCACAACAGTGAGACACAAGGGCAGCAATAGGATCAGTGAGCTAGTCCAACAGGATGGCCAGGTGGTTTATGACATCCAGGGAATCAAAGCAATGGTTGTACTCTACTTTGAGGAGCTTATTTTACCCTCTCTGAGATGCGACAACCATACTTTCGAGATCCTCCTACAACATATCCCAAGGTTAGTCACTGAGGACCAGAACCGTATGCTTCTTACTACCCTCTTCGATGAAGGGATTAGGACTACTATTTATCCATGCAAGGGGGAAAAGCTCCAGGTTCGGACGAGTTCCCCCCAATATTTTTTCAGCACTTTTGGGACATCATAGGCTTAGATGTAGTTTTGGTGATCTAGTAGATGCAATCATACAAGGTGGTCCCAGAAGACATCAAATCCACCTTGCTAGCCCTCATTCCCAAAGTCAACTAGGCCCGTACCCTCTCTAACTTCTATCCCATCAGTTTGTGCAATGTTTTATACAAAATACTCACCAAATCCTTGGCCACCAAACTCAAGCTCATCCTCCCCTTCATCAATTCCCCTAATCAAGGTAGCTCCATCCATGGGAGGTAAATTATTGATAGCATTATCATCATTCATGAGCTCATCCACTCCATCTCCTTGAGCATCCAAGCAGGTTTCCTCCTTAATATCGATATAAACAAAGCCTTTGATAGAATCTCCTAGTATTTCCTATTGGATGTCCTCCATAGGTTTGGCTTCCACCCAGATTGGTTCAAGTTGATCAAAGGGTGTATTACCTCAGTAAACTTCTATATCCTAGTCAATGGTTCTCCCGTGGGCTACTTCAAGAATTTTAAAGGCCTCAGGTAAGGAGACCCCATATCCCCCTTCATTTTCATCATCATTGCATAGGCCCTTGGTAGGGATTTCACCCAGGATTTTCTGGAAGGGTCCATCTCGGGCATCAAACCTGATTCCTCTCTCCAAGTTGTGTCCCACCAATAGTTCATTGATGACATGATTCTAGCTACTCGAACCTTAGTTCCTCAAGCTTAGCACATCAAGTCCATCCTCCTCTCCTTTGAGGTTGTGGTGGGATAGAAGATGGAATTTGAAAAAAGCAAGCTCTATTTATTTAACACTCTAGCAAGATTTCAAGCCTGCATTGTTGCCACCCTTGGATTCTCCATTGGCACCCTCCCAACAAATTACCTCAGATTTTCTCTCTTTGTAGGTCAGTCCAAAAAATCCATTTGGAATACCATCATTGAGTGCATCAAGAAAAATTTGGCTAGCTGGAAAGATAGCCTCCTCAGCCAAGCTGGCAAGGCCACCCTTATCAAAGCTACCCTGCAGATAATCCCCATCTTCTTCATGTTTGTCTTCCATATTCCTACTGAATTCTACAACCACATTGAATATCTCCAAAGGAACTTCCTTTGGTCTGGATCAAAGGATAAATAGAGGATTCACTTGGTGGATTGGAACCAGGTATGCACTAAAAATGAGTATGGTGCCATTGGGCTTCATAAAGTACACAACATGAACATAGCACTCATCATCAATCAAGGATGATGGGTCCTCACAAAAAAAGACTCTCTTTGGGTATCCATAATTAAAGCTAAGTACCTTTGGCACAATATGAAATTTTTAGATGATCCTCACCCAATCAAAAAATTCATGGTGTGGAACTCCATCACCATAACAAAATAGATTATTAGAAAGGGTATCAGATGGAAACTCGGCAGTGGATCCAAAATTTTTTTTTGGAGTGACCCCTAGCTAGGAAGCTGCTCACTCTAGGAAAGAGAGGACCTGGTGTGTCTCTGTATAGTGATAGATACCCTCTTTGAACCAAAAGTAAGTAATTTTCTCCTCCTAGATTGTTCTTCTTGGAAGCCCCTCCAAACCAATGGCCTCTCAGCTGACCAAAAACTTGCCTCTACTACCCTGTATTATCTCCTACACCTTTGTGCCATCCCCTCCTCCCCTATGGAGGAATCCATCCTCTGGGTTTCGTCCCCTTCTGGCATATTTTCTGTCATGTTAGCCTATGCCTTGTCTAAGAACCCCATCCCCCCTTGGTTCCCGTACAAGGTCATATGGAAGCCCCACCTCACTCCCAAGGTCAATTAATTTCTTATGGATATTCATATAGGATAATATCCTCATCATCCCCAACCTTCATCACCAAGGCTTGCCCCTCCCCAACCATTGCTATCTATACCTCTCGCATTGTGAGTCCACCCAACACATTTTCACTTCCTACCCTTTCTACCTTTCCATCCTCTCCTCCCTATTCTTTTGGGTCAACATCTTCTTGGTCCCACCCCTTTGGCTCAGTGATATCTATATTTAGTGGCTGAACCCTTTTAGAGGGCATTGCTTAAATACCTTCTAGTCCTTTTGCCTCCCACACTTCCTATGGGAGATCTGGATAAAGTGCAATGCTTGGGCCTTCAAAGATTCATCTCACAAGGTGAACCACGTCCTTGCCAGGATCATTGCTGCTACAACTGAGAATGTGTTGATAACTCATTGTAAAGATGACCCAAATCCCCATCTTGAAGGAATCATAGCATTCACTCAACATCTCGAAAGGCATCCATAACCAGACCCTTCCCAAGGTTGATCACTCCCTCATCAAATAGACTCCTTCGCTTCCAAGCTTCCTCAAGCTCAATTTTAATGGTGCAGTGAAAGGAAATTCAAGATTTGTAGGTGTAGGGGGTATCATTAGAGACCACAAAAGAAACATCATCCTAGCCTATGCGAAGAACTTGGGGATCAATTTCGGTCACTTTGCCAAGGCTCGGGATCTCTACCAAGGCACCATATTGATTCACAATCTTCAGGTTCCCAAAATCGTAGTAGAAGGTAATTCCAAAAACATCATAGCTAGCTTATCCCCTAGGTCTTCCACTTCATCATGGAACATCTCTAATATTATTGTTGAAGTCAAGAAATTATTATACTCTTTCTTAGACTCAAAGGTGACCCACATCTACAGGAAGGGTAACTGTATGGCTGACCAGCTAGCCAACATTGACATATCAAAGTCTGGCCTTTGGGTGTGGACTGACTCCTTCCTCCAAGTGATCATCGATGCCAATGTTGATGACCTCACCAATCAACGAGTCGAGGTGGTCCAACATGGAAAATCTTCACCATAGTTTTCACACCCGAACCAACCTATGTAGATTGATTTATAAAAATAACACCAACATGGCACATTCCCTCAGTGACACCTTGAGTATGGTCGTATTTCATACCTCATGTGCATATTTCTTTAGGGTGAAGCTTTTCCATGTTGTTATTACCAACCTTTACATGAGCAGGTTTTTTGTAGTCGTAGCCAGTTGTCTTCCTAGAATTGGAGGTTTATTCATGAGATCAGGATCACATGGAACTGGGAGAGTTGCTGCACTAAAAAGTGTCAACTTGAAACCAACTTCACTCCTATTTTTGGTGGTGATACATTTACTTGACCTTTGGGAATGTTGACTCCTGGTGCCCATGTCCTCGATCTAGTCATCGTAGCGGTTCCCAAGCCCCCTAGCTACTCGGTTTGTTCCCTCAATTTTAGTCGACCTCTACTTGCTCTCCGCATCATTTCTAGTGTCATTTTGGATAGATGTGCTATCAACACTAGTGTGGGTATGGTTCTTCAACATTTTTATCTCATGGTGATGGCCCACGTCACCCCCCTTGCTCTTATCTACCATTTTAACCATTCCGTCAAGTATGTTTATCCTAATCATCATGAACTATCCTCATTTGTCCCTTTAGTCGATTGTGGTGTCATGTCCAAATTTTGCCACTTGGCACTTCATAGTCGACAATCCATATGTTGTTCTACGGAGCTTCCACCTTGATTTTTTAAACCACCTAAGAGGAAAGAAAAATATTAATATCCCTGAGTACATGTTCAAGTTGGTGGAGAAGTTAATTTTGAGTGTTAAGAGGGGGGCCTCCTCCTCCCCCTCCATCAGGATCTTCACCATGTGTTTTTTAGGTTTGTAGTGGCAGAATAGAACCACAAAGCAGTGGTGTCAGCTAGGCCTCCCCTCGTTAGAGGATAGGGCGGGATCCCTCTCATCAACGAGTTGATTGGGACTCCCCTCCTTGTAGGAGGGTAGGCCAATGCTGGAGAAGAAAATGGAGTAGACACCCTAGCCCCCTTGCCCATCGAAACCCCAGGAGTAGTATCTAGGATGGATGACACCCCAATTTATTATAAGGCTGAACCTCATCAATACCCCATATATGCCAAGGTAGGAAGAAATAAGAGGAAGGCACCACTCATTATTGATGATGCCTTAGATGACTCCATCTTCTTCTAGACTAAAAAAGAGAAGTCAGCTAGGTTTTTGGCTTAGAGCGAAGGGACCTATGTGTAAGCTCCCCTATTTGCTTCATGAGTGATGCACTTCCTGAGCCTCACCGACTATGGGTATATCCAAGAGATTCAGGACCTGCTCAAAGCGCTAGGACGAGCAACCATAACCATCTCCTCCCTCTTAACGTAGGTGAATTCCCTTCTCGAGGAGTATAAAGGCCAATTTGAAATCATCAAGGAATTCAAAAGTTTAGTGGGGGAGAACCCTGTTGCCAATGACTTTGGACCCAATGCATGATTTGGGATGCAAGAGGATCCCCAATGGTGGGGGCCTCCCCATGGTAGTTATGTTCTATATTTTAGTGTTTGTGGTTTGGTCTGTCATTCACCCCTGTGTGGGTTTTTATCAGTTTCAAGATCTACCCTTGTGTGGGCTTCCGTAGATAGCTGGTGGTGCCCTTGCGTGGGCTTTTGTTCTATAGTTATATGTTATTGCCCCTACATGGGTCGTTGTTATATTTTTTGCTTTATGACTATAGTTTCTCTTATTGTTTGGTAGGATGTCTTTCCTTGTGTTTGTTTGCCTCTGTGGAGATTTTGGGTTTTCTCTAGTAATTTAAAAGGTTATGGGACTCTTTAAAAACCCTTTTTACCAATAAAAAAAATATTTAGAAAATGAATTTGATCATTCAAACAATTTTAATAAGAAATGGTTAACAAACAAGATCCATGTATCCTATATTTTTAAATAAAAAAGAATACAATTAGGATATGATGTATAAATTAGGTGATACAAACTTTTTTCTAAGTGAAATATAGTAATTTGATAAGCTTAATTGATTATAACAATGAATAGAATAATAGAGATCATAACTAAAAGAATTGATAATGATTTCATGCAAGATATTTTAATTTTCCTATACTTCCATATTAGAGAAGAGAGAAAGAGTTCTTTCTTAACATTGCGGAGTATAATTTAACCATTGTTTATTCTTTTATTTCTTATCATCAATTACCTTAAAAGGTATGTCATAAACAAAAACTAGTAGACTATAATATAAGAGCTCATGACCTAATAAGTTTCTCAATATAACCATAATATTTTTCTTAATTAAAGGCTTAACTTGAAGAATCAAAATCATAATATTTCAACCAAAATGTAGAATTCCCTATACTATATGAATAAAAGTTGGTTGTAATGATAGAAAATACTCAAATTGAATTTAGAAAAATCATTGAAAAGCTCCTTGAAATGAAGATGGCGTGCCTTTTAGAAGATCAATTCAACTTGATTTCATATAATTGTTTTGGCCAAAGTCTGATTGTGATTTTAAAGAGTAAATGACTTATTTATTAAATGTGTAAAATCATGAAACCTGTTCATTTTTGTGTAAATTTATCTTCAAAGAGATCTAAAAAATTTAGGCAAGATCTCAAGATATTCATAATATTTCAAAAACACAAAAATTACAATAAATTCTTAACCATGAAGATATGTAGGTCAATTTTAAAGCATAATCTCTTTGAATATTCACCAACATCTTGTCTAATGGATCATTTAGATCTATATTAGAGATAAAATTTATATTTTTTTATGAGATTTTGTAATGCTTTTCTAAGTTTAAATTGAAGTCTCTAAGAAGGAAGTTTATGGTATTCTCCCTTCACTAAGAGTCATATAATAGTTGTTTGGAAAAATATATAAACATCACATCCTCATGATTATCACTTTTAAATTTTATACTTTTTTTTTGAGTAATATTTCTTATACACATCCACCATGGGGATTGAACCCGGGTCACATCATCGATAAAAAAATAGCACTTTGTGAATTAATAATGAATAACCCAAATAATTACAACATGATATCTTAAGGTTCAATGGTATATATATATATATATATATATATATATATATATATATATATATATATATATATATATAATAAGTGCATGATGGTGAAGATAAAAATCAAACTCCCCTAAGTCGTAAGTTATAAGTTATAAAAGTATAATAAAATGTTACCTAAAAAGGACATTGATGTAAAAGGGTCAAAATACAAAATGAACAATGGGCCTGACAAGTTGGTTTTCGTAATCTAACACTAATCCATTTTGAAATGAAAATACATATTGTTTGAGAATTTGAATTTTATTTTCATATAAACAAAGACTAAGTGATGGCTTTCTCGATTATTGATAGAAAGAAGCATTTGGCTTTTGCTTTACCTTTTTATGTGGATTTTGATGTATAACTTTATTACTTTAGATTCACTTTACATTGGAATCAATAATATAAAAATTATAATGAAGTATTTAAAAAGAAATGTGTTAATTGGGTTTACTATAAATGATCTCAATTTCAATTAGCTCTTTGGTGAAAACTATAAATAAAGTTGTTATCAATTATTATATTATTATCTATTTATCTAGTTAAAAAATATGAATAGAACCTTTTACAAGTAGTTGTAGGGGAGAAAGAAACATGGTATTGCAAAACAATTTTAGTTTATTTTATACCAAAATTTTTGTTAAAAATGTAACATGGTCAACTTCATCAAGAAATAAGTCCTACTCTAATTGAGAATGTGAGGAAGGTGTATATTAACAAAATGTTTATTGTGAATGAAGCTTAGAATAAAAATAAAATATATATATATTTTAAAAGTAAGGTTTTGAAAGGGTTGCCTAGAGAAGAAGGGATTTGTGGAGGGACATTTTTTGCAGGACTGCCCAAACTATCGAACTCATTTCGGCCATATCTCACTCATCCGGACTTGGATTGAGCTAAAATTTTGAGGGTAGATGCCTGAAAAACCCTAGAATGTCTCCACCAATTTTCATATCATTTGGAGCAACATAGATCCTAGAGCATCCCTATGTGTGAACAAGATATTTGGCAAGCGGCTATGCGAGGGTTTCATATGGGTTGAGTGCAAGCAGCTCCAGAGGTTGGTTTTTAGGGCCTTCGGGCCCTAGCGACCAATATTTTTGTGGTTTATGCTCAATATTTTAGTAGGAAATGTTGTAGGGGATCCAAGATGGGTTAGAAATTTATCTTTCAACAGATCATACTGTGAACTTGAGTGACAATGGCTTCCAATTTGTTGCACAAAAGAAAAGTGAAAACCATACCTTTCCACGGCGTCTAGGGCAAGGATTAAAGAGATCACGAAACAAGTTTCAAGCAGTTGATCAAAAAATGGCTCATATCTCAAGTGAATCTGGTGCTAAGGTGCACCCACAAAATAATTCTACTATGAAAACCCCTATCAAGGGTAAGAATTTCAAAGACTCAGCCCCAAAAATGAATTTTAGGGATGCCCTCCATGGTGGACAACCTCAGCCCAATGCTAATATCAATCTTAGGGCTTCCCATAAACCTCTAAGAATGCCTAAGATTGATCCTAGGAAAACGGAGTCAGGATGTCTTAAAGCAGTGATGGAACTCCTATTGTTAAGCTTGATATGGGTAACATTCAGATTGGCATTGAAGATCTGGAAAAAAGAGGACTAATTTGTCGATTCGTGGGTTTTCGTCCGAGTCTATCTACTTTCAAAGTTTGGGCTACAAAAAGCTAGAAAACTAAAGGTGAGTTACAAATCTCTATTTATCCAAATGGTTATTTTCTTGTTTTATTTGCTAATAATGAAGATAGAGAGAAAAATTTTCAAGGGGGTCCTTGGTTTTTTGGAAGGGCAGGGCTTTTCATGAAGCCCTGGCATACTAAATTTAAAGCCGAAGAAGAGATGCCTTCTATAGATCCCGTGTGGGTTAGACTCTTTGGCCTCCCTATTGAATTTTGGAATCCTACTATTTTTTCTTCAATTGGAAACTCTTTAGGAACTTTTATGATGACTGCTGATTGTACTCAAAATTTTGAACATATTATTTATGCTCGGATTTGTGTTTTAATGGATTTTGACAAACCCCTACCTAAAAATATCACATTACAATTTGGGGAAGACACTTGGGAGCAAGTAGTGGACTATGAGAACATTCCTTTTCGTTGTAGAATTTACCATGAATATGGTCATTTGGCCAGTGCTTGCCCAAATAAAATTCCTTATCAAAAGAAAGAAGATATAAACTCAACATGTTTCCAAATACCTAAGAAGAAGAACACTCAGAAAAAACTAGTTATGAAGGATCAATCAAAGTCATCTGCTAATATGTTTGAAATCCTTTCCACAAATGATGTCCCAAGTGAGGAAGAGGAAATAATGGAAACTGAAATCTTAGAAACACAATTTAAATATGAAGGGAAGAACTCAGAGACAAACCAACAAATCAAAGGTTTTCAACGAAAAAAAGGGAGAAAATTTACACAAGAAAAACAATCTTTCAAATGTCAAAACTTCAAATAATGCAGGTCCCAATATAGACTCCGTTGAACCATCTAGTAAAATTTTGGTTGTGTACGAGCATTCTTCAAGGTTAGAAGCCATCTCAGATTCAATTGGAATAAGTCAAGAAACAGGGAAAAAAATTGAAGATGGATTCTAATCAAAAAGTAGGTCGCAAGACCAATCAATATCATATGGTAAAAGAAGGTGAAAAGCTTGTAGAGGAAGGTAAGATTAATGCCCTTCCCAACTTTTTTAGCCTTGGTATTAATGAAGATCATCACTTGGAATATTAGAGGACTCAAAGGGAGTCTTTCAAAACAAAATGAAATTAGAAGAATGATTCAGATAAATCATCCACATCTTGTTTTCCTTCAAGAAATAAAGATGTCAATGGAGGATATGGACTCAATTGCCAGTAAAATTTGGCCAGCTGGAAAAGTGGTTTCCCTCAGTTCCCAAGGGACTTCTGGTGGCATTGCTTGTCTTTGGGACCCAAAAGAGGTAGTTATTCACCATATGGTTGGCAGTTGGGGTCTTTTGGCTATAGCTATTCAAAGTAGACATTCCAACCAAATTATGCTCTACATTACTGTTTATGCTTCGACTTCTTTGGAGGAAAAAAGAAGATAGTGGAAGGATATTACTCATATTATCTCTCATTTTCTTGAATCTTGGATCTTGATCGGAGGAGATTTCAATACCATCCTCTCTCTAGATGAGAAAAGGGGGGAAATAGAAATTTGGACAAAAGCACTGACCTCATGAGCGAATATATTGCAAACCTCCATCTTGTGGATATCCAACTAGATAATGGCCTTATGACTTGGTCTAACAGAAGGCAAGGCTTAGCTTGTATAATGGAGAGATTGGATAGGTTTTTTCTCTCTGAAAATTTCTTAATCCATGGTCACATTCCTAAAGTGAAGACTCTTAATAATGTTGGTTCGGATCATTGGCCAGTCATGGTGGAAATGTGGAAAACCAATGTGAGTTTCTCTCCTTTTCGTTTTCAATTAATGTGGCTTAGAGACATTTCCTTTAGACCTCGTGTGCAACAATGGTGGAAGGAAGGTAAACCTAGGCATGGGACTAAGATGTTCTATTTTGCCAAAAGACTACAATACATTAAATCCAAAATCAAGACTTGGAACTGGAAAGAGTTTGGGGATGTTCATAAAAAAAAACATGAAGTTATTGCTCATCTTGAAAATTTGAATAAGAAAATCCGTTTAGATGGCCTCAAAGAGAAGAGAAGTGCAGATGAAATTAAACTCACAACTCAGTTAGAGGAATGGGAAAAAAGAGAAGAAATCTTATGGAAGCAAAAATCTAGAATTCAATGGCTCAAAGAAGGAGATCGAAACACAAATTTCTTCCACAAATCTCTTCTAGCTCGAAGATCTCACAACTTTATTTCTTCCTTAAAATCAGATTCTGGAGATGTTGTTTATACTTGGGATGGCATGAACTCTATTGTTGTTGATTACTTTTCCAATATTTTTGCTGCTACTCCTCTTGAATCAACTTCACAACAAAATGTTCTTCAAGCAATCCCTTCTCTTATCACTTATGAGGAGAACTCTATTTTTATTGCTCCCATTACTATCAATGAGATTCAAAATGTAGTTTTTAAAATGCAAAAAGGGAAAACCCTAGGTCCTGATGGTTTTCCCATTGAGTTCTACCAAGAGTTCTGGGATATCCTTCATGTTGATTTATTAGAGGTGGTGGAAGAAGCCAGGAAAGCCAAAGAAATTTTGAAGGTTATCAATAAAACTTATATTACTCTTGTTCCAAAAGCTCAAGAGGTTGATCATATCTCAGCTTTTAGACCTATTGCTTTATGTAATGTTCTTCTCAAAATCATTACTAAAATCATGGCAGAAAGGTTGAAGCCTCTTTTGCATAAGATTATTTCCCCGCAGCAAGGGGGTTATGTGGAAGGACGTCAAATAGTAGATGAGATAGTTCTTGCTCAGGAAGCCATCCATTCCATGGATATGCAAAAATCTCCTTCCATGTTCATTCGGTTAGACTTATCCAAAGCTTATGACAGAGTGGATTGGCACTTCCTTATCAAAGTTTTGAGGCAATTTGGTTTCTCTAAGGATTGGATGGATTGGATTATGGGATGTATCTCTTCAGTTTCCTACTTAGTTCTTATCAATGGTAGGCCTTCTCAATCATTCCCAGCTTCTAGAGGTATTAGGCAAGGTGACCTTCTATCCCCTTATTTATTCATCATTCTTGTTGAATGCTTGGGTAGGACTATAACCAAAAAGAGGGAAAAGAAAACCCTTGAGGGAGTTACCATTGCTCATGGAGCTAGACCTATCTCTCATCTTCAATTTGTGGATGACTCTACTCTTTTAGGTAAAGCTACAGTTAAGGAAGCTTCTAATATTAAGCAAATCATTAGCTATTTTTCTAAGGCTACTGGGCAGTTGATCAATGAAGACAAATCTAAAGTTATTTTCTTTCACTGCTCTGCTAGACAAGAATCCATGGTCTTGGATAAATTAATATATAAGAAGACCTCCCTTCCAATCACTTATTTAGGTATTCCCATAAATATTCAAAGGTAGAAAAATAAATATTGGAATTGGTTGTTGGACAAAGTCAAGAAGAAAATTGGAAAGTGGACCAACAGGTGGCTTTCTTCTAGGGGTAGAATCACCTTGGTAAAATCAGTCCTTCAAGCTATTCCTATTTATGTTTCTTCCATTTTGAATATCCCAAAGGCTGTTCTTTGAGAATTGGATCAAATCAGTCATCATTTCCTTTGGAGTGGTACTAAGGAGAAAAGAAAATGGGCCTTGGTGAAATGGGATACTTTATGTCTTCCTAAGAATGAAGGGGGTTAGGATTCTGGTCTTCTATTAATAACAACAAAGCTTTAGCTGCTAAATTATATTGGAGGATGTTGCATAACCCCAATGCTCTTTGTTGGCAATTTTGGGTACTTTGGGTACATTGCCTTTGCTCAAGTGTATAAGTTGTCATTGATGTCAAGAAGCTCTTGAAGGAATTTGATTTGATGTCAAATAATTTGTTTTGATGAAGGTTACGGCATGACAGTTTTCAAAGGTCTTTTGTAAACGCCAAGTTGGCAGGTTTAAAGATTACGGTGGATGCATTAGTTTAATGCATTTGGGTCCAGGAGGAAGTATTTATTTAAATAATTAAAAACCTTGTTAAGGTTCCCTTTAATTATTTTTAAATAAATATTAAATTATTGTTTGCAATGGGTTCTCCTAACCCATGGCGCTTGTATGTTTTAAGATTGTGGGCGCTAGCCAAGACCTCCGTCGACGTGTTAAACTCCTCGCCGACGTCAAGAGCTTATGGTAAAAATGCATATAAATCTCCCTCGATGAAAATCAAGAATTATCCCATCCGCATTTTGAAAAGAGTTGCTCGTTGTGAATTCGTGATCTGTTGTTCGATTTCTTCCTCACTATGATTTCGTGATTCGTTGTTCGGATTTCTTCTTCGATTGTGTCTTCGCCATTTTCGTGAATCCCTGTTCATTTTTTTGTACTCGTCGTTTGTCGTAAATCCGCCGTAAGGTTTTCGTCTTCGTGTTCACGTCAAAAGAAAGGGAGGCACTATTGTTTTATTTAATCCCTGGCATAGAAGGAACAAGGCTAACAGCGTGAGGTTTAAACCTCACCGGGCGCCTTTGGCGCACCGGTAGCGGCTAGGCTATTGGCGCGCTACCCGAACGGGAGGTTTCGCATTCGAATAACGCGAAAGGGTTTTTCATCGTGAAGTGGATGCAGCGGGTGGTGTTAGAATTCGTGCGCAATTTCTCCATAGCACGATTTTTGATGTTGGCCAAGGTATTTTCGAAATTAATTTTTGCTAAGTGTATTTTGCGGATGGAGGAAGTTTATTAGAGGGAAAAATAGCTTAGGAGTTATAAGGAGTTTAAAGCTTGTTTTATTTTGATAAAAGATTCTTTTGAAGGTGTTGTTTGAAATATCTTATTGCATTCTTATGAGAGATAAATTTTATTTTTGATAAGACTATAAGGGAGAAATAAGGTGTATAAGGGATAAATTTTTCTTGTAATGTTGAGAGTGCTTTTGGTTGATTATGGAAATGAAAGCATGATGTTTTAAGGTTAAAATTGCTTCTTGTGTGAAGTTGTGAAACCTTAAGTGGGCAGCTTTGAGATTGACATTTGCTTTCATTAAATTGGTAATAATCAAGCTATTCTTTACTTGGTTAAAGTGTTGGGCTTACTCCTTTGTTGATGATTTGAAAAGTTGTTTTGTGCTATTGTGATTTGAGTTGGTGGATGCTTTTTGTTCAAACAATATTGGAGAGAAAAGGAGTTCTACTTGTTTCCTTTTCTAATGTTGATTGTGAAATGCTTCAAGGTTGTGTTTTGAGCTGAATGGTGTTGATTGAACCTTGTTTGATGAGCATTGTTGTTGAAGCCCTAATTGATGGTGAAAATAACATGAGTATCATTGTTATGTGATTCTTTGCATAGTTGGCAATTGTTGGGGTTTCATGTTCTTGAAAGAAAGCATTCTATCCTATCCATTTCAGATATTGAGTTGAGTTTTCAGATTTGAGATTGAGTTTGAGCTGAGTTGATTTGAGTTGAGTTTTGAGATTGGGAGTTGAGTATAGAACATATTGAGTCTCTAAAAATTCTCTTTATGCTTCTATGAGTTTGACAAATCACATTGGGTCTCTAAAAATTCACCTTGTGATTTCCTACTAAGAAAGTTTTTTTTCTTGGTGAGCTTGCTGAGTTTTGGATAGGTTTCGATGGGGACTTGTGAGCAGTTTTGGACAGGTTTCGGTGGGGACTTGTGAGCAGATTTGGACAGGTCCTAGCAGAGGACTTGTGAGTTGAGTTTGATAGTTCTATCAGAGAACTTGAGGACAAAGGTGCACTAGTTCTTTGAGAAGAACTTGAGGATAGATTTGGCAAGTCTTTGAGAAGGCTTGTGTGTAGAGGATTGATTTGTTCAAGCTTGGTTGGACGGATCGAGGATAGAGGAAGACTTGTACTAGATACTGAGTGTTTGGTATAGGTTGTGAGTCTATGGACGTGATCATAGAAGGCAAAGGTCTCTTAGGCTAAGCATTGAGGATAGGAGGTCTTCGGTGGAAAGGAGTTCCACGTGTTGGCAAGAGGTAGAGGTAGTTGATCTTCTAAGGGATCATTTCCAGAGCAGAGGGGAAGGTATCTCCTTTGAGCAGAGGCTCATAAATTCTGATTAGGGGAAGGTATCTCCTTTGGGCCGAGGCTCATAAACATTGTAATTGGGAAGGATTCCCAAAGAACTTTGAGATAACTTTTAGAGAAAAGTTTTGTGGACGTAGCCTAGCCATTTTGGGTGAACCACGTTAAAATTGGTGTCACTTTGTGGATGATATTGTGCATTGCTTTGATATTGCTTTGGGTATATTGCTTTACTATTTTGAAGTATAAAGGAAAAAATAAAAAGAGGTCTTATACTTGTTCACCCCCCCTCTAAGTATAAGCTTGTGTTCTTCAATTGGTATCGAAGCAGGTGCCTTCGAAAAGTTTAACAACTTGAAGGAAAAGCTAGTAAAGAACACAATGGATCATTCAAGTGGCAATGCAACACCTATTCTTGATGGGTCAGATTTTGGTCTTTGGAGTGCAAGGATGAAGGTTCATCTAATGGCACTTGGGAATGAGGTTTGGGAAGTGATTGAAGATGAGTACACTATTCCTGAACATGGTCCTAATACTAAAGAAGAAAGGCTCCTACATCATAGCAATTCAAAAGCAATGAATGCAATCCTGAAAGGCTTACAGAAAGTAGATCTCACCAAAGTGATTCACTACAAGACAACTAGTGAAATGTGGAAACAGTTGAAGGTGGTTCATACAGGTGATACAAATGTCGAAAAGGCCAAGTTGAGACACTTCAAAGGTATGTTTGAACAACTCAAGATGAATGATGATGAAAATATTAGTGACTACATGCTTCGTATGGATGAGGTTGTTAACTCCATGAAAGACTTAGGTCTTGAGCTTGCTGAAAATGATGTTTGTGATAAGATTTTAAGATCTCTTCCTAATAGATTTAGTGAAAATATTTCTGCTATTGAGGAAGCTAAAGATTTGGATAAGTTGAAAAAGGATGAGCTCCATAGTATACTTGCAGACATTTGAGTTGAGAACTCAAGTGAAGGTTGATGTCAAGAAAGAGGCAGCTTTCAAGGCTACCAAGAAATCCAAGGGTAAACAGCTTCAAGATAGTGATGAGTCTTCTAGTTATGAAGAGGCATATTACAACAAGAAAGGCAAGTTCTCTAGAAAACACAAAAGTATTGAAAATATAAGATGTTTCAATTGTGGAAAGTTTGGTCATTATGCTACTGATCGTACTGTTCCCAAGAATGAAAGTGATGAAGATAAACAGGATTCTAAGAGCAAGGATTCTGAAAAGCACAAGCATCACAGGAAGAACAAAGATGAGCACAACAATCAAGGAAAGAGGTATTCTCACAAGCACAAGAAGAGTTTCTACCTAGACAAAGCAAGTAAGTGTTCTAGTAGTGATAGTGAAAGTTCTTCAAGTGATGATGAAAATGAGATGTTGTTCATATCGAAAAAAGAGGAAGAACCGAAACATAGATTCATTATCATGAAATGTCTTAGATGTGGAAACTTTGGTCACCTTGAGGATGATTGCACAAATAATGATTTGGTTTCTAGTATGTATGAGGATGCTTCAGAAAACTATAAGGAAGATGCATGTATGGTTTTTGAAAAGGGTAGCACCTCTAGTGATAAGAAATCTGAAAAAGGCTTTGATGATTCAAAAAGCAAACAAATAGAGGAAGATATAGAGGAAGGTGAAGTAGATCTTGAAGGTGAACTTATTAGTGCTCTTAGTGCTTTGAAAAAGGAAAGAAAGAAGAATGCTAGACTCAAGGATAAGTTAGATGAATGTTGTATGGAGAGAGATGATCTTATAGAAAGTCTTGACTTCTCTATAGCTAAGACACAAGAACTCAAGGATGAGTTAGAGTCTAAGGTTCTTGAGTATAGTGAGTTAGAATAGAAAATGGCTTCTTTGAAAGAGGAAACTAAAGAGTACAAGGATAAGCTTTACGAGGTTTCAAGATAGCTCCAAAAAGGTTAAGTCACTCATCAAAGGTCAAAGAAAGACAACAGATAAAATAGGCCTTGGTTTTGTTAAGCCACACAAGGAACAAGTTGGAGAGTCTAGTAAGAGACTCCAAAAGGAAGAGAGTTCTGATGAGGAAAGTACTTTAGAAAAGGAGTCCTTGAATGATAGATGCACGAAACAGAATAACAGAATTCAGAATGAGAAGAAGAAGTTTTCGAACCCAGGAGGTCAAATAAAGGAAAGTTTCAAGGCAGATGTTTTGCTTGTCATAGGTTTGGTCACATGGCTTCACATTGCATGGCTCAAGTGAAGAAGGTAAATGAAAATTTTAGAAGTGCTAGTTTCTTTCAAGGGTATTGCTACTCTTGTCAATAGTTTGGGCACAAGGCAGTTTATTGCAAGGCAAATAACAGGAACAAGTTTGATCAGAATAGGTTTGGTCAGAATAGGTTTGGTCAGAACAGGTTTGGTCAAGACAGGTTTGGTCAAAACTGGTGGATTCAAAGATCAGGTTTACCTCAGAGAAACAACATCGTCAAGTGTTTCAAGTGCAACAATGAAGGTCACATAATCGGACAGTGTAGAGCTAAAATTCTAGAATACAAGAACAGTAACAGTGGCATGATCGGGTCCAACGATCAAGGCATTGACAAGAACAGAGGATGAGAACAAGAACAAGAACAGATGACAAGAACAGGAATATGGACAAAGAGTTCAAGAGAAGGCCCGGCAAGGAAGTTATAGACACTGATGATGATCGGTGCCTAATGGGAGTTTTACTCCCACCCCAAAATTAATCACCTCATCAGGAGGTGGGGGAGGGACTAAGCTAAGAGGCTCATTCTTAGTCCCGAGCCCCAAAGGTGACCCTTTGCCATTGATGACAAAGGGGGGAGAGATATGAGTAAGGGGGAGAGCTTCAAAGTGAAGAGGAGAGCTTCAAGTCAGGGGGAGCAAAACTTCAAAGGAAGATTCTCAGTTGTGGGCATAGTTGGTCAGTTGTTAGCATAGTTGGTTTCAGTTTTGGCTCTTGAGAAGTGTTTTCAGTAAAGGTTTGCCATCAATGACAAAGGGGGAGATTGTTGGCAATTTTGGGTACTTTGGGTACATTGCCTTTGCTCAAGTGTATAAGTTGTCATTGATGTCAAGAAGCTCTTGAAGGAATTTGATTTGATGTCAAATAATTTGTTTTGATGAAGGTTACGGCATGACAGTTTCAAAGGTCTTTTGTAAACCCCAAGTTGGGAGGTTTAAAGATTACAGGTGGATGCATTAGTTTAATGCATTTGGGTCCAGGAGGAAGTATTTATTTAAATAATTAAAAACCTTGTTAAGGTTCCCTTTAATTATTTTTAAATAAATATTAAATTATTGTTTGCAATGGGTTCTCCTAACCCATGGCACTATGTTTTAAGATTGTGGGCGCTAGCCAAGACCTCCGCCGACGTGTTAAACTCCTCGTCGACGTCAAGAGCTTATGGTAAAAATGCATATAAATCTCCCTCGATGAAAATCAAGAATTATCCCATCCGCATTTTGAAAAGAGTTGCTCGCTGTGAATTCATGATCTGTTGTTCGATTTCTTCCTCGCTGTGATTTCGTGATCCATTGTTCAGATTTCTTCTCCGATTGTGTCTTCGCCGTTTTTGTGAATCCGCTGTTCATTTTTTTGTACTCGCCATTTGTCGTAAATCCACCGTAAGGTTTTCATCTTCGTGTTCGCGTCAGAAGAAAGGGAGGCACTATTGTTTTATTTAATCCCTGGCGTAGAAGGAACAAGGCTAACAGCATGAGGTTTAAACCTCATCGGGCGCCTTTGGCACATCGATAGCGGCTAGGCTATTGGCGCGCTACCCGAACGGGAGGTTCCGCATTCGAATAACGTGAAAGGGTTTTTCATCGTGAAGTGGACGCAGCGGGTGGTGTTAGAATTCGTGCGCAATTTCTCCATAGCACGATTTTTGATGTTGGCCAAGGTATTTTCGAAATTAATTTTTGCTAAGTGTATTTTGCGGATGGAGGAAGTTTATTAGAGGGAAAAATAGCTTAGGAGTTATAAGGAGTTTAAAGCTTGTTTTATTTTGATAAAATATTCTTTTGAAGGTGTTGTTTGAAATATCTTATTGCATTCTTATGAGAGATAAATTTTATTTTTGATAAGACTATAAGGGAGAAATAAGGTGTATAAGGGATAAATTTTTCTTGTAATGTTGAGAGTGCTTTTGGTTGATTATGGAAATGAAAGCATGATGTTTTAAGGTTAAAATTGCTTCTTGTGTGAAGTTGTGAAACCTTAAGTGGGCAGCTTTGAGATTGACATTTGCTTTCATTAAATTGGTAATAATCAAGCTATTCTTTACTTGGTTAAAGTGTTGGGCTTACTCCTTTGTTGATGATTTGAAAAGTTGTTTTGTGCTATTGTGATTTGAGTTGGTGGATGCTTTTTGTTCAAACAATATTGGAGAGAAAAGGAGTTCTACTTGTTTCCTTTTCTAATGTTGATTGTGAAATGCTTCAAGGTTGTGTTTTGAGTTGAATGGTGTTGATTGAACCTTGTTTGATGAGCATTGTTGTTGAAGCCCTAATTGATGGTGAAAATAACATGAGTATCATTGTTATGTGATTCTTTGCATAGTTGGCAATTGTTGGGGTTTCATGTTCTTGAAAGAAAGCATTCTATCCTATCCATTTCAGATATTGAGTTGAGTTTTCAGATTTGAGATTGAGTTTGAGCTGAGTTGATTTGAGTTGAGTTTTGAGATTGGGAGTTGAGTATAGAACATATTGAGTCTCTAACAATTCTCTTTATGCTTCTATGAGTTTGAAAAATCACATTGGGTCTCTAAAAATTCACCTTGTGATTTCCTACTAAGAAAGTTTTTTTTCTTGGTGAGCTTGCTGAGTTTTGGACAGGTTCCGGTGGGGACTTGTGAGCAATTTTGGACAGGTTTCGGTGGGGACTTGTGAGCAGATTTGGACAGGTCCTAGCAGAGGACTTGTGAGCTGAGTTTGATAGTTCTATCAGAGAACTTGAGGATAGAGGTGCACTGGTTCTTTGAGAAGAACCTGAGGACAGATTTGGCAAGTCTTTGAGAAGGCTTGTGTGCAGAGGATTGATTTGTTCAAGCTTAAGCATTGGATAGATCTGACAGACAGAGGAAGACTTGTACTAGATCGATTGACTATGTTTGGTACAGGTTGCTGAGCTACTGTGGACGTGATCATAGAAGGCAGAGGTCTCTTAGGCTAAGCATTGAGGACAGGAGGTCTTTGGTGGAAAGGAGTTCCACGTGCTGGCAAGAGGTAGAGGCAGTTGATCTTCTAAGGGATCATTTCCAGAGCAGAGGGGAAGGTATCTCCTTTGAGAAGAGGCTCATAAATTCTGATTAGGGGAAGGTATCTCCTTTGGGCCGAGGCTCATAAACATTGTAATTGGGAAGGATTCCCAAAGAACTTTGAGATAACTTTTAGAGAAAATTTTTGTGGACGTAGCCCAGCCATTTTGGGTGAACCACGTTAAAATTGGTGTCACTTTGTGGATGATATTGTGCATTGCTTTGATATTGCTTTGGGTATATTGCTTTACTATTTTGAAGTATAAAGGAAAAAATAAAAAGAGGTATTATACTGTTCACCCCCCCTCTCAGTATAAGCTTGTGTTCTTCACTCTTTGGGTCAATAATATTCATGCTAAATATGCTAAGAACAAAAATCCTGAAGACCTTGTTCGCTATCAACTTCCTACCAAAGGTTCTCCCATTTTGGTAGTTCTTAAGGCTGGTGAGGATTTGATAAAGAAAAAATTATTTTGGATCATTCATAATGGTCAATAGGTAAATTTTTGGATAGATTATTGGGATGGTCACAAGCCTTTGATAACTCAGTTTCCCATTGGAGGCCTTTGATGGAGGAGCTTCACCGAGCTAATTGGATAAAGGTGGCTAATTATTGTCGGTACCATACTGGTAATTCAAAGGTTGGTAGATATTGGATCCCTATTGAGGACTGGCCTATTCAAATCCTAGAAAGGTAAAGACAAGATATCCAAGGCATCCTTCATATGAGATCCCTCTCTTGGTCCCATGAAAAATATTGTTTTAGATGGAACAACACTACTAAGGGTGAGTATTCATTTGCTCAAGGTTATTTGACCTTATGCCATAATAATCCCAACCATTCTTCTAACATATTTTCTCGATTGTGGGCTCAAAAGATCTAGCCTAAGGTGAGGCTCTTTAATTGGATTTTATTGCATCATAGTGTGCTTACTGGTGAGCAACTTGTGAAGTGTGGTTTTCATGGCCCTTTTAGATGTGAAATGTGTGAAGAGAATGTAGAAACTCTCAACCATATTTTTATTGAGTGTACTTTAACCTTTGAGCTATGGAGGAGAATGGCCACTTTACTTGGCTTACAGTGGTCCAATTTTTTTACTTTTGAACAACTTTGGAGGGATTGGCCTAATCAAGAGGGTGTTGATCATTTTATTAGGCAGTTAGTTTGGATGGGTTCTACCATTCTTCTTTGGAATATTTGGAATGAAAGAAACAACCAAATTTTTAATCAAGATAGGAAGGATATTCACTATAATTGGCAAAAGACCATAGCCAACTTAGTTGAATCAGTCCATCAACTCCTTAATCACCCCCAAAACTCCCACCAAAGATGGGATCAAGTGATGCAAAGATTGAAGATTAAATCTTCTAAGGGCAACCAACTTAAAGGGAATGTGAGTATTAGTAAGATGGATAGGACAAGAAATTGGCAACCTCCTCCTAAGGATTTTGGAAAAGTCAATATTGATGGAGCCTCTAGAGGGAACCCTGGAAAAGCCAATGTGGGAGGAATTATTCAGATGGTTCCCTGGTTTTTACTTTTGTTGAGAATTTGGGTATTCTTTCTAATAACCTTGTTGAGGGGTATGGTATCCTAAGAGGCCTTTAGGAGGCTACTAAGGTTGGATGGGAAAAGGTGTTAGTTGAGTCTGACTCTCAACTTATGATTAATCTCTTGAAGACTCCTTCTAAGAATCATAAGGTGGATTGGAGAATAAAAAGAATTATTGAGAAGATTCAATTAATCCGGATGGGATTTTTGAAAGTTGATTACAATCATGTGGTCGAGAGATCAAAACAAGAGTGTTGATGCTTTAGCTAATTGGGCTTTGGACAAAGGTGATCTTACTTGTTATGGCCACCCTCCTAGATGGTGGGCTTCTCAAATTAGGGAAGCTCTTCTTTCTATCATTTCTTTGGATGGCTCCAGTTTTGAAGGTACCTAGTTTCTTCTTGCTTTTTTTTTTGCTTCTCTTTGGTTCATTCAAATTTTTTTACTTCGCTAGCTCATTCTATTCTTTATTTTGTTTCCTCTGTTGATTCTTGCCTTAATAGCCTTCTGGTCTAGATAGGTCATTTTTATGTTCAATTTTTCTTTTTTCTTTTTTGTTTTTTTTTTTTTAGTTTTTTAAGGTGGGTGGGTTCTTTTGTTTTGTTTTGTTTTTGTGTTCTTTGTGTTGTTTTTTGTTGTTTTGTGTTTTTTTTAATGTTTTTTGTTATTGTTCTTGTGTTTTTTCGTTCTTGTTCTTGGGTTTCTCTTTGTTTGTGTTAATTCGTATTTTTATGTGTGAGTGTTTTCTATGTTTTTTTGTTTTTGTTTATTGTCTGTTGTTGGTTGTTTTTTATTTTTATTTATTTTTTATTTTTTATTTTTTAGGTTTTGGTTGTGTTTATTTTTCATGTTTTTTTGGGTTACGTCTTTGTAGTGTTTTGTTTTGTTTTTGTGTTCTTTGTGTTGTTTTTTGTTGTTCTTGTGTTTTTGTTGTTTTGTGTTTTTTTTAATGTTTTTTGTTATTGTTCTTGTGTTTTTTCGTTCTTGTTCTTGGGTTTCTCTTTGTTTGTGTTAATTCGTATTTTTATGTGTGAGTGTTTTCTATGTTTTTTTGTTTTTGTTTATTGTCTGTTGTTGGTTGTTTTTTATTTTTATTTATTTTTTATTTTTTTATTTTTAGGTTTTGGTTGTGTTTTTTTATGTGGTTCTTGTGTTTTTTTATGTGGTTTTAGGTTTTGTTTTTGTCTTGTTTGTGTTTTTTTATGTGGTTCTTGTGTTTTTCTTTGTGGTTCGTATTGTGGTTTCTTTTATATTATTATGCGTGTTTGGTTGTGTTTTTGTTTTTGACACACTCAAGGAGCATGTTTTTTATTTTATTTTATTATTTTTGTTGTTATTTACTTATTTTTAAATTGGTTTTGTGTGTTTGTTTGCTCCTTGAGTATGTCAAAGGTGGTAGGCTAGGTCCGAGTCCTAGGCATTTTTGGCGGAATGGATACCCTTGCCTCCTTGGGTCTTACCCGAAAGTGGCATCCCTTTTGATATGTTTTCCACAAATAACAAAAAATAAAGAAAGGATTGCTCATTCCCTTATTACAATAGGTCATATCAAATAGTCACATCAAGCTATATAGCCTTTTTTTATGCCACTGGGATTTGAACCTTGGCATAGACTACACCATCCATATGTCTCAACCATTGAACCAAGGCCCCATTGACATTTTTAAAATATAATTAAATATACATTAAATTATGTTTAATAATAAATATCATCCTTATTTTTAAAATTTTTATAAGGATAAATTGGATATATTCCATGTTTTTGTAGAAAACATCCTAGAAGGGATGCCACTTTCGGGTAAGACCCAAGAAGGCAGGACTCGAACCTGGCCTACCATCTTTGACATACTCAAGGAGAAAACAAACACACGATAAGATTAAAATAAATAAATAAATAAAAATAATAAATAAATAAATAAACATGCTCCTTGAGTGTGTCAAAAAGATAAAGCACAACCAAACATACATAAAAAGATTAAAAAAACCACAACACGAACCACATAGAAAGAACACAAGAACAACATAACAAAACACAAACATGAAAAAAACAACAGAACACTACAAAGACATAACCTACAAAAACAACCAAAACCTAAAAAATTAAAAATAAAAAAACAACCAACAACAGACAATAAAAAAAACAAAAAACATAGAAAACACTCACACAAAAACATGAATTAACACAAACATACATAAAAACAAGAACAAGAACAACAAAAACACAAGAACATAACAAAAACAACACAAAGAACACAAAAACAAAACAAAAAAAAGAAACACACACACCTAAAAAAACTAAACAAAAAAAACAAAAAAGAAAAAAGAAAAAAAAAGAACATAACAATGACCTTTCTAGACCAAAAGACTATTAAGGCAAAAATCAATAGAGGAAACAAAATAAAGACTAGTTTGAGCTAGGGAACTAAAATATCATAACCGAACCAAAAAGAAACAAAAATAAAACAAGAAGAAACTAGGTACCTTCAGAACTGGAGCCAGCCAAAGAAATGATAGAAAGAAGAGCTTCCCTTATTTGAGAAGCCCACAATCTAGGAGGGTGGCCATAACAAGTAAGATCACCTTTGTCCAAATACCAATTAGCTAAAGCATCAACACTTTTTTTTTGATATCTGACCACATGATTGTAATCAACTTTCAAAAATCCCATCTGGATTAATTGAATCTTCTCAATAATTATTTTAATCTCCAATAAACCTTATGATTCTTAGGAGCCTTCAAAAGATTAATCATGAGTTGAGAGTCAAACTCAACTAACACCTTTTCCCATCCAACCTTAGTAGCCTCTTGAAGACCTCTTAGGATACCATACCCATCAGCAAGGTTATTGGAAAGAATACCCAAATTCTTAGCAAAAGTAAAAACCAGGGAGACATATGAAAGCCTACCAATTCCTCCCACACTAGCTTTTCTAGGGTTCCCTTTAGAGGCTCCATCAGTATTGACTTTTACAAAATCCTTAGGAGGAGGTTGCCAATTTTTTGTCCTATCCATCTTACAAATACTCACATTCCCTTTAAGTTGGTTGCACTTAGAATATTTAATCTTCAATATTTGCATCACTTGATCCCATATTTGGTGGGCGTTTTGGGGGCGATTAAGGAGTTGATGTACTGATTCAACTAAGTTGGCTATGGTATTTTGCCAAATATAGTGAATATCCTTCTTATATTGATTAAAAATTCAGATGTTCCTTTCATTCTAGATATTCCAAAGAAGAATGGTAAAACCCATCCAAAGTAACTGCCTAATAAAATGATCAACACCCTCTTATTTAGGCCAATCCCTCCAAAGATGTTCAAAAGTAAAAAAATTAGACCACTGTAAACCAAGTAAATGTTGGAAATTTTGAATCCTCTAAGTCAAAGTTGTCATTGATGTAACCTGATAGAGTTATCACTCATCTCAAGAAATTCAACAAGAAATAAAGTCGCCCAAGTCATCCAAGAAAAAGCTTCATCAGTGCAAAAGTGAAAGGAAAATGGCTCCATAATATTTTAATATTATTGGGAGCACAGGTTAAATGATTGGTTTTTAAAAACCCAAGATGGGCTATTGCAAAATTTAAAAAGGAGGTTTAATAATTATTTATAAATCATTTAAATTCACAAGGAATTTAAATTTTATAAATAATACCAAGGTTGAGCATTAAGACAATGTTCTAAGGTTTTATTAAACCTAAGGTTGGCTTTTTAAGACAAAGTTCTAAGGTTGATTTTAATTTATAATATTTAAATTTAAATTTAAAATTAAATTTAAATTTATTATAAATTAAATTACATCGACGTCGAATTCATTTGAAGCATCAACGTGATGCTAAGGAAGGAAAAGACATTATATAAATGCCAAACAAATTCATTTACTAAGTATCCCTTGCTATTGTTTTCGAAGTGCATGCGAAAGAGATTTTTGTTTCAAAAGCCTTATGATTTTTGAGAAGTTTAAAGCTATGAAGATTCGAAATCCCTAAGTGTAAAGGCCAGTGTGGTCTAGTGGTATATTGGCTCAGTGCTAAGGAGGAGGTTCTAAGTTCGATTGGTGCGAGGTCTATTTTTTGGATTCCAAGGAAGAAGCGCTCTATGCGCTTGTTGTTTTTCAGAGGTTCGTTGTTCGAAGATATTGCATGGTGGACGTGCCCTTTTAGATACGTCATGATGCATGGCCCAACGACGGCTTGGCTGTGGCTAAAGCATTGGGAAGAAAATAGTCGGGGGATCGAATCCCGCCGAGGCCAAGGCAAGTTAATTTTTTTAAAATTTTGTTTAATATTTTATTTTTTGCCAAGGTTGCCTAAGGAGAAATAAGGTTACGGTATGCCCTAGAAAAGATAAATATTTCTGCTGATTTTCTTTGTGGAAGTATATCATATTATATATAATTGGAAAGCTATTTTTGAGAGCTACTTGTTTAGATTGCTTTGAGGGATAAATAAGGTGTGTGCAAGAGGATATTTCTAGTTTTGTAAAGGAGTTCCAAAAGTAAGTTTGATTCATTCTTTTGATGGATTATTTCTTGCATAAGAATGTTTGGTGCATTTTTATTTAGTAGGAGTAATAAGATGTTATTGAGATATTATTTTGATTATTGTGTTATTACTCATCACCTCTAACCCTTGTTGAGATTGGAAAAATAAAGTGTGTTGAGTGTGGCAAATTTAGTGGACAACTCATAAGGCATCAAAAAGGTATGGGCAATATTTTCATTGACTTATGTGGGTGATTGATTTCTGAAAATATATTTGGAGAGAAAAGGATTGATTGTGGTTAACCTTTTTTAGATTTGTTGGTTTAATGCTTCAAGGTTTTCTGAATTGAGAGTTGTGATTAAACCTTGTTTATAAGAATTGTTGTTGAAGCCCATTGGTTGTGCAAAGAACTTGAAATTGAGTTAGAAAAGAACAGAAGTATCATTGTTATGTGAGATTTGTTGTTTAGCATTATTGAAAATATTTTGAGTTGGTTGATACATGCTTGGACTAGGGTTTGTGAGAAAGGATTGATCCTTGAGGTGATTGGTTGAGTAGAGTTGATTGAGCCTAGTCAAGTGATTGTGTGAAGTGGTTGTTCAAGTTCCATGAAACAAACTATTCTATATTCTAATTTGAGTTGAGATTGAGATTTGAGAATAGAACATATTGAGTCTCTAACAATTATCTTTATGCTTCTATGAGATTGATTTGAGTTGAGATTGGGATTTGAGTATAGAACATATTGAGTCTCTAACAATTCTATTTATGCTTCTATGATATTGATTTGAGTTGAGATTGATATTTGAGAATAGAACATATTGAGTCTTTAAAAATTCTCTTTATGCTTCTATGAGACTTATTTGAGTTGAGACTGGGATTTGAGTATAGAACATATTGAGTCTCTAAAAATTCTCTTTATGCTTCTATGAGATTGACTTGAGATATTGATTGAGCATTGAGTATAGAACATATTGAGTCTCTAAAATTTTTCTTTATGATTCTATGTGATTTGAGGAAAGTCTTTGAGAAGTCTTGTGGACCTGTTGAGTAGATTTGAGCAGGTTCTATATGGACCTATTGAGTAGATTTGAGCAAGTTATGTGTGGACCTGTTGAACAGATTTGAGCAGGTTCTGTATGGACCTGTTGAGAAGATTTGGATAGGTTATGAGTGGTGATAAGGTTCTGTGTGGACCTATTGAGCATATTTGAGTAGGTTCTGAGTGGACCTATTGAGAATATTTGAGCAAGTCCTAGAGAGGAATAATTGAGCAGATTTGGACAAGTTCTGTGTGAGCTTGTTGAGCAAATTTGGATAGGTTCTGAGTGAGTCTATTGAGAAGATTTGAGAAGGTTTTATGTGGAATTGTTGAGTAGATTTGAGTAGGTTTTGTATGGGCCTATTGAGCAGATTTTAACAGGTTTTGTGTGGACCTATTGAGCAGATTTGAGTAGGTTCTATATGGACCTATTGAGCAGATTTGAACATGTTCTAAGTGGGTATGTTGAGCAGATTTGAGCAGGTTCTATGTGGACCTATTGCACATATTTGAGCAGGTTTTGAGTGGACCTATTGAGCAGATTTGAGTAGGTTCTAAGTGAACCTATTGAGTATATTTGAGAAGGTTCTGATTGAACCTATTTATAGAGCTTTGGAGGTGACAAAGTATATAGGATAGAGTCTAAATAGATAGAGATCCAGTAGCCAAGCTAATTAAAGACAAATATTCTAAGTGAGGAGTCTTCAAGTGGAGAGATATCCATCATTCAGTGTAGTAGAGAGACTAATTCTTCTAGAATATCACTAGCCAGAGCAGAAGGGGAAAAAGTTCTCCTATGGAAGATATCCACGAACTTGAGATTAGGAGATCAACATCTCCTTTGGACAGAGGTCCATAAACATTGTAATTGGGAAGGATTCCCAAAGAGATTATTTGAGAAATATTTAGAAGAAATATTTTCTCTATGGAGGTAGCCCACATTGGGTGAACCACATTAAAATTTGTCTCTCTATTATGTATGTTGTTCTATACATTGCTTTGATTAATGCTATTGATACTACTATTTATACACTGTATAATATTGAATTGAAAAGAAAAGTAAAAAGTAGTCTTATATTGTTCACCCCCCTCTCAGTATAAGCTTGTGTTCTTCAATTGGTATCAGAGCGGGTTCCTTTAGAAGAGTTTGACAACTTGAAGGAAAAGTGGTCTAAGAACATAATGGATCAAAAGGATGGGTTCTTCAATAATGTAGTACCAATATTTGATGGGAGTGACTTATTGTATTGGTGTGTGCTGATGATATTTCACCTGATGGCACGTGGCAATGAAGTTTGGGATGAAGTTGAATTTGGATATGATTTAGGAGCCAATCCTCTTACAAATAAGTAAGGTAAGCTTCTAATACATGCAAATTCAAGAGCTATAAATGCAATTATAAAATGGTTACGTAGATCAGAATCTATGAAGGTTATGGAATGTAAGACAACAAAAGACATGTGGGATCTATTGCATACCATATATGAAGGAGATAAAAATTTCAGGAAAGCTAATATTAGAAATATGAAAGGAGAATTTGAGAACCTAAGAATGCAAGATGATGAAAACATTCGTGACTATCTCATCAAGGTTGATGAACTTATACATGATATGAAAGGTCTTGGAATGAAGGTTGATAAATTAGATGCTTGTGATAAGATATTGAGAAATCTTCCAAAAAGGTATAGTGAAAAGGTTTCTTCTATAGAAACATCAATTGATAGTGATTATTTGACAAGGAATTCTTTTCTTGCAATGCTTACTACATTTGAGATAAGAAAAAAAGATTCTATTCCTCTAAAATAAGTTGCATTCAAAGTGGACAAAAATAAAAAGGGTAAGAAGTTAGAATTAAGTAGTGAATCTTCCAATGATGAAGAAGCTAACTATGGCAGAAGAGATAAAGGTTATAGAAGACCCATAGATGTAATATCTATTAAGTACTTCAATTGTGGAAAGTATGGACATTATGCAAAAGAGTGCAAAGAGCCCAAGAGCAACAATGAAGAAGAAAAATAGGATCACAGGTACAGGGAATTAGAAAGACATAGGTACCAAAAGAAGAGCAAGGATGGACAAAACAGACAAGGGAAGAAGTTCTTCCAAAGACAAAAGAGAAGCTACTATGCGGATAATGCAAGTAAGTACTTAGTTGATAGTGATACTAGTTTTTCAGACAATGATAAATATGAAGTCTTATTTATGGTTGAAGAAAAAGATCCAATTAAGAAAAAGACTCCAGTTATTATCAAGTTTTTTAGATGTGGTAGATTTGGACATCTTGAAGATGATTGCACAAGGGATGGTTATAGTTTCAGTGATGATGAATTTGAAGATACACTTGATAGACCCGATGAAAATCTTCTAATGGCATTAGAAGAAGAAGTGAGTGATTCTATAAGAGACAAGCCAAAAGGAAGTAATGATATGGACAAAGGCAAAAAAATAGAGGATTATTCAGTAGAGAATGGATATGATCTCAAGTGAGAACTTATCTATGCCCCTGACATAGTAAAGAAGGTAAGAAAGCAACACTCTAAGCTTGAAAGATAGTTTCAAGAATGTGATGAAGAAAGATTATTGCTCATAGAGGATCTAGAAAAGTCAAAAGCTAAGGCAAGCAATTTCAAATATTAGTTAGAAGAAAAGATCTTGGAATGTGAAAATTTAACACAATAAGTGGCCCTATTAATATAATATCTATATGATTCTAATAATAAGCTATACAAGTATGTAAACAATGCAAAGAGTGTGGATAAAATACTCAAGATACAAAGAAGAGCAACAAATAAGACATGTCTTGGTTCCAAACAGGTTCAAGAAGATAAGTTAACTACCAATTCCTAAGACACTTCAGAAGAATAGGATACTTCATAAGAGGGTTTCTCATATGAGAGCGGAAGTGAAAGTGAAACTCCTAAGGATGAGTCAGATTGTAGTGAGTCCAGCAGGAACAGGGACAATGAACAAAGAAGATTCATATGGAACAAAAATCAGAATAGGTCAAGAGGAACTAGAAGACCAATGGGGTCTAGGCAAGGTTTCTTCAATGGAAGATATTTTTCATGTCACAGGTTTGGGCACATGGCTTCACAATGCAGGACACATGAAATACAGGTAAATGGGAAAGGACAACTTTTCCAAGGATATTGCTACTCATGCAATGAGTTTGGTCACAAGGCAATGAATTGCAGGGTTCATGATAGAATAGGATATGGCTTCACTAGGATAAATTCTAAGACAGTTGCACATCCAAGGAATAATAAAATTAAGTTTTATAAGTGCAATAATGATGGTCACATAGAAATATGGTGTAGATAAAATATTCCAAAATCAAGCATGAACAAGAACAAGAACAGGAACAAGAACATAGAAGAGAATAAGAACATGAACATGAACAAGAACATGGATGAGAATAGGAACTTGAACATGGATGAGAACAGGAATAGGAACAAAAATAGTAACATGGATGAAAACAAGAACAAGAACAAGAACATAAGTGATGACAGGAACAAGGATGATGACTTGGAAAGAAACAGTGAGAGGATTAAAAAAACTCAAAAAATAAGAGAAAAATATAAAGACAAAGAGTAGTGCTTTTAGAAAGTAGAAATACGCCCACCCAAAAATTAACCACCTCATGTGGAGGTGGGGGAGGGGCTAATCTAAGAGGCTCATTCTTAGCCCCGAGCCCCAAAGGTGACCCTTTGCCATTAATGTAAAAGGTTATTGAGAGAGAGATTTGTTATGTGGAGAGATTTGATATTTGAGAGAGCATTAAGCCAGGGGGAGCAAAGTCCTAAGGGAAGCAGAAAAGAAGGTCAGGTTTCAGTAAAAGGATAAGGGTTGCCTTCAATGAAAAAGGGGGATATTTTTGGACATTTTGAGTCCTCTAAGTCAGAGTTGTCATTGATGTAACCTGATAGAGTTATCACTCATCTCAAGGAATTCGACAAGAAATAAAGTCGCCCAAGTCATCCAGGAAAAAGCTTCATCAACGCAAAAGTGAAAGGAAAAGGGCTCCATAATATTTTAATATTATTTGGAGCACAGGTTAAATGATTGGTTTATAAAAACCCAAGATGGGTTATTGCAAAAGTTAAAAAGGAGGTTTAATAATTATTTATAAATCATTTAAATTCACAAGGAATTTAAATTTTATAAATAATACCAAGGTTGGACATTAATACAAAGGTTCTAAGGTTTTATTAAACCTAAGGTTGGCTCTATAAGACAAAGTTCTAAGGTTGATTTTAATTTATAATATTTAAATTTAAAATTAAATTTAAATTTATTATAAATTAAATCACGCCAACGTCGAATTCATTCGAAGTGCCGACTTGATGCTAAGGAAGGCAAAAGGCATTATATAAATGCCAAAAAAAATCATTTACCAAGTATCCTTTTCTATTGTTTTCTAAGTGCATGCGAAAGAGATTTTTGTTTCGTAAGCCTTACAATTTTCGTGAAGATTAAAGCTGTGAAGATTCAGAAGCCCTAAGCGCAAAGGCCAACGTGGTCTAGTGGTATGTTGGCTCGATGCTAAGGAGGAGGTTCTGAGTTTGATTCACGTGAGGTCTATTTTTTGGATTGCAAGGAAGAAGTACTCTACGTGCTTGTTGTTTTTCGAAGGTTCGTTGTTTGAAGATATTGCATGGTGGATGTGCCCTTTTGCACACGTCATGACGCATGGCCCAACAATGGCTTGGCTGCGGCTAAAGCATTGGGAAGAATATAGTTGGGGGATAAAATCCCACCAAGGTCAAGGCAATTAAATTTAATTTTTGTTTAATATTTTATTTTCTGCCAAGGTTGCCTACGGAGAAATAAGGTTATGGTATGCCCTAGGAAAGATAAATATTTATGCTGATTTTCTTTGTGGAAGTATATCATATTATATATAATTGGAAAGCTATTTTAGATAGCTACTTGTTTAGATTGCTTTGAGGGAGAAATAAGGTGTGTTCAAGAAGATATTTTTGGTTTTATCAAGGAGTTCCAAAAGTAAGTTTGATTCATTATTTTGAGGGATTATTTCTTGCATAAGAGGGTTTGGTGCATTTTTATTGAGTAGGAGTAATAAGGTGTTATTGAGATATTATTTTGATTATTGTGTTATTACTCATGACCTCTAACCCTTGTTGAGATTGGAAAAGGAAAGTGTGTTGAGTGTGGCAGATTTAGTGGAAAACTCATAAGACATCAAAAAGGTATGGGCAATATTCTTCATTGACTTATGTGGATGATTGATTTCTAAAAATATCTTTGGAGAGAAAAGGATTGATTGTGGTTAACATTTTTTAGAGTTTTTGGTTTACTACTTCAAGGTTTTTTGAATTGGGAGTTGTGATTAAACCTTGTTTATAAGCATTGTTTTTGAACCCATTGGTTGTGCAAAGAACTTGAATTTGAGTTAGAAAAAAACATGAGTATCATTTTTATGTGAGATTTGTTGTTGAGAATTGTTGGAAACATTTTGAGTTGGTTGATACATGCTTGGACTAGGGTTTGTGAGAAAGGATTTATCCTTGAGGTGATTGGTTGAGTAGACTTGATTTACCCTAGTCAAGTGATTGTGTGAAGTGGTTGTTCAAGTTCCATGAAACAAAATATTCTATATTCTGATTTGAGTTGAGATTGATATTTGAGAATAGAACATATTGAGTCTCTAAAAATTCTTTTTATGCTTCTATGAGATTGATTTGAGTTGAGATTGGGATTTGAGTATAGAACATATCGAGTCTCTAACAATTCTCTTTATGTTTCTATGAGATTGATTTGAGTTGAGATTGAGATTTGAGAATAGAACATATTGAGTCTCTAACAATTCTCTTTATGCTTCTATGACATTGATTTGAGTTGAGATTGAGATTTGAGTATAGAATATATTGAGTCTAACAATTCTCTTTATGCTTCTATGAGCTTGAGTTAAGATATTTATTGAGCATTGAGTAGAGAACATATTGAATCTCTAACAATTTTCTTTATGATTCTATGTGATTTAAGGCAAGTCTTTGAGAAGGCTTGTGGATATGTTGAGCAAATTTGAGCAGGTTCTGTATGGACCTGTTGAGCAGGTTTGAGTAGGTTCTATGTGGACCTATTGAGTAGATTTGAGCAGGTTCTATATGGACCTGTTGAGCATATTTGGACAAGTTTTGAGTGGACCTGTTAAGCAGATTTGAGCAGGTTCTGTGTGGACTTGTTGAGAAGATTTGAGTAGGTTCTAAGTGGACCTATTGAGCATATTTGAGAAAGTACTAAAGAGTAATTATTGATCAGATTTGGAAAAGTTCCGTGTGAGCTTGTTGAGCAGATTTTGATAGGTTCTTAGTGAGCCTGCAAAGTAGATTTGAGCAGGTTCTGTGTGGACCTATTGAGTATATTTTAGCAGGTTATGTATGGACCTATTAAGCAGATTTGAGCAGGTTCTGTGTGGATCTATTGAGTAGATTTAAGTAGGTTTTGTATGGACCTATTGAGAATATTTGGATAGGTTTTGAGTGGACCTGTTGAGCATATTTGAGTAGGTTTTGTGTGGACTTATTGAGCAAATTTGAGTAGGTTCTGAGTGGACCTATTGAGCAGATTTGAGTAGGTTCTAAGTGAACCTATTGAGTAGATTTGAGAAGGTTATGAGTGAACCTATTGACATAGATTTAGAGGTGATAGGGTATAGAGGATAGAGTCTCAATGTATAGAGATCCAACATCCAAGACAATTGAAGATAGATCTTCTGAGTGAGGAGTCTTCAAGTGGAGAGAGATCCACCAGACAGTGTAGTAGAGAGACTGAGTCTTCTAGAAGATCACTAGCCAGAGCAGAAGGGGAAAGAGTTCTCCTATAGAAGAGATCCATGAACTTGAGATTAGGGGATCAACATATCCTTTGGATAGATGTACATAAATATTGTAATTGGGAAGGATTCCCAAAGAGATTATTTGAGAAATATTTTCTCTGTGGAGGTAGCCCACATTGGGTGAACCACATTAAAATATGTGTATCTATTGTGTATGGTGTTATGTGCATTGATTTGATTACTATTATTGATACTGCTATCTATACAATACATAATATTAAATTGAAAAGAAAAGTAAAAAGTGGTCTTATACTGTTCACCCTCCCCCTCTCAGTATAAGCTTGTGTTCTTCAAGAAAGTGGCCATTCTCCTCCACAACTCAGAGGCTAAAGTAAACTCAATAAAATGATGGTTGAGAGTTTATACATTCTCTCCACATATTTCACATCTAAAAGGGCCATGAAAACCATGTTTCATAAGTTGTTCGCTAGTAAGCACCCTACGATGCAATAAAATCCAAGTAAAGAACCTCACCTTAGGCCAGAGCTTTTGAGCCTACAAATGAGAAAATATGTCAAAATATTGGTTTGGATTATTATGGCATAAGGTCAAATAACCTTGAGCAACTGAATACTCACCCTTAGTAGTGTTTTTCCATCCAAAACAATATTTTTCATGGGACCAAGAGAGAGATATCATATGAAGGATGCCTTGGATATCTTGTCTTTGCCTTTCTAGGATTTGAATAGGCCATTCCTCAATAGGGATCTAATATCTACCAACCTTTGAATTACCAGTATGGTACCGAAAGTAATTATCCACATTTATCCAATTAGCTCGGTGAAGCTCCTCCATCCAAGGCCTCCAATCGGGAAACTAAGCTATCAAAGGCTTGTGACCATCCCAAGGATCTGTCCAAAAATTTACTTGTTGAGCATTATGAATGATCCAAAATAAATTTATATTTATTAAATCCTCACCAGTATTAAGAACTGCTAAAATAGGAGAACCTTTGGTAGGCAATTGATAGAAAATAAAGTCTTCAGGACTTTTGTTCTCAACATATTTAGCATGAAGATTATTGGCCCAAAGAGCATTGGGGTTATGCAACATCCTCCAATATAATTTAGCAGCTAAAGCTTTGTTGTTATTAATAGAAGACCAGAATCCTAACCCCCCTTCATTCTTAGGAAGACATAAAATGTCCCATTTCACCAAGGCCCATTTTATTTTCTCCTTAGTACCACTCTAGAGAAACCGATGACTGATTTGATCAAGTTCTCGAAGAACAACCTTTGGGATATTCAACACAAAAGAATATAAATAGGAATAGCTTGAAGAACTAATTTTACCAAGGTGATTCTACCCCTAGAAGAAAGCCACCTATTGGTCCATTTTCCAATTTTCTTCTTGACTTTGTCCAACAACCAATTTCAATCTTTTTTTTTCTGCATTTGAATATTAATGGGAATACCTAAATAAGTGATTGGAAGGGAGGTATTATTATTTCTTAATTTATCCAAGACCATGGATTCCTGTATGGAAGAGCAGTGAAAGAAAATAACTTTAGATTTGTCTTTATTGATCAACTGCCAAATAGCCTTAGAAAACAACTAATTATTTGCTTAATATTAGAATCTTCCTTAACTGTAGCTTTACCTAAAATAGTAGAGTCATCAAAAAATTGAATATGAGAGATAGGTCTAGGTCCATGAACAATGGTAACTCCCTCAAGGGTTTTGTTTTACTTCTTTTTGGTTACAGTCCTACCCAAGTATTCAACAAGAATGATGAATAAATAAGGGGATAGTGAGTCACCTTGCCTAATACCTCTGGAAGCTGGGAACGACTAAGAAGGCCTGCCATTGATAAAAAATAAGTAGGAAACTGAAGAGATACATCCCATAATCCAATCCATTCAATCCTTAGAGAAACCAAATTGCCTCAAAACTTTGATAAGGAAGTGCCAATCCACTCTGTCATAAGTTGTGTATAAGTCTAACCGAATGAACATGGAAGGATATTTTTGCATATCCATGGAATGGATGGCTTCCTGAGCAAGAACTATCTCATATACTATTTTATGCCCTTCCACATAACCCCCTTGTTCAGGGGAAATAATCTTATGCAAAAGAAGCTTCAACCTTTCTTCCATAATATTAGTAATGATTTTGAGAAGAACATTACATAAAGCAATAGGTCTAAAAGCTGAGATATGATCAACCTCTTGACATTTAAAAAAAAGAGTAATACAATTTTTATTTATAAACTTCAAAATTTCTTTGGCTTTCTTGGCTTCTTCCACCACTTCTAATAAATCAACATGAAGGATATCCCAGAACTCTTGGTAGAACTCAATGGGAAAACCATCAAGGCCTGTGATTTTCGCTTTTTACATTGTAAAAACCACCTATTGAAGCTCGTTGATAGTAACATGAGTAGTCAAAATAGAGTTCTCCTCAGAAGTGATAAGATAAGGGATTGCTTGAAGATTTTTTTTTTGAGAAGCTAAGTCAAGGGAAGTAGCAACAAAAATATTGGAAAAGTAATTGACAAAAATGGAGTTCATGCCATCCCAAGTATAAACAACATCTCCAGAATTTGAATTCAAGGAAGAAATAAAGTTGTGAGATCTTCGAGCTAGAAGATATTTGTGGAAGAAATTTGTGTTTCAATATCCTTCTTTGAGCCAGTGAATTCTAGATTTTTGCTTCCATAAGAGTTGTTCTCCTTTTTCCCATTCCTCTAATTGAGTAGTGAGTTTAATTTCATCTACACTTCTATTATCTATGAGGCCATATAAATGGATTTTCTTATTCAAATTTTCAATCTGAGAAACAACTTTATTTTTTTTTTATGAACATCCCTAAACTCCTTCCAGATCCAAGTCTTGATTTTGGATTTAATGTGTTACAGTCTTTTGGTAAAATAGAACATCTTAGTACCATACCTAGGCTTACCTTCCTTCCACAATTGTTGCACATGAGGTCTAAAGAACCTGTTTCTGAGCCACATTAATTGAAAATGAAAATGAGAGAAACTCACATTGGTTTTCCACATTTCCACCATGACTGGCCAGTGATCCGAACCAACATTTTTAAGAGTCTTCACTATAGGAATGTGACCATGGATTAAGAAATTTTTAGAGACCAAATATCTATCCAATCCCTCCATTATACAAGCTAAGCGTTGCCTTCTGTTAGACCAAGTCATACGGCCATTATCTGGTTGGATGTCCACGAGATGGAGGTTTGTAATATATTCGCTCATGAGATCAGTGCTTTTATCCAAGTTTTTATTTCCCCATATTTTCTCATCCAGAGAGAGAATGGTATTGAAATATCCTCCAATCAAGATACAAGCTTCAAGAAAATGAGAGATAAAATGAGTTATATCCTTTCGTTATCTTATTTTTCCCTCCAAAGCAGTCGGAGCATAAACAATAATGCATAGCATAATTTGGTTGGAATGTCTACTTTGAATAACTATAGCTAAAAGACCCCAACTGCCAACCATATGGTGAATAACTACCTCTTTAGGGTACCAAATACAAGCAATGCCACCAGAAGTCCCTTGGGAACTGAGGGAAACCACTTTTCCATCTGGTCAAATTTTACTAGCAATTGATTCCATATCCTCCATTGACATCTTCATTTCTTAAAGGAAAACAAGATGTGGATGATTTATCTGAATCATTCTTCTAATTTAATTTTGTTTTTAAAGACTCCCTTTGAGTCCTCTAATATTCCAAGTGATGATATTCATTAATACCAAAGGCTAAAAAAGTTGATAAGGGCATTAATAATACCTTCCTATACAAGCTTTTCACCTTCTTTTACCATATGATATTGATTGGTCTTGCAACCTACCTTTTGATTAGAATCCATATTCAATTATTTTTACCTATTTATTGAATTCAATTGAATCTGATATGGCTTCTAACCTTGAAGAATGCTCGTACATAGCCAAAATTTTACTAGAGGGTTCAACAAAGTCTATATTAGGACCTATATTATTTGAATTTTTGACATTTAAAAGATTGTTTTTCTTGTGTAAATTTTCTCCCTTTTTTTTTGTTGAAAACATTTGATTTGTTGGTTTATCTTTGAGTTCTTCCCTTCATATTTAAATTGTGTTTCTAATATTTCAATTTCCATTATTTTCTCTTCCTCACTTGGGACATCATTTGTGGAAAGGATTTCAAACATATTAGCAGATGACTTTGATTGATCCTTCATAACTAGTTTTTTTAGTGTTCTTCTTAGGCATTTGGAAACTTGTTGATTTTATATCTTCTTTCTTTTGATCAGGAATTTTATTTGGGCAAGCACTAGACAAATGACCATATTCATGGTAAATTCTACAACGAAAAGGAATGTTCTCATTGTCCACTACTTGCTCCCAAGTGTCTTCCTCAAATTGTAAAGTGATATTTTTAGGTAGGGGTTTATCAAAATCCATTAAGATACAAATTCAAGCATAAATAATATGTTCAAAATTTTTACTACAATCAAGAGTCATCATAAAAGTTCCTAAAGAGTTTCCAATTGAAGAAAAAATAGTAGGATTCCAAAAGTCAATAGGGAGGCCAAAGAGTCTAACCCACATGGGATCTGTAGAAGGCATATCTTATTTGACTTTAAATTTAGTATGCCAGGGCTACATGAAAAGCCCTACCATTCCAAAAAACCAAGGAACCACTTGAATTTTTTTCTCTCTATCTTCATTATTAGCAAATAAAACAAGAAAATAACCATTTGGAAAAATAGAGATTTGTAACTCACCTTTAGTTTTCCAGATTTTTGTAGCCTAAACTTTGAAAGCAGATAGGCTCGGACGAAAACCCATGAATTGACAAATTAGTCCTCTTTTTTTCAGTTCTTCAATGCCAGTCTGAATGTTACCCATATCAAGCTTAACAATAGGAGTTCCATCAACTGTTTTAAGACATCCTGACTCTGTTTTCCTCGGATCAATATTAGGCATTCTTAGAGGTTTATGGGAAGCCCTAATATTAATATTAGCATTGGTCTAAGGCTATCCACCATGGAGGGCATCCCTAAAATTCATTTTTGGGGCTGATTATTCAAAATTCTTACCCGTGACAGGGGTTTTCATAGTAGATTTATTTTGTGGGTGAACCTTAGCACCAAATTCACTTGATATCCGAGCCATTTTTTATTAGCTACTTGAAAATTGTTTCGTGATATCTTTAATCCTTACCCTAGATGTCGTGGAAAGGTATGGTTTTCACTTTTATTTTGTACAGTAAATTGGAATTCGGTGTCACTCAAGTTCACAACATGATTTGTTGAAAGACATATTTCTAATCTATTTTGGATCCCCTATAACATATCCTACTAAAAAATTGAGTATCAACCACAAAAATATTGGCTACTAGAGCTCGAAGGCCTTAAAAACCAACCTTTGGAGTTGCTTGCACTCAACCCAGATGAAACCCTTGCACAATCGCTTGCAAAAAATCTCATTTACACATAGGGATGTGCTAGGATTTGTGTTGTTCCAAATGATATTAAAATTGGTGGTGACATTCTAGGGTTTTTCAGGCATCTACCCTCAAAATTTTAGCTCAAACCAAGTTTTTATGAGTGAAATATGGCCGAAACACATTCGAGAGTTTGGCCAGTCCTACAAAAAACGTCCCTCCTCAATCAGCTTCAATTATCCTTCATTCATCTTAGATAGATTCTTGTTATTGAAAAAATGGTTGCAAAATCTGATATAATTCCATAGAAGATGAGTATTTTAACCAAATATTTTTTAAATATATCTTAATATAAATAAATTTAGGGAAATATATAAATTTTATTATTTTATTATTAATATTCTTGTTATTACAAAAAAATTATTATAATATTGTGATTATGTATGTTAGGGCGCTAAACATCAACAAAAATTTACAATTTTTATATAGAGTGAAAGGAAACAAATCGATCTAGGGTTAAGGATATGATTTTCTAATTTTTATTTTTCATTAAGTTTGCTTTCTGACATACCTTTAGTAATGAATAAATTAAAAAATGTAATAATAATAAAAGCACATAAAATCATTCAATGGCATTAGCTCAACTGATTATATTTCTAAATTTTCAAGGAGAAGACCAAGGTTCAATATTGTCAAGCAATACATGCATTATTGCCAAGCTTATTGTAATACCACCATGTGGTCATGATATAATATAGGTGAGGCATGTTTCAATCCCATATAAACAATTAAAAAAAAAAAAAGTAAATAAAATCTACAAATTCTAATATCTACATGTATACCAATAAAATTGATGTTTTGAATTGATAATTAAAATGGAGGTTACAAGAATTACCCTTTTATAAATATGCCTTTGAAGACTACAATATGGGTCTTCCACAATGGAAGCCCTCTTTCAAAAAAATTGGTAAATAGTTGAAAGTGTCTTCTCTAGATACCTCAAAGGGAGTGGGCTTATTGTGCATGGGATATTGTTAGTCATGTAGATCCTCTAAAGCTGCAAAACCCTGCAAAAAATTTTAGAAACATTTGGAGGCCAATCTCAATCAGACCTCTTATGATAAAAGATAAAAAGACCAAAATAAAATAGTCTATTGCATAATAAAATTGACTAAAAGTGACAAAAAATAGTAAAATAGAGTTTCTTACCTGACTATGCAGTACCCTATAGGGTTTTTGGACTAAAATAGATCTTTAGAATAGTCCGTACCCTTGGGTACGAACCTTTTGGTTTGTACCCCTTCATGCGAACTAGGATTAAAATTATATTGCTCCAAATGGGATGAAATTAGCTGGAACCTTCCTTTATTTTTTAGGAAGATACCCTTAAAATTTCATGGCAATCTGAGTTGGGATGAGCAAGTTATGGCAAAAAAAGTGAGGGTGGGTCTCGTTGGAACTAGTTGGTTTGTACCCCTTCGTATGAACCCCTTTGTGCTATCCAAACAAAAGGTTGTTGTGTTGCATAGATTATTTTGGTGGTGCTAAATTTCTTGTTTGCATCTAGTGGCCTTCTAAACCTGCAATTGAGATCAACTTATAAAATAAAAGGGAGTATCAAGAGACACATGTGGGCATCCATGGTGGTTGATGGAAAATGAGGTGTTGAGTGCACTAAAACATAGAGTGATTTTTATAGAGTCTAGGTATGCAAGTCTCTCCCTTCTTATAAATGGTTAAAATGGCCTTCTATTTATAAACTTGCCCAAGGTTAAGAGGGGTTGAGGTATCTTGTGAGGTGTCCCTTGAGGTGGCATTGGGTGCCATGACTCATAAATGGATTTGGGTGAGATAATTCCTCACCCATCCACATGCAATAAATGGGTATTGAGTGAGCCATCCTTCATAAATGAATGGGACATGAAAGTCTTCTCTCCATTATGATATGGTGGAGGATGACTCATCCATGCTTTCAATGCCTTGAATGTCTTTATGCATAAAGTTTTCAAAAGTCATATATGGAATTGAATGTGCATAGGAATAAGTGTGGAGCAAGGGTCAAAGCTAATTATGGTTAGGTTAATCATTGGTTAAGGGTTTACCAATGGTGAGGTGGATACTAGGCTTTGGTGGAAGCTAGACTAGGGTGAATTTTACCATGGGTTAAGTTGACCATGGGTTTAACTTTGACTATGCCAAGGTTAGGAGTTAACCAAGATTAGGCTAGGGTAAGCTAGGCTTAGGTGGAGGCTAGGCTAGTCAAATGGTAGACTAGGTGATATGGCCATGGGTTAGGCTGACCATGGTTAGGTTGACCAAGGTTAAGAGTTAACCAAGGTTAGGCTAGGGTGAGCTAGGCTTAGGTGGAGGTTAGGCTAGTCAAAGGGTAGACTAGGTGAGGTGGCCATAGAATGAGGCTTAAGGGGTGGTCGCATGATGATCGGGGACTAAGCGTAGGAAAGGGCTAAAGCAACCAAGGGGGCTTAGGGTGATGACTAGTATTTTTAGGCAAAAAATGTAAAATTAAAGGGATTTTGCCAATTAATCTATCATTATGATGGGATGAGGGACAATATAAAATTTTTAGGTGTCTACACTACATATCAACAAATTTCACTTTGAGAAATATTGAAAGTAATAGATTTGACATACTCTTCATCACACTTTACCTTCACTCTTACCATAGCTAGTTCAACTTTTAGAGCTTGAAGTGAGATATATAGTTTTTAGAGCTACTAAAATTTAAAATTTTGAGATTAGAGAGCTCAATTTCTATTCTATTAACTTCATTAGCACTTACTTTTCTATAGAGATCTTTCAAAGTAGTCCATACATCAATAGGATCAGTCTTCTCTCTAATGTAGAAAAGTACATCTAGTTCCACTAACATGAAGAATAGTCTAAGAGCTTCTTCCTTTCTCTTACTAAGTTTGTGATCATTGAGACCTTCTTCTAATTCATTATTAAAGATGAACCAAATATTTTTTATTTTGAGTAATCCTTCCATTTGAATTGACCACGTGTTATAATTTCACCCATTGAGATGGGTGACATACCCTAAATAGTCTATTTTGCATAAAACCCCTAAAAATATTTATAACAAGTCCATAAACTAATGTCACCATTGTTTGGAGCTCAAAAGCGCATGTCATCTAAAAAAATGCTCTAAATGCTTTCACATGAAATAGTTATGGCCTTTAGAAGATTTGGTTAAGTTTTTTTTTTGAAAAAATTGAAAAAAGCTTGCATTAAAACAAATTACAGTTACAAGAGGGAGAAAGGGCATCCCAACCAAGAGCAAAGAGACCAGAAGAACAAAGGGCATGAAAACGCGACAAGTCACGAAATTGTGACACCAAACCTAACAACCGTCGCGCCACGACAACCGGTCGCAAAAACGCGACCTGTCACGAAATCGCGACCTGTCACGACATCGCGACCTGTCGCGAAATCACGACCTGTCGCGACATCGCGACAAAATAGCTCCGAGGCCACACCACTCAAAAAATGTCACGAAATCATGACAGCACAGCACCAAAGCACCCAAACGCCAAAAATGTCGTGAAATCGTGACGAGAAAGCCAGAAGGCACCTGCTCCCCAAAATTGTCATGAAATCGCGACGAGTTCTCCTTTAAACAGCAACTTTGAGAAAGTGTCGCGATATCGCGATGGCTTTTCCTTAAAGCCCTAGTTGGACGGAAGTGTAGCGAAATCGCGACAAGAATTCCAATGGGTGCCCCTTCCGCAAAAGTGTCACGAAATCGCGACATGTTCTCCCCCATGGTGCCCTTTTCTTAAACTAGTCGCGAAATCGCGACGTTTATCCTTCATGCAGTTTGTTCTCCAGAACTGTCACGAAATCGCTACAAGTTTGCCCCTTTGCTTTCTTTCCAGAAAAATGTCACGAAATCGTGACAGATTATCCTTTGAGAAGCGTTTCACAAAAAATGTCGTGATATCGCAACGGTTTTTCCACTTAACGCAATTTTGCTCAAAGCGTCGCAAAATCGCGACAACTTTCCTCCAACAGCGGAACCGACAGAAAAGGTCGCGAAATCGTGACATGTTCTCCCCATGGTGCCCTTTTCTCAAACTAGTCGCGAAATCACGACGTTTATCCTTCATGAAGCTTGTTCTCCAGAATTTTCGCGAAATCGCTACAGGTTTGCCCCTTTGCGTCCTTTCCTCAAAAAAGGCACGAAATCGCGACAAATTTTCCTTTGAGTAGCTTTTCACAAAAAATGTCGCGATATCGCGACGATTTTTCCCCTTCACGCAATTTTTCTCAAAGCGTCGCGATATCGCGACACTTTTCCTCCAGCAGCAGAACCAACAAAAAAGGTCACAAAATCGCGACACCTTCTCATCAAAGACCGCGACGACGCAACAAGTCACGAAATCGCTACAATTTTCCTCCCAAGGCCGCGGCAACAAAAAGGGTAGCGAAATCGCTACAGTTGTCCAGGAAAGGTCGCGACAGAGCAACATGTCACGAAATCATGACAGATTTCCAAACAAGGTCGCGACGGCGCAATATGTCGCGATATCACGACAAAAACTAACCTTAGCCATTTTTGAGCTCATGGATGCAGGGATCGTTCCAAACCACTCCGAATCTCTTCATCTATCATAGGCATATCACTGTGCAGCTAAACCCCTACCTCTTTCTCAGCACCCATCTTCGCAAGGAAGTCAGCTACCTTGTTCAAATTTCTACTCACATACACAGGGATAACATCATCTAACTCCCTCCATGGGATATCAAAATCTGTAGTCTCCAGGCTTTTAATGAGAAATTCTGCAAGCAATCCAGAGCGCCGATCAGTACTTGAGAATCTGATTCAAGAATTATCCTTCGGTAACCCTGCTTAACAACCCAGATAGACGCTGACTTAATGGCAAAGGCTTTGGCTTCATTGTTCGTGGCTCTGCCCTATCCCTGCAATTCCCAGTAAAGAACCGCACTCGAGTGATCCCGACATACAACACCAATTCCTGCGCTGCCCGGGTTGCCTTTTGTAGCCCCATCAGTATTGATCTTGATCCAGCCAACAGGGGGAGGTTTCCAGCATGCTCTGCCTTGCCTCTCATGTCCCTCAACCCCCTCTTCAAGATGCCCAAGAGCAGCCTGATTCTCTTCATCAACATAAATAGCAACAGTTTCTGTGACTTTGCTCCAGATGACCTGCCAAACGTCGTCAATCGAGGAGAAAGTGTTTCTAAAGATCCGGGCATTTCTCTCCAACCAAACTTGCCACCAAATGAAGAGAAAGCCTAACTGCCAGCCAGTTCGGAGAGCTATGGAATTGAACCTGCCCCTTTTCCATTTTTCCCAAATATTGGTATGATTGAAAACACCATTAGCCTGGAGTTTAAATTGAGAGAACCAGCATTCCCAAATCTGATGAGTAAAAGGGCACTCAAAAAACAAATGATCTACAGTTTCCTCATGTTGGAGGCATAAATCACATTGAGAGGGGCCATTGAAAACCCTACGTCTGAGATTGTCAAAGGTGAGAAGACAATTATGCATAAGTTGCCAAGCAAAGAAATTCACTTTCGGCCAACCCTTTGAATGCCAAATCCTTCTCCAATGCTTAACCGGAAAAGAGTGTGGGGGAGGCTCAGGGAGGATCTCTTCATATCCAGCCTTAACTGAGTAGACCCCAAGGCTTCCATAGCCCCAGGCTAATTCATCTTCCTCATCCCTCCTCGTGAGGAACCTTTCTGACAAGATTTTTTGCAGGATGGGCACCAACTCCGAAGAGATAGTAATTGGCCACTCCTCCCATCGCTTAAAATTTTTAAATTTATACCCCCCCAATTGACTGGTAAGTAGATAATTATCAATATGGATCCACCCCTGGGCTTCTAAGGCGGACATGATTGGTTGTAGCTCAGGGAACATGACAATAATGGGCGGATGTTGGTCCCAAGAGTCGATCCAGAAACGAGCCTTGTCTCCTCTCCCCACTTTCCAGAATAATTGATCTTTGATAATCTGGGACCCAAGATTGAGAGTCTGCCACACTAAGGATCCAGTACCTTCCAAGGGAAAGTGACCCACCTCATTGGGATGAACATGCCTCAAATATTTACTGGAAAGAATTCTGCTGAAGAGGGAGGTTGGCTGAGAAATCCACCTCCAATACAGTTTTCCAACCAATGCTCTGTTATTAAGCATAGAACTTCTCAAGCCCAGCCCTCCTTTGTCCTTAGGTCAGGTAACTTTGTCCCACCCAACCAAGGCCCATCTTTTCTTCCCTTTTGCGCCTTCCCATAAAAATCTTCTAGCCATTTTGTCCAGCTCTTTCCAGATGGTATGAGGGGCAACCAGTATTGAGAATTTATAGATCGGCAAAGCCTATATAACTGACTTCAGGAAGGTTAATCTACCCCCGTAGCTTAGCCATTTATGTGCCCAATGATTCATTCTGTCTTTGATGCCTGCCAACAGATTCTTCCAGATGTCAATTTTTAACTTTTTGAAATGAAGGGGAACGCCCAGGTAAACAATTGGAAGAGAAGTCCTTGTGAATCCCAGGATCTCAATAATACGCTCCTGTAGCCATTGGTCAAGATTGAAAAAGACCACATTGGACTTCCTGTCATTTAGAACCTGATTTGAAGCCCTTAGGTAGAAATTCAAAGTATCTCTGATTCCTCTAGCTTCCCGAAGAGTGGCCGCACCAACCAGGCCCATATCGTCCACAAATTGCAAGTGAGTCAGAGTTTCCTCCCCAACCTTGATACCAGATAGCAGACCTTGTTGCCTTCTCCTCAGAAATAGTCTGCCCAAACCTTCAACCAAGAGAAGGAAGAGATAGGGAGAACAAGGGTCTCCCTGGCGGAGACCACGAGTGGCACCGAAAGGATGCGAGGGAAGGCCTTTGATGAGAACAGAAAAAGAGGGAGAAGAAACACAACTCATAACCCAATCAATCCATTCCTGAGAAAAGCCAAAGGCAACCATCATTTTTGACAAGAAGCACCACTCCACCCGGTCATAAGCCTTGGACATATCCAGTTTAATGAACATTCCTTTGTTGCCCGAAGTTTGCATTGAATGGATGGCCTCCTGGGCCAAAACCACCCCATCCAAGATTTGTCTTCCCTCAACAAAGCCCCCTTGTTCAGGAGAAATGATGTTGTGAAGAAGGGGTTTAAGCCTCTCAGCCATTATCTTAGTGATGATTTTGTAAATCACATTGCATAAAGCAATAGGCCTGAAATCAGAGATATGAGTCCCCGCTTCCCCTTTTGGAATTAAAGCTATGAAGGTGTGATTGATCGCCCTGAGCATTCTTCGATTGGATCTGGATTCCTCAGTAACAGCCAAAACATCCTCCCCCAAGGTGTCCCAGAAAGCCTAAAAAAATTCAATAGGAAAGCCATCTGGACCAGGAGATTTTCCAGTACCCATACCAAAGACCACATTTCTCAGTTCATCCCTTTCAATGGGTCTAAGCAGGGCCTGATTGTCTTCTTCAGAGATAATAGAAGGAATAGCATTAAGAACTTCGTTCTGAGCCTCAACATATTGCTGCATACTTTCCTTAAAAAGTTTAGAAAAGTAATCGATAGCATGGGAATGCATGCCAGGAAGAGTATCGAAGACATTTCCATGTTCATCTTTGAGAACTTCCATATTGTTCATCTGTCTCCTAGCACAAGCTGACCCATGAAAAAATTTGGTATTTCGTCCCCCTCTAATAACCAAGTATTCCTAGCCCTCTTGTTTCCAAGTATATCTCCTCTTGGTTGTCAATGTCCTCAACCGCTTTACGCAGCTTCATCATCTTCAAATTTGAGTTGCTCAAGAATTGATCCTTCCCTAAAAAGTTTCTGAACCTCCTCCCATCTAGCCACCAAGGGGGCCCTTTGGGACTGGAAATCCGACTTGTTTTCTTTCCTCCACTGTTTCAATTGAATTTTGACAAATTGAAGCTGTTTATGAAATTTGAACATTGCTGTCCCAAAAGGTGGACGACATTTTTTCCACCATTGAGTAATTTTCTGTCGAAGGTCCTCATTTTGTAACAAAAAATTCTCGAATTTAAAAGGCCTATGGTGCTGCCCTCTCGAAGTCCCTCCCTCTAGCAAAATGGGAAAATGATCCGAAATAGGGCCCTCCAAAATCTAGAACTTAAAAGTCCATTTAACAAAAGCCTCCTCCGAGACCAAAAAGCAATCTAACTTGACCTTCCTGCTATGTGGCTCCTTTCTCTTGTTTGTCCAAGTGAAAAAAACACCAGGACCTTGAACGTCCACTAAATGAAAGGCCTGAACTTGGGCAATCAGAAGCCGGTCCCCTGGATCCAAGACAGGGTGCCACCTTCCCGGTCACCGAACAGATAATTTTGCATTAAAATCCCCTGCAATAATCCAGTCATAACACTCCCTGTATGCCCTCATGTTGTGAACAGCTTCCCATTGGAGCCTCTGGCCATATAGGTCTTGGGCCCCATAAAAGTTGGTGATTAGGACCTGCTCAGAATTGAAGTTATTTCTGAAGAGAGAAGTAAGAACACCCCTGCAAGCTATATTTTCTAAAGTAGTCCAGACCAGAGGGTTCCAAAGGGTAACAATTCCACCTGAAGCTCCTTGGGCAGCCACATCCATATGCCCAGCTCCCCGCCAGATTTTAGTAGCAGTTTTACTCATAATATCTAAAGACATTTTGGTCTCCTGAAGAAGCAAAAAGTCTGTTTTACGATTTTCTAAGAGTCTTTGAACAGCAGATTGATGGGTTCTACTTGTTTAAACCCCTAACATTCCAAGATTGAATAATCATTGAAAACCTTGAGAGCAGTAAGAATCAATGGTCCTCATCAATCCTCCATTGATTAGCTTATCTCCTTGCGCTGTTAGTAGTTCCTTATTGGATTTTCTTCCCGCTCCTTGAGAGTTATTGTTTCTAGATCTCTTCTCCACCTGGGTAATCCCTAAAGCAGGCCTTTCTCTGTTTTTATCTGCATTTCCCATGGTGACATCTTTGATAGCCGGCTGTGCTGGGGAGTGTATAACCAATGCCCCTGGATTCTCTGACTGCAGATTCTCAGCTGGCACAGTCACCTGTTCTACTACAGGAGTGAAGGAAGGAGAAACAAGAGGTGGAGTGTTGTCATTCACACCATTCCCATCCACTCCCTCCATAGATTGGTCCTCCTGATCCACTAATGACTTAAAAATTTCATATCGATTGTTTGGCTTGAGTCGCACTCGCTCCTTGCCATTTTTCTTTTTGTTTCTCTTTCGTTTCACTTGTTCAAAGCCATCCTGCTGAGCATCAGGACCTGGAGAATTGCTAGAAGGTTCATTGACAGGACTGGACTTACCCTCTCTAGGGCGGTTTGACATTCCGCTCGGAGCCTCCGTTTTTGTGCTCAATATGTTTGGGCAGAACCTTGCCAAATGTCCATGCTTATGGCATACTCGGCACCTGAAAGGTAGGGCCTCATAGTCTAGCTGCTGGATCCAGGGTACTCCTACCAGCTCAAGTTCCGCCTCAGCTGGTAGAGGCTGACTAATGTCCATCTCTACACATATTCTAGCAAAGACAGCAAGATTTCCCTCTATGGTATCTTTGGAGACTCCCAAAAATCTGCCTAGGGAATTACCTATTAGTTCCAACACCTGCTCACCCCAAAACTCCATCGGGAGAGCGTACAGCCGAATCCAGATCGGGACAGCCGTGGGTTCGATGCGGGGGTCGAAACCCACTCTCCAGGGTTGGAAAAATAATCCTGTTGGTCCGTGGTTTCTATTTTTTGATTCAAATGCTCTGTTTCTATCTGCTAAAGAAGAGAAACTAATGATGAAATACCCATTGCTTATAGGCCATAAAGAGTACTCACCGTGTGGCTCCCAGTTCTGGCGAACCCAGGTATGCAGAAAATTCAGTGTGGGCCGGATGCCCATGAATTTGCAGATCAAGTCGTGATTAGCTCGATAGACGATTGTATCTTCGACCAGCATTGGTTCTATAACAATCTTAGGCCTGGAAGTGGATTGCGGGAGGCATCCATTAACACGGTGAACATTTGGGCCATTGCCAACATTCTTGAGTATCGTTTGAAAAGCATTCCGCTGAGCTCCATCAGTGGAAGGCGAGGGGTTATCTTTCAACTTCTCAACATATGAAGTCTTTCTCCCAGCAGGAGAAACTAGAGGAGACCCCATCGGGCCCTCCCGGGACCACGAATGAACCTTCAGATGAATTCAAAATCAACCCCCCAAAGCCCCAGGCAAGATCTTCGGGCCAGAATCCCTCGAGCAACACCAGACGCCGTCACAAAAATTTTCCCGCCAAATCGCCAGAGCCCTCCGGAGTTCGGTCTTCCTCACCTAGCCCTTCCCTATTACCAAAGATTTGGTTAAGTTAGCACTCAAATAAAAAAAAATTAAATGCTAAACGTTAGAATTTTATTTTTGTCAAATTAGTGAGTGTAACATGTCACCACTAGATCATAAGTTGCACATGTGAATCTAGGTTTGACACTTAATTAGATATTATTGATGGATTAGTCTCATATGTATATATATAATATGTTCATGATGTAGGTTTGGAGTTAACATGGTTTAAATCCAATACCCCTTGTGTATAGGAAAGGTCATTAACCAACATGCACATTAAGACAAAGAAATAGCAAGTGTAATAAGAATATTATAGATGAAAATTGTTTAAAGTAGCAAAGAAAAATCCTATCAATAACAAGCTTTGAACTTGAAACCAAATTTCCACAAGCTAAGCACCCAATTATTATTCCACCTAGTTGGTTGAAGCTTAAAAAAGGCACCCTTTTCCTTAGCATGTCAGCCTTCAATATTTCTAGAAAAAGGATGACTAAAAATAATGCTCATACGAATTGGCATATTGATCTCTTTGTTGCAAACAAGATATTCAAACATGACACCATGATGGATAGATGTGATGATATTTAAAGAAGCCTCCAAAAACCATAGATTTTGACTTGTACATCAAATACATGGTCAAGTTTTGAATCAATGACCTCCAATTTTTAGTAGACCTTCTAAGCCAATGTGTCACTCCCTTTGGTGTTTTCAAGGTTTGGATACTCTCCTTTATAAAAGACAACAAGGTGGTGGATTGAATATGCACCCTCCCTACTTTGGGCATGCGGTCTTACCACCACGTTGTTTGTGTTGACATGCACTTCTTGCATTGGAATTCATGGATAGATAATGTCATCCCTTGTAAGTGGTAGGCATAAAAAATGCAAAATAATTTATACCAAAATTTTGTGCCTAAACATATAAATTTTCAAATTTAAAATTTTGAACTTGAACAAAGAGAAGAATCTATGATATGAAGAATTTCTAACAAAGAGTCTTTTCTATTGAATGGGCAAAGTAGCTCCACAATATGCTCTAATACTAGGTTTAAATTTGGTATATCTTTTATAAATCTTCCAAAACATGCATTTACCAAAATTATATATCGAAAATAAGAAAAGGTGATTTAAAGATAGCAATAATAAATGATGTAAAGAAAAAAAGAGAGATGATAAGAAGTATAACATGAATGCCTATGGGCACCCCAATTTATCACATTTTATTCATGCTTGATAGGTAAAAATGATGTATCTAATATGGTCGAGTCCTATCAACTCATGTAAATTTGAGAATCGTAATCTTGTGAGGTGCCACACATAGTATATGCCTATATTGTGGGAATGAGTCCCTTTTTATGCCTAAAATTTAATGGGGATGATGGTGTTTATATGGAAGTATTCTAACCAAACCAAAGATAAAATCATAATAATAATAATGTAATGTGGGAAAATAAACATACACTAAATTAAACAGAAATTAACACACGTGCATACTGAAATAATAACTGAATTAAAGAAACAAAAATAAACACACTTGCACACCAAATAAATAATGCACATACACACTTTGCTAAAAATGAAAGAGTGAACAAGGGAGGATTACTTCCTGGAGTGGGCCCAAGCTCTCGCAGATGATCCGCCTAGCTAACTTCTAATGAATAGTCTCAACACCAAATGGAAACACTAGAAATCTCGAGCTTTTATTGATAAATATAAATCACAATACAAAATGATCTTTATTTTTACTCTCTCACTCTCCTCCATTTCTTTTCATGGTCACTTTACATTTTATACAGTACATAGGAAACTCTTGTTAACAACCTCATACAATTAGAGAAACCTAAACTAAGCAAATGTTGTTCATATTTTATCAAATTTAAGACATGCATTGCTAAATGGTGATAATGGTCATGAGTGCAGCTATGATCTTTACCATTCAAAAATATCTGTCTAGAAACAACACTTTTTTGAAGTTATAACCACTTCTATCATTTTGTAGAAATCGTGTGGTCATTGGTCAACCTATAACAGTCGAGGTGTAGGTGTCACTTTGGTGGGGTGTAGGTGCTTCCTACACTCAATGGAGTGTAGGTGCTTCCTACACTCGATGGAGTGTAGATGCCTTCTACACTCGATGGGATGTAGGTGTCTCTTACACCCATCGAGATCACATTTTGAACGTCTTCATCCCCAAAAGTAGTAAACCTTTCACAAAATGCCAAGTTCAAGTGGGAATTTGACCCAAAGATGCAAAAGAATCAGCAAAAATCTATAACTGCACACATGCACAACTTAAAACACCAATCAAACATAAGTACCATAATTTTCATTAATTATAGGCAATAGTCATACAAAATGCATTTCTTATGTTAATTAAACCAGTGAAAGTGCCCCCAAAAATACAAACAAAATGAGCATTTCTTGTGCTCATCATTCCCCCATGCCTACTCTTTGACATGTCCTCATGTCAAGTTTTGCTAATATGCTCTATTTCACCTACGTCATTATCTATCCTAAGCATTGTCCATTTCTTGGTTTCTTACTTTTCCTCTACCTCTTTTCTATTGTCTAGAACTCTTTGAGGTGGATGCTGAGTGATAGTAACCCTCCCTCATTGAATATTTGTTTCTACCTGTTACCACAAAAAATGATCATCAGACAAGGGTAATGCTTCTTCAACAGTTGGAGTTTACCAAGGTGATATTTGAGACATATCGATGAGTTGAGCTATAGGAAGGGTTGCTAAGTGTGGGTCTCTTGGTGGTGCTTCCTCTTTGTCTAGCCCCTCATGATCTACAACCAACATTTGACCTACATTTTTGGAGTTAGCCACATGGGCGCTCTATTGAATAGGCCAATTTAAAAAAATCTCTCTAGTAGTGGTAGAGCTATAGGAAAAATAATGGAAGGACATATGTTAATGGGGTTAAACATTTCCTTTACTTGGTCCTTGGTTGTTGGGCATACATAGATAGCTTGGTCTTCTTTGACTCACTTCCCAATCTATCTTGTTACTTTATCTTGCTAATTCCTTTCCTTGTATTAGACCAATCACTGTTGATTGGCCTGATATGTCTATATGAAGGTGATCCATTCTTCATCAGAGTCAAGATCATGTTGTTCTTTCCACCTATGAATGCAATGCCATTTTGGGGTTGTGCTTCATTTCCTCTTCCCTTTCCTTTTATCATCCTATTCCATAGTTTTAGGGGATCCAAGAGCGGGTTTAGAACACTCCTCCTACATGTCATTTCCTAATGTTTGTTACGTTTGAATGCTTGGTAGTGACTACACCCTTGGATAGTATCATGTTGTAGTATGCACCTACCCCACATTACTTAAATATTATTACTACACCCTAGTAATCATTGCTTTCTATTTTGAGATGTGTACCTAGGTGTAATAATAATTGTTTGCAAATCCTCTCACACATGATTCATGCCATGTGGTTGAATTTTGACATGGAATTTGAGCAATTGGACAAGAAAAATATGGGGGACACAGACTGGTATTAACACGAAAATAATTTTGGATAACCATGCATATAATTAAAAAACATAGTACTTACTCAGGTGTACTTCATGGAACATGGTGGGTGTTACACCCAATGGTGTAAATTTATTGGACACTGCTAAATCATGGAGTACCAAAAAATTAGGAGGTTGTGGGACTTCTTCGTATTGACAGTTCTTGTACATTTTCATTGGAGGTTGTTTTATCGGACATCATATCAATATAGTTCTTGAGGTTCTAAAAGAGTATAAATTATTATTATGCAAATTGGGAGTAGGCATACTTCATCATCAAAATTTTTAGCTTTTGGATCCTTAAACATAAAGGAAATGCATTCACAAGTATTGAAATAAGCATGCAATGTTATAACTATGATAATGGCAACTTAACATGAATAAAAATATGATAGAATACTTGATACAATGCTCTAGAAAGTATAATTTTCTTCATATTTTTTAAGCACCTAACTCATAAAATATATGAGACATTCTTCATATTTTTCATCCTTTTGAGTTAATATTGTAACCACAGTCTCATTAGTGCCAAAGGCATGCATGCAAAAGTCTTTTGAAAAGTTAGTATTAATTAGAAGAGATGCCTTGGTGATGACCTCCTTAATATCTTGAAATGCCATTTTATCTTCTTTGGTGTAGATAAAGTTGGCGTCCTTATTTAACATCTTAGTTATTGGCCTAACCAGTTGTGCAAATTTCATGATGAATTTAGATATGAACTAAATCTAGCATAGGAAAGATTTGATACTTTTAACTGGTGATGGTAAGGGCAATTCTTTAATGGCCTTTATATGGTCATGGTCAATGGTTAGTCCATATTTGGATACTACATGAGTCAAATGTTCTCCTTGTTACACATAGAATATAGACTTTTTAGGGTTCAAGGATATACCAAATTTTCTATATCTCTTCAAAACAACCTCTAAATGCTCAATGTGTTTTTCCCTTTTCTTTGAGAAGATAGTTAGGCTATCTAAGTATACCAAAATTATTTTATCTATTTAACCTATGAATGTGATATTCATAGCCCTGTAAAAGGTGGAACCAAAATTTGATAAACCAAATGACACTTTTTGGTATGTAAACATTCCCTACTTGGTTGTAAGAATGTGATATTCATAGCCCTGTAAAAGGTGGAACCAAAATTTGATAAACCAAATGAAACTTTTTGGTATGTAAACATTCCCTACTTGGTTGTAATGGTGGTTTTATGTTGATCATCATCCTTCACCCAAGTTTGGTTGTATCTTGAAAACCCATCTAGTAGTGACATCATTTGAAACCATGTAACCTCTTGAAGGATTTGTTCCATAGATGGGAATGGATAATGGTATTTTAGAGAGGTTTCATTTAGATTTCTAAATTCAATGCATAATATTATATCTCTATTCTTTTCTTAGTAGGACCAAGTTAGCCATCCAAGTAGAATTTTTAATAGGGAAGATAATTTGAACTTGTAGTAGTTTGAGAATCGGTGTCTATTTTTCTCAAAAAGGATTTGATCCTAGCTCTAGGTATATGGTGTGTTCAATATCCCTTTAATCATATACCTTTAGGTCCTCATAACTTTAAGCAATCACATCATTGTATTTTTTACACATTGCTTTAATATGTGGAACTCTTCCTTGGTGCATTTCTTCCCTATATGGAGATTCCTCCCATCAACCATCTATATTGAAGAATACAACAAATTATTCACGTTAATGCTAGCCTTCCTAGTACTATGATTTGGGTTGAATAGGCCTACCAATGTGATTAATGATTTTGGAAAATGGTTAGTCTTAAGTTGGATCACTCCATATTTAATATCATCTCCAAGATCGATATGATCCTGAACATGTTGAGTTTACCTAACTAGATATTCCATAATTTTCTCATTATTGTTTAACACTTACCAATGGTCTATATTATCTAGAACTATCGATTGGAACACCATTTCTATATATTTGGGCTTGTCCCACATGTCTTCAACAAGGTCAAATATAAATTCCAATGTAGCCAATTTATATGCTTTAGTATTCATATCTCTTGGTATAGGAGTAATTTTCTAAGAGTCAAAAATCTATAGCAAGTCCTAAACCCTATGTCAATGGGAATTTAGCTATTGGTTTTTGGTAGCGTGGGCTAGTTTACAATGCTGACAACTAAATTAAATTTTTTAGAAACTTTTAACTTTTCAACTTTCCATGGACTTTTGCATAAAGCTTCATATTCAACCATATTATTGGTTCACTTGAATTAGAGACAAAATGCATAGTTATTGACTTTATCCTATAGGTCAATGACCTTAATCTTAGTTCCTACACTAGTCGTGGCTGTCACCCTATCAAAGTAAATGGTCCATATCTGGTTTTTCTTCAGAGACTCTTGACTGGTAAAGGTAGGGACCTTAGTGGGTTCTTCTACAACTAAATAGTTTTCTAAGATTCTTTCTTCAAATAATTATTCCACCTCCTAATTTTATTCATTCTAAAATATCCCTATGATCATATCTATTTTAGAAGTCATGTCCCCCTCAATTGAATAGTTATCTACAAACTCAAGGTGTTCATTCCAATCGATTGCCTTGATATTGTCTAACTTATATAAGAGGTAATTACTAATAGGTTGATTCTTAATTTAGATCATCTTGCCATCTCTAGGGACCTTAATATGTTTGTAATTCATCACTAGGAAACCATTCTTTGACATTATGTTGGTTCATTTTTATCATAATAACATTTCGAAATGGGGAGGTAAGTCAATTACTATCACTTATTGAATGAATATCAGCTTTTACTGGGGATTTTAACACTCCTCTTTACCCTTCAAACAAAATGGGTGGAAATGGACAACCTATCAGGAGCATGGATGATTTCAATGACTTTGTGAACTCCAACATGTTGATGGATGTAAAAATTAGAGGTGCGAATTATACCTAGAGAAATCGGTGTATAGGGTGTCATCTCATTCAAGAAATGCTTGATAGGTTTTTCTATCAAAGGAGGCTACAAATTTGTTTAGTGATTCTACCCTGCAAGCCATTCCTAAAATTACCTCTGATCATAATTCCATTTTGTTGGAGATACCTAACTCTCTGTCCTTCAAGAAACATTTCAGATTTCAATCTATGTGGATCAAAGAGGTCTTTGAGAACCTCTTTGAAAATAAAAATAGGTTGTTGAAAGTTTGAATATAATTGATCAGAAGATCCAACATGGTGATGCTGATGAAACTACTAGGCAGGAGGAACAAACAAAACTAGCAGAGTTTCATAACATTTTGGCATGTGAGGAAATTATTGGAGGTAAAAATCAAGGGCTCTTTGGTTGAAATATGGAGATTCAAATTCCAAGTTTTTTCATGTCACCACGCTTAGAAACAAAAGCAATAACAAGATAAATTAAAAAAAAAAGCAGATGGTTCTATTACTCAAGACTTAACATAAATCATAAAGGATGCAGTAACTTATTTCAATTCTATACTTGGTCAGGAATTGCAGTGCAATGAGGAGGCCAAAGATATTCTCTTGCAATCCATTCCTAGCATAATAAATGAGGATATAAACCTTAAGCTTCTAGCTCCATTTTTTGATGAGGAAATTAAGGAAGCCTTGTTTAGCATGGATCTAGACAAAGCCTCAGGACCTGACGACTTTTCCCCTCATTTTTATCAATCTTTTTGGGACATCGTAAGTGAGGATGTAATTTTTGCTGTCAGAGAATTCCAAGCAAGCAATCATATCCCAAAAGGTATCAACTCTACTTTTATTTCTCTAATTCCTAAGAAGCAAACCCCTGAATTTATGGTCGACTTCAGAGCCAATCGATCCAGTGCAATGTTTCTTACAAGATTCTAACTAAAGCCATTGCAAATAGAATAAGAGATATTATGCTCCGTATCATAGATCCATGCCAGGGAAGCTCGTCTGTGGCAGGTCAATCTTGGATGGAGTTATCACAGTTCATGAAGCTCTGCACTCTGCTCATAAGACTAACAGGTCTGTTTTTGCCCTCAAGCTTGATATGAACAAAACATTTAACAGGCTAAATTGAGACTTTTGATTGTTGTCCTCCTTAAGTTTGGTTTTCACCACTAATGGGTTAATTTGATCAAATAATGTATTTCTAAAGCATGGTTCTCAATTCTAGTTAATAGAACAACTATTGGTTACTTTTAAAGTCATAGAGGAATTCGGCAGAGGGACCCTATCAGCCCCATGTTATTCATCATTGTGGTAGAAGCTTTAGGCAGAACCATAAAAAATGCTTGCAGTTCAAGGCTAATATCAAGAATTAAGGCAACATATCTCACTAGGGTTGTTTCTCACCAATAATTCGTCGATGATACCCTTATATTGACTAAGGCATCGGTGGTTGAGGCCAAAATAATTAAATACATCATGCAACTCTACAAGGATGTTGGTGGTCAAAAAGTTAATTTTAGTAAAAGCAAGTTATATTTCTTGAACACCCCTATTTAGAGGTAAGGAAGGATTGCAAAAATTTTAAGATGTGATATAGCAAAACTCCCCACTTCGTATCTTGGTCTCCCTCTTTTCATTGGTTCTCCGAGAGAGTCAATGTGGGACAGGGTTATTGAAAGAATTCAAAAAAAACTTGCTGGATGGAAAGGTCATCTTCTCTCTCAAGCAGGAAAGTTGACCCTCACTAAGGCCTCTCTTAAAAGCATTCTAGTCTATTTCCTCTTCATTTTCAAAGCCCCTGTGGAGGTTTTCCAAAAAATTGAGAAATTCCAAAAAGATATTTTATGGACTGGATCAGAGGAGAAAAAAATGATACACCTTGTAGGATGGACCAAAGTGTGCATACCCAGGGAAAATGGGGGCTTAGGTCTGATGAGAAGCTCATATAAATTTAGATTTATTAGCTAAGTAGGCATGTTGTCTCATTTTTGGTGAAGAAAATGAATGGGCAACTATCATCAAACAAAATTATCTTCAAAATATGGAATTTCTAAGTGACTCAGTTCCAATCAAAGGTTCTGCTTTTTGGAAAGCAATTCTTAATTGTAAGGAAATCATCAAAAAAGGTTTAAGATGGGTTTTAGGCAATGGTGAGAGGATAAATTGCTGGAATGATAGGTGGGCTAAGGATGAACCACTGATGCAATATCCTAACTTATCCCGAATCAGAGATATCACAGAAGAACTCATTGGCAGAAAAGTCCTCGATTGTATGGTTGAGGAAAAAGGTAGAATGAAGTGGAAAAAAATAAGAATTTAGGGATTTCAAGTAGAATAAAATGATATTTGTAACATTCTCGGGCAACAGTTTATCCCCATGAGACCCAAGGAATATCAAGTCACCTGGGCTCCTACGAAAAACGGGCAGTTCACTGTTAAATCAGCTTACAAGCATCTGCTTGATGACGAGGATTTTGTCCTCCAAAAGGACTTAGTTTGGATAAAAAATTTAATTCCAAAAATTGTAGTCTTTTCATGGTTGGTTATCCAAGGAAGAATTCTAACCATTGATAATATGATGCGTAAATGTATTTGTATCAATAATCATTGTTATCTATGCAGGGCTAATTGGGAGACCATTTATCACATTTTCCTTGAGTGCCCTTTTTCCTTGACTATCATAAGTGGGGTTTTTTAGGCCTTCAAAATTTCATGGGTTAAACCAGCCACTGTACTTTATTTTTTCGTCTAGTGGACTTGCCCCTTTTCAAGCCAAAGACTTAGATACATGTGGAAAATTTGTCTCAATCACTATCTTTGGCATGTGTGGTTAGAAAGGAACCATAACGTTTTTAATGAGTCTATCCATGATCATCAAAATATCATTGCCAGGATCCTATCCTTTGCCAAAAAGAATATGAACCTTATCCCTTTTGATAGATGTAAACCTCATCTTCAAGAGACAAAGATTGTTCAATATTTAAGCTTAGCCTTGTTAGATGAGTCTATGCCTAGGGTAGTCAACCCCAGAGCCAATGTTAAGTGGTCTCCACCTCCTACGGGTTGGTTTAAGCTTAATTTTGATGGAGAAGCTAAGGAAAATCTTGGCAGAGCAGGTGTTGGTGGTATTGTATGAGATCATAATGTAAATATGATGCTTGCATTTTTTTGAATATTTTGGAACAAGGATGAACAGCAAAGCTGAAGCTAGAGCTATGTGGAGAGGCCTTCAAATGCCTCAAGACTTAGAAGGCAATTTGATCGTATAAGGAGACTCTATGCATTTTATAAATCTCCTCAATAATTGGAAAACACCTTCTTGGAGGATTAAAACAATTGTTGAAGAGGCTAGGATCCTTTTCCAGGGAAGACAGGACAGAAAATCCCAACATGTCTTTCAAGAAGCTAAAAAAATTGCTGATAAGCTGGCCAATTTGGGTGTTGATGGTGACAGACTTTTCAAATGGGAACACGGTGTCTCAAGTGAAATAGAGGAGCTTATTCAACAAGAATTCTAAGAATGATAGTCAAATTTACCAATAGGGAAGGCACTGTAAGTTTTAAGGCTAGGAGTATTCCCGTCTCTTTTTTAAATTGGACACAATAAAAATTATCTAAGATGTCAGTCTTCATGGATGCTGCTTGGAAATACCACAAAGACTGATGGGGACAGTCACATGTCAGATAACATGGTTCCTAGACATCTTAGTAATTTGAGGTTGGTTGATAATCATAGGGAAGGAAAGAAACGACAATATAAGACTTCGAACCAAAGCCACGTGGACCACCAGATAGCCACCGCCATAAATATAGCCAGCAGGTTCACTTCTCCAAAGTTGATTGGCCAAGATAGTATGTGGTACCAAAGCATGTCATATACGAAATAAATCAATCACCAAAGAATTATTAAGAGTAACTATCAATACAGAGCTTGTGGGAGTTTTTTTAGTACTCTGCTATGTGTGTCTGCAACTTTTTGTTTCTCCATTGTCTCAAGGAAGGGATCTATGTCTTTTTTTTTTTTGTAATTATGATGCATGAGTGTTTTCTCGAGGTATACCCAAAATGTTGTATGGGAAGTTTATTTTTGATAACAGGCTATGTGCCTTACCGGATGTAATGGCTTTGACGACATGTAGATTTTACATATATAGGATCCTTAGTAAGGATATGTTCATCAACAACCCTGGGTTGATTTTTGTAAAAGGTTTTGGGTCAACCTGTAAAACCCGGTATTAATTCTATAGTATCTTATCTACCAAAAAAAAATATCAGCTTTGATTGCCTTGCAATAGTTATTACAAGGCATTTCAACATGCACACAATGTTGAATTACATGCCATCCATCTAAATAGGCCTCATGGTCATTATTGTATATGGGAATTTTATCTCTTCACACGTATTCTTTAGTATCATAGTAACTACTTCTCTCTACTTGACAATACAACACCTCAAAATGTAGTTCTCAATATTTATAGTAATAAAGAATAGAGATGGTTCCATTGTATTTAGTTTAGGGGTATTGAACACATCCATGGAAATCACCTATATGTCTTCATTATCTTACCAATAGGTTTTTTTGTGTAGATGCACTAGGTTGTTTACTAGTAACAAGATTATACCTTTTAGCATAAATTCATTCTTACTCTTTTAGTGCTTATTGGAGCGAATCCCTTTATCCTAGTAAGGCTAGTGCCTCCAACATGCTTACTTTAGTTGGAGTCTTCTTAAGTTCATCAACAATATTAAATTTTAATCCTGATTGAATTACCCTCATTTTTCATGGCAATTTGTTTGATCTATTATTTCCCAATCTACTTTCACTAGTCAATGATAGATATCTCAGGATTCTTTTAGCTTCTTTCATAGCTTTAATTGTTCATCTTGCATTCTAGGGATATTAGCTTTATCCCTAGATCACTGTGAATCAACTTGGGTTCTTTATTTTTAGCCCCATTAGATTATAAATCTTCCAAGGTGTTGTTAATTTTATACCATGATGGTTGTGAATCCCCTTTGAGCTCATTTCTTCTATCTCTAGTTGACTTTGGACTCACTCAACTACCTGAGAAGGTGACACTTGTCTTTATTTATTGGGTGTTAGAATGGATGTTTTGCATTGGGGTCTTTTCAAATCATAACCTTTGGTTCAATCATTGGTTGGATTATATCTTTTGGTTCAGCCCACCCTTAGATAGTACCTTTTGGTTCAAAGTAGTGGGACCCTTCTCCTTAATATGAAGAGATATATTGCTCCTCAGGATGGTTGTGTTCACATTAGGATCAAGTGGCTTAAGTGGTAGAGTTTAATTGTATGATGGTTTTTTTTTATCCTCTTTTACCTTCCTCTTACCTCTCATCATGACCCCCTTTTGTTGGTTGACTAAGAATGTTTTCTCATTCAATATCTCACATTACTCACCACTATCATTGAATTTTGTGATAATGGCATTCCTTGGGTTGGGTAAATTGGCAATCCATTGGTGGTTTATTCCCTAAGTGTCTATTCTACTTGGATTTAAATTTGTTAAGAAAGATAAAAGGAAATTCATTATCTGATTCATCATTTTATCTTGTTGCACCTAGCATTTTTTATTGTATATTAGGGTTTGTATATCCCTTATTACCAATGCATAGTCCAACGAGTTGTGTCCAATATTACACCCACCACAAGGTATTCATATTAGTCTTCATGTTGACCATGTTATTTTATGTCTATTTAACCCTTCATCCTTGGTCAATATTTTTTCAAGAAACCTAATTTTTAGTGAGATATGAGGCTCTTCTAGGATGGAATTTTTTTTGTTTTTGTAGTGATAAATCACTACCACTTTATTAGACTGTGCCCAAGAAGTTGATGAAGAGTTTGATCCTAAAACCAAGGGGTTGCAATACATGCTAGCCTAAAAATGTTCCATGTTATATTTCACCAAATATATATCTCCAAAGGGTAAGGATAGGTGTGGAAATCCTCACTTTATATGGGTAATTTGATCACCTAATACGAAAATGACCTACAGTGAGCAATTCAAAGCCTTTTGGTGATATCTAATCCAAATATTGCTCTTGATAAAAGCTTATGAGCCTTTTTTGTGATAAATGAAAGGACTCCATTATAGGAGGAGGATCAAACCAAATATCATCTATGGTAGAATAAGTAAAGCTCGTCATCATCTATATTGATTTGGGTAAGTGATATTTGGCACCTCATGCGTCATCTCACCACTAGACACTCAAGGATATCCTTAATGTTGGGGGATGGAAAATAGGAAAGCAACAATTAGTGGAAGAAGAGGGAACCTTCTAATCACTCTATGATGATGGAAGTCAAAATACATATACTTCCACACATTCACCAAAAGGTCCACCAAGTTGAAAGCCTCTCTACAAAAATAAAAGAACCAATAGAATTACTAGCAGATTAGCACACCTGGAAACATCCTAAGACAAACTTTGGTATGAGTAAGAAGGAGGAAAGAATCATAAAATAGAACAAAGGTAGAAAATTGAAAGCATAAATATGATTGAGGGTTTTTATGAGGCTCAGTATAAAAGAAGAAATTCTAACATATTGGCTTATCGAAACTTATAAAATCCCAATGAAAATGACCAAGTAAAGAAACAATGAGTTTACAATAATGTAAATTTTGTAGGATTTTCTTTTATTTATCTCTATAAAAATAGTTGTTGCTCCTAAGATGCTTGTGGGTAATATCAAACCCCCACTACTTGGCACAATCTATGTAAAATCTTGCTTGCATATATATATATATATATATATATATATATATATATATATATATATATACACACACACACACACGAGAGCCTATATCTATTTTTTGGCATAACATGTAGACCTATTGCTATGTGTATGTATTTTTCTATGATCTTTTGCTTGAATATTGGGTTTTATTAAGTGTATGCTTGTGTGAGGGGCTTGTATCTATTTTTGGACCGAGTCACTTGCTTGGCTCTCTAGTGGGACTTGCCTTCTTATGCATATGTATAATTGGTAAATCTCATTTGTACTTCACTATGTCGAGGAGAGGAACTACTGGCACATAGTGTTCAAACCTATTTTTGTAAAAATATCTTAGCAGATCTCTTGGCACATAGCCCCATTTTCTTTTATTGAATTGTTTGTTTTCCTTTACTTTTACTTTCTTGCATCCCTTTCCCTTTTTTCAACAACTAGAACACCTTGAAGATCACATTCTAACAATGATATAGCCTAGTAAAAAATCCTAGAGACTCCCAATTGAGCTAAACCTCATGCTCTTAGTCGTGGCCCCGTTGTGTCACTCCTCACAATGCACAATTGTCTCGAGTGGGAATAATTTGAGATGACAATAGTTTAATGACATGTCTAGTGGGACCCGAATGACACGTCATTGGTCCTAAAATAATAACAATGAGTAGTACTAAGACTTGGTGAGGGTCTTGGTCTATTCTCACTTGTTGAAGCATCTCTTTTCTCACTTGACGACTTTGCTCCAAAAAAAACACTAGAAGAAGTCGCTATTGAAGATACTAGGCTAAGGTTCAGATGAAGTTGCATTCACCTGGCTACTCCATCTTGAAGAAAAAACCTAGATATAACTAGACAAAGAACCTCTGTCCAAATTTTTGTGTTTGCCAAATGTGATAAGAATTGTTGTCACTATTTGAAACCATTTTGCGAAGAAGGAAAGCTACAGTCCATAATATGGTTGCTCCACCCCCACTACCATCCCCTATAATATTCCCTACTTAGAATGACATAGGTTCATTGGCACCACCAACAATAAATGAAATATGGGAAGAAATACCCCAGCCTGCTCTAAAGTCTCTCACCTATTTTACTGGTGAAGATCTCACTACCCCCATCGAGCACCTTGACCATGTGAAAAGTTTGTGCCCAATTCACATCATATTAGAGAAAAATATGGCTCTAAGGTTGCTGGCAACATCCTTTAGAGGAAAATCCTAAGAATGATACATCACACTTAGCCCAATTTTATCACTTGTTGGGACCATCTTGACAAAATTTTTGTCAAAATATTTAGGGAAATGCAGATGGGGTGTCACTCTTGCAACAACTGGAAAGAATCAAAAGAGCTTCCATGGAGGTAGTAGAGGATTTCAACGTCAAATTTTATAAATCTTGGCACAAAATACCAGAGGACATACATCCCCCACTAGGTCTGACACTTATATACTATTTGAAAGCCTTGGATTCTAAGATTTCAATGATGATTAAAGTTAGAGGAGGAAATTCCCTATCAAAATCATATGAATTGGCCATCCATGATGAGCATGCTTTAATTTAGATTAGAGAATTGGCCCCTAATATTCCCATGCCTATATACCCCAATGTGCAATCTGCAGTTCCTATTGCTTAGCCAATGACCTCCTAATCATCCCCTCATTCATACTCAGTTGTATCCTCACAAACTCTAACCCCATCAACCCTTAGGGAATTTGATCAAGATTCATCCCATAAGTTGCTTATATTTATAGCTAATCAAATTCTATATATGAGAAGGGAGAAACATTCCCTAGGATATCCCTATCAAAACAACTACAAGCCCCCATTTTCATAAGGAAACCAGGGATATATAAACTAACCCACTAGACATCCTAGGCCCTAGTTCCAAAATATGCAAGAAAATGGTCAATATCAAGCCTATTATTAGCAAATAGTCCCAATGGTAACCCATATACAAATAGAAGTTCTTAATCATGCTAGGGAATTAGCCTCTATACAAAATAACTATATAGAGGAGCCTACCACATGGTATTACTCACCTCCCAAAAATCCCCTCAACCAAGTCAACCTAGGAGAAACATCATAGATTTTTTCCACTTCAACACATGAAATTATGCCACTTGAATCATACTTAAAAGCTAAAAGCTAGGTGCTAGAGCATAATTCTCTTACCACCACCATATAACCTGGTTATGTTTCTCAATATTAAATTTTAGCAACACGGGATGAGAAAGAAATCTATGCAATATTTGACCATATGGGCAATCTAATGGCAAAAATAACTTAGGTTTAACTAGATTATCTGATGATGTCTAAGAAGTAGGCAATGGAGGAAAAAGTCCCAAGAAATCCACTGATACTTGGTAGTCAACACAAGTGAACCTGACCATAATAGTAGCCTTCTATTGCAATACCTCAATGGTCAATGATTACTGTACCCCCTTCCATCCCTCAAATAAATGGCCTAAGGGCCATAGGCAATCAAAATAGAGCAACCAAAGATGGTTCAAAACCATAAACAACTATACTATCAAAAGCTTTGGTATTTACCAAGCAAAATTCTCTAGTAATCCCAAGGTAGTAGTCAATGCCATTAGAACTAGCAAGGGATATTTAGCCAATCCAAGAGAGACCATGCTTTGTTACTCAAAATTTGGTACCTTTGGGATCTTTTAGAATAGTGTATCACTTGAAAAAATACACTGTACTAGTCCCAGCTTGGGAAATGTTAGCTATTTTAGGGAAGAAAGAGCATTTGCAAAAGGTCCTAGAGGAAGAAGAAAAAAGAAGGCAACCATAAACTATGACTGTATTACAAATATTACCCCTAGGGCCTAATATACCTAAGCCCCCTCCATTCTATCTAACCCTAGTATATCAAGAAAAATATCCATAATTGTATTATGGACTATAGGGCTAACACATATGTTATGCCAAAAGAAATAATGGATTCATTGAGATTAAGATACCAGTTAGAAAATAAAATAGTTGTGTAGTTGGATGGAAGCCCAGTACAAATATTGGAGGTTGCAAAAACACTTTCACTTTCCCTATATGCTTACCCAAATCAAAAAATTATGCAAGATGTATCGATAATCGATTTTCCTCCTTTCAACATATGCCTATCTAGATATTTTACTACAAAAATTGAGAGGGTGTATATATCTGGATTGGTATTTGATGGTGCTAAGGATAGTAAATGAGACTAGGATCAAAGTTCCAAGTGAACCGCTACATCCTCATCATATAGAAACATTACCACCATCTGAATGGAGCAATGATCAAATCTTTGCATCCAAAGAAGAATGGTCAAACCCCTATGAAATAAATGAGGAATCATGGAAAAATACTCTAGAAGGATTAAAGAAAAAATGGGAAAAAAAATATTGGAATCCTAATCCCTCTAAGGAATACAGACAAATAGACATGGAATAGGGATAATTTGAAATGAGACACAACTCTTGGGTCATGTATATACCCAAAAAAAATTGCTTTATTTTCTTCCATTTTGTAGAATAACATTTAAAAAATAAAATGCCACAAGAGCTATCAATGAGGTCATTCTCGAAATTGGCACAAAATTTAATAATGAAAAAAGTGGGATGACAAGCTTGCATCAACTATAATAATTGCACATAAGATGAAAACAAGCCAAAAATTTCACCATGTCACCTTAGGCACAAAAGGAGAGGCTCGCCCCAATGAAAATACAAGAGGAATGAGGGAAGGTACTACTTTAAGTGAGATTAAACAAATAATAATAGCTACTATAACCCCAAATGAAGCATATAAAATAAGAACTAGCATCCTCCAAAAGGTAATGCATCAACAACTCCATACTCAATGGATAAAGGTCTTTTAAATTTTGAGTTTGTATCCTTCTGCAAACATAAATATCCCTGAGAGCCACCAAAACTGTAGTGATAAATCACTACAAATTTGTTATATTGTGCCCTAGAAGATGATGAAGAGCCTAAGCCTAAAACCAGGGGGCATAACCCATGCTAGCCTAAAAGGGTTCCATGTTAGATTTCACCAAACAAATATCTCCAAAGGGTAAGGATAGGTGTGGAAACCCTAACTTTATGTGACCAAGTTGATCATTTGATAATAAAATGGCTCATATTGAGCAATACAAAGACTTTTGAATGATATTTGATCTAGGCCTCACTTCTGATAAAATTTGATGAGCCTTATTTTATGATAACTGAAAGGACTCCATTATCGAAGGAGGATCAACCCAAACATCATCTATGGTAAAATTAGTAGATCTTATCATCATCTACATTGGTTTGGGTAAGCAGCCTTTGGCACCTCATGCATCATCTCACCACTAGACACTCAAGGATATCCTTAATGATGGGTAATGACAAAGAGAAAACCAATGGTTAGGGGAAGAAGAGGGATCCTTGCGATCACTCTATGATGATGGAAGTCAAAAGACATATACTTCCCCACATTCATTAAAGGGACCACTAGGGTGAAAGCTTCTTTGTAGCAATAAAAGAACCAACAAAATTACTAGCATATTGGTACACATGGAAACATCCTAAGACAAAGGTTGGGATGAATAATAACGAGAAAATAATCACAAAACAAAACAAAGGTTGAAATATGAAAGCATAAAAATTATCGAGAGTTTTTATGAGGCTTAGTAGAAAAGAAGAAAGTCTAACATATTGGATTATTGAAACTTATAAAGTCTTGACAAAAATGACCATGAAAAAGTCTAGATTGCACGTATAATAAAATCTTGATCATGCATACAAAAGATGCTAAGAAAAGTTTCAAAATGGTATATAGTTCTAAAGTGAAAAAATGCACCAACACCAAGGGGAGGTAGATGACCGGATGGATTCCCAATAAGAAGAAAAATAATATGCCATTATTAAGAAAATATGGGTTATCTACTAAGAACACATGGGCTCTGCAAGTGAAGTTAAGGTAGGTGAACCATTAAAGATAAAATAATGGAGGACCTGTAACCATGGTAGCTATAGACCAACAACAACAATGGTCGAGAGTAACTCCATTAAATATTTAGAATCCCTAGGAAAAGGGTAGACATAAAGTCAAATCATCCTGCAAATTTTGGAGAGAAACTTTTCCTATTGTAATCTATAAATAACAATAGTCTTAGCTTTGTAAATGATCAATGAGTTTACAATTGTATACATTTGTAGGATTTCCTTTTATTTCTCTCTATAAAAATAGTTGTGGTTCCTAAGCAGCTTGTGGGTAATCTCAAACCCTCACTTTTGGCACAATCTATGTAAAATATTGCTTGCATATATATATATATATATATATATATATATATATATATATATATATATATATATATATATATAACACGAGAGCCTATATATATTTTTTGGGTATAACCTACGGATTGATTGCTATGTGTATGTATTTCTCTATGACCTTTTGCCTGAATATTGGGTTTTATTAAGTGTATGTGTGTGTGAGGGGCCTGTGTCTATTTTTAGACCAAATCACTTTGCCTGGCTCTCCAGCAGGACCCGTATTCTTATACATGCGTATAATTGATAACTCTCATTTGTACTTCATTGTATTGAGGAGAGGAAGTGTTCACCACTAGCACATAACATTAAGGACTATTTTTGTAGGAAGATCTTAGTAGATCTCTTGGCGCATCACCCCCTTTTTCTTTTGTTGAGTTGTTTTTTTTCCTTTACTTTTACTTTCTCACATCCCTTTCCCTTTGTTGAGCAACTAGTGTGCCTTAAAGATCATATCCTAACAAGGAGCCAACCTTGCAAAAACTCCCAGAGGCCCTCGATTGAGAGAAACCCTATGTTCTTAGCCATGGCCTCACTGTATCACTCCTTGTGAGGCATGATTTTTCTGGGCGAGGACAATCAGAGATGGTAATAGTTGCCACCCATCATTTGGTTGCCACCATCACTTTTCAACATTATTTTAGTTGACCAAATTCTTTATCACATTCAATATTTTTCTAATTTCAAAAATATTCTCCAAAAGAGCTTTGGCATCATTATTAGTTTGAGGGGAGGTAAAAGTTTGTGGCTATGGTTTAAATGTGATACAGGATGATGAGTTATAGCCTAGATGTGTGACGATGTATGGGGAATTAACCTATGAGTAGGTGGATGTATTAAGTTGAGCTTGAGTATTAGGAATGGGGTTGAGGGTGGTTGGAGTTCTCAATATTGATGGGTTGGTAGTGGGATTCACATAAGTGGTGTAATCCATGGGTGAAGCAGATGATAACTTACCAACTCAAAACAACATATTTTTTAATTTGGTTGCTTTCTGAAAGGTTATTGATAATATATGAAGCTTAGTGTTACAAAACATGAGTCAAGTCTAATTGTAGGTCTTTAATGTATTATGAAAGATCTTGATCTTCTAACAACCTAATATTTAGAGGTATTAGGTATAGGGTCCTCATGAACCTTATATTATAGTCATGTATATTATCCTAGGAATACCTTGGCACCAATATAGTTTAAAAAATGACTAAATATCCATTTCCAAGATTGCCAAATCTCTTTATGAATGGTTCTACTATCAAAACCCACTTAGTCATAGAATTGTTAGGCAAGATTTAATACTAGATAAAATCTTTGTCCCTTAGCAAATAAAAAAGCAACCAAACCATGTTGTCCTCCTCTTTGATCTTGTGTACTGATTTCATAGTGGACAATTCATTTAGTTGACTTAACATAGTTTTATTCCCATTGCCATTGAATTTCGGTAAAGCTTTCATGATAGAAGTAGGAATGGGATAATAGACCATCAATTTTAGGGGTCCTTGATAGGTCCAATCTAGCATTGTTATTGCGGTATAGGAGGTACCTAGGTTTAATGATTATATGAGGGATAGCCAAATGGTCCTTGTAGATAATAGGGCATTTGTTGTTGATGTGGAACAACATACCCTTGGTTTTGTTATGCATATGGGAATATATATTGTTGTTAACAATCCTACTGTTAATTTTGACCTATTACTAGAGGAGGGTCGGGTGCACCCTAGTTTTTAGGATTTAGATTTTGAGATAGGGCATAATTAGGCAATATTTGATAGTTCATACCCCAAGAATCTGTTGGTGTAATTGAAAATGACCAAGAGGACATGAAATTTATGAATAGGATCACCTCTTAAGAACCAAAGTAGGTTTTGGGTCCTTGTCTATTGGTTTATGTTTAGCAGATGTTAGGCAATGTTAGAATTAGGCAAGGGTTTGTACTAGCATATTTTGTTTACCTATAGAAACATTTGGATTTAGAAAATTTACAAGGACTATTGATAAGAAAAATTAGGGAGACTTTAAGGTCCTTGATTGGATGGGATTTATACAAGAATTCGGGTGGTCCCACTTGAAAACTAGGTTTTTGTGGGAGGAGTGGTCATTTGATTGGATGGAATCATCTACTTTTATCCCAAAGTTGGCATATTGTGAGTGCTAACTTATGATGGATTAGCAATTGTTTGGATGCTAGACCCATATTATGAGTTTTAGTTTGGCAATGAGACTAATGTATTTACAATGGATATGGTCGAGACTAAAGTAATGATGTTGCCAAGATACATTGACACATAAGACATATGTGGTAAAGTGTTCATCTAATTAGGAATATCTTGGGATATCTAGTTCATGTTGAACAAAGGGTTGTCAAAGATTTTTGGGATTGAGGGAGGAGTTGTAGCCCAAAATTGGTTTCCAAATTTGTGGTATTGGTGTCCCACAAATGAATGGTTGAGGAGATAAATTTCTTCCACATTTGTAATAGTAATCTTAGGGGTTGAGAAAATGGACACAAAATTTTGTTCAATATTTTCTTCTTGGTCCTCTTCTAATATTTGAATCCAAAATTGCATGGGATGGTTTCTTCTTTTCATTCCTTTTGTGTGCATACTTGATCCACTCCATCTATTATGGTTCTTTATCTTTTTATCATGTTTTAGATCATGTGTTCATAAGTAGATCAAGAAACATAATAAGGAAAGAGAATTGGTGCTATAGAAAAATAGAGGAGATTTTTGTAAATCACTAACTAAATACAATGAATTGATGGAGAAAATACTTAGCTTTCGGAATCTTACATAGGATGATGATGTCATAGTTGCATAAATAAATTTATTCAATGGATCGTAGGTTAGACACAGTGAATTGTTGACTTTGAGACTTAGTCCAAAGGTGAACAATGGATGCTTGGAAATAGATATCATGAACTTGACCATTGAACCTAAATATTTTAAATCATTGTCTTGATCCATGATGAATTATCCTCAAAATTAACCTTGGAGATGGTTCTTCGTGATGGATATGAAAGGCCTTGTTGATGAATCATTGGAGTGACTTAGTGAACCATCACAACCTAGACATAACAAAATTTAGTTTTAGATTTTTTTTTATAAATGTGTCACCATCCACTCAATCCGTTGAATATTGGATCAATTTCTTGAGATATAGATTATAAAATGAGGTAATTATTGCATGAATAGTGGATTCTAGTAGATCATGACATGTAGAATATATCCTTTTGGATATTTAGTGAGAGTTAACTTAAAATGGATAAAACATAGGATTGAATGTGTTGGGATGACTATGATACATGTCCCACTATACCAATTTTGTTGCATGTGATGAATGTCTGCGTGGTCATTTTTATGAGATGAATCATATTGCTTTCACTAGGCATACCAATTTAGAATTGTTGATGCACAAAGTTGGTGATCATTAGATCATGCTCATACTAGTGCTCCAAATTTAACATTCTTGGGAAAAGGAGGTTGTTAATCCCCTTCACCTCTAGATTCATACTAGCTCCACACTACCCAATGCTAATATAGTCCTAAATTAAAACATGAAAGTAAATGTAGAAATCAAACATTTTAAGGGAAGGACGTGAGAGATTAAAAGTAAATGCAAGAAAAATTAAATATGATTAGCGACTGAAGCGAGGATAGTGTGTGATCAATATAACTAATTTAGGAAGGTTGAATAACAATAGTCTAAATTCATCCTAGGTGTAAGCTCAAAGTGGAAAGGACTAACAAGTAAATTCAGGGTATCACCACTCACATATGCATACAAAGATATGTCCAACCAATGGAAACACAGTCTTGTATGAAGGGCTATGCATAATTTTCCATTAATAGAAAGAAAATATTACATTCAAAAAGCATAACTCTAGTATTTCCTAAAATAACCAAAACATGATTTACAATGGCATGTGATCAATCTAACTAAATCAAGGAGGTTGAATAAACATAGCTTAAATTCATCCTAGGTGTAAGCTCAAAGTGGAAAGAAGGACTAACAAGTAAATATACGGTATCATCACTTACACATGCATATAAAGATAAGCCTGACCAATAGAAACATAGTCTTGTATGAAGGCTATGCATAATTTTTCATAATCAGAAGATAAAATATTACATTGAAAGATCATAGCTCTAGCCTTTCTTCAAATAACCAAAACATTATTTACAATGGTGCATGATCAATCTACCTAAATCAAGAAGTTTGAATAACAATAGTCTAAATTCATCCCAAGTGTAAGCTCAAAGTGGAAATAAGGACTAACAAGTAAATGTAGGGTATCACCACTCACACATGCATACAAAGATAGGTCTAACCAATGGAAACACAATCATGTATGAAGGCTATACATAATTTTCCATTAATCAAAAGATGAAATATTACATTCAAAGAGCATAGCTCTAGCCTTTCCTCAAATAACCAAAACATGATTTATGATTTACAATGGGCCTTGGACCCTTATTTATAACAAGAAATTTACCCTATTAACTTCAAGTGAAAAGACTTCACATGTACAAATTACTACAAGAGGGCAAAAACATCATTGTCAAACCAAATTCATTTGGGAAGGTTGTCTATCTCATTCATTGATTTGTTGAAACAATCAATGAATTGGAAGTTAAGGACTTGTAGTTTGATAAATCATTACTTTGGGATAAGACTCAACCATTCTTACTGCAATCTAACTTGTTGACTCGTCTTTGCTCATCCTGGGGCTTCATGATTTTTTTGTCTGATGACCACTATCAGGTTGCTTGCAATGTGTCAAAGGTAGTACCAAGTATAATTTTCAAATTATTATTTTTAATTCATTTCTTACTCTATATAGTTAAACTATTTTACTAACATGTCTTTGGAAAACTATATGAAATTAACCTATTAACCATGTGTACTCAAAATTTAAGCTAAGTTTTTATTGCTAGGATTATTTGGCATTCTATTCATGTAGAACATTATTGACAAAGTTGTATATTTTGACAACTATTGAGGATTCCCACAAAAAGGTTTTTTCTTTTCCTTCTTCTCACATCTTTAGAGATGATGAGCTTGGGATGAAGAAATATGTTTTTGTTTGTATAGTATTTTAAATGTTGAACAAGTGGTTAGAGGACAATAGGAGGTGACTCAATTAGGTATTCAAGAATTATTGAGGAGGAGGTTTCTTCTAATTGACTACTTGAGTTTATCTTCTTAGCAAAAGAAACCTTTAATTTGTTTTGGTCCACTACCAATATGGAGCAAGAAGTTTATCAACTATTAGATATGGTGAACGAATCCTATCAATTAAAGAGCAGTGACTCTAATCCATTCTAATTGGGTTCAACCCATCTTTGGAATAAGGTACTTGTTGTCACATTTTGCACGGGGTGCAATGTCTTCAATGTTGTAAAGTAACAGTGCTGCTCTTCTTTTCCCTCTTCCCCCATCTTTCTTCCTTCTTCTCTCCCTTTCCTTTTCTTTCCCGCATTCTCTTTCTTTCCCCCCTTTTTTCTCGGAGTCCCCCAGTTGATTTTTCAACTTTCCAGCAGGTTACCCAAAAAATTGGCTAAGTCTGGGTGCGAAGTTCGCACTTCGCCCAGTCTGGGTGCGAAGTTCGCACTTCGCCCAGTTTTGGTGCGAAGTGCGCACTTCGCCCAGTCTGGGTGCGAAGTTCGCACTTCGCCCAGTTTGGGTGCGAAGTTCGCACTTCGCCCAGTTTTGGTGCGAAGTCTGACTTCGCCCCACTTTCTGGGCGCACCTTGCAACTGGCAGACTGGCAGGCTGACAAAGAAGAATGATAAGTGTCGGAGCAGGTCCGTACAGCGGCAGACACCAGTGTTCACCTGTGCGCAGTCCGACTTCTCAACAGAGTCGAAATGCGCCCTTGACAGGTGTACAGTAGGGGAACAAACCCGAAATTTGACCAAGGCGTGAAGGCCTTCCCGACTACACTGTTTTCTGCCCGCGCATCCCAAGGAGCTCCGATCCCAAGCGAAGATGGATAGACTGCCCTCTAAGGCAGACATGTGTCAAACAACATCTTCCTTCATCCGACAAGTGTCCAGCTTCGGGATTCGAACCAAGACGTGCCGACAAAAAGGGATAAACATGGGCTGCACTGCCTGTGCCAGTAGCCTCATTCAAAGCTGATCTGAGGTTCCACCTGCTCCAGCTACCAGCGTACCTGCCGACTTGAAGATTCTACCCAGCACTCCGTCACGTAGCTGTCCAGCTCCCAGGATGACCATGCTGCGGGTACAGTCTGGTCCGACAAAAGGTCAGCATTTGCAGCTCTTTCGCCGCTTCTGTCAGCTTATGTTTGACTGGGACTCTGTGCCCATTAATGTAACGGGAGGGACTCGGGCTATAAAAGCCCAGCATGAATTCATTGTAAAGGGTGGAAGGGGAATGTTTGTTAGGGAACCACTGTGCCCATTGTAACCGTGCTTCTGCTTATAAATACAATCTGTATGCCTGGTTCTGTTCTGCCGCTTTTATTTCTTTATGCTTATGCTTTACGCGATTCTGTGTCATGGCTTGTTGATTCATTTCAGCATTTGATGATCAGGCGCCTTTAGCATTATTTCTGTACTTTTAATTTTCATATAATAGATGTGGTAGTAGTTCCATCAGTTATGTGTGACGTTGCTGGCCCGTATCTGGTGATTGATGCGATCCCCTGCTGTTAGTTCCTTGTAGGGAATGTTTGCTAGGGAGCCATTGAAGCTGTGCGGTTAAATTCTCTACCTAACACATATACCTGGCTCTAATATCTCTAGGTTTACTTTCTACCCCTGTCAGTGTACGTATCTGGTGATTGATGCATTGTCGTGCTGTTAGTTCCTTGTAGGGAATGTTTGCTAGGGGATCATTGAAGCTGTGCATACACTGCTTGTGTATCGGAAGTACGCGTAGGTTTTGCAGTTCTTTGTCATGCTTTGTGTTTGTATGCAGTAAGTAGCGGTGATTGGTGTGTTCCCGTACTGTTAGTTCCCCCCCACCAACCTCTGAATATATTTGTAATTTCTTTCTGTACATTTGTCTCTTTCTGTACATTTATTTCTTTCCTGTTCCCTTTAGCTTAAATCAGAAACCCCCCCCCAAAAGGAGCCGGCCTTCTCCGGAGATTGGCTCGGAAGGCATCTCTTCCTTCCGGCCTTTCATGCTGGTGGGCGAATCTGGGCGCATTAACCCAAAATCCTTTCCTCATGGCAGATTCGTAACCAACAATTTTTCTGGCACGCCCGGTGGGACCCTGGTCCCACGTTTTAAAAGAAGAGGTACCCGTTCTGTCTCCACCTAGCGCAACAGTTTTTCTGACCCGCTTGGAGGAACTCGGGTCCCACATCTGAAGAGAGATTTTCCGATCCGTCTCCACCTGGCGCTGACAGTCCCTGAGCTCTCGGTGAGACAAGGAAGTTTCTCACCCCCGACAGAATCGAAGCACCGGTGTTCGCTTCATTGCTGTTCCAAATCTGAACACCTGGCGACTCTGCACGAACAAATCCTCTGAGTCTAGAAGACCGGTCCCATCACCTTCATGCACACGAGAAGGTGGCAAGCAAGAAATCCGAGAAGCCCACCTGAGTTCTATGAATTGGACATCAACGCTTGAGGCGAAGTTCCCAGGCTGGCTGATCCGTGAGCTCGTTTCGACGAAGCCGAGGCTGAGATCCAAGAAGATGCCAAAGCTGAGGTTGGAGGAGCCGAGTACAAAATAGAAGAGGCCGAGGAAGAAGAAGATCCTGTATCCTCAAAAAGTATCGACACTGAGTACACAACCGACGACGAAGAAGAAGAAGAAGAAATGGTTGCTCAACAGCCAAATGACGATGATCTCTTCCCGACGGTGGACTCTACGGGGCCTTTGGCCCTGGTCGGTCAGCAAGCTATGCCCCCTGCTGCTTTAAAGTCTATTCCCACATACGACGGCTATAGTAAGATGATGTACGAACACATCCAAGACATCCTTGCCCTGGCCGCACTGCATACCATCACCGATGAAAGTGTGAAGACCCGTCTGCTGGCCCTTTCCCTAAGGGGAAAGCTTCTCTACTAGTGGAGATCGCTGCGGAGGGATCCATCACTGGGTGGCCCCAGCTTGCCAGGAGACTCGTAAAAGGATGCAACGAGTCTGCTGATCCTACTTCTCTACTGCATCAGTTCCAAGCTATCCAGAGACATCCTCAAGAGGAGGTGTCTGATTTCAACATCAGGTTTGCGAGATCCTGGAAACGGGTACCTCGCGAACTTCGGCCTTCAGCTGGCATGGCTGCTCACTACTATCTGAGATCATTCAACTCAGACATATGCTCGCTGCTGAAGATCGCCGAATTGACGAGTTTCTCGCGCCGTACGAGGCTGCCCAGCAAGCTGAAGCTGATATTATTTCCATCGGCAGGCTTCCGTCCAGAGTGCAGGAACCAATTCATCCCGACTTCCCCAGATCACAGTATCCTTCTGCTTCTGGCGGTTCGCCGTCCACTTCCGGGCAACAACCCCAGCAGCAGTGGAATCCGGCGCCGGTCGTAACTCCTTATGGCCCGCCTCAAATGCATTACCCTCATCCGCCTCCTCCCGCTCCGCATTTTCCAGCGCTCCCTGCTCCCCCGCAGTACGCGCCTTATTCTAACCCTCCTCCATTGGCCGCATTGCCTCCACCGGCACAGTTGCCACCTCCTAACAGCAGCATCCAGAACACGATTCTACAAGAGGTGCGGGCTTTGGCCTTCGGATATCATGCCATGTCCAATGACATGACCGCTATGAAGAAGAAGCAGGCCCAAATGGACCTCGCTCCTAGAAGGCCGTATGCACCACCAGCGTTGACAAAAGATAAAGCCCTAGAGAACCAGCCGCAGAGGCGTCCGCCTCCGAGGAATGCTGCTATAGATGACCCACCTGGTCCTCCCGACCAGGTCAACTGGTGCACCACGTGCAATGACCCGCATTCGGAGGAAGATTGCACTTTGCACCAGCACTACATCCAGACCCTGGCCGGCAGCGCTATTGAAGACGATGAGCTGTACATGATCTTGGACGGCGAGGCCAATTTTGCCCTGCCAGAAGAGAATCTAGTGGCGCCCGCCAGGGAAGAAAAGAAAGCTGCAGACGCGGCTAAGCCTTTGCAAGTCTACGCAAGAAGAGAAAAACCGCAGCCCGACGGGCTGCCACCGTACAAGCGGCTGTGGCCTTACACAGCCCAGGAGAAGGCGTCCAAAGAAAAAGCTCCAGTTAAGCCTTCTCCGGCAAAGGCTGCCCCTGTTCCCGCCAAGCCTCCAGCAAAGGCCTCAACTCCCGCTAAGCCTCCTATACCTCAGCCCCCAGCTGAAACCAAAGAACAAGCCCAGGAGAAGCTGAAGTACCCGTCTCTGACCAAGAGACAGCGAGTTGAGGCCACCCAACAGTACCGGACCAAGTATGAACCGGCTAAGCCAGCAGAAGGAGCTAGTACCTCGGGCTACAGCATTGTAGACGAGTTGAAGAAGACTCCTGCCAGAATCAGCATGTACGACGCTCTTCTGCTCCCAGGCCAGGTAGATCTGCTGCAAGAATCACTAAAGAACATGAAGAGCGGCAAGCAGATGCAGCTCGCTGTCCTGGTTCAACCTTTGACAGCCTCAGCCACTGGGAAGAACAGACCGCCACCCTTTTATCTGTCTTTACGGATGCAAGGGCACATAGTTCACAACTGCATGGTGGATTCTGGTGCTTCCTCGACCGTAATGCCGAAGGCCGTCTGCGATGAGATCGGGATGGAATACACACGGAGCAGCCAAGGTGTGCTGCAACTAGAAGGCACCCCTGTCAAGATAGTTGGTGTCATAAAGGACATCCCTATCCGACTGCACAAGGCTCTCGACATTGTAGTCATCCAAGAGGTCATGATTGTTGACCTGGAGCCTTACTTTGGCATGTGTCTCTCTCAAAAGTTCACTGCGAAGTTGGGCGGGTACCTTTCTCTAGACTACTCACACATGGAAGTGCCCTTCAAAGGAAGGAGACTGAAAATTTTCAATGAGAAGCCTTCCCCCTTTCTAGTGGACAAGATACCCGGAGGAGAGATGGACTGCATGGTCCAGTTGTCAGAGGAAGAACTGGTGACAGTGGAACTGACCGAGCAAGCTCTCGAAGTGCTACAGCTCGAAGACGAGTTCTCGTTGCGGGACTTCAATGCCGTAATCGGGACAGAGCAGGGGTGTTACTCCATTAAACAGTCCGAGAGGCTTGACGTGTCAGCTGCGAAAGAAGTAGGACCTGCACCCGAAGAGCTGTGGAAGCTTTTCTTTGATGGCACGCGATGCAAGAATGGCGCCGGTGCAGGGGTACTCCTGGTTTCTCCAATCGGAATCCAGAAGGACTATGCCTACAGGCTGGCCTGGAGCTGTACTAATAACTCAGCAGAATACGAAGCCCTGTGCTTGGGTTTGCGAAAGGCGAAAAGGCTCGGAATCAAGCACCTCCAGATTTTCAGGGATTCGTAGTCGGTGTGTCATCAAGTTATGAATAAATGCGCGTCCAAGCATCACTATCTTAGATCGTACCGCAATCGGGTCTGGGACCTGATGGAATCGTTCGACTCATTGAATGTTAAGGCAATATCGCGTGAGAGAAACAAGCACGCAGATATTCTGGCGTCTATTGGAGCCAGGTACGTTTCGACTGAAGACGTTGTCCAGAAACTGAAGCCGGTCCGCACCATTTACAGGCCTTCTGTGCCTGATAGGGATACCTTCTGGCAGGTGTTCAGCTGTGACGAGGAGATCGTCACATTCCTGGTTAACGAAGTATGTGTAATCGAAGGTAGAGACCCTGATGACGAGCAATATGAGGGGTTGATACAGTTACGGAATAATCACGTCCCAAAGGGACTGATTACGTTAGAAAGTCTCTTTGATCGAAATGACAGAGCAATATCCCACAGGATCAAAGTAGACCCGAGGCAGTATGCAGACCTGGAACTCGAACCTGGTAAAACCATCAAGGTCGGAACAGACTGCACGTCGGAGGAGCTGGGGCAGATTAGATCACTGTGCCAGGAGTTCCCCGACATCGTGGCCTGGTGCTACGAGGATTTGAAGGGGTATGACAGAACTGTCATCCAACATACCATTGAGCTAGAGGATGGCGCCAAGCCATTCCGACAGAAGCAGAGGGCCGTAAATCCAAAGATTGAGGCCATGATGAAGACCGAGCTCTTGAAGATGCTGGAGGCTAAGATCATCTACCCCATCAAACATTCATCCTGGGTCGCGAATTTGGTGCCCGTGAGGAAAAAGAATGGCGACATACGTCTCTGTGTCGACTTCAAAAACCTAAATCAGGCTTCCCTCCGGGACCACTATCCGCTTCCCCAAATCGACCAAATCCTACATATCGTTGCTAGAGCCCAGAGATTTTCACTTTTAGATGGATTTTCCGGCTACAACCAGATTTGGGTCAAAGATGAAGACCAGCATAAGACAACGTTCACCACCAAGTGGGGGACGTTCGCCTATCAGCGCATGCCGTTTGGCTTATCCAATGATGGTGCTACGTTCCAAAGGGCCATGGACCTCGCCTTCCGAGAGCTGCTCAACAAAATTATTGTCATCTACCTCGATGACATGACTGTTTTCTCTCACCGACGAGAAGATCATGTTTTGCACCTGCGGCAGATATTTGAGAGTTGTCGAGAATTCGACATCTCCATAAACCCGAAGAAGTCTGTCTTCGCGGTAAAAGAAGGAAAGCTGCTGGGACATGTCATCTCCGAGGAAGGCCTCGCCATTGACCCTGACAGAGCGGAAGCCCTCGTTCGCTTGCCAGCCCCCATCGACAAAAAAAGGGCTGCAGTCCTTCTTCGGTCAGATTAACTTCGTGCGGAAGTTCATCCCGGACTTCGCACAGGTGATCAAGCCTATGGCCGAACTGTTGAAGAAAGATACACCTTACGAATGGACTGATGAGAGAGAGCAAGCCTTCGAGGAAATTAAGGCCCGAATTGCACAAGCTCCGGTGTTGACAAACCCGGACTACTCCAAGGACTTCATCCTGTATGCAGTGGGAGAACCCGAAAGTTACGCTGCAGTCCTGACCCAGAAGGGAGACGACGGTGAGGAGCGCCCCATTGCGTTCCTGAGCCAAGTCATTCTGCCGCACGAGGAAAAGTACAATTTTATAGAGCGGCAGGTCCATGCTGTCATGAAGTCCCTTCGAAAGTTCAGGCACTTTATCTCCCAGAGCAAGACCACTGTCTTTGTGATTCACCCGGATGTTCGAAGCTTCATCTTGCAAGGAGAACCGGGTCACAAGAGAGCGGGATGGATTGCCAAGATCCAGGAGTTCGACATTGAAGTACGGCCCACCAAGCTTATTAGAGGCCGAGCCTTGTGTCAGGAATTGGCCCGAAGCGCTGTAGCCGGCATCTCCGCCTGTAAGTGGGAGGACACAGCGACACGCATCTACCTAGCCGACTCCTTATTAGAGGGGAGTGATTGGACAGATGAACTGGTGAGATACTTCTGCACCGAAAGATGTCCCGATCACTTGAACGCCTCATAACGAAGGATATTTTGGCTAGGTGCACTCAAGTACACTCTTCGCCCCGAGGGGCTTTACTTCAGAAACATCAACGGCATCCTGTTGTGGTGCGTCAAAAAATCTGACCAGACTAGGGTCCTCGGAGATTTTCATTTCAGGATGCCTGGGGGTCACCATTCTTCAAGGTCGACGGCCTTAAAAATAATAAGGGCTGGGTACTATTGGCCCACTCTATTTGCAGACGCGCATGCGGTCTGTGCTAAATGTGATCAATGCCAGAGGTATGCTGGCCGAAACAAGAAAGCACCTTTGCCCCTTCAACCAATTCAAGCCGAGGCTCCGTTCCAACAATGGGGTCTAGACTTCATTGGGGTGATTTCTCCTAACTCCTCCGCCGGCCACAAGTTTATTCTTACAGCTACTGACTATTTCACACGGTGGACGGAGGCAATCCCGACCAAGAACGCAGACCAAGAAACGGTCATCAGGTTCATTGAGAGCCTGATTACCCGCTTCGGGGTTCCAGAGTCGATTGTAACAGACAACGGTCCGGGATTCGTAGGCGCAGTACTCACGGAGTACACCAGCAGACTTGGCATCTATCACAAGATGTCTTCTAACTACTACCCGCAGGGGAATGGCCTTGCCGAGTCCACTAACAAGAACCTCCTGAAAATCATCCGGAGGACCATTGACAGAAACAAGCGGACTTGGCACTTGCTCCTGAACCGGGCACTGTGGGCGGACAGAGTTGCGTTCAAGAAATCCCTTAGAACGTCCCCCTATGCGCTCGTCTATGGCAAAGAGGCTGTCATGCCATCACACATCGAAATCCCCGCCCTGTGGATGATTGACGAAGACAGGAGCAGCGGAGACCCGGTGGATGACAGATTGTGCCAACTCCTGCAGTTGGAAGAAGACAGAGAAAGTGCATACCAGGCCTTCGCGGATCATATTGCAGCCACTCAAGGCTGGTTTGCCAAACGCACCACTGCCCGAGTTTTCGAAGTCGGGGACCTGGTGCTAAAGTGGGACTCATACAAAGCAAAGCCGGGTAATCACGGAAAGTTTGATGCCCTCTGGGAGGGCCCTTATCAGATTGCTCGGGTGAATCAGTTCAATGCTTACCTACTGCGGGATATGGAGGGTCAGCTCCTGCCTATCCCTGTTAATGGGTTCCATTTGAAGCTTTACCGCTGTTGAAGGTGCCCGAGTGGCCCTTCCTTGTAAAAATTTTCCTTGTGTTTTTCTTTTATTTTTCCCGGCATGTACAGTTTCCAGTTTTAGCTTTCAATTCGTTTTTCTTCTTTTTTGAGCTTAACTGCGGCATGGGAGAGAAAGACAGACTTCGCAGCGAAGTCTGTCGTTGCCCCTCAGGAGGGGCGAAGTTCGGCTATGCAAAGAAAGAAGGGAGAAAAAAGGGCAAAAAATTGACTAAGTGTTGGCCGAAGCCCGACTTCGCAGCGAAGTCGGACTTCGGCCCAACCAAATTGCGAAGTTTGATCAAGAAAAATGCTAAGGCACACTAAAGGGAAGCTCCGCTCAGCTTTGACCGAAGTACGCACTGCGCATACTTTCCGTGCGAAGTACGCACTGCGCGCAACTTGAAGTACGCACGCATACTTTCCGTGCGAAGTACGCACTGCGCGCAACTTTTGCGCGAAGTGCGAACTTCGCAGCGAAGTCCGACTTCGGCCAGCATCAGCGCGAAGTGCGCACTGCGCTCAATTCTCGTGCGAAGTGCGAACTTCGCGCGAAGTTCGCACTTCGCTCCAAGCTTCGGCCGAAGTCCGAACCCGCCCCAGCGTCGCAATGCGCAGTAAGACCAAAGAGCAAAGGTTGCAAAAACGTTAAGTGTTGGTAAAGCCCGAAGGCGGCTAAGACCCAGACTGTGCCCAAACCTTGGGCGCAGCCAGAAAGCAGAACAGTTCAAGCGCGCGCTTCGCGCGAAGTTCGTACTTCGCCCGAAATTCGGGCGAAGTCCGGCTTCGCCGGCAAGGTCGGGCCGCACCCAACTTCGGGCGAAGCCCGGCTGCGCCTTGTTTTCCGGGCCAGTATTGGGACACTGTTTAAAAAATAATAAAAAATTCGAAAATCCCCAAGCTGGGCCCAAGGCGCGTTTGCAACTGTTTTAATGTGGGTTTCCGCACCGAAGGTTTTGTCTTGAGCAGTGTGCCCAAGTGGTGGCAGCAACGTCAGCCATGGTGCAATCTCCAAAGCAGAATTAATGATTGCACGTTTTTCAAAGGAAAATGCAACAAAAGAAACATGGCACGTCTGTCGGGGCGCGTTTTTTCCAAACATTCTCCTGCGCAGCCACCCAAGGATCTTAACTCAGCCGACCTACCCCCTCCTGCGTTGCATTTATGGCGCTGTCTTTATCTAGAAAAGGGGGTCAGAAGCATGCAAACATTCCAGATTGCACAGATTATTCCTCGGACAGTTCAAATTATTCCTGTGATAGCGAAATCTGTTGCAGACAGCCTGAACCTATCATTATTGCTGATTCAGAGAGATGGACAGAGGAAAGAGGCCAGTGTCGGCACAGTCCAGCGAAAGCAGCGAACCAGGGGATTTACCGCGGCCAGGCGTTTTCAAAGGCGATGCCCCGCCAGAGAAAAAGTCAAAATCCCGAACCAAAAAAGTACAGCGTGGGCAAGCCCCACCACCTCCGGTGAATTACCTGGCGGGATATGTGGACGGCTCATTTTCTATGAGCCTGACTCAGCTGCGAGCAAATGTGGAGAGCTGGGCTGACAAAGTTTCGCCCTCCCACCATTTCAAAGCGGCGTACAAATCAAACCTCTTCATATTTTTGTGCCCTCCTGTCCACCAATGCCCGAAACTGGTAAACTTAATTGTCAGACACTACAGACCAGCTTCCCGACAAATTTGCAGCTCCAGCGGTAAACCCTTGTTCGCCCCAGGGCTGGAGTATGACTCCGGCACCATCTTCAGAAAGATAAATCTGGGCGAACAAGCGGGACGCTTCACGCACACCAAGCGAATGAGGGATTTCCTCAATTCAGAGCTGAACGCCCCGCTTCCAGCTGGACAGTGGCCGACTGGCCCCATGCCCTTGACGAAATTTCAGAGCAAGTATTTATATACCATCCTGGCATGGATTCTCGGCTGCGACTCCGACGAGTTGGTACATCCGTACCAGCTAGCACTGGCAGAATGTCTCCTGTGTGGAGAATCTTATGAATCAGCGACGCAGAGAAGTGGAAAGTGCCCCATCTCTTTCGACTGGGCAGACTGGCTGGCTTACGCCATTCATTCCGGCCTGTTGAAAATTCAAAAGAGGCAGTCTACCAATTTTCGTTTCAGTTCCGTTCTGGCCTGGATTTGTTTGTACCATCTGCACCCCCAAATGCCGATCCTGAACCTAAAGAAGGTTAACGAGAGGGGAGAACCACAGCCCGTCTATAACTGGACGGATGACTTATACCGGAAAGGGTCCTACTACAAGTTCAACTTCAACTTTCTGGGATTCGTCATGTCAGTCTTCACCGAAAGTGAAATCCCCCGTCCCCCGAAGGAAATGACGAGTGCTTTGATAAATCAGAAGCTCGGGGACGTTTTCAGACTGACGCAGGGGATTGTGGTCAGAATCTACGGATTCAAGGGCAAGCCTTATCTGCTGCCCTATTGGTGTACAGAGCATCTGTTCGGGATGGAGGTTGCCCGGCAGATGGACTATGTAGAAGAGGAGTTCGGCCTAGGGAAGAAGAGAGGACAGATTTTTCAATATCCTCTTTCCTGGGCCAACGTTGAGATTACTGAGGTAGGACAGCATGTCTACCTAGAGCAAGAGTTGTCCCGGGTTGGCCTGGTTTTGCTGTCGCAGTGTTGGAAGTACGACCCCTATGGGATAAGGGGAAGGTTCACACATTTGTGCCCCCGGGCGGATATAACCGAAGATAGATGCGATGTGGTCCATGTGGACCTTGACTGGGAGATTGAATTAATGGAAGCTTCTCCTCCCTGGCAGGATTTCTACTGCGAGGAGGTGACATATGACCCCAAGCGAAACCCGGACCACCACTTCTCATCTCCAGGGTTCAAAAAATTTCTATCCAAGATAGCAGGCCTTAACTGGTCTAAAGAAAAGATTACCGAATGCTGGAAGATGAGATGTCGCACGCAAAGACGATAAATCCACAAGGAGAAACCTGGCCGTAGATGACGACTTTTCGGTTCTCTATGACCAGCATCATGACAGCTGGCGGCCGTTCGCATATCAAGGTTACGTTCCCCGAGGCCCCTTTGAGGATTATAAAGGAGGGTCTCCCCTCAAACAGTTGTACACTTCGGCAACTGCCAGCGCAGGCCCAGCAAGTACCCAGGTCGATCCAATGCAGCCCGTGGCTCCCAAGGCGGCGCCTGAAAAGGCGAAAGAGTCAGTCAAGGCAGCGCCCGAGGCAATCCCTCAGGCAAGAAAAGCGCCAACACAGCCAGAAAGCAGACCGGTTGCGGCAGACCTTCTGCAAGTCAAACCCCGGTACAAGTTTACCGTGGGAGCATCAGCGCCTGCTGCACCTGTTTCGTCTCCTTCCCCTGATCCGACCGTTATTCCAGAAGAGAAGAAGCGGAGGAGAGTCGAGAAAATCAGGCGACCTAGCCTGATAGTGCAACAGCCAGTCGCAGAGCCGCAGCCGCATCTTGCCGCCGCAGAGGCAGTTCCTTTGGGCAGTCCCAAGTCAGCCGCCGAGACAAGAAGCGAAGACATCCACCCGGCATCGGCTCAGGCGGAGCCCGCAGGTACGTTTGCTGCCCCTGTCTCCTTGGTCTCACCTAGTCCTACCCCCACTCCGTCTCCCGCTCAATCTGAGCGGGCCATGACCACATCCTCCTCTCCGTCTCCGCGCCCTTCTAGCGGCCCCCATTCTTTTGATCAGTTTGCTCAGAACCCTAACGTCTCTCTTTCTCTGAGCACAACTCCAAATCCTTCGCCTGAAGTTAGTGCTGAGGCTGTTCATTCACCTTCACATCCTCCGCCTCAGCCGCTTCAAACCCTCGCAGCATCACCCGCTCCCATCTCCATTTCCCGGTCGCCCCCACAAGCGACTGATTCTTCCAAGGTCTGTCCGGTTCCTCCTGATCCCATTCCCGCAGGAGAGACATCTCAGCAGAACCCTAGGCCGGGGGAACCAGATTTCATGGACGACCTCCAGAACATAGACAACTTGCCCCTGGCAACAAGGGCTGTACAGTGTTTTGTTTCTTTCCTCCAGAACCTGAAGCGGAGGAGACATGAAGAGATAGCCGCCTTGGTAAAATGCGCCAAGTACGATTTTGAGAGGAGAGTGCTTACAACAGAGAAGATAATCCCAATAGTAAAGAAGCCTCTCCGAGAAATGACTAGGGTGGACTACGAGCTCCAGACAAAGGAGAAGAGCTTTGACGACATCAACAAGCAGTATGAGATTCAAACAATCATGCGCAAAGCTGATAATCTCTTTGTCAAGAGTCTGGAGGAGCAGGAAGAACTTTTCGCGTTGCAAGATAAAGTAAGGCAACTTGAAGAGGACCTGTCTAGGTCTACTGAGCAACTGGAAGCGGCACGGCAAGAAACAGATGAACTCAAAGCCCAGCTGGCCGCTTCTCAGCAACAAGCCGCAACCGAAAAGAAAGCAGCCTCGGAGCAGATTTCTCAGCTCCAGGAGTCTTTGAAGCAGGCGCAGTCGCAACTCGCAGAGAGGACATCTCAAGCGGCGGTCTTTTCAAAAACAAAGGTTAAAGAGATGAGGGCTGGTTTGCTGAGGGAATGCAAGCCCCATACCTACAAGGCGATGGCAGTCCTGGATTTCGCATCCAGGATTCAAGAAGTTTCTGCCCAGGGAAAGCCTGTGGTAGAGGAGGCCGAGCGCCAGGCGAAGCAATGGCTGGACCTGGCGATAAATCTTCAGGAGCGCGAGCGCAACGACCTCCATTTTTCTCCCGTGTCCTCATTCGCTGCAGAATGGGAAGGTGCAAGGGTGACCTTGCATAAATATTTCAAAAAAGTTGAAGAGGTGAGAGTGGCCAGACGAATGCTAGACGCATTCACGCATGAAAGAGATATCTGTCTGGCCCCCTTTCACGCTCTTTCAGAACTTGGGTGCCCAAGTTTTGTTGAGAATGGCGAGCTCCTCACCCTAGATCGGGTAAAAAGAAATTGGCAGTCCTTCGAAGCAGATACAGCTGAAATTGATAGCTGGACTGAGCCAATTCAAGACAGTCAGGTCACTCAGATGGTGTCCAAATATTCCAAGATCTGCTCCTATTTCCAGGAGTTAGAAAAAAGGTACCTCACCATCGACCTGCACGCGATCGTTGCTTTCCATGGAGTATTAGAAGATATAGCTGACTGCAAGCCATTCGAAGCAGAAACCTGGCGTCCAGCCCAGGTGGCATACACTCGCATCTACGAGGCAGAAGCCGGAGATGGAGAGCTTTCGAAAAGCATTTTTGAGGGGGCAACTGACAAAGATGAATCTGAAGAACAGTTGCCGCAAGGAGAACAGTTAGAGCAGCAAAAGGTAGGGGAGGCAAGTTCCTCTGCACCCAAAGGATGAAGGCATGGATTCTTTGCGCCGAGGCGAGCTCGACACCCCGCGAGTCGCCAGAAATGTTGTCACATTTTGCATGGGGTGCAATGTCTTCAATGTTGTAAAGTAACAGTGCTGCTCTTCTTTTCCCTCTTCCCCCATCTTTCTTCCTTCTTCTCTCCCTTTCCTTTTCTTTCCCGCATTCTCTTTCTTTCCCCCCTTTTTTCTCGGAGTCCCCCAGTTGATTTTTCAACTTTCCAGCAGGTTACCCAAAAAATTGGCTAAGTCTGGGTGCGAAGTTCGCACTTCGCCCAGTCTGGGTGCGAAGTTCGCACTTCGCCCAGTTTTGGTGCGAAGTGCGTACTTCGCCCAGTCTGGGTGCGAAGTTCGCACTTCGCCCAGTTTTGGTGCGAAGTCTGACTTCGCCCCACTTTTTGGGCGCACCTTGCAACTGGCAGACTGGCAGGCTGACAAAGAAGAATGATAAGTGCCGGAGCAGGTCCGTACAGCGGCAGACACCAGTGTTCACCTGTGCGCAGTCCGACTTCTCAGCAGAGTCGGAATGCGCCCTTGACAGGTGTACAGTAGGGGAACAAACCCGAAATTTGACCAAGGCGTGAAGGCCTTCCCGACTACACTGTTTTTTGCCCGCGCATCCCAAGGAGCTCCGATCCCAAGCGAAGATGGATAGACTGCCCTCTAAGGCAGACATGTGTCAAACAACATCTTCCTTCATCCGACAAGTGTCCAGCTTCGGGATTCGAACCAAGACGTGCCGACAAAAAGGGATAAACATGGGCTGCACTGCCTGTGCCAGTAGCCTCATTCAAAGCTGATCTGAGGTTCCACCTGCTCCAGCTACCAGCGTACCTGCCGACTTGAAGATTCTACCCAGCACTCCGTCACGTAGCTGTCCAGCTCCCAGGATGACCATGCTACGGGTACAATCCGGTCCGACAAAAGGTCAGCATTTGCAGCTCTTTCGCCGCTTCTGTCAGCTTATGTTTGACTGGGACTCTGTGCCCATTAATGTAACGGGAGGGACTCGGGCTATAAAAGCCCAGCATGAATTCATTGTAAAGGGTGGAAGGGGAATGTTTGTTAGGGAACCACTGTGCCCATTGTAACCGTGCTTCTGCTTATAAATACAATCTGTATGCCTGGTTCTGTTCTGCCGCTTTTATTTCTTTATGCTTATGCTTTACGCGATTCTGTGTCATGGCTTGTTGATTCATTTCAGCATTTGATGATCAGGCGCCTTTAGCATTATTTCTGTACTTTTAATTTTCATATAATAGATGTGGTAGCAGTTCCATCAGTTATGTGTGACGTTGCTGGCCCGTATCTGGTGATTGATGCGATCCCCTGCTGTTAGTTCCTTGTAGGGAATGTTTGCTAGGGAGCCATTGAAGCTGTGCGGTTAAATTCTCTACCTAACACATATACCTGGCTCTAATATCTCTAGGTTTACTTTCTACCCCTGTCAGTGTACGTATCTGGTGATTGATGCATTGCCGTGCTGTTAGTTCCTTGTAGGGAATGTTTGCTAGGGGATCATTGAAGCTGTGCATACACTGCTTGTGTATCGGAAGTACGCGTAGGTTTTGCAGTTCTTTGTCATGCTTTGTGTTTGTATGCAGTAAGTAGCGGTGATTGGTGTGTTCCCGTACTGTTAGTTCCCCCCCACCAACCTCTGAATATATTTGTAATTTCTTTCTGTACATTTGTCTCTTTCTGTACATTTATTTCTTTCCTGTTCCCTTTAGCTTAAATCAGAAACCCCCCCCCAAAAGGAGCCGGCCTTCTCCGAAGATTGGCTCGGAAGGCATCTCTTCCTTCCGGCCTTTCATGCTGGTGGGCGAATCTGGGCGCATTAACCCAAAATCCTTTCCTCATGGCAGATTCGTAACCAACAGGTACCGCTTTGCCTTATCTTTAAAATGTTAGAAAGTAAAATTAGTTGTTTCCTAATTTGAGCTCAATTTTGTTGCATATATTTTTGTGGATGTAGGAAATTACAATGAATTATGCTGAATTAGATTCTTTATTTTCCTATTTTCTTGGGTGAAGATGTCCATTAGCAAACTTTTAAGAATAACCTAGGGTTTGAAAGAGCTTTGTATAGAGTTCTATTGATTTTGTATTGAAGGGTGAAAGTTTTCAAACAAGGATGTATAAGAAATGATATTTTATTTCTTTCTTTCTTAAATTAATGCATATAATGATTAAATGAATTTATTTTGTTCTCACATTTGAAGGTTGCTAAAAAAATATGGAATCTTATAGACCAAAGTGATATATATGCTTTGGGAAAAATATGTAAAAGGCAGAATATAAGTTTTGCAATGTCATCTTAATTAAGAGCTTAGGATGAATGTTTTTGTTTGGGATATTTGTTGTCTTATTTCATGTAATGGAAATTTATGATATATTTTTATACTTTAAAGTTGGTAGGTAAACTTGTAACTATGCAAACTATGACAATGATATATATCATTGATAATTATAATTGAAGCAATTAATTTACTTTTACTTTTCTATTTGACGACTCTTCCTTTGCCAATTTCATGTTGCTAACTAAAACAAATTTATATGCATGAGGGGAAAGGAGTTGGCAATGAGCATCCTATTTTTGCATGAAGGTTATATTAGAATAATTCTTAAGGTGGATTGGTAAGTTGGGGCGCTTACCGAGAGGAGACCTAGGTTCCAATCCCACGGGCGTGCCCATGCATAGCCAGTAGCCCGTTTCGACTCCTCTGCGTGTTGCACCTGACTGATGACGATGATCTATTTCTTGCTTGTTCGACGGTCCCCTTCATGCCACGTGTTGAACTAGACTAACGAAGACGGTGCGAACCCTATGCGTCCGGTGGTCCCCATCTCACATCGGGTTACCATTCACGAGATGGTAGGTGTGTTGGAAGCCTTCGCTGATAGTTTGAACCCTGCCAGTTGGCAGTTACTAAAAATTGTGTTTGTAACCAATTCATCTATGAAACCAAAAAAAGATTAGAATAATTCTTTATATGTGAAAGAAGAGGAATAAGTAGTTAAATATATTACTTTGCATGATTGTGAAAGTTATATGCTATCAACTCAACTCATAAAGTTTTGAAAGTAGCAAGTTTGTAATACCTATAAGAGAACTTATGTAAGTACTTCAAAACTCGAGTGGGTCAAAAAGCCCTATTACAAGGGCTCACCAACATTGTAGTAACCTCTTTTGATTTTGAGTGTGAACAATGCTATTTTAATAAAATTAAATTTATTTTATTTTGATGTTGATATATAGCTTAACATAGATGTTATAAATATTTTGTAAATACATTGATTTTTTTAAAAATAAGTAGTCTTATATTTGCTTAAACATAGGTCATATAAGCCCTTCAAAACTTAGTCTAAAAAGCCCCATTACAAAGCCTTTGTGTTTTGGTTTTTTAATTTTTTTTAACTTAACATAATTTTAATATAAATTAGTCTAAAAAGCCCCATTACAAAGCCTTTGTGTTTTGGTTTTTTAATTTTTTTTAACTTAACATAATTTTAATATAAATTTTTTATTTTTTATTTAAGTGTAATTTAATAGATTGAAAAGCCATCAGTTTCAAGGGTTAGTGGATTGGTAAAAGTTTGATTGGTCAAGTACTTACCAAGAAAAGACCTACGTTCAATCTTCGCTGTCACCTTTAGCAAAGGTAGTAGTCCGTGAATCCTCTGAATACACGTCAAACATAAACTGAAAAGCCATCAGTTTATGACATAACATAATTTTTTTTTAACTTAACATAATTTTAATATAAATTTTTTATTTTTTATTTAAGTGTAATTTAATAGATTGAAAAGCCATCAGTTTCAAGGGTTAGTGGATTGGTAAAAGTTTGATTGGTCAAGTACTTACCAAGAAAAGACCTAAGTTCAAACTTCGCTGTCACCTTTAGCAAAGGTAGTAGTCAGTGAATCCTCTGAATGCACGTCAAACATAAACTGTTGGTAGCAACCCTGCGCTTACACTTGACACTTACTAAAAATAGTGACTGTTACCAACTCTCCTATATAAAATTTGTGAATTAAATTTGGGTATCCTAAAAATACCCAAAAAGAGTGTCCGGCGACTTCTCTTCTATTTTTGTCATCTTGACTATTCTTTTGTAAAATTATGCAGAACGCGAAAGCGAAAACAAACTCAGGTGTGTTGAGGGTGGACGCCGTCATTACGCTGCATTTTGCCGCCATGGACGCATGCCATTCGTCCACCTACGGATATTGCTCCGCGACGTGCGAGCGAAAATGTAACGTCCCGGACTGTTTGGCCTACTATTATTGCGTAGCCTGGCAAACGTGGCTTTGCTCCCCTAAAAACCAGGAAATTCAAATCCATACGACGGCGATCTATCGTATTTTTTAATTTTTAATTTTTTTAAATGTTACGCATGCACAGGAATAGAAATTTCGAGGAACCTGTCGAGTGCAGAGGGTTAGAATCCTTTGACCTTTTCAGAATTATCGTTTACTACTCACCACTTCGTCAAAACCTCGTGCAGATTGAAAAAAAGCAGCAAATTTCACGCAACGAGATATTCTGGTTGTAAAAATAATAATGTATTAATACTTTCTGAAGAGTACAGATATCATAATAGGTCAGGGCTGGATTTATTTTAGGGTTATAACCGCTCAGGACTGGATTTATTTTTAGGAGTTTTGAAAGGATCCTTAACTTTTTATATACTGTAGTCTAGAATTAGGATTCATTCTTAAAATTGCTTCGTTCCTTTCAATTTGGGATCCATTCTTAACACTGTTGCGTTCTGTTCAATTTGGGATCCATTCTTAACATTACTTTGTTTTCTTCAAATTTGTGTCTCGAAAGAGGGATAACTATGATGGTTTCCAGAGACAAGCAACATAAGGTCTCTACATTTTTTTATTACTGAACATCAATTTAGAGTTTTATATGCGATCCTGGTGAACTAAGTTTGGCGTTTTTGGTGTTTTTCAGTATTCCTGGCCTAAGCTGTTGGTCAGGAAATGGCTGAATTTAAAGACCAAACCCTATGAATTCCATGCTGATGAGATTTTCCAAGGTAATTTGTTACTGCCTAACTTAGGCTTGAACACCAAATAAAAGTCCCAAGGTTTGGTGTGAAATAAGATTAGAACCAAAATAGATTAAGGTTTTGGTGTGAAATAAGATTACAACCAGAATAGATTATTTTTATTTCTAATCGAATGGTATGAATTGTACAGATCAGTTAATTGAAAGACGGAGGAGCCTGTCGGATGAGTCCGTCTCCTCTAGAAAAAGCTTCACAGGTTTCGAATACTGTGCTATCAAAGAAACCAGAAAATTGGATTGTATTTTGTTAAAAAATAAATAAAAAAACATGATTTTTGCAATGACAGTGTTTGATAATCTTGTGTTTCGTTAAACGTTGCAGGAAAATTGTTGAACAAAACTCGTGAATCATTCAAGCGGGTAAGGGTGGAGACAGATTTATCCAAAGTCAGTGATGTTCAGAATCTAAGGTATTAATAGGCATTGAGTTGAAACTAGATTTACTATAACTTTAGGTATTTGATAAGCTATATAGCCATTACCAGACTCTAGAAACTGGACTTTGAATCTTTGGATATTGTGTTAGTGAGTTTCTGCATTCGTGAGTATGAGAGAAGCTGTTTTAATAATTGAGAAATTTCATCAATCGGTTCTTCTTCTAAAGAGAGCCAGAATGAGGTCTATATTTTTAATTTATTTTCCATTTTTACCAAAGTTGATTTTGATCAATTTATTTTATATATATATATATATATATATATGTTTTTTTATTTCGAGAAAGTAACTTTAAGCATTTTGGTTTCCAGAGTATTTGTGGGTACATGGAATGTAGGGGGCAAACCACCCTGCAATGACATCAACTTGGATGAATGGCTGCATGCATCATCATCTCCATCAGACATCTATGTTCTGGGGTGCAAACAGAATACCCTTATTGTATTCAAATCAATAACAGAAAAATAACTACAAAGATATGTTCAGGTTTTTTTTGTGTTTTCAAGGCTAAAAAAAGTCAGTCAGAAGTGTTAATATTTTTCTTAAGGGTGTCCATAACAAGATTTCTTTATCCAAAATTTCCAGGTTTCAGGAAATTGTGCCTTTAAAGGCAGGGAATGTCTTAGGTGCAGAGGACAATGGCCCCGCTGCTAAATGGGTGGCCTTTATTCGCCAAATTTTGAACAACAATAAAAGCCGACGCAGCAGTTTCTTCTCTAGCTCCTGGGATGAATCACGAGATTCAACAGAATCAGACTGCAGTCTTGATTCTGATTTTGAATTCTGGAAACCACAGGAGAATTCTATTCCTTCCCAAAGAAGGTCGTTCCATGCCTCCAAACCAAAAGGTGAAGCTAAAACATCTCCCTTAAAATGGAAGCAAAAGTCCTCCCTTCCTGACCATCTCTCTCTGGGAAGGCTAATCAACGCAGGAGACTCCAACGCCTCTTTAAGATCAGTTTCATCAGAGGATGAAAGTGATTTGAATGGTGAGGATTCACCTTTTACTATCTTGGACTCTCCAATGTCACATATTCTCCTGTCAGATATATGCATTTCAGGTGAGATGAACAATTCAAGTCAGCCAAAGTATTGTTTGGCAGCTAGCAAGCAGAAGGTTGGCATATTCTTGTGTGTTTGGGTGCGCAGTGATCTGATACAGCATGTCCAAGATATAAAAGTCTCTTGTGTTAGTCGTGGGCTGATGGGTTACCTTGGCAACAAGGTGAGATACAAGAAATCCAACGCTTCTACTTCAACTCTTCTGTGCATAAATAGTTTGGTTGCTTCAATTTATTTTTCTTTTGATTTTGCATCACAATGTTCAACACCTTTAATTTATAAACAGAGGTATAATTTCAACCAAAAGCCCAATCCAATGATTTGTAAACTTAGGCACAATTTCAACCAGAAACTCAAGGGCAGGTCTGTTATTTATTATATTTGTTGTCAAAATTTCCACATAGAACAAAGGTACAAAGAATCATATAAACAGTTACCTTTATATGGGATACTATTCTATTAAACTTCCTGCAAAGTGTTAATTACTGGCATTATCTAGTACAAAGGTTCGATAAACATATGCCAGTAATAAGCATTGCTGAATTTCTTCTTTAATGGGTATTGGGCATGCTTACAGGGATCCATTTCCATCAGCATGCTAATCCATCAGACAAGCTTCTGCTTTGTCTGCACTCATTTGACATCAGGAGAGAAAGGAGTTGATGAACAAAGCAGGAACTCTGATGTCATGGGGATCTTGAAGAAGACACACTTTCCACAAGCCTGGAAGTTTTCAGTAAATAAAACCCCAGAAAGCATTTTGGACCATGAGTATGTTTCAATTATGTACTTTGTTAACTCTGTAATGCATTGATAGACACAGGTGGAGATTTGACTATATGTAAAAACATGTAATAATTTATGATCATGCATCATTATAGGCAAGAACAAAGGCATGTAGCAATAGGTTAAGCCATTGCAAAATAATAAGAATCGTAATAACATTGTATTGGCTGTCTGTGGCATAGTTAATTTTAATAATGATCTAATTTGCACTGTTAATTTTATTTGGCAGTCGAGTCATCTGGCTAGGGGACCTAAATTATCGTCTTGCACTTCCCTATGTTGACTCCAAAACACTTATAGAAAAAAATGACTGGGAGGCTCTGCTGGAGAAAGATCAGGTAGGTACATAATCTTCATGTCAGATATTATTTTGCAGTACCCGAGTTGTAATAGAGTTTGATTGAAATATGAGAACTGATTTTCTCTAGAACCTAATAATGATATTTGTGAGCTGAATCAAATCTGGATGCACCATGGCAGCTTCAAATTCAGCAGAAAGCAGGACATATATTCCATGGATGGAATGAAGGGAAAATACATTTCCCTCCTACATACAAATACTGCAAAAATTCAGATTACTATTTGGGAGAAAGTTTGATACCAAGAGCAAAGCCACGCACACCAGCATGGTAAGTGCGATTTAATACAGTTATTGGTTTTGGTTAATAATACGGTTGGGATAAAAGTTCTACCTAACTGGGAAGACTTGGTAAGTTCCCAGTAAATCTATGAGTTTCATAGCATCAGGCCCTGAAAATGGGTCTACTTTGAAGATTGTAGATTATATTTTCCTACAAGCTTCATTGCAGTTCTCAAGGGGTTGGAATTGTTTCTAGTTACCTTGGAAGGTCTCTGTTTTGGGTTTTTCCAATTCAAGATAACACTTAATGAATGCATTTTAATCGTCTTTAACTCAATAGACACAATTTGTTGATGGAATAATGGGAAATCTTCACTAAGCATAGAGGGAAAAATTAAAGACTCCTCATACTATGATCTGGCGTTATAAGTTAATATTATTTTTATCAGTGCATTTTTTGAGGCTGCTAAATGCTTTGTTATGATCTGCAAATTGTCAAATCCTTCAAATATTTTTCTTTACCTGTCCTGCTGTAAAGTTTGATTTCAGATGTACTGGTTTATGATATTAGAACTCAGGCAACCATCCTTTTCCATGAACTTACAGGAATACAAGTAATCGGTTCCAAAATGGTGTAATGAAAGTCATATATATTCAAGGAACTTTCAGATATAATTTTTCTTTTTTCTAAAATATGAAACTAGCTGTGTACCAGGAAAATCACTTTTATACATATTCCTTCAACAACGTGATATCTTGTGGAATAGCATGCAACTGCCTAGTTTTATGATTTGCAAGGAAAGCTAACCTAAATAACAAAGTTACAAATTTGGAGAAGCCAAATGATGAAAAATAATGATTGCTTTCACATGTTGACCTTGATTTCTTTGGTGATCAATATATTTCAGTTCACATGTCTATTGCGTTTTAAGTTTTAAATGTGTTTTTAACTGCTGGTTGTTCTACAGGTGTGATCGTATACTTTGGTTTGGTAAAGGCTTAAGGCAGCTGTGTTATGTTCGTGGAGAATCCACATTCTCTGACCATCGGCCTGTTTCTTCAGTTTTCATGGCAGATGTGGAAATTCTCAATAGAAGCAAATTAAGAAAAGTTTTGCTCAGCTCAGGTGCAAGATTTCAAGTGGAAGAGCTTCTGCGCTGGCCTAGAAGATGACATGAGATTCTCAAATCTATGTAAGTATTTGTTGGTTGCAAATGTTTGGCATCATTCTAACCATATATATTGTTTTCATACAGGTGTTCTACATTAGGACTGACTGTCTATTTTAAGTACACCAAAAAGAACGTTTCAAAACCAATATATTGATTTTTTGTTATGAGCAATTAAATTCTGATGCCTTGGAGATGTTTACAGGACAAAATGATATTCCTAATTGATTTCAAATAACTATGTAGCACCTGAACGTTAGATGTAAATTGTGCAAAGCACAGTTCAGATACAATGATGTGCTTCAATACATTGTTCCAAAAGAAAGATGTTTTTGCCAGTAAAAATTTATACATGATAGGCATTCTGACCAACCTCATTTTGGGCTTGTGAAATGTTACAAAATGCTCTTGATGTTTCCTAAACAAGATTTGATTGCAGGGCAGGCTTAAGTGGAAGGTCCCTTATGGACTAGTTTGTCCTGACAACAATACTGGTGAGGAGCAATCATTATCAACGCTCCAAGAATAGTTGCAGTTTCTTTGAAGAATATATTCATAATAACGAGGTGAAAAACAATCTCTATTGCTGCAACTTGATGACCTATATTTGAGTTTAAAATTTATTGAGAAAAAGTAAAAATATGCTTCTTTACATTCTCTTGGACTCACGAGTTATTTCTTTAGCATAAGACAAAGACTATATTGTTACATATTGAAGGATTATCTTATGTCCTTTTTGGGACACCGAATGTTATTTGCTTGATGTTTTTGCAGGTCATCACATGAAGGTGAGGATTTGATTAGATATCCCTAGGCAAAGTATGCAGTATAAAACAAACATTTTTGAATGTTGATGCACAGTAGAACAGATGAAATACTGATTTCCAAGGACATGTGAATACTGGATTCAGTCCAGTCCACTCTATTCTAAGTATCTCCATTCTTGAAGTTATAGCTTCAGTGAATAATCAAAGAGATTTAAGCTAGGTAAGTAGCAAGGCAACACAGTAATCTTCAAAATGTATTTGAGAGCATACAAAGTTAAAAATTGAAGGATACATCATTCTTGTACTGCATATGGAACTATATGACAATATACTGATAAGCATGTGGGGATATATATCGAGGGATATGATATTGTATTAATAGCATATTGGTTTTATGTACGGTGCATGTCAACTACTCATATGCACTAAATATCATATCCTTAGGTATCTATTTTTAGTATTTAAATATCTTATTTTAATTACTTCTAAAGACTGTACACTGTCAAAATCACCGCTTGGCCCGGCCCACACCAGCCTAATCAACTAGATTTTGGGAGACTTGCCCTCTTTAAGTGTATGAATTTGCATTTCTGATCCCGACCTGGATATTGATTTCCTCATCATTCATTTGATTTGCTATCTTTCATCTTGCGCATAACCCTTGTTTCTGTTATATTATGAATTGTGGATTGGTTTCGCTTGATCTTAGAAGTTGTGTTGCTATAATACCAAAAATACCAAAGACATAAGAAGGACATAGTAACAAGTACATTTTTGAAGAAGTGTATAGGATGTTGTATGTAATAAAACAAGATACAAAAAGGATATTTATATTGAAATGAGATTTGCAATAAAAGCCAGCAAAAATAAATTGAATTTGCAGGGCCCTAGGATTTTCCACGGATCTTCTAATTTCTTTCCTTGTACAGATTTTTATAAAACCCTGAAATAAAAATGGCTAAGGATCCCATTAGTTTTCTATTAGCTATTGGTACCAGTTTTGAATCTATAAGTTTAACAATACCTTGCAACTCAATTATGGATAGATTTTTTCCAACCAGGTTGCTACTTTTATGTTTAATTTTTCTTAATTCAATAACAATCACTTTTGTGGAATGTTATATCTACGAAATGCACATACGACTTTGTTAGTTCAAAATCAATGATACAATGTCATATATCTACGAAATGCACATACGACTTTGTTAGTTCAAAATCAATGATACAATGTCATATGTAATTTTCTTCGAAAAATTAATTCCACGACCTTTTTCTCATTATTAAACGAATTTTATTTGACTTTATGTAATCCTGTAATGTTTCCGGTTGGCTTTTAAGTCAAACTATCTTATGTCCCAGAATATTTGAAACAATATTTTAGTTCTCAATATAATTAATCAAGAGCAAAATTAAATATAAGAGTAACCAAAATATATATTGGTTATTATAATTTATAATAGTATTCAAAATAATATTAAATATAAATGTAAATTGTCAAAATAATTTTATATAATAACATAAAAAAATATTTACAATAAAATTGTTCAAAATATGTATACAAGTTCCAATATTATAAATGCTTGTTATAGTGTTTTTTTTTAAAACCATTTTTCAATACAATACATAGAGTTTTTTCTTCATAATATAGACCTAAAAGATGAATCTTCAAATACTTGATTATTTTTCTCCATATATTAAACCGTTTTCCAATACAATATATAGAGCTTTTTCTCCATGATATAGACCTAGAAAATGACTCTTCAAATACTTGACTATTGTTCTTCATATATCAGCTCTCGTGTCCTTTGGCTTCTCATCTTGCCACTTGTATACATGACTCTTTACTCTCTACCTACATGTACACTTAACTCTATGACACTTACACTTCTACATGCACACTTAATACATAACACTTGTGCACATCCTTTGGCTTCTCATCTTGCCACTTGTATACATGACTCTTTACTCTCTACTTACATGCACACTTATCTCTATGAAACTTACACTTCTACATGCACACCTAATACATAACACTTGTGCACATCCTCACATTACATATTTGCACACTTACATACATGACACTTTTGCACTTTCTCTCATTACACACTTGCACTCTTACATACATGACACTTGTGCATATCTTGCACATTACACACTTGCACTCTTACTTACATGACACTTGTGCATATCCTGCACATAAACACTTACATAAAGGGGAAATATAAATCACTCACCTAAACTATAGACTCAAACTCTAATCTATTATGCAACTTCCTGTATTCCTATAGAATGGTGATCCTTTGACAAAGAATCTCTTTCGGTTCACTATGACGAACAACTGCACATAAATGGTGCGACCGGGAATACTGCCTGACGACGAAAAAATGGTGGACAACAGATTTTGCTGAAGGCCAAGGAATCAAAGACGCAGATTATGGATTTATAATTCTTCTTATAGCATAACGGTTTGAGGGTGAAAGCGGCTACATTAGGGTTTACAGTGAAAATTTAGGGTTTCTTGCAATTTCATCTTTTGGATATTGGGATGGAGGGTTTCAACAGAGATGCATGCATTAAGTCAAAAACAATTTTTAAAGAAGGTATTTGTGGAGGACCACCTCAAACAGGAGGGGAACACAATCAACGATTGCCAAAGAAACCATTGAGGATGCTAAAGGTCGATCGAAGGAAAATAGAGATGGGTTGCATGAAAGCAACTAATGTATCCCCAGTAGTGAAGTTGGAAATAACGGATGTTCAGAAAGGAATAGATGTGATTGAGAGGAAAAGACTACTTTGTCGATTCATGGGATTTCGACCGATTGTTGCTACCTTCAAGCAATGGGCTGCCAATAACTGGAGCACTAAAGGTAAGTTCCAAATTTTTACATATCGTAATGGCTATTGTATTTTTTTTTTGAAAATGAAGAAGATAGGGAGAACATTTTTCAAGGGGGGCATGGTTTTTTGGTAGGGTAGGGCTCTTCATGAAGCCCTGACATACCAAGTTCAAATCTAAGGAAGAGATGCCATCAATTGCCCCTGTTTGGGTCCGTTTATTTGGTCTTACGATAGAATACTGGCATCCAAAGATATTTGAAACAATTGGAAATTATTTAGGAGTTTACATGATGACTTATGATTGTACCCAACACTTAGAGCATATGATTTATACAAGGATTTGTGTTTTGATTGATTTTGACAAACCACTTCCAGAGAAGATTACTTTACAATATGGGGAAGAAATATGGGACCAAGTAGTAGATTATGAAAATATTTCATTTAGATGTAGAATTTATCATGAATATGGTCATCTAGCCAAGGATTTTCCACATAAGGTCCCTAACAAAGAGAAAGAGGATGGGGACTTGGCAGGTTTCAAATCCCTAAACAAAAAAACACAAAAAAAAAAGCTACAAAAAAGAAAGTAGTTATTTCTCCTAACACCTTTGAAATTATCTCCATGGATGAAGACACAATTATTATGGAGACACGGTTTTATGAAGAGAGGGAACATGAAGGATTGCATGATGAGAAATCATTAAAAGAGCTTGCCTTGATGCTGAGAAATAACAGTAAAGGGTAAAAAAAAGTACAATGTAGAAAACCAACCCAAATGTAAAACAAAAGGGTAGGTTCAAACTATAAACAAACAGTAAAGGGTAAAAAAAAGTACAATTTAGAAAACCAACCCAAATGCAAAACAAAAGGGCAGGTTCAAACTACAAACAAAACTGATCCTCAAAAAGACCATACAAATTCCAATGGTAGTGTCGTGGTACAGAGTAACTAGCCTATCGTCCCAATTGGAATGAAGCAAGATACGAATAAAAGGATAAGGATGCCATAATACTAAGGTTTATAGTCAGTCTCTTTATGACAATGTTGGAAGCTTTGGCTATTTTGCTAAGCAATTTTTGATATTTTTGGTAATTTGTTAAGCTTTGGATTTTTTTCTTAGTGTTATCGTATTTTGTTTGATTTGTCTATTGCTCCTTTGGCTTAGTTTTTGTTGTATTTGTTTTTCCTAATTTCGTTTGTGGTGTTTTTTATTCTTTTTGTTGTTTTTGTTTTGGTTTTGTTTTGTTATGTTGTTTTTGGGGTTTTTCTATGTGTTTTGTGTTTTGTGGTTTTTTGTTTCTTTTTGTTGTTTTTGTTATGGTAGTGTTTGTTATGTTGTGTTGGTGGTTTTTTCTGTGTATTTCATGTTTTGGTGTTGTTTATTTTTGTCGTTTTTTAAATTTTATTTATTTATTTATTTTTTATTGTGTTTTCCTCTGTTGTTTGTGTGGTTCGTGTTTTTTTTTTGCTTGTGCCTTTTCTTGCCGACACACTCAAATGAGTATGCTTTATTTGTTTTAGCTTTTTGTGTGTTTGTGTTTGTTTGTTCTTGTTGTGTGTTGTTTCAGGCATGCTTCTTGCGTGTGTCAAAGGTGGTAGGCCAAGTGCGAGCCTTGGGCATTTTTAGTGAAATAGATACCCTTGCCTCCTTGGGTCTTACCCAAATGTGGCATCCCTTCTAGGATGTTTTCCACAAAAAGAAAAAGAACTCTAATCTATTATATATTTACATTTGTACCATAAAGGTACCACGGGTGTACATTTGCATGTACAAAATCATGTAATATTCTCTTACACCTCCTTATTACATTATTTGGTTATTGAAGACTTTAGTCTTCAATCTTCATCTTCATATTGGATCAAGTAACTTTGCACTATGCATGATCTTCAAATTGAGTTTCTTCTTCCTCTTCTTTCTTTAGTTTTTTAATTTTTGCTTCTTTCCTATGCACTTTTGATTCTTGTTCATGAAATACTTGAACTTATTCTTTGTTTGTCACTTTTGATTCATGTGCTTCCTTTAATTTTGTTTTCCTGGAATCTTGATGTTGCCCTATAATTTCAGAACATTAACTCAAAGCATCATAATTTCTTGAATTATATGAGCTTAGATGTCAATATTGCATGAAAAGTTACAAAACATTCACTTAGAGCATCATAATAATTTCCTTAATTAAATGAGCTTGGAATGTCAATATTACATGCAGAGTGAAATACTGCCTTCTGAGATGATTCACTTGACTCACTTCTTATTCTTGTTGTTCATGGATTGCTTGAACTTCTTCTTTGTCTTTCACTTTTGATTCATGTCCTTCTTTTAATTTTGCTTTATTGCAATCTTGATGTTGCCCTATAATATCATAACATTCACTTAGAGCATCATAATACTTTATTTAATTAGATAAGCTTGGAATGTCAATATTACATGCAAAGTTACTGAGAATTCAATTAGAGCATCATAATAATTTCTTAAATTAGATGAGCTTAGAATGTCAATATTACATGTAGAGTGAAATACTACTTTTTGATATGATTCACCTGACTCACTTGTATCATCATCAATCATTATTTTTCTTTTTAGAGTTTCAATCAACTCTTTTTGCTTTTGACTTTTGTCTTTATGAAGTTCAAGTGAAAACAATGTCATATACATTATACTACCTATATCAATAGGTATTGTAATATTATCTTTTGAATTATCAATTGCTTCAACAAGCTTTGAATGTAAATAATATTCAAATGTTTCAAAACTTTCATTCATTGCTTCTCTATAGATGAATTGTATTGTCATATCTAGTTATCATATCTAGCTTGCCCTCAAATTTTCTATCAATTTACCTATGCTAGATTTTATAACTTCCAATATTTTCTTTCTTATTATGAATTTTAAATCATTTTCTTCCATGATCAAATTATTTTTAAGAAAGACCTTTGGAGTTGAATACCTTATTACTCCAAAATTAATAAATGACAACTTCAAATACTTAAAGATTTTATATTCCTTTGAAGTTAAATCTTTTTTTTCAATGGGTTATATGGGATTGAAATAGGCCCCGCACGTATTACATCATCACCACAAAGTGGTATTACAACAAAGCTTGGATATTATCCATGTATCAAGATTCAAACTTGGGTCTCCTCCATGAAACGTTGAGGAATCTAATCGGTTGAGCTAAATAACTTGACAAGTTGAAATCCTTTTTACTTCGAAGTAAAATTGCAATTTCAAAAATTTCAAATTCTTCTTTTTTAAAAACTTTCAAAAAATAAATTTAAAAATTTCAAATCCCTTGAAGTAGCAAACATTTTATCTCACTAATGATTAAATTTGCAAATTCACTAATTCCTTTAAATTTTCTAAATCTTCAATTTCAAGTTTTCAAATTTTCTTCAAATTTCAAAATTTTCAAATTATTCAAATCTCAAATTTCAAATTTCAAACTTCTTTTTTTTCAAGTTGGATTAGAAATCCTTCTCTCTCTACAATTTATCAAATATATAAAAAATTTCAAGAATCAAATATATTGCAATAAACAATTGTAAATAATAAAATATCAAAAATATCAAATATTTCAAAATAAGGTTGAAAGTCCTTATAACTCTCACCTTAATATAAATTTTAATTAAATTGAAAATATTTTATTTCCCTCTATTATATAAATTTCCTAAGTAATGCAATTCTTTAACTTAGAATTTTAATAAATATCAAATATCAATTAAGTTGACAACCTTTTAACTCCCACTCTAACAATTAAAGTTCATAAGTAATGCAATATTTAGCTTAGGACTTTAATAAAATAAGAAGGTAATATCTCTTACCTTCTCTGTTCTCCATAGAATGTTGACCAAAGCACATAGGATAATCACTTTGAATTTCATAGCATCCACCATGCAATGTAAAATTTTTACAAAAACTGCCCAAATCAATGCAATATAATATGTAACGTTAAACTTTGAATGTTATATATCTTGCATTGCCTTTCTATATTTTTTTTGTGATAATCTCGCTTAATATCTCTATTGGCTTCTACTACAGCTGAAGGTGATATGCTTCTTCTTGCAATGCTTTGGTTGGATGTGCCATGCTACTTTCCAGCAATGCTTTGGTTGGAGGTGCTTATCCTTATTTTGGATAATGTTATGGTTGGATGTGCTTATCCTTCTATCAAGCAATGCTTTGGTTGGAGGCTCTTATCATTATATCCAACAATTCTTTGGTTGGAGGCGCTTATCCTTCTATCCAACAATACTTTGACTAGATACTTCTACAATACTCCTCTCTCTCATCCTGAATAATATAGTGCTCTATTCAAATATCACAATAGTATAGCGTTGTGATTGAATGATAATGTTTTATTCTTATGAATGACATTGTGACTAAGCAATGTTACTTTCTCTTCTAATTGACACTATGACTAAATTGTGTTACTTTCTCTTCTAAATTAAACTATGACTGAATGGTGCTACTTTATCTTCTAAATGGTGTTGCTTTCTCTTAGCCTTATAAGCACTTATAGTGCTTCTCATATGTAGCCTTTAATTCTTTATATTATATAGCACCCTTGGTGCTTCAATTTTTTTCTTAATCTTTTTTTTCTCTTTTGATTCTTCAAATATTTTTATGTCTGTCTTATCACGAACTTCTCCTCTTATTTTTATAAAAATATCAATGAGGATTCATTTTCATCAAAATGATTCTATGGCTACTGGACACTTTGTTTAATGCAAAAATATATAAGGACTTCTAGTCTTTCATTGGTGGCTTTAAACAATAGTGATTATCCTTTTGTCTAGAGAAGCCAATTAGTATCAAAGTGACTTTTAGTTGAGTCCCTATCTTCACTGATTTGTGGTTAGACTCTAGAATCCAAATCAGGGTGAATTTTATTTGTCCTCTCTTTTTTTCTTGGTAAGACCTTTAAAATAGAGTCCAAGTCTTCACTTCCTTTAAAGTTGACAAACTCAAACTAAGAATCTTGTCAAATATTAATTAATCTACAAATTTGAAATTTGCATCAATCACATCAAATTCTTCCTTCAATGGTAATAATAATAGAGACTACTCATGGTAGCTTCAAATATGATAGTGGCTCTGATATCATTGCTGGATTTCAAGCCAAACTATCTTGGCCCTAGTATATTTGAGCCACAATATCTTAGGTTCCAATATAATTAATCAAGAACAAAATTAAATATAAGAGTAATAAAAATATATATTGGTCAATATAATTTATAATAGCATCCAAAATATATCAAATATGAATGTAAATTTCTAGAATCATTCATGTAATAACTTGAAAAATACTTATAATAGAATTGCTCAAAATATGCATACAACCTTCAATATTATAAATGCTTGCTATGGTGATCTCTTTCAAAACATTTTCCAATACAACACATAGATTTTTTCTCCATAATATAGACATAGAAGATGACTCTTCAAATACTTGACTATTGCTCTCCATATGAAAACTCTCATGTCCTTTGGATTCTCATCTTGCCACTTGTATACATGACTCTTCACTCTCTACTTACATGCACACTTAACTCTATGACACTTATACTTCTACATGCACACCTAATACATGACACTTGTGCACATCCTCACATTACATATTTGTACACTTACATACATGACACTTGTGCACTTTCTCTCATTACACACTTGCACTCTTACATACATGACACTTGTGCATATCTTGCACATAGACACTTACATAAAGGAGAAATATAAATCACTCACCTAAACTATAGACTCAAACCCTAATCTATTATATATTTACATTTTTACCATAAAGGTACCATGGGTGTACATTTACATGTACCAAATAATGTAATATTCTCCAACATTCCCTTGATAGGAACTAGTTTTTCCACCTTATTTTCTCCTTCCATTTTTGGATAACTACCAAAACTTTTTCATATAAAAAAGATAAAAGAAAAAATATAGATGAAGCATCTTTGCAATGGGTTTATTTTTAAATTATTTTTATGATAGAGCATAATAACCTACCACTTGTATTGATAAACCAAGAGGGTTATTGTTAAATATGGTATTCTATTCATGGACTTTTGTGGTTGAAAATGGAGTTGAAAGGACCTATATGTGAGGGGATTCTCTCATACAATGAATTGAGTCATTTTTTAATGTTTTGAAAAGTATTAGCTAAATTCGAGAAAGGAAGTCCCTTTAGATTTAAATAGGCAGGTCATTTAGCTTCTCCAAATAAGCACAAAAGAAACCATTCTTTATATATGTTGGGAGGTGCATAATCAATGGAAATCCCTCATAACTACACAATATTTTTCATCATTTGGCTTCTCTAAATTTGTTACCTTTTTCTTTAGGTTAGCTTTCCTTTCAAAGAATAAAATTAATTAGTTGCATGTTTTTCCACAAGATATAAAGTTGCTGAAGGGGCCTTATATATATATATATATATATATAACTAATTTTATTGTTAGTGGTATTACATTATTTGGTACCATGAAGTACCATTGTAACTATCTAGATTAGGAACATATTTAATATTTGTGTCAATAGTAGGTGTCAAGTGTACAAGCATGAGTGAAAGGTGTCAAGTGTGCAAGTTAAGAGTCATGTGAGACATGTCAAGATGTGAAGTAGGAGGTTATATAATCATGAGAGACTTTGTCATAATGTAAGGCATGTGAAAGGTTGTATCTCTCGTGAGTTAGAGGAGAGCAAAAGTTAGGAGTATTGTTATGCGCGACGCGGGAGTTCCCAGGGCCCCCCCGGGTCCCGTTGAGCGCTGGAAACTGTGTCCAGCGCTCGGCCCCCCCCCTCCCCAAGCGCGGGAAGCGGGAATTTGAAATCCCGCTCCCACGCGGGGTATAAACCCCCCCCGCAGCGCGAATCACGCGCGGCGCCCCCCCGTCCGTTTTAAAAAAAAAAAAAAAAAACGGTAGCCCCCCTCCGCGTCGACGCGGACATTAAAAAAAAAATGTTCGCCCCACCCCCCCCCCGGCAGAGCGGAAGGAGGCCGAAGCAGTGCCCCGCCCGGGGAATTTTTAAAAACAAAAGAAAAGGAGGGAAGAAGGAGACGTGCGCAGCGGAGGAGAAGGACAGCAGAGGGCTCGGGCAGACCAAGCAGGGTTGAAAAAGGAGGGGCTTTGTTGATCCTTCCGGATCAGCCCGCTGGCTCACGTGGTCGTGAGCCGTGCGGTAAGGCTCAGGGAGCCTACAGGTCGGGGGTTCAAATCCCGCCGACTCCCCCCAAGGTATAAATTTTTTTTTCGAAGTCATTTTTTTAATTATTATTTTTTTAATTAAAATTTTTAATTTTAATTTTTTTTTAATATAGTTTTAAACTTTATAAATTAAAATTTAATTTTAATTTATTTTTCTTAAGTTTTAAAACTATATAAATTAAAATTATTTATTTTAATTTTAAATATATAATAATTATTAAAAATGCTTTGTTAAAGAATTTTTTTTAAGGGGGGATATTTTTTCAAAAAATCAAAGGGGGATTGTGAGTAATTTTTTGAAAAATTGCAATTTGGCATTGTAAAAGGTGCATTTTCGGCTGTGACCGACACCTTGTGGGTTATTCTTGTGGGCAATTTTTTTTGTTGTATGTTGCATATTTCATTTTTGCACTATAACATTAAAAATTAAAATCAAACACTCCCTAAGTCCCCGGAATAATTAAAACCCATCCGTGCAATTTATTGCACTGCAGCGTTCGGTATTTGTGATACCTCTGGCCAACACTTACAGGTAAAGTCTGTCATGATTTGGCTACTGTATCCGCCGCCTAATATAGCCGCTACAACGACGTCTGAGCTTGTTCTCTATAAATCGTCGGGGAGAGATAAGTTAGCCATTTTTGCATTTTTTACTCCATCCACTACCCTTTATCGCACTTGTGTTTAGGCGTAAATCCTGACGAAGTATTCTTCATAGTGTTTAGGGGAAGTTACGCCCCACGCATGAGAAGAATCTTCTATGGTAGGTGCCATCAACAAGGCGATTCCATTTCAGTACCGCTTATGTTCCACATATCGTATGATCTCTAAAACTCACCTATAGTCTCCCTCACGTAAGGGCGGGTGATTTTTGTTGATCTTTCTAAATACCTATAGTTTCCATCATGTAAGGGCGGGTATTTTGTACGGTATATTGGCCTAGCAAAAGGTATATCGAAAGGGGGACCAATTGGTGATATAAGGAACCTTCACTATGGCCTTGTTGCAAAGTTGATGACTGATCCGCATCAGTTATTGAAAGGTCCAAATTATACACCATGGAAACATAAGATGAAGGCCATTCTCCAAATGGAAGATTTGTGGGATATTGTTACTGGAGTAGCATCTAGGCCTTCACCAACAGCAGGATCCACAGGTCCTTCAGCAGAGCAGATAGCTTTTGACAAGAAAGACAAGTAGAGCAAAGGTGCTCATTTTGTTTGCTGTTTCAGATGAAGTGCAACCTCATATAGCTGACCAAGAAAGTGGTAAAGAGGCATGGGATGCCCTTAGAACCATCTATGAGGGGAAGAATGAATCCACCATTCTTCATCTTCAATAACTTCATAACCTGAGTCTGAGGCAGGGTGAAACAGTTGAACTCTTTCTGTGCAGAGTGTCTGAGTTGAAAGAGAAATTGAGTTCTTTGGGAGATATTGTGGACGAAAAGCTTCTCATTTCACTTGTGATGAGAGCTTTACCTTCTTCATTTGATATGTTGATAACCTCCATCCAGGTGTCTCAACGACAAATTACCTACATCGAGTTGGTCAATCTGCTTCAACAACAGGAGGCACGCCAACTTCACAAGGATGATTCTTCCAATACAGCCCTATACATCAACAAGCGAGGGTTCTAGGAAGAAAGGTAATGGGCAAAAAGGAGGCAACTTTTAGAAAGGAGGAAATTCTCAACAAGATACGAAAGGAAAAGGCAAACAACCTCAATAGAAGAAGAGGTGGTGCAAGATCTGTGAGAAAGACAACCATGACACCAACAGTGTTGGCATAAGAACAAGCGAAAAGGCCAAAACAAACCACAAAATAAAAACAAGCAACCCCGGTGAATGTTGCTCGTTGAAGAATCTTACTCGGATTCTGAATGGGCACACAAGGTGCTCATGACTACCACAGATTCCACACAGAGGGATCCTGTTTGGTATGTCGATTCTGGAGCTAGCAAACATATGATCGGCGACAAATCATGGTTTGAATCATTTGTGGCCAAAGAGGGCAAACCTGTCACCATTGTTGATGATAAAACCTACAGGGTTCAGGGAGAGGGTACAGTTTCAGTCACTCTTCCTGATGGCAAGTGTCAGATTGACAAAGTCCTCTATGTTCCGGGATTGGCTAACAATTTGTTGTCAGTGACACAAATCCTGGGTAGAAATATGGTTGTCAACTTTCGTGTTGATAATGGACAGAAGTTTTGTACTATTACCAAGAAGGGTAAGCAGATTGCAACAGCTTCATATAAGCACGGATTATTTGCACTAGATGCTATCTCTACTCCACATGTTGACATGATTGTCTCTACCAAGGAGGCAACTTCCCTATGGCACAAGAGATATGGGCATCTTAGTTCTGGCTACTTACTTGAGCTCAGCAAGTATGAGATGGTAAAGGGTCTTCCTTCCCTTTTCGCCACATTGCCAGTGTGCTCTCGATCGCTAGGCGAGAAAGCGACATAGAGTAGCATTTGAGAAGAGCTCAACAAGAGCATGAAAACCTCTGGAGTTAATTCACACCAATTTGTGCGGTCCTTTCACACCCAAAAGTTGTGGAGGGAAGAGGTAATTTCAGTTATTCGTAGATGACTACTCACGAAAGATGTGGGTTTTCTTTCTCCAACTGAAATCTAAAGCTTTCGCATTCTTCTAGCAGTTCAAGAAATCCGTTGAGAAGGAGTCAGGAGCTTCTATTAAAACCCTCCGCTCAGATCGAGGGGGAGATTTTACCTCTAATGAATTTTATACATTCCTATATAAGCATGGAATCAAGAGATAGTTAACAACTGCCTATACTCCTCAGCAAAATGGAGTTGCTTGAGAGAAGGAACCGTTCTATCATGGAAATGGTTCGTTGTATGCTCACAGGAGCTACTCTTGGGCAACAATATTGGGCAGAAGCTGTCACCACTGCAGTGTATCTGTTGAATAGGGCACCCACAAATGCCCTAAAAGGAATGACTCCACAGGAAGCATGGAGTGGTAAAAAACCCTCCATATCTCATCTACGTATTTTTGGATGTCACTCTTTCATGCACATACCGAAAGAGAAAAGGAAGAAGCTAGATGAGAAAACACTGAGATGTATTTTTCTTGGTTATTCTGAGCACTCTAAAGGATATCGGTTGATAGATCCTTTGACCAAGAAAATTCATATCAGCAGAGATGTTGTCTTTGATGAAGCTTTCACATCATAGAGCACATCTAAAGTACACCAAGATATTGTGGAACCTAAGGAAGAGAAGATTCCTTCGTCAACACAGACAGGAGGTCCTTCTACATCTTCTTCAACTCCACCGAAGAAGAATCCTAAATGGTGTACAAATACAATCAAAGATGCAAATTTATCCACTCCTCCCAATTTGAATTTGGATAGACCTCGTACACGCAGTATGGCTCAAAAGGAAAGAGAAGCCAGAGAAACCGGTGAGGTTGATGATCTTTGTCAATATTTTGAGGAACTTTCTGTGACTCCAAGTATAGAAGTAGAGGATATGGATATTGATGATGACAGGGCGTTCATGTCTACCATAGATGATCTTGAACTTGCATCAGTGCAAGATGCTCTTAGTGAGCCTTAGTGGAAGGCCGCTATGGATACAGAGTATGAGTCTTTGATGAAGAATAAAACTTGGAAGCTTGTTGATCTACCACATGGAAAGAAGCCCATTGGCTACAAATGGGTATATAAATTCAAGTACAAGGCAGATGGAACAATTGATAAGCATAAGGCCTGTCTTGTTGCAAAGGGCTATGCTCAAAAAGAAGGCATTGATTACGAGGAAAATTTTGCACCTACTGCTCGGATGACCACAATTCGGGTTATGTGTGCTATGGCAGCACAATATGGGTGGAAAGTTCACCAGATGGATGTCAAAAGTGCCTTTCTAAATGGTGATCTCCAAGAAGAAGTCTACATGACACAGCCAGAAGGATTTGAAGCAGAAGGCCAAGAGCAGAAGGTTTGTAAATTGGTCAAATCCTTATATGGTCTGAAACAAGCTCCTCAAGCTTGGTATATAAAAATGGACAATCACCTTATGCAACATGGATTTAAGAGATGTCCATCAGATGCAAACCTCTATTTCAAGAAACAGGGTTCTGAGATAGTGTTGCTTGTACTCTATGTGGATGATCTGCTCATTATAGGGAGTTCAGAAACTATGATCTCTACTGTCAAAAGAAACTTGTGCAAATCTTTTGAGATGACAGATCTCGGACTTCTCCATTATTGTCTTGGTCTGGAATTCAGCCAGAAGGAGCACTCCATCAAAGTGTCTCAGAAAAAATATGCCAAGACATTGTTGGAAAAATATCGCATGACTGACTGCAAGCCAATGGCAACTCCGATGGACAATGGACTTCGATTATCGTGATATGATGACTCACCTCGAGTAGATGGTACTCTCTATCGATAGTTGATTGGGAGTCTCATATATCCGACCAATACTAGGCCGGATCTCGTATTTGCTGTCAACTATCTTTCGAGGTTCATGCAGGAGCCTAAGACCACTCATTAGAAAGTAGCAAAACGTGTTATTCACTATGTCCGTGGTACTATAGAATATGGCCTAGAATACAAGAGGAACAACAAATTCTTCTTGCAAGGATACACGGACTCCGACTATGCCGGATCATTTGATGATCGCAAGTCAACTTCTGGATACATTTTTCATTTGGGATCCGGTCCTGTATCTTGTCACAGCAAGAAGCAACAGGTGGTTGCTATTTCATCAACAGAGGCAGAGTATCGCACCGCACGTGAAGCTGTGTGTGAAGTGATATGGTTACGTCGCATTCTGACAAGTATGGGCCATCCATCAAAATCTCCAATACGCTTGTTTTGCGACAATCAGGGTGTTCTGAACCTCATCAAGAATCCAGTCCATCATGAAAGAACAAAGCACATTGACACACAATGTCATTTCATTCGAGATGAAGTTCCAAAGCACCGAATTCAGCTTCAACACATTCCCACCGATGCTCAAGTTGCAGACATTTTCACTAAGGCACTTGGACGTGTCAAATTTTAATTGTTTCGCAGCTCACTTTGTATTGCAAAATAATGTAAGGGGATGTTAGTATAGCTATTAGTTATTACATTACCCAAATAATGTAATAAAGGGGGATTTTAGCGTACTATTAACGTATTCTGTTTGTATTACGTTATTAGGCCACTGTTACAACGTCTGTAACAGTTTAGTTACGCCGGTGCTATTCCCGGCAGCATTGCTGTATTATTTAAAGTGTTGCTGCATAATGAAATATTGTTCCTAAATTTTACACAATACTTGTGTTACTATTGAATGCGATTTTATATGTGTGATTTTGATCCTAGAGATATTTACCTGTGATATATCTAGGCATATTTTCCAATAGTGGTATTAAATCCATCTTGGCTCAAAGCTATGCTAGTGAAATATTATTGAATGTGAGAAGATATTGATATTGAGGAGATATTGTTGAAGAGATATGATTGAAGAAGATGATGATTTGGGAGGAGACATAGAAGAAATATATTGGCGCTTTGAAGAAGGTTTGGTGGAGATTGAACATTGTGGAGAGGCATTGAAAGACTAAGAGCAAGAGAATATTGGAAGCAGTGAGAATGGGGAATAGTAAGGATATGAATTTGTTGAATATAGGAGGAGCCCATTAGAACATGTAGAGAATAATATTGAGAAGTATTAGTGTGTGGAAAATTTGAAGAGATATGAAGCACTGAAAAGTATATTGGATCTTCTAGAATTATGAGTTGAAGGAGAGAGAATATGTGAGCTGAAGCAAAGAAGCCATGAGCACATCCTAAAGTAGAGGAGTCATGAGCATAGCTTGAAGCAGAGAAGCCATGAGATTAGCCTAAAGCCAAATAGAGTTGGACATAAAGGAATTGAAGTGTTATATATTTGGAATAAAAGTGTAGACAACATAAGATTTGGATTGTAATGAAACTTGCTTGAGAAGAGAATATTTTATGTAATGCTTAAATACTACTTGGAAAGCGAAAACTTGACACAATGCTCTTCTTGAAAGCCCTAAGCTTATATAGCTTGAGATGTTATGGTAGACTAAGGTAATTTCTTAAAACCATTGAGATTATTACCAAAGAGCACATTTGGTTTATGAGTTATTTTGGATGCTTTATTTATTGCTTTTATTCTTGAGTTATAAGGATTTGAGGATAAATTTGGGAGTTATAAGGTATTAGTAATTAAAAGAATCAAATTTTGGAGTTAAAAGGAAATTTTAAGGAATGAATTAATGAATGGGAGGTATAAGGAAATTAAATATTTGAAATTTGAATTGAATATTGAGTTAATTCGATTTTGGATTAAATTGAAATTTGAGAGTGAAATTATGAAATTAAAATTGTAAATTTGGAAGATATAAGAAGATTAAAAAATGGAATTTAAAAATTTATGAATGGTGAATTAAAATTTGAAAAATGATTGATGAAAATTTATTTTTGAGAAGGAAGAATTTGAAATTAGAAATTTGGGAGTTATACGAAGAGGAAAAAATGAATTGAAATTGATTGATTGAATTTAAGAAAAGAATATGATTATGAAATTGGGATTTAATTTAAATAAATTTGATCTACGAAAGAATTGAAGTGAAATTAATTTGTGGAAAATTATCATGGAAGAAATTATTCAAAATGCATTTTTAGAGGATAATGAAGACATGTTGGGAAAACTAAAATTATATACACAACATCTAATATAGATGTTTTTAATGACCAAAGAGATATCCCAGTAAAATTGAAGAAGAGAGTATCTTTAATTCTTAAGGATGCCAACAATGAAAAATTTACAACATTTGGCAATTATCTACATTTAGAACTTTTTGAAGAAAAAGAAAATTCTAAAGATGTTATCATACTACCTATTGATATAGGTATGGTAATATATGGATTTGCTTACTTTTAAAATCTATAAAGACAATAACCAAAGACAAGAAGTGATTAAGAGTTCAAAAAATAAACCTAAAATGAAGGATATTGGTTATGACACAAATGATTTGTGGCATATGATAGCAAATAATCTTCTTGAAACACATTTGGGTGAAGATCAAGATCGTACAAAAACTATAGATGAACAATATGATATGTCGATGCATTTAACATATGTTAACTTTAATAAGGAATCATTGAATTCTAATATTCATAGAATATATTATTGTGATGACTTACTTATAAGAATGACATACATCAATCCAAAAGAACATATTCAATGTCCAAACATAAAGGAATACTAGAGTTAGCATGAGTCAAAGGATGAAGTCAAGATGAAGATAAAATATTAGAGTTGAAGATTGAAGGCTAAAATATTTCACACAAAATAATTTAATATAGGGGGATGTTAGTGGTATTACATTATTTGGTACCATGAAGTACCATTGTAAATATTTAGATTAGGAGTGTGTTTAATATTTGTGTCAATAGTAGGTATCAAGTTATAAAGAGTGTTTATGTGTTATGTAATTATGTATGAGTTATGAGTGAAAGTCGTCAAGTGTGCAAGTGTGAGTGAAATGTGTCAAGTATGCAAGCAAAGAGTTGTAAGTGATAGGTGTCAAGTGTGTAAGTGAAGAATCATGTGAGATGTATCAAGAGGTGAAGTAGGAGATTATGTAATCTAGAGATACTTTATCATAATGTAAGGTGTGTGAAATTTCATATCTCTTGTGAGTTAAAGAAGGATAAAAGTTAGGAGTATTGTTACATATTAATGACAAAGCTCCATGATATGTTACAGAATGTGAGAAATTCTAATTTATGAATGTAATAGAGAAGTTTTTTATGGTGCAATACTTGTGTTACTATTGAATGTGATTTTATGTGTGTGATTTTGATCTTGGAAATATTTACCTATGAGATATTTAGGCATATTTGCAAAAATTTCCTTGTATACAACTATTTTCACATTTTAGAAAAAAAAATTATCTGAATATTCCTTGAATATGACTTTCATTGCATATTTTTGGAGCCAATTACTTATTTTTCTTTATGTTCATGGAAAAGGATGGTTGCTTGAGCTATATTATCATAAAAGGGTACATCTGAAATAAAACTTGATAGCAAGACATATAAGGAAAAATACTTGAAGGATTTGACAATTTGCAGATTATAAAAAAGTATTTAGTAGCCTCAAAAAATGCACTAATAAAAAAATATTTGCTTGTAAATCCAAATCATAGTATGATGAGTTTTTCATTTTTCCTCTATCCTCTTAGTGAGGAATTCCCATCATTTCATTAACAAATAGGTCTATTGAAGAGATTGATATTTAAACACAATTAAAATACAATCATTTAAACTGAAAACACCTATAATAGAGACCTTTCAAGGTAACTAGAAACAATTCCAATCCCTTGAGAACTGCAATGAATCTTGTAGAAAATATAATCCACAATCTTCATAGTAGACCCTATTTTTAGAACCTGATGCTATGAAACTCATAAATTTATTAAGAACTTACGAGGTCTTCCTAGTTAGGTAGAACTTCTATCCCAGCTATGTTATTTTTTATTGATTGGAAGAAGAAGTTTTGAAAGGAATCCCAAACCTTTTACATTAAAGGTGCATCCAAAGAGAATATATCTTGGAGACAAACAAAGAAAAATAAAAAATAGGATACATTCTCCAAAGGACCACCAAAATATGAAAAACATAGACAATTCAAAGGGATTCCTACCTAAATAGAGAAATCCCACTTAGAATAGAATTTGAAAATTTCCACAGCGAGGGAAATTCCCCTGAATGACCAACAACGAGATCACCCATGATCCCTAACATAACCAAGAACCACTAGATGGATTTGAAGAGGAGCTTCAACATAAATAAATATTGCAAAGAAAAACCAGCTCCTAGGAAAATAGAGGAAAAGAAGAGGGTCCCATAGACTACGAGAAAACAAAAATAGTTAGAAACTTGAGCAAATTGAAGAGACAACAAAATAATCCAAGAAGAGAACTAGGCATGATCAAACTCTGTAACTCTGCTGCACCTAAATGACATGCCAAGACTCTTTTCAGCCTCCCAAGCCATTCAAGACTCAAGAAAAACTCCCAAAACCACGTCCACGGCCTACCCAACACCTTTCCAACCATCCAAGCTATGTTATTAATAAAAACTAATAATTTTATTAAATTGCACTTACCATGCTGGTGTGCATCACTTTGCTCTTGATTTCAAACTTTCTCCCAAACAACAACGAGTTTTTGCAGTACTTCTGTGTAATAGGAGAATGTATTTTACCTTCATTCCATCTATGGAATATATGTCCTACTTTCTACTGAATTTGAAGTTGCCATGGTGCATCCAGATTTTATTCAGCTCACAAATATCATTATTAGGTTCTCGAGAAAAATAAAATATCATATTCTAATCAAACTCTATTACAACTCAGCTATTGTAAAATAATATCTAACATGAATATTATGTACCTAATTGATCTTTCTCTAACAAAGACTCCTAGTCATGTTTTTGTAGGTTTTTTGGAGTTAACATAAGGAAGTGCAAGATGATAATTTAGGTCCCTTGGCCATATGACTCGACTTCCAAATAGAATTAAAAAGTCCAGTTAAATCATTATTAAAATTAACTATGCCACAAACATCCAATACAATGTTATTATGATTATTATTATTTTACAATGGCTTGACCTATTGCTACATGCCTTTTTTCTTGCGTATAATGATGTATAATCATAAATCATATCCTTTTACACATAGTCAAATACCCACCTATGTCTATAAATGCATTACAAAGTTAACAAAGTACATAATTGAAAAGTACTCATGGTCCAAATGCTTTCTAGGGCTTCATCTACTAAAAAATTCTAGGCTTGTGGAAGGTGCGTCTTATTCAAGATCTCCATGAAATCAAAGTTCCTCCTTAGTTCATCAACTCCTTTCTCTCTTGATTTCAAATAAGTGAAGATAAAGTAGAAACTTGTCTAATAGACTAGCATGGTAATGGAAATGAACTCTTGTAAGCATGCCCAATACCCATTTAAGGATATATTCAACATTTTTTATTATAGGGAAAATCTCCTCTTTGTAATCTATAAATAGTAGATAGTTTTGTATTGTAAAGTAACAATAAATATATCTCTATAGTTGTATAAATTTCCCTTCATTTTATTATATATAGTAGTACATGCATATTTGGACGATCTTGCAAACAATCTAAACTCCCACTTCTGGCATAATCTTTGTAATATTTTTATATGCATGTATATATATATATATATATATATATATATATATATATATATATTTATATATATATATATATATATATATATATATATATGTATATGTACACTGGAGACCTATGACTATTTGGTTTTGATTGCTTGGTTCTCTCTATCATATTTCCTTTGTGTATATATTTATGTTTCAGTTTATGCTTATATATGCTTAGATGAGGAAGTGTTCACCATCGATGCATTATAGTTAGAGTTGTTGTGTAGAAGGATATTATCTTTATTACCTTAGTTTTTTCTCTTTCTATTATCTTTGTTTTCTATATTTCTCTAACACTTTTCCCATTGAAGCTAGTAGATTAGGCTAGAGTAGGATAAGTGCACTCAAGATCACATATTAGGAGTTGGCCTTGTAAAAAATATTGGAGGCCCCAGATTAAGCCAAATCTTGTGCTCTTAGGACTGGCTCTATTGTGTTGCTCCACACAAGGCAGGATATTCTCGACCATCCGGTCCAACCCATTTAATAGTCAGGATCATCAAAGAGGACAATAGTTTAATGGTACACCTGATGGGATCCCATTGAGACATCACTGGTATCATAATCAAAAGAACTTAGACTCTAACATTTGTGATGGTACCTACCTATCTACTAGCTTGAAACACCTCAAAACTCACTTGGAAACTCCACTCAAGAACAAATATCCAAAATAAGTTGCACTAAAGACATTAGATTGGGATTCTGGTGATGATATCAATATATCTACTCCTAGAGCACATGATACATTCACTTGGAAACTCCACTCCATCCAAAGGACCTAGAATATTATAAATAAAAGATCTACCACCACATCATTTGTTGTTGATTGCCACTGCATCACCAAGGAGTTTCTTGACATGGAACAATAAAATCCCCTTGTGACCTCCAATACCATAGGAAGTATGGGACGACATTTCAACATCATCATTCAAAGTAGTTTTATACTGCATCAAATAAGATACAATTACCCCACTAGAGCATCTATAGGATATGGTCTACTAGTATCAATTACATAAAATCACTAAGCAAAACATAGTCCTAATATTCCACGTGGCATTTTTTAGAGGTAAAGCTTGCAAGGGACATGACTCTCTTGCTCCATAGTTCATTTTTTAATGGGATTAGCTTATTTCCCCTTTTATGGATGGATTTAGAGAAAGAGAGTAGTAGACTTAAACCAACCAACCTCTTACTTACCAACCTTCTCCTACATAGCAGTCTGCTACATCTAATGAGATTACAATAATATAAGATGAAGAAAAGTACATGGAGGTGAAGGAAGTAGGTACTCCAAGACTAGATCGACAATCAAAATGACCAGTAGATAACTAAGGTAGTGGAGTTAGACCCCTTTAGAATGCTCGAGAAAACAAGCTTGAGCACTCTTCAGATCCAAAAGGAGATCCCCTTTACCTCCAAGGGCATAAAAGTAGAAGAGGATCTAACTTAGGGGTAAAAGAAAAGCTTTGATAGGACTAAAAGCAGAAGGAGAGTAAAAAGTGGTACTCATATACGTATATCAAGAAAATTTCTTATCCTTGGTACTAGACTTCTTGCACAAAGGGGGCTACTCAAGAGTTCCATTTTGGTAAAGGTAAAGGTTTTTCACCCAAGGAACTATAAGAAGAGAGTAAAAATAAAGAACTTAGGCAACAAGTGGGGGTATTTTTCATAACTCCATGTCTAATGGATACAACCCATCCTTAACCCTTGTATAGATGAATTATATGTAACATATGTTTATTTTTATAGTAGGTTCCAAATGCTAGTGCTTGGGGAGCAACCCCATTTTGTGATACTATTGAGATTTTAGAATTTGTAGAGATCAAAATTCGTAGATCTACTACTCAAATTCCCACCTCTTCTTCCCTTCCAATTTTGGCCCTTTTGACTCCATTTCCAATGAACAAGACAACTAATTTTGGGTTCTTTATCTTCATCAAGCTAAATATCCCTCATGAGTCACCAAAACTATAGTGAATTGTCACTACACTCAAATCTTCCCTTAGTCTCAAATGAAGGAGAAGAGGAGAAGTACAAGCAAAAGGTTTTGATCAAAAGTTTCACAAAGAAAAGTTTTAAGGAAAGAATCTTCTCATATGATTAAAATTTTTGATCAAAAATTGGCACCTCCTTTTCAAAGATTCTGACAAGAAGGGGAAAACAAAAGTCCCAACGACTTGCAATATTTGAATCCCCAAAATTCAAAAATTGGAAATTTTTTTGAAAGGTGCAAAATGAATAAATGTCTAAATACTAGAGGTTTTGAAAGATCCAAAGTAAAAAAAAAAGAAGAAACATTTTTATAATTGTTAAATGTCTAAAATATTAGAGGATGTCTCCCAAAGGTGGTAGTTGGACTTATAAAAGCAACAATGGTGGAAAAGTCCTACTCTCACCTACCTGCATGACATAAGTGGCTGGCATATTAAAGTCTATAGCATGGGATATGCAACAAGGATAACTTAAGATTCAAAACATCAATTATAGAATATTGCCTACATCTAGACTTCAATAATCCTAAAAATAATAGATGGAAATAATAGTAGTAGTCGCACATCCAAAGGCCTATAACCATTCAACATTAATGAGCATAAATCCATATATCCTAAAGGAACCAATGGCTTAAATGAAGACATGACTTGACACACAAAAGAACAATCATCCTTGAAATCTCTACACAATTTTGGAGGAAAAATATTCCCTTTGTAATCTATAAATAGTAGATAGTTTAGCATTGTAAATTATTGGTAAGTTATATAGCTTTCACTTCATATAACAATATGTGCATATTTGGGTGGTCTTGCAGACAATATGAAACTCCACTTCTAGCATAATATTTGTAATATTTTCATATGGATATATGTGTGTGTGTGTGCACGCATGCGCTAGAGGCATGTGACTATTTGGTTCTAATTTTTTGGTTCTCCCATATTATTTCCATTGTGTATGTATGCTTATGTGTTAGTCTATGCTTATATATGCTTATAGGAGGAAGTTTTCACCATCGATGCATTATGGTCAAAGTTGTTGTGTAGAAGGATCTTATCTTGATCTTGGAACATCACTTTTGTTAGCTTATATTTTTCCCCTTTTGCTATCTTTATTTTACATTTCTCTAACCTTTTTCCACCTTAAGCTAGTATATTATGCTAGAGTAGGAAAAGTACTCTCAATATCACATCTTAAAAGGTGTTGGCCTTGTAAAAAATCTTGGAGGTCCTTAATCGAGCCAAACCCTATGCTCTTGGGATTGTACCTACTATGTTGCTCCATGTGAGGTGTGATAGTCATTACCATTTGGTCCAACACATCTAATAGCTAGGACAATTAGGGAGGAAAACAACATGTATATAATGACCCTAACTTTGATAGTTTGTTTAACCTTTACTAGGTGACTAATGCCAGTGGATCCTACCAATCCCATCTTACAAATAAATTATGGTTCACATAGTACAGTCTATCTTAAAATATCTATCATATGGTTTATCTCAATATTAATATTCATCTATTCTTATATCTCTTCAATCTCCAAACACTTGCTACATGATGAATATTGTGAGGTTCATAGGTGCTATTGACAAGGTTAATTAGATCAAACTCTCAACCTATTATTCTATGTCATCAATATATTATCACATGATGAATATCATGAGGTTTATAGGTGTTAATGGGAAGATCAATCATATCATCTCATCCCCTATATATCACCATGCATGGGAACAACATATGGATAGTGAATTATTCCTCCTACTTGGGAGCATAATTCATTATTATATCAATCTCTAATCAAAATCCCTCTATGAAACTTCTCTATAAAGTAAGTCAATCTAAGCAAAATTTCTTTAGATATTTGTTTAAAGGAAAATATATTAAATATAAATCAAAAGTCCTCCAAGCAAAGTGAAACAAGAAGTCCTTTAGGTAAAGCTAAATTATAAATATTCCAATAAAATCTAAGTCAAAAGTCCTTTGAGCAATGCAAAATCAAAATTCCTATGGGTAAATCTAAATAAAAAATCCTCCTTGCAAAGCTAAACAAAAAATCCTCCTCACAAAGCTAAATCAAAAGTCCTCTAACAGTTGCAAGCTTAGTATAGTGGTAAAAGCTTTGGACTTTCTTTAAGAGTTCGAAGGTTCAAATCCCACTCAATATGAGGGGACTAGGAACCCTCATAAAAACTTGTGTAAACTCATTGAAAACAAATCCTCTGACCAAAACTAAATGAGAAGTCCTCTATCCAAAGCTAAATTAGAAGTCCTATGAGCCAAGTAGAAGTGCTTTAAGCATTTTTTTAAGGTAAAACTATTTTACAACTATAAATAATCATAGGCAGAGGTCCAAGTTTCAAATATCAGGCCTCGTTGGACTAAATGCTTGTCCCTTTCCTGGTGCTTTCAGTGGCATAAAAGGTTTAAAATTATTGTGGCATGACGGTTATAGGGGCGGGCTACGTGAAAATTTGTGTGGCGGCTTCCAGGGTGAACAACGCAGAATACTATGGCGGTCATAAAAGCTAGACAACCTGCCCGAATTCATGGCAACTACCAATTCCACCATGTAAATTAAAAAAAAAAACTATAAATAATCATAAAATGCTCCTTCGGTATTTTCCTAGAGGCATGAAAAATAATATGTTTATCTTTTGTATCAAGCTAACACCCCCTTGGGTTAAATATCTAATCTTTATTTGTACATGTTTGTATATATTTGTATATATTTTGTATCATAATAAGCTAACTAAAGTCAACCTAGATAAATTTCAAAGCTAACCAAAGTCCCTTTGGAAAAATCTTTGTATATAGTTGTGCACAAATATATGTCTCTTATATCATATGTATAGTCCCCTTGGGACAATATTTTGTCTAAGTTAAAGTCCCCTTGGGTAAATATCTATTTTTATATAGCTATATATAGTTGTCCTATAGGAATATCCCTTAGAATTATCTAAAGTCTACATAGGCACATCACTTATCAATCATACATCTATCTCCATCTACCATTATCCATCTCAATCTAATTATCCATACTCAGCCAAATATCCGTAATCCAAATAATAACATACAATATTGTCCAATTGTTACCTCATCATTGCATTTCATTATAATTAAATAATGCTTTATTCATTCAACTTAACAACTAATTTGGTCAATTTTTTGGCTCCTATCTAGACATGATTATCCTCCCACCATGGGTGGTCTCACCTAGTTTGCTCAATGTGGTGGTCATACATGCTAAGCTATTGAAAGCAAAGCTGAATTAATAGGGCTCTAGAGCTCCTTTCTCTTTTCCACTATGGTAAACATAATTGTTTTTACCCCCATAACCATTTTACCCTAGCCCTTCCCAGCCAATTTCTATTGTTTATCCTCAATTCCTTATCATATCATTGGTGCAAATCATGGTCATGTCAAGTTTTCTCAGTCCAACTTTATTTTCCCTTTGAAACTTGAGGGGGAACACCAAGACACAATAGCATTTAGTGCTATCAAAAATAAAAATCTAACATCATATCTAATCAAATAATCAAAAGCATTGCTCATATTGCATCACTAATCCTAAACAAATAGTAAATCTACATATCTAAAAATTGAGGCATTAATGTTAGTTTTTGATGCATTCATCATTCAATAAATATGTCAAAAAGAAGCAAATGTAGACACCTAATTTTGAGAACATCTTCAAAATCCCCAAACTTTCCAATATCTTCATCAATTAGTCAATCAAATATCTAAACTAAATGAATTGTATTTGACCATAAATTAATAGTATTTATTGATCTAGAAGCAAAAGCACTAGGGCATTATCAAAAGAATCAGTAGTGTTTTTGTTCCCAAACAACGCTTTTGCATATTTTTAACTTTTTAACTTTTTCCACCCAATTTGATTGGTAATAATCATTTTGGCAAAAGTGTTGGAGCATTAGTGCCTCTAGAACTATTAACTCTAGTACTATTATTAGTTAAAAATAAAAATAAAAGGATTTATAATTAATAACTTCTAAGCTACCCACCAAAAATGGACCTAATCACATTAGTCTGATCCATAGCCCCAAAAAAAAACTAAAGCCTAAAAGTTCTCATTTTTAATCTTCAATTTATTAATTACATCTTGATCCCATATCAAAATATTAATCTTATTAATCCCATCATCTTTAGTACACCCATCCCACAAGGATTTATGGCTTTCTATAAAGCCAATACTTGGGGATCTTAATTTATGATATATTTTTTACATGACAAAAATCTGTCAAAATTCATAGTAATCAATCTTCAAGCATGGAAATATTATGCTAAAATCATATCATGATCTAATAAAAGCATCCAAGCATTCAACCTCTTAAACACTCAAGCTCTTATAATCTCAAGCATCCTCAAGCAACAAGTAAACTTATCAAGCTTTCTCAACACAAGGGGATCTTAGTCTTGGCATATTGGAGCTACAAGTTTGCTTGGGTTGCACTTTTTTCCCTTAGTTTTTGTCATCATTTTTATTTCATAGTTCTAATATTTATAAATCATTGGATTCTAACATTTGCTTTTGACCATCTTACTTACATATAGTTGTCATATTTTCTTTTTGTCACTAGATTACATCTTGCACAAGTAATATTTTTGTCATATTGTATCTATCAAGGTCCCCTATACCCTTGGTTGAGATTCGTTGTTATATATTTCATAAGATCATAATATATCATATAATCATAAATCTACTACATACATAAGCAAAAGTACTATTGAATTGTAGGTTTGATGGTGTTATTGATTTATGTTTTAGTCACAATCACAAAACGTGAAAGCATTGGTAGTGTTATTGTTCATCAGGTGGTGTTTTCTCCATTGAGCACATAGTCCTTATTTTTATCAATTTTTAGCTTTCATCTCATATCTTAATAAGGGTTTGATGTTGGTCAAGGGATCTGTATACTCTCCTCCATCTTAGGAAAACCCCTTTGCTATTGATGCATCATTTTTTTTCTATTTTTAGGTGAATTAAAGCACCATCAAGAAGCACTACTACTAGTGAAATTTTTGTTAGGGTAGCAACACTTCAACCAACATTACTTTCCTAAGAATCTAGCACTTTTGCCTCTCCACTAGAAAATTTTGGTTTTTCTAATCTAATCTCTTCATTTTAAGAATTTAGATCTTAATATTATTTTTGGTTGCTCTATATCTATTTCTATTTATGTAATTATATGTATTCATTAAGGATAAGGGAAAGAGAAAAAAATTGGTTAAAATTAGAAATTAAGGGACCATATTTAGTCTTATTATGATTGAAATAAAGAATTGCATATAGTTGCATTAGGCTTGTTTGTTGCATCATCCTTGAACCCTTACTCTTGAAAAGAAAAATTTTCTTTCATTTATCATCAAAATCAAAAGGTATTTTAGTTATTAGATCTTGTTTGTTGCATTGCATGATGCATTTGTAGCTAACTAGGACTATATTAAGGTTAAGCTTTATCAAATTTTTTTTTAGAAGAAATGTAGATGTTATCTAACTAATCCAATAGACCTTAGATATTAAACTCACAAATTTCCCCTATCTTCAAGGTGAGGAAAGAGTACGATGCATTGTGGTGAATTCCCCTAAGAGGTTGTGATATCCCATTCCCCATTCTCACACAAAGGCATAAGGATAATCTTTCTCTAATCTATATAGAGCTTACATGCACTATAGTTCTTCATCCATTTAAAGTAGTTAGTAAATATAGTTGGATAGTAATAACCTTTTCTTAGAATATTATGAGCCATTTTTTGAGCAAACTAGTGACCTCCTTCATTATAATACTCATTCAAGAGGTCTTTGAATTTTTCTTCTTCCGCACATCTCAATAATTTTCCGTCATACCCTCCTCTAAAAAGAGTGTTGTCAGTCCACATAGTCCATAGTTTTATGTTTAAACCCATCTCTTTGATTTTTTGTTAACCCCTTAGGTCGTGACCCTAATAACATGTACCTTTTAATATCTCTCATTCATCTATTCAAGATTATTGTATCCAGTCCTTCAACAAATCCCACATTTTCACTAGCATAGACCATTGCCAAGTTCTCACATAAGGTTGTCCCTCTCACAAGCTTCGTGAGTTTTATCTCTATGTTGAATTCTTGGATCTTGTTGATCCACCCTACTCTTTTCTCTCCCAACTCATTGTGTAGAACTATTGGCCCAATGCTTGGATGCATGATGAAGACAATGGTTTTAATTTGGGACAAATAATATCTAAACTTCTTTAATACCTTCATCATAGTGAATATTTGCTTCTCAATGAAAGTATAATTTTCTTCATAGTTGTTAAGCACCTAAATCATAAGGATATGAAATGTTCTTCATATTTTTCATCCTTTTGAGTCAATAATGTAATCATGATCTCATTAGTGCCAAAGGCATCTAGAAAAAAGTCTTTTGAATAGTTATTATTAATTAGAAGATATGCCTTGGTGATGGCCTCCTTAATTTCAATTCTCTTTCCATTTTTTGTTGTAGATAAAGGTGGTGTCTTTTTTTAACATCTTAGTTATTGGTCTGACCAACTATGCAAATTTTATGATGAGTTTGGATATGAACTAAATCTAGCCTAGGAAGGATATGATACCTTTAACTAATGATGGTAAGGGAAAATCTAGAATGGTCTTTATACAGTCATAGTCAATGGTCAATCCATATTTGGATACTAAATGAACCCTTTTGAAGGATTTTTAAAAAATCAAATGGTCAATCCATTTGAAGGATTTTTTCCATAGATGGGAATGGATACTAAATGAACCAAATCTTCATACATATAGAAGATAGACTTCTTAGGGTTAAAGGATATACCAAATTCTCTATATCTATTGAAAACAAGCTCCAAATACTCAATGTGTTTTTCCCTTTCCTTTCAAAAGATAGTTAGGTCATCTAAGTATACCAAAATTATTTCATCTATCAAACCTATGTATGTGATGATCATGGCACTATGAAATATGGTGCCAACATTTGATAAACCCAATGGCAATTTTTGGTATTCAAACATTCCTCGCTTGGTTGTAATGGTAGTTTTAAGTTTATCATCATCATTCACCCAAGTTTGGTTGTATCTTGAAAATCCATCTAGTAGTAACATAATTTGCAACCATATGACCTTTTGAAGGATTTTTTCCATAGATGGTAATGGATAATGGTCTTTTAGGTAGGCCTCATTCAAATTTCTAAAGAAATGTATAATCTTATATCTACATTTTTCCTTCTCAATAGGACCAAGTTAGCCATCCAAGTACAATGTTTAATATGTAAGATAATTTGATCTTGTAGTAGTTTGAGGAGATCCTTCTTTGTTATGGCCTTAATATTTAGATTTATCGGTCTCTATTTTTATAAAAAAGTATTTGCTCCTAGATCTAGGTATATGGTGTGTTCAATAGCTCTTTTATCATACACCTCTAGGTCCTCATAACAATAATCAATCATATCACTATATTTGTTCCGCATTGCTTCAACATGTGGACCTCTTCCTTATTGTGTTTCTTACATATTTGAATATTTCTCCCTTAATCCATCTATATTGGAGAATACAAAAAAGGATTAATTTTAATGCTAGCCTTCCTAGCACTATCATCTAGGTTGAATAGGCCTTCCAATGTGATTAGTCCTTTTGGTAAGTGATAGTCTTAAGTTGGATCACTCTATATTTAATAACATTTCCATGATCGTTATGATCCTCAACATATTGAGCATACCTAATTATAAATTCCATAATTTTCTCATTGTTTCGAACACTTGCCAATGGTCTATATTATCTAGAATTTTTGAATGGAACACCATTTCTAGTTTTTTTGGGCTTGTCCCGCAAGTCTTTGACAAGGTCAAATTTTATTTTCAATGTAGCCAATTTATATGCTTTAGTATCCATCTCTCTTGGTATAGTAGTAATTTTATAACAGTCAAAAATCTTGGGCCCAAGCCCTAGACCCTATGAAAATAGGACTTTAGCTATCAACATTTGGTAGAACAAGTTAAGTTGATTTGGTTGACAATAATTTAGAGTTTCTAGAAACTTTTAACTTTTTAGCTCCAAAATTTTCAACTTTTCATGGAATTATGCATAGAGCTTCATATTCAACCACATTATTGGTGTACTTAAACAAGAGACAACATGCATAGTTCTTGAATTTACCCCATAGGTCAATGATATGAATCTCACTTTCTTTCCTATTCTTGGTCATTGACCCTATCAAAGTAAATAGTCCATATTTGGTTGTTCTTCAAGGACTCTTGACTAGTCAAGGTAGGGACCTTGGTGGGTTCTTCTAGAAATAAATAGTTTTCCAAGATTATTTCTTCACATAATTATTCCATCTCCTAATTTTATTCATTCTATAATATCCTGATGATCATACCTATTTTAAAAGTTACGTCCTTCCTAACCAATCTGTCATCTACAAACTCAAGGTGTTCGCTCCAATTGATTGCCTCGTTATTGTCTAACTTATGTAGGAGGTAATTACTAGCATGATATTTTTTTATGTATATCATCTTGCCACCTCTAAGTACCTTCACATGTGTGTAATTAATTGCTAGGTAACCATTCTTTAGCATCCTTTTGGTTTATTCTTGCCATAATAGCATTTTAAAATGGGTAGGTAGTTCAATTACTATCACTACTCAGATGACTACCAAATTTTACCTTGAAATAGTCATAAGGTATTTCAACATGTGCACAATGTTGGTTTACATCCCATCCATATTAATAGGCCTACTAGTCATTATTTTATATAGGGATTTTATCTCTTCACTCATAACCTTTAGTATCATAGTAACTATTGCTCTCAACTCAACAATACAACACCCTACTCTTTTAGTGCTTCTTGGATCAAATCCCTTTGTCCTAGTAAATTTAGTGCTTCCAACATGCTCACTTTAGTTGGAGTCTTTTTAAGTTCCTCAACAATATTAAATTTAATTCTAGTTGAATTACCCTCACTTCTTAGGGTAAACTTGTTTAACTATCTATTATTTTCCAATCTACTTCCGCTAGTCAATGATAGGTATCTTATAGCTTTTAAACCTTAATACTACCACAAAATATCATAGGTTATATCTCATAGGATCTAAATATAATATAACCACAATATAATAAGGTCAAAATAATTATATGACTAGAATAATATGAGCAAATTAATATGTATATCAAGGCTTATAATAACTCAAATAAAATTTGATAATATGCAGAAATATAAATGTAAATAGCCTTAATAATTCATGTACTATGCATGAAATATAACTTATAATATTAATTGCTCAAAATGTATACAAGATTTATTGCTTCACTTTCTCTTACAAATATGATAATGCTTGTTCTCCTTATATTTAATCTCACATATCTTATGGAGCATTATCTCCATAATATAGCCATAGTAGTGTGACTCTTTGGATACTTGACTATAGCTCTCCATATGCCAAGTCTCATGACTCTTGGCTTGACTACTTGACACTTGCATACTTGATGAACACTTGACACTATAACATATGCACACCTATACATGACTCTTACACTTCTATAACTTGCACACTCTAATCTAAGATACTTGTGCACATATTTACATTATATATTTGTTCTCATACATACAAGACACTTGTGCACATAGACTCAACTTACACTTGCACTCTAACTCACATGACACTTGTGCATTTCCTGCACATTCACACTTACATAAAAGGGAAAATATAACTCACACTCTAAACTATGACTCAACCCTAATCTATTATTTACAAATGTACCATGAAGGTACCATGGGGGTACATTAGCATGTACCAAATAATGTAATATACTCCAACACCTCCCTGTATTACATTATTTGGTTATTAAATACTTTAGTCTTCAATCTTGGTCTTTGGTCTTTATTGTCAATATTCAAGTGATCTTGAATTGTACATGATCTTCTGGTTGAGATCCAACAGGTTCATCTCCTTGCTTGATCTTGAGTTTTGAATTTGACATTGTTAATATTTTTCTAAATTTTTTTTTTAAAAGTTCATACCTTTCTTGTGCCCATATCTAAATTTTGAAAAATATTTTTGAGGAAATCCATTAAGAGCTTTTCTTGTCATTGTGTATATCCATTCAAAAATATTATTTTCTTTGTACCAACAATATCTTTGAGAATGATTGGTACCTCCAAAAATTTTGCAACAATGAAGATTCCAACATCTTTCTATCTTATGTCCATACCTACCACAATGTTCACATTTATTTTTTGATTGTTTGAAGTCTTTATTATTTTATCTTACAATAGTACAATGTTCTTTGTTACACACATTATTTGAACACTCTTTGTATTCATGAACCATGCTCAAATTCTTTGTGTCGCATGCAATATCTTCTCTAGGGATAAGTTCTTCTATCTTTGTCATGAATTCCAAATCACAAGTATCACAACTTGCATCACGATTCTCTTTTGTATTTTGATGAAGATCACTAGTTTCACAACATGCGCCAATCATCATTGGTTTTAATTTTATGGTATCACAACAATCATTTTATATCATAGACCTTAAATCATTTCTATCACAACAAACATCTTTCATCATTGGTTTGTACCCTAATTATTCAACCTTTTCTTGTTTTCTTATCTTGGAAACATTTAGAGTGATTATTCCCTTGTATATTGTTTTCCATAGACTAATAGGTACAGTAATAAAATTTTTATAACAATCATTAGCATCATTAAGAATACTTTGCATGCATTATTGAAGTATTAAAAATTATCCATTTTTTTCTTCTTCAAGAATAGATTGTAAATATTCCATCACTTCGTTTGACACATATTTTTCATCTTCAATAGCTCCTTGAGAGAAAATTTGTAAAATATTTTTTATCATATTTATTTGTGTTTTTCCTTTTATTGCCATGTTGCAATAATCGAATTTTATTGTAGAATAACTCAAATTTATATTTTGTAAATTTTAGTTTTTCTAATTCTTTGATGTTGAAATCCTTTTATCTCTCAAATATTTAAATTTGCAAAAGTATACAACTTTTCAATTTTTTTGGTTTCTCAAAAAATAAAAAACTTCAAATTTTAAATTCTTCAAACTTAAAAACTTACAAGCAAATAAACTAGTTGAATTCTTAATCATTCCATACAAATGAAATTTTTTTAAAAACAAATAAATTCCTTATTACTCCAAGCTTATAAAATAAACAACTTATCACACCAAACCTTAAAAACTTTAATTAATCAAACTTATCACTTATCACTCCAAAACCTTAACTATATTTAACACTAACTTATCACTTATCACTCCAAATTCAAAAACCTTAACTAATTCAAATAATCCTTATAACTCCTATGTTAAATTTTAAATAAATTTAAATTTCGTAACCCTAATATCTCATTGGCCTTTGTTAATGCTCACTTTGGTTCATTCGATGATCTCTTGTTCTATGATATTGTTGTTCAACAACTCCACTGCTACATAGCTTGTGTGATGTTCCTTATGCTACATTCATTGTATAAGCTTTAGATGCTAACTACATGGGTGATTGCATGTAAAACATTCAAAAATATTTCAATGGCATCTGAAGTGTAACTCCTGAGGCATTACATTTTGTAGTTTTCCTTTTCCCTAGAGCGTTACACGTTGCTTAACGTTTGATGGTGCTCAATGGCTTAACACCTCTCCTTCCTTTTTGGCTCTAACTTATTCACTTCACCTTCCTTGTTGGTACTTTCTTCTTCAATTATTCATTTCTCCTTCCTTGTAGGCTCTTTCTTCTTCAACTGATGTGATGCTTTGGCTTCTAGACTCTTCACCTTCTACATTGTAGATTTGTTCTTTGCATTAGCTTTCTCCAATGTGTTCTCTAGCTTCTGCTGCAACTAACCCAATGTTAACTTTAATATTTGTGCTTGTAGGTTCCTCCTTTTTGTTGTATTTGAATAATTTATTGATGTTGAAATTGATATATCTATGGCTTTCTCCTAAGATAGTTTTATCTTCTTCATGTTATCTGCTTTCTCTTCCATGATAGCCTCTGCTTTCTTAATTTTTTGTGATGCCCTTTACTTCCTCTATTTTACATGATGCTTTCTATGATAATGTGAGGCCTGAAAGTCTCACACTTTTTTCCCCTATTCTGGTGTGGGCCAAAAGGCTCACACTTCATTTCTACTCTGATGTGCTTCACTACTTCTCTGATGTGCTAAGTTTTTTCTTTGATGTACTAGATGACTTATGTTGCTTTATACCTTATAAAAAATAGCTTAATACATAGCTTCTTCCTTAGTTGACCAAATGGGCCTCTTATCTCTAACTTTTCTTCATACGTAGGCCTCTCTATTTTATATGAGCCTCTTTTTCTTTTCTATATGGGTCTCTCTCTTTACTTTATAAGGGCCTTTTTATTTTCTCCATAAGGGTTGCTTTATTTCCTCTATATGGACCTCTTTCTTATCTTTATAAGGATCTCTTTCTCTTATTTATAAGGGCCTCTTTCTTTTTCTCTATACTGATTTGCAGCTCTTATCAATGTAGATACTAATATAATGCTTGAAGCAATATAAAGTAATATAGGTGTATCTTTATCTTTCTTCAAGACTAATATATCAAAGATTGTATATCTATCTTCTCTCTTCTATTTTTATTTCTTTCTTTTCTCTTAAGAATCTTTGAATGCTTCTCAATTCGTTGTTGTCTTTATTTCGATGCTTCTTTCTTTCTTTCTTATCTCTTAGGAAGCCCTTAATGCTTCTCAATATGTTGCTATATTTTTTTTATGCTATTTTATTTCTTTTTTCTTTAATATGCTTTCAATTCTATGCTCTTAGAAGTTGAAACTCTTCTCTATATTTTATAGGAAGCTTCTCACACTTTTGTCACTTAATATTTATTGCAACTCTTTTTTTAAAATCAATAATGTCTTAGATCAAACCTAAGAACCCAATATGATTCTCCTTCTTACTATAGATCCAATATCGATATTAGGATATCTCTTTTCTGAATGAGTAACTTTCTTTTGAGTTGATTCTCCTTCAATATAGTTGAGTAATATTTTTCACTAGTTTTACTTCAACCTAGTGGAATGGCCCTAGCATTTCTACTCAATATGACCTTTAAAATAGAGTCCAAGTCTCACTGCATTCAAAGTGAGCATACTCTTAATCAACTTTATCAAACTGGATAAAATCAATTTATAATAATGGCTAAAAAATATCTCTATCAATCTAGATAGAGTATGGTGGTAGCTCTGATACCATTGATGGCTTTTAAATCTTAACTCTATCATAAAATATCATATGTTATATCTCATAGGATCTAAATATAATATAGCCACAATATAATAAGGTCAAAATAATGATGTGAGTAGAATAATATGAGCAAATTTAATATGTATATCAAGGCTTATAATAACTCAAATAATACTTAACCTATTAAAAAAATAATATGCAGAAATATAAATGTAAATAGCCTTAATAATTCATGTACTATGCATGAAATATAACTTACAATATTAATTTCTCAAAATGTATACAAGCTTTATTGCTTCACTTTCTCTTACAAATATGATAATGCTTGATCTCCTTGTATTTGATCTCACATATCTTATGGATAATTATCTCCATAATATAGCTATAGTAGTGTGACTCTTTGGATACTTGACTATAGCTCTCCATATTCCAAGTCTCATGACTCTTGGCTTGACTAACACTTGCATACTTGATGAACACTTGACACTATAACATATGCACACCTATACATGAATCTTACACTTCTAGAAGTTGCACACTCTAATTGAAGATACTTGTAAACATATTTATTCTCATACATACAAGACACTTATGCACATAAACTCAACTTACACTTGCACTCTAACTCACATGACACTTGTGCATTTCTTGCATATTACAATTTTACATGACACTTGTGCATTTCCTGCACATTCACACTTACATAAAAGGGGAAATATAACTCACACTCTAAAATATGACTAAACCCTAATCTATTATTTACAAATTTACCATGAAGGTACATTAGCATGTGCAAAATAATGTAATATAATCCAATAGTATCTTGGGATTCTTTTAGCTTCTTTCATAGCTTTGACTACTTATATTATTTTCCAAGGACATTGCATTTATCTCTAGATGATTGTGAATACACTTGGGATTCATTAGTTTCAACCCTATGAGATTGTAAATATTTCAAGGGATTGTTAATTTTATACCACGATGGTTGTGAATCCCCTTTGGAATTATTTCTTCTATCTCTAGTTGAATTTGGACTTACCCTAATCGCCTGAGAAGGTGATACTTATATTTCTTTCTTGGCTATTAAAATGGATTTGTTCATTGAGAATTCTTAAATTGTACCTTTTGGTTCACTAATTGATTGGATTGTGCCTTTTGGTTCAACCCACCCTTATAAAGTACCTTTTGGTTCAAAAAAATGGTATCCTTATCCCTAATATGAAGAGGTCTCTCACCCCTAAGGATGGTTGTGTTCACAATAGGATCAAGTGGATTAAGTGGTAGATTTTAATTGTTTGATGGTTTTTCCTGCTCCTATTTTACCTTCCTCTTACCTCTCACCATTACCTCATTTTATTGGTTGACTAGGATTGTTTGCACATTCAATTTCTCACCTTCCTTTCCATCATCATCGAAGTTTAATGGTATTCCTTGGGTTGGTAAAACTGGCAATTCATTAATGAATCATTACCAAAGTGTCTATTTTGCTTGGATTTGAATTCAAGTTTTGTTAAGGAGACAAAGGAGGATTCGTCATCTAATTCATTATTTTCTCTTGTTGCACTAGTCATTGTTGATTGTATATTAGGGTTTGTGCATTTCTTATTGCCAATGTATAGTTGAGTTGTTTCCAATATTACACCTATCACAAGGTATTCATGTTAGTCTTCATGTTGACCATGTTATTTTGTTCTTGGTTAACCCTGTTTTCTTGGACAATATTTTGTTGGGGCACCTTATGTTTAGTGGGATAGGGAGCTCTTCTAGGATACCAATTTTGTTGTTATTTCCACTCATTGTTTGGTTGCCACTATCACTTTTTAATATTATTTTAGTTGAATAGATTCTTTATCACATTTAGTATTTATCTTATTTCAAAATTTTGCTTCTCCAAAAGAGCTTTGAAATTATTATTAGTATGAGGGGTGGGAAATTTTGGTGGTTATGGTTGAAATGTGATGATGGATGATGAATTTTAACATAGATGTGTGATTATGTATGGGAAATTGACCTATGAGTAAGTGGATGCATTTTTTTGGACTTGAGTATTAGGAATGGGGTTAAGGGTGGGTGGATTTCTCAACATGAATGGGTTGGTAGTGGGATTCACATAAGTGGCATAATCCATGGGTGGAGTAGATGACAACTTCCCAACTCAAATCAACACATTTTTGACTCGAGTTATTTTCTCAAAGGCTCTTGATAATGTATGAGAGTTGGTATTACAAACCATAAGAGTCAAGTTTGGTTGAAGGTCTTTAATATAATATGGAAGAGCTTGATCATCTGGAAATCTAATATTAAGAGGTATCATGTGTAGGATCATCATGAACCTTATATTATAGTAATGGATATTCTCATAGGAATTCCTTATCACCACATTAGTTTTAAAAAGGAAAAAATACACATTTATAGGACTTACAAATCTCTTTATGAATAGTTCTACTATCAAATCCTAATTAGTCATAGAATTGTTGGGCAAGCTTTGATACTAGATATAATATTTGCCCCTCGATGAATAGAAAACCAACCAAACCATGATGTCCTCCTCTTGGATCTTGTATACTAATTTTAGAGTGGAAAATTTATTTAGGTGATTTAACGTAGTTTTGTTCCCATTTCCATTTAAAATTGGTAGAGCTTTCATGATAGAATTAGAAATGGGAGAATAGACCATAATTTTTAGGGACCTCTGATAGGTCCAATTTGGCATTGTTGTTATGGTCAAGGAGGTACCTAGACTTGATGATTTTAATGGGAATATTCAAATGATCCTTGTAGATCATAGGGCATTTATTGTTGATGTGGAACAACATACCCTTCGTTTTGTTATGCATATGGGAATATATGTTGTTGAAAATCCTGCTACTAATTTTGAGATAAGGGATAATTAGGAAATATTTAATAGTTCATGCCCTAAGAGTTTTTTGGTGTATTTTAAAATAGTCAAGAGGATGTGGAAGTTTTTGAATAGGTTCACCAATTGAGAACAAAAGTAGTTTTTGGGCCATTTTCTATTGGTTTATATTTAGCAGATGTTGGGTAATGTTAGTACTAGGCATGGGTTTGTACTAGCGTATTTTATCTATCTATAGAAACATTTGGATTTAGAAAATTATACAAGGTACATTGATAAGAAATATTGCATAGACTTTAAGATCCTTAATTAGATGGGATATATATAATAAGTTGGATGGTCCCACTTAGAAACTAGATTATTGTTGTGAGAGGAGTAGTTGTTGTACTGGATGGAATCATCTACTATAATCCTATATTTGACATATTGTGAGTGCTAGCTTATGATGGATTAACATTTATTTGGATGCTAGATCCATCTTGTGATTTTTGGTTTGACAATTACACCAATGTATTTGTAATGGATGTGACTACGGTTGAAGTAATGATGTTTCCAAGATACATTGACACATAAGAAACAGGTGGTAAACTGTTCATGTAATTGGAAAGATCTTGGGACATATGGTTCATGCTGAATAAAGGGTTGTCAATATTTTTTGGGGATTGAGGGAGGAGTTGCAACCCAAAATTTTTTATTGCCAAATATGTGGTATTGGTGTCCCACAAGTGGATGGTCAAGGAGATGTATTTCTTCCATAACTATAATAGTAATCTTAGGGGCTAAGAAAATGGACATAGAATCTTTTTCAATATGTTCTTCTTGGTCATCTTATAAGACTTAAATCCAAGCCATATGGGATGGTTTCTTTCCTTTACTCCCTTTGTGCTCAATCCACTTCATATATTCTCATTCTTTATATTTTTCTCATGTTTTAGCTCTTGTATTGATAAGGTAAATTAGGACACATAATAAGGAAATTAGTGCTATAGCAAAAACATAGGAGATTGTTGTGAATCACTAACTAAATACAATGAATTGATGAAGAGAATACTTAGATTTAGGGAGCTTAGATAGGGTGATGATGTTATAGTTGCATAAATATTTTTTATTTGATGGATTTCTAGGTAGATGCAGTGAATTGTTGACTTTGAGAATTAGTCCAAAGATTAATACTGGATACTTAGAAATTAATATCAGGAACTTGATAATTGACTCTAGATCTAGAAAATCATTGTCTTGATCCAAGATGAATTATAAGCCTTAAACTAAGTCTTAGATATGGTTCTTCACAATGGATATGGAAGGCGTTGTTGATGAATCACTGAAGTGACATAGTGGACCATCACAATCTAGATATGATAAAATTTAGTTTTGTATTTGTTTTTATAGAGTTGTCACCATCTACTCGATCAGTTAAATACTATATCAATTTCTTCATATCTAGATGACAAAAAACATAGATCTAGACTAGAAAATGAAGTAATATGATGCATGAAGAGTGGATTCTAGTAGAATGTGATATGTAGAATATATCATTTTGGAGATTTAGTGAGATTTAACTTGAAATAGAGCAAATGTAGGATTGAATGTATTGGGATGACTATGAGACGTGTCCCACTATGATCACCAATTTTTTTGCATGTTATGAGTGTCTCAGTGGTATTTTTGTGAGATGAATCATATTACTTCCACTAGGCATACTTAGAATTGTTTATGCACAAAGTAGGTTATCATTAGATCATTGCTCATACTAGTACTTCAAATTTAACATTTTTGGGAAAAGTGGGTTGTTAATCCCCTTGACCTCTAGATTCAGGCCAACTCCTCACTACCCTATGCAAATATAGTCCTACATTAAAACAGTAAATTAAGTGCATAAAGTAAATATATAAAGGTAAGGGTGTGAGATTAAAATTAAATGCAAGAAAAGTAAATATTTTTAGTGACTATATAGTGAGGATAGTGTGTGATTAGTCTAACTAAGTTAAGAATTTTGAATAACAATAGTTTGAGTTTATCATAGGTGTAAGCTCAAAGTGGAAAGGACTAACAAGTAAATGTAGAGTAACACCACTCACATGCATACAAATATAGGTCCAACCAATTGAAACACAATCATGTATGAAGGCTATGCATGATTTTCCATTAGTCAAAAGATGAAATATTTCATTCAAAGAGCATAGCTCTAGCCTTTTCTCAAATAAAAAAAATATGATTTACAGTGGGCCTTGGGCCCTTATTTATAGCAAGAAATTTATCCTATTCACTGTTAGAGTGTATCTTAAGTTGTTACTAGGATATTTTAGAATAGTTTTATGTGGCTGAGATCTATTCAGTTTGTTATGATCCAATGGATCATATTGTACACGAGTACCTTATAAGGTCATGTTGTCGAAACTCATATCTCTTTGGGTGAAAAGACTTCACATGTATGAATTACAATAAAAGGGAAAAAATGTCATTTTAAAACCAAATTTGCTTGTTGTCTATGTCATTACTTTATTGAAACCATCAATGAATTGGAAATTAAGGATTTGTAGTTTGACAAATCATTACTTTGGAACAAGACTTGACCATTCTTATTGCAATTTGACCTCAAAATTGTTGACTTGTCTTTGCTCATCTTGGGGCTTCATGCTTTTCTTATCTAAAGACCATTATCAAGTTGTTTGTGATATGTCAAAGGTATTACCAAGTACTATAATTTTTAAAATATTAGTTTTAAGTCATTTCTTACACTATAAGTCTCATATCACAATAAAATTATTTTTATTAATGCATGTCCTTGAAAAAATCTATGAAGTGAGTCTATCAACCATGCGTATTCAAAATTTAAGTTGATTTTTTGCTTCTAGGGTTGCTTGGCATTCTATTCATGTAGAGCATTATTGAAAAATTCATATAATTTGACAACTATCGATAATTCCCACAAAGAGGTTTTTTCTTTTCCCTATTCTCACCTCTTTAGAGATGAAGAGCTTGGGATGAAAAATGTGTTTTGTTTGTATAGTATCTTAAATGTTGGACAAGTGGTTGGAGGATAATAGGAGGTGACCTAGTTAGGTATTCAAGAATTATTGAGTAGGATGTTTCTTCTAACTGATGACTTGATTTTATCTTCTAAGCAAAAGAAACCTTAAATTTTTTTTGGTCCACCACTAATATGGAGCAAGAAGCTCACTAACTATGAGAGATGGTGGATGAATCCTCTCAGTTAAAGAGCAATGAATATAATACATTCTACATTGGGTTCAACTCATATTTGTAGTAAGGTACCACTTTGCCTTATCTTTAGAATGTTACAGTCATATGACTAGTTATTTCATAATTAAAGCTTAATTTTTGTGAATTTTGCTACATATATTTGTGTGGATGCTAAGAATTATTTTCCTATTTTCTTGGATGAAGATGTCCATTAGCAAAAATTTAAGAATAACCTAGGGTTTGAAGGAGATTTATATAGAGTTATATTAATTTTATATTGAAGGGTGAAAATTTTCAAATGAGGATGTGTAAGCAATGATATTGTGTTTATTTATTTCTTAAGTTAATTCATATAATATTAAATGAATTTATTTTATTCTAGCATTTGGAAGTTTTTAAAAAAATAGAATCTTGTAGACTCAAATGATATCTATGCTTTGGAGAAAATATGTAAAAGATAGAATACAAGTTTTGCAATGTGATCTTAATTAAGTGCTTAGGATGCATGTTTTTTTTTAGAGATATATCTTATTTCATGTATTGGAAATTTATGATATATTTGTATGCTTTAAATTTGGTAGCTAAACCTGTATCTATGCAAAAATATGGCAATTATATATATATCCTTGATAATTATAATTGAAGTAATTAATTTACTTTTCTATTTGAATTGCTTGCATCTAACTCTACCTTATTTAATTTCATGTTGCTAACTAGAACAATTCTATATGCATGAGGGGAGAGGAGTTCGCAATGAGCAACCTTTTTTGCATGAAGGTTATATTGAACTAATTTTCTATATGTTAGAGAAAATGAATATGTAGTTAAATATATTACCTTTACATGATTGTGAAAGTTATATGCTATTATCTCAACTCATAAAGTTTTGGAAGTAGCAAGTTTATAATACTTATAGGAGGGCTCATTTAAGTATTTCAAAACCTACATGGGTCATGTAGCACTTCACAACTTAGTCTAGAAAGCCATGTTGCAAGGGATTAACAACAGTGTATTAACCTCTTTTGATTTTGGGTGTGTTCAATACTTTGTTAACATATGTTAGTTTTATTAAATTTCAATATTGATATTTAGCCTAACATAGATGTTTACGTTTGCAAATGCATTGATTTAAAAAAAATAGTCTTATATTTTCTTAAACATGGGTCATGTAAGCCCTTAAAAACTTAGCCTAGAAAGCCTTGTTGCAAGGGCTCAACAACATTGTAGTAACTTATTTTCATTTTGAGTGTATACAATACTTTATTAACATATGTTAGGTTTAATTTATTTCAATGTTGATATAGAACCTTACATAGATCTTATAAACATTTTACGTCAAAAGAGATTTGTAAATATATATATATATATATATATATATATATATATATATATATTTTTTATATATATACATAGTCTTATATTTGCTTTAAAAACTCAACACAAATGAGCTAAAATTTTCCTAATTGTTTTAGTTTGAGAAATACAAAATGAGAGACAATTTCCCCATCTTATTCTCTCAAATTTATTTTATTTTATTAATTTGAAGGGTTGTCACTTGTTAATATTTATGCCTACCACACTGGGATTAATAAGATTACATCCTATAACTATTTCTATATGTGAAATTTATAATTAAATTTTAAAAGTAATTTTTTAATTAGATCTAATCTTGATTTTTTAGCAAATCTATTGGAGATGTGCTCACATTAATGTGAAAGTGTCATTCATGCATGTTAGATTGTTACATCATACAATGCTCCTTATTGGAAGGAAGTCACTCCTTACAATATCTTGACTTGAGATAAATACAATATTATTCTCTTCTCATCCTCTCTGAGTCTTTGCTCATATTTATAATTTCCAACTACCTACCACTTCCTGTTGAGTGGAAATTTTTACCAATTGCAAAATCACCCTCACACTTAGGATTTTGTTAGAAAAAACCCTCTCTTGCAAAGAAATAAATATTTATCCAAGGTTCATTTTTATTTAAAACTGATTGTGTTCTTGTAAATATGTATCAAAATAAATGCAAAGAATACCTTAGTGACCTGCAAGCAATTGTTAACAAGAGGCCTATGCTGAACCTACTTTGAATTTGTCATATTGCTATTGTTCATTAATAAAAACGGGTAGAGTTCCCTTATGTGTAGAAATAAAGTGCTTAAATGAATGCCTAAGATTGCTCTTAATTCCTTTTGTCTTTGACTTAGTGTGTCTTATCCCTGAAGATCATGTTAGTGGATTCCTTTTACTGCAACTTAACGGTGACAGTTAGAAAGTGTTGTGGATAAGCCACTTTATTTTTATCTGTGCCTTAATGTGAGAATTGCAAGTTAGTGGAGTCAAAAATTCCTTGTATCTTGTAGTTACAAAATGAAAGTTAGGAATGTTGTGGAACATCCACTTAATTTATCTGTGCGTTAATGTGAGAATTGTAGGTTACTAAACCCTCCCTTTGTGCACAGATTTTATCTTAATCCTTAGAAGAAATAGTGTTGAACAATTTTATGCAATGCTAGAAAGACAAAAATTCTAAAACAAGGACCAAAATGTAAACCAAAATGAAAGTGAAATGCTTTAAGATAAAAATTTTGAATAAGGACCAGAATGCAAATAAATAAAATAAAATGCTTAAACCGAAGTTGTGGAACTATGAACAAAATGTAAATAGAATAGGAATGAAGTACTGAAATTATGGAACAAAGGACTAGAATGCAAACAAATGAAAATTCTTAAAATAAAATTTTGGAAAGAAGGAACTGAACGCAAATGAAAGAAAACTCTAGAATATGGACCAGAATGTGAATAGAAAGACCAATAGAACTACTGAAAAAAAATCCATATTATCTGTAGAAGAATATTAAATCCTGAACATGAAAATATAACTAGGTTAGACTTGCATACACACAATCTAATATCTGGTTATGGCAAGAGTCTAAGGAATAAATGTGCATTAAAGTTATCCAATGATGCTACCGACTTAATGCATAAAACACCATTAAAGTAACTCTAAAACATGAAGAAAGATATGCAATAATTTTATTGTGCTCAAAATATAAACCTCCATTCTGCATACAAGGTGAATCTCAAATGTTGACAGCAGCAATAAATATTTCAATATTTCCTTATAGTTTTGATCCAAAACTTCCAGCCCCTTTGTTCTGTCCATTGGATATGTTTTAATGTTTTTCCATGGATGCTTTATTCCATTTTCTTTCCCATGATTTTGGTTTTTTCCTCTGTCCTTTTATCTCCCTTAATATTTTGGGCATTATGACTATCATAAGCAAGGTAACAATCTCTTATGTTCACATATAGCAGACTTTAAGCATCTTTTAATGCTCTATGTAAAAAACATGAAAGAATCTTATCATGCCCTACTTTTGAAAAGTGCAAGTTACCCCCTCCTTAGCACCGAGTGAAGTGAAATTGTCCACGTCTCTAACGATGCCTCTAAGTGGCACCAACTTGTATGAATATACACTCCCCCCGATCAACAAAAATACTTTCAAACCATTGTTCATTTGTGCACGTTCATTTTATTTTTCTTATAATTCCTTCTATGACATGTACATAAACTGCATTACACATTTTTTTCCCTTAATTATGTATTTACCTTAATCAAGAATACCCTAAGATTACTTCAAAAGATAAAATATGTTATCATTCCTATAACTGTAGCCAACATCCATCACTATCAACACCCGTTGGATGATATGAGGGTCTGATAAATCCTTAGCCACTAACTTGGGAATGCATGAGCCTATTCTATATAACATGAATACCATCCACAGTTGTGGATTCTCTGGCGTGATGTTATCCCAATCTACTATACTTGATAGTGTGGGTCTACCGACCATGGCTCAAACCTCCCCATTGGCACAAACCATCCATGTTGTTTCGGTGACATGTCTTTTGTAGCCGTGCTTTGCATCCACCTCCCATGCAAAGTACCACAACACTATTTAGCTATGGCAAATGATAAATATTCTCAACCCAAGTGAGTCACATCTAATTCTTGTGATTTTGCCATGATCGATTTCCCCTAGATGTCCGTTGGCTACTGCTGAACTCACCCACCAACATCTTCCTGTTTGAGCTTCAATTTCACTTCCCCTATTTTCTAGGGCACTAGTTGTTGTATCTCTAATGACTCCTTTAGCCATGACTTCTTCCCCTTCAAATTTATGTCAGCCAATACTCCTCTTCTCACTTGATGTTGGCCATCCACCAAATACCACCATCCATCACTGAGCACATCTTTAGCATGAAAAATGGTAAAACTGTGGTTACCATTACTCAATTTACCATGTTCGACTATCATCTATGCTCTCTAGCACCGATTGGTAGCTCTTGTAGTCGGATTCAAAGATATTCAATGGACGAGATTTAATTCAAACCTCTACATATGCACTGAAAACATTGTTTGTAACTTTTGGGAGAGTGACTTCTATTATAAATATAAACATCGACACTCCTAATATCATGTAAACCACACACAATCTCATATTATCATTTTCTAATCCTATGTTCATCACTTGTCTCAATAGCCTCGTGCCATGGATCAGCACAATCAGAGCCATAGCCGCTCCTCATCAGCGAAACTTGCACCAAACACCAATGCCATGGATTCTCGTCTAAAATTATAGGTCAACAAGATAGGATTCAGGGTCGAATATCTATTTTTGACCTTTTTATATGTTAAATACCAAGTCACCATGAATTTTGTCATGGTTTGAGCCATTGATTACCCTGTATAACTTTGAATTCATGTCCTCGCCATGTTGGTTTGCTCTTCTACTGTGTCTATAAATTTAGCCACTATAGTATCCATGTCAATTTGTAGCCTTGTCATCTCCATCATGCTCGCAATGTAGTACACATCCTAGATCTAGTGAGTTAGATCCATAGTTCATCAAACACCATGTACTCCACTGTGTCCAAATTTTCTTCACTGTCCTCTGTGAGCATGAACATGGCTTGGTCTGTCCACTAACATCAGTCCAAACCATCCTATCCATGTTGGCCTTGAAGGTTGTTCTAGGCATCTGTGTTATCCCCTACTCGAGACTGCTTCATATGCGCTTTATCACTATTGCCTGTAGGAAACATGATTTACATTAGTTTAAATATATATATTTTTTGAATTTACATGGTGGAATTGGTAGCTACCATGAATCCGGGTAGGCTATCCGGATTTTTATGGCCGCCATAGTATTCTGTGTAGTCTGCCCTATAAGCTGCCACATAGATATTTGCATAGCCCGCCCCTATAACCACCATGCTACAATCATTTTAAACCTTTTACGTCGTTGAAAGCACCAGGAAAGGGACAAGCGTTCAATCCGACAAGGCCCGAACATTAGTTTAAATATTAAAACCATATACCTTTGATTTATAAACTTTTAACAAAAGCTTTACTATATATGTATTATATGAATGGATAAAGACTTCACTTTCAAGAATTTTTGTTTTTATCATTCTTTCTATCATCTTGTTTATTCATTTTCTTGAAATATTTATAACATCATATATATACATAAAGATATATATAGATATTATTTTGTTTTATTTTATTTATTTATTTATTTATTTATTAAATATTTTACTGGTTTTAGTTGAAAGTATCTTTTCTTTTCTTTGCGTTTGAATTGATTTAGTTCAAAATATTAAAATTAATTAAAACCCTTTCAAACCAAATAAAGTCCAACTAAAATAAATTGAGGGAAAAAATCGATAATTCACACTACATACTCAAAGGAACACCAAAAGGAGATACTCCCTAACACACTCATCACTCAATGAACAAGAAATATCCCCCAAAACAACAACAAAAAATGTGGGTCCCCAAATTTGGGGTTAGTTGTGCAATGATCACAACAAATGACGACTCTACTAGGAAATGCTCCTAAGCATTTCGGATGAATAACCCAATCTGAAATCATGAAAACCAAGGATTAGAAAAATATACGTCACTTAGCAATATCTAGAGGAAATGGTGTAAATAGGCTTCAAATGCAAAACAAATAAAGCATTTGCCATTTTTCAGTGTGTGAAAATGATTCTTTTTGTATTCTTGAAGCAATTCATATTCAACCACTGCTTTGTATTTAGGCTATGAAGTATTAGTCATAAAATAACTTTTATAGACAGAGCCCTACTACGAGTCAGACATATATAGCCTTGATAGAGTTTATCTAAATCACCCTTGCATTTAATTGATATTTCGTAAAGCCTTTTATTTTGAACAAGCTTTGTCTAGATAGCACTCCACTTCCAATCAGGCGTCTATAGCCCTGGTAGGGTTTATCCAAACCTAGTGACTAATTTTAGCATACTTTCCTCTTCTTGTATTTTATTTTTATGTGACTTTGCAAAAGTTTATGCATCACAGGGTTCAAAAAATATTTGAAGCTAGAGATTGAGCATGATAAATTTTTGCCTTAATTTGCAAAGCAGAATGGCCTCATCCTTCAAGACTTCATGGAATACCCTTTAATGTGTGATTTATATGTGGAGCTTTAGCAAAATGTTTCATTATTCCATTCTCCACCATTTTGGTCCCAAAATCCAAGAATGATCACCAAGCAATTTCACCCCTCTTTTCCTCAATTTCACATGTTTTCAAACTAGGAGGTCCAATATACTTAACAAAGGACCAACTACCAACATAGGAACCATGTATTAATATCCAATACCAACATCACCACAAACCAAGGAAGAAAACTTGAAAGAGAAAATGAAAAGCAACATCTTATACCCAAACGAATGCAAGCTGAAAAGGAAGCAAGAAGCACACCAACAACCTCACACCAAAAATGCTAAACCAAGACACTCATAAAAGGAAAACACAAAACTTCAAATCCACATAATGTACAAGCATTGCACAAGTGATACAAACATTCCTTTGCCTCATGGGTGAAAATAGTGCTTTAAAAATTGCCCATTCACAGGCAAGTGCATATCATCTCCATTCAAAATTTTCAACCTGAAATAATTTTCACCAAGGATTTCAGAGATTTGGTAAGGACTAAGCCACAAACAATCAAACTTTTCATGATCACCTTTCTTTTCATGAGCTTTATCCCACAATAACACTAAATTAGAAATCTTGAACGTTTTAATTTTAGCTCTTTTGTCAAACCACCATTTTATGATGTCTTGATGTTTGCTAAAATGAAGCAAATATTCTTCTCACTTTTCATCCAAATGCATTAAGTGGGTTAAATTAGCTTCAATTTCATTATCAGTTTCAAGATACTCTTTCATAAATTTTAATGTTTTTAATCTCAGATTTATGGTAAAAATTGGATCTTACCCATATACAAATTGATAAGGAGATGTCCCAATAGTATCTTTGATTCTAATTCTATCTACCCACAATGCAAATTTTAGTTTGTTATGCCAATCATGGGGTTTCGTTCCAACAATTTATTAATAATAGACAAGTTTTTATTAGAAGATTCAGCCAAACCATTACCTTGAGGATAATAATTGGACAAGAATTTAATGCTCACCTTATTGTCATAAGCCCAATATGCAAAAAAATTGAAGAAAAAGTAGAACCATTATCGCACACAATCGACTTAGGCGTTCCAAATCTGGTTACAATATGATCTTCTAGAAATTAAATAATAACTTCACTAGTGGAATTTTATGTAGGGATTGCTTCAGTCCATCTAGTACAATAATCAGTTGCGATGAGGATGTACTTATGAGAAGTGAAAGAATTAGGATTGATAACCCCTATAAAATCTAATACCCATTGGGCAAACGGTCTCATGTCCACTACTGGTTGTAAAGGCATAGCGATATTTATTTCCCTATTGGCTGTTATTTGATAGATATGACAAGAATGCACATGATAATGTGCATCTTTGAATATATGGGGCCATTAGGATCCTACTCTTATAATCTAGTGTGTTGTGGCACTCACAGCTCTGTGTCCTATTCCATACCATGGAATTCATGTAATATTTGGGCGGCTTCTTCTTTGTTCAAGCAACGAAGGAATATTCCTTCATGATTTTTCCTATACAATGTCCTTGAGTTAATCATGAAATTCACATATTTTAGATGAAGGGCCCTTCTTTGTGTGGCATTCAAGTGTGAAGGACACTTACCATTCAGTAGAAAATAAACATTGATATACCATTCATCTTGTGTGATGTCCTCTACATTATAATGTTGGCATGTAATTTGAGGATCTATCTCCACTAGCATCTTTGTCAGACCTTGGCCTCGAACTAGCTTCATCGGTTGAATCTCAAGATCGAATTCTTGTAAAGTAGCCATCCACTTCCCACATATTTCTCCTAGCTCATTCTGCATTAACATATTTTTTACAGCAGGGTCAGGCACAATAGCAAATACTTGGCTATGCAAAATATAATGCCTGATTTTTTTAATAGTTTTAAATAATGCATATGCTTGTTTATCTAAATTAGTATACCTCAATTGTGCATCCTTTAATGGTGAACTCATAAAAGCAATGGGATTTTCAAAATTACCTTCGCTCTTCTGAGTTAGTACGCTCGCATATGAATGATCAGATGCAAAAGTGTAGATAAATAATGGCTTAGTATAATCAGGACTTACTAACACAGGTGCATTAGAAATAGTGTCTTTCACACCCTGAAAAGCAATCCTAGCATCAGATGTCCATTTAACATTAATATCCTTTCTCAACATGTCATTCAATGGTTTAACTATTTTGACAAACCCAAAAATGAATTTCCTAACAAATTTTGTTTTCCAAAGAATGACCTAAGCTCCTTTTTACTACCAAAAAAGGGGATTTTTTGATTGCTTCTACTCTTGTAGGGTATATAGAAATACTTTTTTTTGATATTATATGCCCCAATAATTTCCCTTCTATCACTCCAAAGATGCATTTTTTTTATTAAGTGAAATTCCATGTTCTCTACATCTTTGCAAAACCTTTCTCAAATCATTGATATGATCTTTATGCTTCTTTGAGAATACAGGGATATCGTCTACATACACAACTATGCACTTACCTATAAGGTCCCTAAACACATAATCCATGGCCCACTAAAAAGTAGCACCTGCATTGAGCAAACCAAAAGGTATTATTTTATAAGCAAATGTTCCCCACTTGGTGGTAAAAGCAGTATTCATTCTATCTCTAGGGTCAATGAGAATCTGATTATAACCAGAATACCCATCTAGAAATGACATCATCTTCGATCCATTGACCATTTGTAAAATGCTATCAATAGATGGAAGAGGGTAGTTGTCCTTTTGTGAAGCTTTGTTGAGGTTTCTAAAATCAATACATAATCTGATCTCACCAGTTTTCTTCCTAATAGGAACTAGGTTAGCAACCCATGAGGAATGGCACATAGGAAATATAATCTTAGCATCTAATAACTTCTTTACTTCCTTTTCTATGAGTGGCTCCAACAATGGGTTGACTACACATTGTTTCTATCTAAAAGGTTTGGCATCTGGCTTTAGAGGGATGGTATGCATGATAACATTTTGATCATAGGTCTTTAAATCCTCATAAGTCCATGCTATACAATCCATGTAATATCTAAGCACATGTATTATTCCTTCCATTTCTTGAGGTGTACATGCCTTCCCAATGAGAACATTATGTGAATATTTATTTCCAATATTGACTGTATCATATGCATCATCCTCCAATGGGATTTTTCCAGATTTCTTGCTTTGGTATTCAATATCAAAAAATTTCTCAAGTGCAACAGTGCCTTTTGGGATGGCATTAAATTTTCTCTTTGTCATATCTCCTTCATCCTCATCCTCTTGTAATCTTTGATCTTCGTCTATTACCTGATTTTCAAAGACACCTGAATTAGTCACAAAATCGAAAAGGTGTCTATCGCTTTCAAATACCTATAAATTATTTACATTGTTAGGTATAGATGGACAAGGGACTAACTCTATTGAAAATATTTTTAGTTTCTTTTTATCCATGGGATTTAATGTACTTGCAAAAACTTCCAAAGAATCAATGACCCTATTACTTCTAGAGATTAGAGAAATATTAAATGCTTCAAATTCATCAATCAAATCTCTAACCCTAGTCTTATAGCGGCTCAATATTTCATCTTTACAAGTATACTCCCCTTTCACCTGCCTAACAACTAGCACTAAATCCCCTAAGACTTTCAAGTATTTAATGTTCTTATTCAGCGCTAATCATAATCCAAAAATCAAGGCTTCATACTCTGCTACATTACAAGTGCATGGGAATTGTAACCTAAATGCAACGAGAGAAGACTTCCCTTTAGGACTAATGAGCTCCACTCTAGCTCCACTACCTTGTTTGGATATAGATCCATAAAATTTAAATATCTAAATAGAATGATCATCCTTAGGTGAGGTCACAAGATAAAACTTCAACATCCGATTCATTAGAGACACCTTTGATATCCAACATGTAAGCACCCAACTCTATTTCATAATAAAGGGTCTCATTTGGCTTATTATACTCTATGATAATTTTTTTGAGTTTGGGTTCTCTTTCCACTCGAATTTTATTGGCTATCCCTTTCCAAGGAAACCACATGTGTGAAAATTTTGTTGAAAAATAGCCATTCAAATTCTTACTCCAATCCCTAGCCAACAACATACCATAGTTGGCAGGAATGTTAACAACATGAATATCAACATGTTGTTGCACTCTAGGTTCTGATGCCTCCTGCACAAGGATGTTATACATCATACCTACTACATTAACATGGGATCTGTCTAGTTGTATCATAGTTCTGTTTGAAGGATGAGGATTCAAGCCCAATATTTTACAAATATCATAAGGCATTACATTACCCGATGTGCCTGAATCTATCATTAAATTATGTAGATTCTTTTTTATGATTATGATTATTAGGATAAAATAAGGAACTTCTTATTTCTCCTTTTGCAAGTAATATTGTGAGTTTGTAATTACCTTGGTATCATTATTGTTTGACCCCCCCAAAGCTTCAATAAAAGCCTCCCTTTGGCTAGGTATCATAGTTGCTACAAACAAATTGATATTAGATTTTGGTGTCTTCAAATCCTCTACAATATCTTTATCAACACTTTGCTCCTTCTTAAGAGGTTTGGATGAATCTATCTGAGGTGGATGTGGAGGTTTATTTTTTGCCTTGGCATCGGGTGGAATTCCAAAACTATTCAAAGGAGTGGAAGAAGTATTTGGGGGCTTACTTTTATTTCTCAAGTGATAGTTTTGATTCCCCTTTTGAAAATGCCTAACGGCTTGAAATTCTTCTATGGGCACATATTCCTCTTCTTCACCTTTAGAACCAAAGGTTTAAATACACATTGCGTACCCCTTTCCTTTACTTGAACTGGCTTGCTAAGAGTACTCATCATGAGGTACTATTTCATGCTCATCAATATCTTGTTGGAAAATATCTTTAGACATATGAAACCTGGAGCATTCATTTTTGTTATGCTCCTCAGTGGAATGCAACCTACACCAATTTCTTCTAGCGAAATATAAAATATTGATGGTATCATGATATTGTCTAGGACCAGTATTACTATAATTAGTAGTCGGATTGGGTACCCCCTAAATTGTTTGGTCGCGTGTTCTATTGTTTATTGAAGTTCCTATTTTGTCGTGGCCTTTGAGGTGCTTGCTTTTGGGAATGGACCATATCACTACTTAACTTATGTACCAACCTCTTTAAGTATTTTATCTTTGACTCAAGCTCACTGGGTTGGTTAGTAGAGGTAGTGGGATTGGTCAGATTCCAGAAACTTGGAGCTTTCTGATTTTGTACAACACTTGGATTTTGAACATTTGGATCTAAGAATGGATTCACACTCTGTAGGGGTGTGGGCATGTAAAATAAGGTGAATTCTTGAGCATTGGTTGCAATGACTCCCTAAGTAGCCAATTTATTCTTGAGAAGCAAAGGCGTAGCTATGGGTATTGCTGTGTTCGAATAGGTGAGCATGGATGGATAAGTGGGCATGGACTGGCAAAATGGATTGTAAGGTAAGGCATTCAACATCAGCATATGTGGTGCCATAGTCTGTTTCATCATAAAAACCTAATTGTAAGTACCATACTACCCTACCATGGGGAATTGGGTGATCCCAACACCTTGCAGAATTATTTGTTGCTCAATGGTCATGGCTTCTGATTAATCTAGGATGAGGGTAGTAACCTGGGATTTTTTCCTAGAAAACATGGCCATCATGGGATCTAATGCCCCAAAGTATAATTGAAGGACCACAGCGGTATCAACAACAAAATGACGGGTCAATATTATGTAGATTTTCTAAAACCTAGAATTGAACATCCTGATTGGCTCATTAGATCCTCTTTTATAGGTCACAAATTGGTTATATATAATGGTAGTATATAAGGGTGACCTGAATTAAATGACAAAAGTAGCCTCTAATTGAGTCCAAGAGGTGATGGAACTAGTTGGTAGACTGATATACCAGTCATATGTATTTTCATCTAGACTCATAGAAAATAGCCTACAGGCCACATCTTCATGTTCGACTCACCTTCCGATCAAGGTATCCTTGTAGACCTGGATGTGTTCTCCGACTGATCTAGGACCATTATGCTTATATTTTGGCAAGAACATTTTGATGTTTTTGGGTGCATCATGGACATCCCCAGCTATGTTCAATGGAGTACTATGTGCTCCATACTAGGCAAAATTTTGAGCCATTGTGATCAGTGTCGGTGTCCCTAAAGTCACACTAGGAGCAACAAACTCAATAGCTAAATACACATTAGGTGCACTAGAGAAGTTAGGTAAGTCAACTTCGAGCACACTAGGTGGTATAAAAATAGTTTGACTTTTAGCTTTTTTGCTTCTATGTATGGGAGATAAACTTTAAAAATTTGAGGATCCAACTTAGAAATGCAATCACTCAAAAGGAAACAACTTAAAATCTCTCTATTTTTAGATAAAAATATTTCATATCAAACACCTGCAAAAACCACACATGCATAAAAATGAGATTAAACCATTGAATCTGCACATTAGCTATTAATAACAAAGTGGAAACCTTGCATCAAAACAACAATGTCAGATGTTAGCAACTTCCAATAAACAAATCACAAAGCATTCAATCAGGCCCTCCTTCTAGCACCAAAATTTTGAGTGGAAATTTTACCCAATTGCAAAATCACCCTCACACTTAGGATTTTATTAGCGAAAACCCTCTTTCGCAAAGAAATAAATATTTCTCCAAGGTTCATTTTTATTTCAAACTGTTTGCATGCTTGTAAATATGTATCAAAATAAATGCAAGTAATACCTTAGTATCCTACAAGCAACTTTTAACAAGGGGCCTATGCTAAACCTACTTATATTTGTCATATTGCTATTGTTCATTAATAAAAAGGGCTACAGTTCCCTTATGTGCAGAAATAAAGTGCTTAAATGAATGCCTGAGATTGCTCCTAACTCCTTTTATCTTTGACTTAGTGTATCTTATCCCTGAAGACCTTGTTAGTGGATTCCTTTTACTGTAAATTAATGGTGACAATTAGAAAGTGATGTGGATAAGCCACTTCATTTTTATCTATCCCTTAATGTGAGAATTGTAGGTTAGTGGAGTCAGCAATTCCTTTTATCTTCTAGTTACAAAATGAAATTTAGGAATGTTGTGGAAGATCCACTTCATTCTATCTGTGCATTAATGTGAGAATTGTAGGTTACTAAACCCTCCCTTTATGCACAAATTTTATCTTAATCCTTAGGCAAAATAGTGCTGAACAATTTTATGCAATGCTAGAAAGACAAAAATTCTAGAACAAGGACCAGAATATAAACCAAAATGAAAGTGAAATGCTTTAAGATAAAATTCTGGAACAAGGACCAGAATGTAAACAAATAAACTAAAATGCTTAAACTAAAGTTCTGGAACTATGACCAAAATGAAAATAGAATAGGAATGAAGTACTGAAATTCTAGAACAAAGTACCAGAATGTAAACAAATGAAAGAAACATAAATGCTTAAACTAAAATTTTGGAAAGAAGGGTCAGAATGCAAACAAAAGAAAACTCTGGAATATGGACCAAAATGTTAACAGAAATATCAAAGAGAACTACTGAAAACAAATCTATCTTATCTGTAGAAGAAGCTTAAATTCTGAACCTGAAAACATAACTAGGTTAGACCTGCATACACACAATCTAATACTTTGTTGTGTCAAGATTCTAATTCTTGAGATTTCACCATGATCAAGTTCCCCTAGAAGTCCATTAGCTACTACCAAACTCATCCATCGACATCTTCCTGTCTGAGCTTTGATTTCACTTCCCCTATTTTCTAAGGCACTGGCTACTATATCTCTAATGACTCCTTTAGTCATGACTTCTTCCCCTTCAGATTTATGTTAGCCAATACTCCTCTTCTCACCCAATGTTGGCCATCCTCTAGATACCACCATCCATCATCGAGCACATATTTAACACAAAAAAATGTGAAACTATGGTTTCCATTACTCAATTTACCATGTTCAACTATCATCTATGCTCTCCAACACCGATTGGTAGCTCTTGCAGTCAAATTTAGAGACATTCGATGGACGAGCTTTAATTAGAACCTCTAGATACGCATTGGCAACACTATTTGTAACTTTTGAATGAATGAATTTTGTTGTAAACGTAAACATCGATGCTCCCAATATCATGTAAACCATGTGCAATCTCATATTATTGTTGTCTAATACCATGTTCATCACTTTTCTCAATAGCCTCCTACCATGGATCAGCGCAATTAGCATCGTAGCCACTCCTCGTTAGTGAAACTTGCACTAGATAGCAATATCGTGGATTCTCATCCAAAATTGTAGTCCAGCAAGATAGGATTCGGGGTTGTATCTCCATTTCTAACCTTTTATATGTTAAAACCGAAGTCACCACAAATTTTGCCATGGTTTGAGCCATTCATTGCCTCGTATAACTTTGAATTCGCATCCTCACCATGTCAATTTTCTCTTTTTCTACATATACAACTCTAGCCATCGTAGCATCCATGTCAATCCGTAGCTTTGTTAGCTCCATTGTGCTTACGATGTAGTACACATCCTAGATCCAGTGAGTCAAATCCATAGTTCATCGAACACCGTGTACTCCAGTATGTCCAAATTATCTTTGCTATCCTCTATGGGGATGAGTGTCATTTGGTCTATCCACCGACATTGATCCAAACCATCCTATCCATCTTGGCCTCGAAGGTTGTGTTGGACGTCCGTGTTATCCCCTACTCGAGGTTGCTTCATCCATGCTCTATCACTATTGCCCACAGAAAACATGATTTACATTAGTTTAAATATTAAAACTATATACCTTTGATTTATAAACTTTTAACGAAGGCCTTACTATATATGTATTATATGAATGGATAAAGATTTCACTTTCAAGAATTTTTATTTTTATCATTCTTTCTATCATCATGTTTCTTCCTTTTCTTGAAATATTTATAACATCATATATATATATATATATAGTTATTATTTTATTTATTTATTTATTTAATATTTTATTGTTTTTAATTGATAGTTTTTTTTCTTTTATTTGCATTTGAATTGATTTAGTTCAAAATATTAAAATTAATTAAAACCCTTTCAAACCAAATAAATACCAACTAAAAGAAATTGAGGGACAAAACCGATAATTCACACTACATACTCAAAGGAACACTAAAAGGAGATACTCCCTAACACACTCATCACTCAACAAACAAGAAAAATCCCCCAAAACAAAAATATAAAAGGTTGGTTCTCAAATTTGGGGTTAGTTGTGCAATGATCACAACACTTCTACTTATCCATACATGTGAGATAATTACATATTTTCCTATATTTATAATGCTCAACTACCTACCATTCCCACTTATCCATACATGTGGGATAATTGCATCTAATATAATATTATAATATTTATACAATATTATAATATTAAATACTTATCTTGGGTACCTAACATTCCATACCCCTTACAAAATGGTTTGTCCTCGAAACATAAGAAGAGACTAAACAATACGATCTCCTAAGCCTTGTTGTGAACTAGTACCGATTTTGATCATCCATCCATTCCAATGAAACTTTGATTGATGGTGGTATTTACTAATGCTAATATGTCCCTCTACCATTTGAATTTTTGGAAGTAACCCCTTGGTTCCATGTGTTAGAGGCTTCTTTTTATTGGCAATAAATATCACTCTTTTTCATCCATATTTGTTTGCTTTTTCCACTTGAATATTCAATACTACTTTGTTGGATCCATGATTTTGTTGCTCTACTCTAGTAACTCAAATTATGGGTCCATTTGTTCTTTGATCTTGTTGCACCACTTTAAAAACCAGAGTCACTATGCTTTCTTTTCTAAACATTACCATAGTTTTTGCCCTTATGATTCCATATATATCCATTATAGCTCCTTTATTGCTCTCTTCCTTGTCTCCATGATTGTTGTCTCTCATGGTGATGTGGATGGCAATATGTTCCAACCTTAGCCCTTGACTCTTCAATATTTTGTTCCTCTATTTTGTGTTTTTTTGTCATGCTCCCATCCATTGACTCTTCCCTTACTTTTGCTTCTTCCTTGATTTTTGGTACTACCTCCTCCTTAGATTTTGTTTCAGGTTCTTCTATTTTTTCTCCTACATTAGTGTAGACACCAAAACCTAGGCACTTGCAAAAATCCCATTCACATTTCACACTCCAAATTTGCATAATAAAATATATGCCTAAGTCCAAACTTAGGCATATAAATCCTGCACTATAAAAGTATTTTCTAGATTTTATAATCTGGAAAATCTACCTAGGATACCTTGCCTAATCACTAGATATGTGTCTTGGCCACATTTCCACCACCCCTTACCACATATCACACACACATGGCATCTTTATCCCTTCACATGGGACATCCCTCACACCTTACACCACTTACACCTACCTATTATCCACATCACCCCAGTTAAGTGAGACACCCTAGGTGACTCACTATAACTACCCCATCTATTTAGCAACCCTGGATTTCCACTTGGCAATCCTGGCTTGCCAACTCCCTTTTCCCTCCAAAATTCTAAAGAACCTATAAATGCACCTTCAGCCCATCAACAAAAAGGGGCTAAAAAAGAACACACTATTAGGTTGCCAAAATCACACCAAGAGATTGCACGTATCCCAAGGAGATTGAATCCTAGAAGCCCTAGAGTGCCCTTCTGTAGCTTTCTACCATCCAACATCAACTGCCTCCCTGTGGTTGCCTAACTACCCTCCCATGGTTGCACATCCACAAACACACACCTACGGTTACCCAAAATACAAAAAAAAATCATGAACAAGCATAGATCAGTAAGGTTTTTATTTGTTAAGCAAGACATTTAGGTTTAACTTCTTTGTTTCCTACACTGCATTTCATATTTTCACAACTAGGGTTCTGCAATAATATCTTCTATCTTGATCAACAGGTGCTACTAAACCCTCATTTGTGTTTTATTTGTGCAGGAATCAAGTGCTTGCAAAGTTTTTGAAGCTAGAGTGGTCCCATTGTTGGATATCAAAAGCCCACTCACCCTTGGAGTTGTAGATAAATAACGAAAGACTCCAGTTTGACTTGCTTGGAGAACAAGAGACTATCATTTGAGCATTGTAATTTATAAAAAGAAAGCATTGTAATTTATAAAAAAGCATTGTAATATCCATCCCCAAACATTGGGGCATAAATAATTGTAAACTGGGAGGCTAAGGCTCCCCCATTTCAATACAAGAGAAGCATTATTTTTATTGCAATTGTTCACTTTCATGTATGTGTTTTGGTGCTGAAAATTTTGTTGCAAAAATGGTGATCACTATCCATGAACTTGCATTTTAGATTAGCTACAAGAGTATTTGCATAGCCTGATTAGGAACAATATACACATTAAAGGTTTTAGGATTGTTTTACCTCATTTTTTGGCACACAGCTGAAATCATGGCTCTACGGTTGGGAATTCCCAAATGCGCATGCACGGTTGGTTAACCACCCAATGGTGGTTGACCAGGACCAAATTCCTAGTGGCAATTGGCTTTGAGTACCAGAACCCTGGCAGATATTGCTTGAAATTAGCCATTTAGCCCCTGATCTATTTTTGTATACATTTGTCTATTTTTGCTTTCTACATTTAGGCAATAAATAGAATTTCATGGTAATTTGCATCACCCTAATAAACAAAACTTTCACACACTTGCACATGAACATTGGTAAGGTTGGATTTCATCACCAACCCCCAATAATTACCCCAGTATTTGGCCAAGGTCGGTCCAAGAACCATCGTAGCCATGGAAAATAGCACACATTCCTCTTTGAAGGGTGTATCGTTGCCCATAGTGAATTGGGTGAGGATTGGTAGAACCTAGGATCCCTCATTGGACTTGGAATTCATCACCAAGCCTTGATGGGTTTCACAACTTGGATTTCATCACCAAGTTAGTGTGTGAGATCATTTAGGTGAAATCTATAGATTCATTATAGGGTCAAACATTGCACTTTCATTTACAAAAACAAAAACAAAAAAATCGAAAATTTTCAAAAAAAAAATCCAAAATTTGTGAAGACTTAGAAACAAATTTGTTTGTTCATTTGCTTTGTGTTTTATTTTATTTTATTTCCACCACATATTCACACATGTACCTTCACACATTCTACTTCATCCCACCCTTAGCGTATGGTAGCAACCCCTAGTCAAGGCAAAAAGTTAGCCCAAGTTCAAAATCAGTTACCTTCATCCATGGAGTTTCCATCTCAGTCTTCTCAGGCCCTACTACATCAATGGTAGGGCAAGTTAGTGTAGCATCTACTGTGTCATTGAACTTAAATGTTAGGCCATCTAGTGGTACCTCCATTTTGAACACAAATATAATGTAGAGAGCTACTCATCCTACCATTCCTAAAAATCCAAGGAGTGAGCTACCCATGCCATCGAACAATCATGTCACATATGTGGGCATGGACGTAATTAGGCTATATCTAAATGTAGCTAATTTGGTATTTCCATAATTACCTCCACTCACCATTCCACCCTATACCATTCCCTCATTGCATCAGGAAACCACCTTCTCGCACCCGCAACAGTCCAACCAAATATTCATGAATCCACTCTTCAAACTGATTTTTGCCACCATGACCCACAATCATCCATCATCATCTAATTAGCATCCCTTCCTATTTTCAAATAAAAACATCACTTTTACAAACCCTCTCTATGAAGCGTAGGTTAATGTTGCTTCACAAATCCCTACATCCATCCCATCCACTACATCCATAGATCACATACATCAAAAAATCCCTCATTTAGCAAAAATACCTTTTGCCACTTACCCTCTACCTACATCTACTCACATGGTTGTCATCCAACCAACCTAATCATATACCACCTACATGACCACACCATCTTCATCTATGATTGCCATGCAGTAAGAATTTTTGTAGTTGCAACAATTGATTATGAATAATGCTAATCGAAGCATTAATCTTGACCCGTAGCAGTAGTAATAGAGGATAGATCATAACCAACCATCCACATCTCATCCACACACCTTCTTCACTAAATATCCATCTTGGGTGTTGTGTCCCCCAACCATGACCATACCCACTAATCCACTTCATAAAATATATGCCATCTCATCAGGTCAACATGCCATCATACCCCCATCCCCCCATCACCATAAAAGTCATCATCAACAATCATTTCATAATCCATTTCACACTAACATCCCACATCATCAAATCCCCATTAATAATGCTCATTATTTCCAGTAATAACAAACCAATCAGGGTTTTAATCCTTTGCTAGAAGATCTAAAGTTTCAATTTTTACAAAGTCAGATTGATATTCTAGCCATGCAAACACTGGGTATGCAATACCAGAAACCTACTCTAAGGCAGCTACTCAATCATCTAATTCATGATTCAGTACCATCATCGCCCTACCCAAAATATTTCTAAATATCAAAGTTTGAAAAATTCAAGGGGATGAGGACCCTCGAGAGCATGTTATTGGATTCACTAACGCGTGCTTCGAATAAAAAACAATGATGCACTTATGCTCCATACTTTTCATCAAATTTTTGGAGGAGATACCCTAGATTGGTATAATCATTTACCGCATCAAAGTATCTATACTTTGAGAAACTAGTGGACCAATTCTTGGAGTGGTTCTCTCTGAATGTTAGAAAGAAGACAACATTGACCAATTTTCTCAATTTACGATAATATAACGATGAATCGGTCTATGAATTTTGCAACCGCTAGAGGGAAATCATGACCAAACTATTTTTCTCCCTCCCTATGGTAGAATTAATATGAATGTTCATAAAGATTTGTTTCAAACCAATCTCCTTGTTATTACAACTACAACAATATAGAACATTTGAATAAGCACTCGCCCAAGCCACAGTGATATAAGAAATCAATATTCAAGAGGCCAAGATAAAACCAAAAAAGAAAGAATGGCAAAAAAAAAATCAAAATGGGAATAACCACGGTAAATCCAAGGTCATCCAGTTTAATAAAGTAGTCTTGAACCAACCTCCGTTACAAATTCAACAAGCTCAAGTGCAAGTACAAAAACCCCTGTAGCAACAACAACAACCACAACAACAGACTTATCAAGCAATTCCACCCCACAACAGTTCCTCCTAATCAAGTCAATCATGTGTCACAACTATACCAAGGTTTTTTGGAGGCTATTCATGTAGTAACCTGAGGGTAAATAAAAACAAATCACATGTAAGCAAATGATCCAAACAAAGCAGTACCAGCTCCTATAGCATAACCAAATGTGCCCATACACCTAAACCCTACCATTCCATCTCCACCCATTCATATTCTAAATCATCCACCTAGTCCAATCATCACACTGAGAAGTAGTTTGACACAAGGCTTAAGGATGGCATCATCCAAGTTATCAATATATAAGCTCATACAAAAATCTCCCCCACATCATAAGGCATTGATGGAAATCTTAAAATCCATCGAATTCCAAGCAGATTATCCTAACACCTTCAAAAATTTTGTGGGGAGTGTTGAAAATTGCATGGAACCTTCAATAAATTTCTATAATTTTGAAGAAAATAGCATATCATCAGAGTTACCTGATCCTCTATTACATATTGTAGCTCATATTGACTGAAAACCCTTCAAAAGAGTGCTCATCGACATCGACTCCTTTATCAATCTCATAACTACCCCAACCATAAAACATCTTTACCTACCATTATCTCACATCACCACATCCACCTTCACCCTACGGGATTTCAATGACACTTTATGATCCATTGTAGGAAATTTAGTTCTACCTTTAACAGTGGGGGTGAAAACAATCCATGTACTCTTCCATATCTTGTAAGGAGACATGTAGTACAACATACTTCTTAGATGTCCCTGTATTAGGAAAATGAAGTTTTTTCCCTCGATATTACACCAATATCTAAAATATGTGCACGAGGAAAAAGTCCATTGCATTCCAGCTGACACCGAACCATTCACGTACTGCAACTTGACATCCAATCCATATGAGCCATCCCTTCCATTCGTCCATCTTTCCATTTAGGTTGTCATCATTCAAACCACCCCAACTAACAACACCTCATCCAAATCACCCATCCTAGAGGCTTTGCCAATAGTTTATCATGCCTTTGCATCTCAAGCCATTAACCCAAGTCAACCCTCATCCACTTCATACAATTTTTCCATCACACTTGATCATCCCGCCAACCAACAGTCATCTTCATTAACTACACCTCCCACTTCACAAACACCCTTCACCTTTTCATCCCAACCAAATCCACCAACCACTAACAAATCCATTAAACCAAATCCATATCAAACCTTGCCACCCATTGTCTCGCAGATAGGGTCACCTATCCGAGAAGAACCATTGATGAGTGATCCATTACCTCCATATGAACCACAAGCCACCATTGAAGCCTCGACATTGACACCTGATTCATCCACATCCTAGACAACTCAAGTTGCAATTTATCTCACTAATCCAAGTATTGATTAGTATAGAGTTGAGAATGTAGCCATAACACCACCTATCTAGTTTGTTAGATATTATGGTCGCCCATGTGACTCATCTTTGGCCATTGGTGCAATATATATTATAGATTCCAATCCAAATAGAATTAAATTTGTATATGGGAGAGTAGATTCCTAGTCTAATCCACCTCCTCCTAATGAAGAACCCATGCAGGAATTTTGTGCTAGCTTAGAATATCTATCTAACCCAAATTTCCCCATGTAATATTTTCATCGGGTTAATTGGGAAGGATTTGGTCTTGGAAAACATGATCAGGGACCACATCATATCATTGAGCCTCAATATCAAGAAGTGTAATATCACTCTAGCTTAGGATATAGGCCATCAATCTCAAACTCCTCCTTTGAGCATACATTTCAGCAACTCACCCTAGATTCTGAAGAGGAGGATGAGGAGAGCGAAGACAACGATGATAGTGATGATGAGTATTTGGATCTTGAGTTTGCACCTTATTTACATTAGGCCTTTTTAGAAATGAGATCTCATATAGCTATGATCAATTACCTTTCTGATGATTACATTTTCGATGATGACTTTGAAGACCTTCAAGAAATGGGACCAAACATGGACATGATCAATCATATTTTTGATGGTCCCCAAGAAGATGTGGCCCCTATAGAGCCCATTGAGAGAGATGAGTGCTACATTACTATGTTTCCTATCAATCACTCCATCTTTTGCTTTAATAAATCGTGAGAGCAACCTAAACTAGATCCACCATCACCACCTTGGTTGCATCCGCAAAATCATAATTCACCCACCATAGGTCAGTTGATCCTTAGAGAGAGTGAACAAGACAATTCACTCTCCAAATCACAACCACTTCATTTCCACCAAGTTATCATGATTTCTGTTGACTTGTTCATCCCACTTCGCAATCCATATGATTTGGCGAAGCCAATTCCAATCGATGCTAGCCTTATCGACATGGACATGATTTCATCCCCACCATCCATAGCCAAGTTCATCCTATCTGAGAAATTGCTAAGAGCTTCTAATGCTTATATTCCTCAACAATATTCACCTTTTCCTGCTTCTATTTTTCAAACCGAAGTAGAAGAAGCACCACCCGAGTTATTTGAACATGTGGAGGATGATATTCATCTCATTCCTACTCCAAATCAGTTAGAAGAGGGTTCCCACATGCTTATTGAAGAATCCATTGATGTGAACCTAATTCAAGATGTGAATAATCCACAAATTATGAAAATAGTAAAAGATCTATTTGTAGAAGAGAAAAAGCATCTCCTAGACGTATTTACAAGGAAGAAAGAGATTTTTGTATGGTCATACAAAGATATGCTTGGTCTTGACCCCAACTTGGTGGTCCATAACCTCAACTTAGCTCCTGAAGCTAAACTATTCAAGCAAAATTGAGGAAACTTCATCCTACCATAGCATTAATTATCAAATAAGAGCTACAAAAATTATTAGATATGGGTTTCATAGTGCCATTGATTATCTCGAATGGCTCTCAAACATGATACTCGTTCGTAAGTCGAATGGGGGGTACGTATATGCACAGATTTTTGAGACTTAAATAAAGCGTATCCCAAGGATGATTTTCCATTACCAAACATTTATTAGCTTGTAGACTCCTACGCAGGCCATAAAATACTTTCTCTAATGCATGGTTTTTCATGATACAACCAAATTTGAATCAATCCTGAGGACCAACACAAAATAGCATTCACCACACCTTGGGACACTTTCTGCTACAAGGTGATATCGTTCTCAAAAATGTAGGAGCTACTTACCAATGTGCCATGACATATATATTCCATTATTAGATGCACAAAATTATTGAAAACTATATGGATGATCTTATCACAAAATACAAAACACGTCTTGAACACATTGAAGTACTAGAAAAAGTTTTTGATCGATTGCTTGAACAAAATGTGAGGTTAAATCCTAAGAAGTGTGTATTCGGAGTCACATCAGGTTAACTTCTATGATTCATTATCTCCAAGTGAGGCATTGAATTGGACCCTAATAAGGTCAAGGTCATTATTGAAATGCCCCCTCCAACAAGTCTTAAAGATTTTCATAGTTTGCAAGGAAAGATTCAATCCATTCGTCGATTCATTGCACAAATCTCAAACAAATACAGGTCATTCAATCGCTTACTACAGAATGGGGTCACATTTTCTTGGACAAAAGAATTTTAAGAGGCTTTTGATAACATCAAGAAATATCTAGCTTCACCACCAGTACCAACACCACATCGTCCAGGAGTCCCTTTTCACCTTTACATTTTTGCCATAGATTTTGCATTAGGGACAATTCTTGCACAAAAGAAAAAAATAAAAAAGAGCAAGCAATCTATTACATTAGTCAAACATTGGTGAGTTATGAAACAAGATATGCTTATGTTGAGAAGTTGTGCTTAGTAGTGGTTTTTTCCACTAAGAAATTAAGACATTATATGCTAAGTAACACTACCTATGTCATAGCTAGAGAAAATTCTCTATGTTATATGATGACTTGCACATACAAAAATACCAAAACCATGAAATGGATAATGCTCTTTACGAAATTTGATCTTGAGTTCATTAGCCAAAAATCCATCAAAGTTCAGGTGATACTTGATCAAATCATAGAAGCTCCACTCCCAAATGATCATCCTCTTCTTATCGAGCTTCCAGATGATTCGGTTTTTTGTCACTGAACAAGAATAATTAGTCCCTCCTAAGGACGATGTTGGTATCACTCTCTTCTTTGATGGGTCAAAGTACGCAAAAGGATAAGATGCTGGAGTTGTATTTTATACACCCAAAGGAATACCAATTCCTTTATCATTCAAACTTGACTTTCCATGCACAAATAACAATGTAGAGTATGAAGCTTTAATATTGGGGCTTCAGTCAACATTAGCTATGGACATTAAGCATATAAGCATTTTTGGTGATTCCCAAATTGTTGTTTTCCAAGTGAAAGGAACTTACCAATGTAGAGATCCAATCTTGAAACAATACCATGAAGTAGCAATGAAATTGCTAGCAAAGTTCAACTGATACAAGATTGACAACTTGTCTCATTTGACTAATAGGTTTGCGGATGCGATGGCTTCTTCACGATAATTGATTTCAAAGAATGAAATTTGAGAAATCCAACCGCTTATGTAATCTCACGATCAAAATTTGAAGGTGAAATGAGTGTATGTTGCATTCATGTAGAACCATATGAGTCTTGCCTTGGTCAAATAAAGGACTTTCTTAAGTTTGGGACCCTCCCATCAGATTTAACATGAACTACAAAAATAACATTTAAACAAAAAGCATCACGTTACACTCTCTTAGGGGACATTTTGTATAGACGTGGCTATGATGAAGTCTTAGTCCGATGCCTAGATCTCGCAGAGGTACAAAGAGCCATAACTAAAGCCTGTGATGGTACTTGTGGTGGCCACTTTAGTGGAATGGCCATTGCATAGCGCATTTATGCATGGGTTATTATTGTCCCACCATGGAAAGCGATTATTGTTAGTATGTGAAGAAATGTAAAAAATTTCAACACCACACCAATTTGACTCATGTACCATCACAAGCATTACAACCCATTCAAATCCTTTGGCCCTTTTCATAATGGGGCCTATATTTGATTGGAAAAATATCACCTGCCTCTTTGGGACAACAGAAGTTCATCACAACTACAATATAATACTTCACCAAATGGGTCAAAGTGATCCCAATGACCACTATGATTGGACCTCGAATTACGGAGTCCATACTCCAACATATTATCTGTCATTTTGGGATTCCCTTGAAAATTATTTTTGATAACAATGTCTTTCAAAAACAAGGATGTTCGAGCATTATGCAACAAATACAATATCCAGCATAGTTTCTTGACTCCTTATTACCCACAAGAAAATGGACAAGTTGATGCAACCAATAAGACCTTGATAGCCATTCTCAAGAAACTTGTCAAAGAAAACCATAGAGATTGCCATACTCAACTCCCTATTGGCATTATGAGCTTATCAAACAAGCATCCGAACTCCAACAAGGGCAACTCCAATTTCATTGGTCTATGGAGCCAAAGCAATCATGCCTCTTAAGCTCGAGATCCCTTATTTATGGGTTGCATTGCAAGAATTCATGGATGACGATACAACTAGACAAGCACATCTTGACCAACTTAAACTCCTTGATGAAAGGTGAATCAATGCCTTAGAACATCTACGAGTATATCAATATCGCATCAAGCATGCTTATAATGCAAAAGTACATCCTCATGAATTTCAAGTAGGAGATATCATTCTTAAAGAGAATCAATAGAACACCAATTCATTGTTGCACTTGAGAGACAAATTTATGACTAATTGGTTAGGTCCATACATTGTCAAGCAAAATTTGGGTCCAAGGACATATAGAATTTCAAATTTAGAGGGAATATTGGAACCTAAGCCATTAAATATCATACAGCTAAAGGCATTCTATGCATAGAGCATATTGTAAATATATGCAAATACATGGCTAAAAAAAAATTGCATTTCATACACTCATCCATGCATTCCACCTACATTTCATATACGCATTAAAGGTATTTATATTTTTTCATACCATTCATCATATTAGGAACCATTTGGTTAATTTGGATGATTTATATTCCACTATGTCTTGTTGCCTTAATCAAGGGCATCTTATATCAAACATTACCCATCATTCCATCAACCACAATATTTTGCAAATTTCCTTATGATATTTTGATGATTGAGGGGTTCACATAAAGTAGTATTGATATTGTATAATAATTAGCAATAATTATTATGCGGCCATTGACTATTTTATGTACACCTTTTAATTTCCAAAATTTTGTAGTGAATGTATCGCGAAAATTCATACAACACATTAGTCAATAAGCAGAATCTGGGTGTTTTCAGTCACTTAGCCACTCTTAGTGTTTTGAGCAACCTCCATTAAAAAACAAATAATATTTAGATGAAATAATTTTTTTCGGGTCAATCAAGTTTCCTCTTGTACCACACACATCAAAACACATTATAACATTTTGAAGCTCAAGAATGACAAAATCATGAGTTGCTATTGCTATAAAGTGAAAAGTTTCCCCTGTTCATTCAATTATGCACACAGTCTAGAATGCTAAACAATTGACAAAAGGACAAGCTCCACCTTCATCCCAAAAAAAAAGCAATAAAAATCCATTGCTCTTCCTCAAAACGACCAAGTATCCCAAAAGCAATAAAAATCTCTTGCTCTTCCTTAAAACGAGCAAGTATCCCAAAAGCAATAAAAATCTCTTGCTCTTCCTCAAAACGAGCAAGTATACCAAAAGCATCCCAAAATAAATAAAAATCCCTTGCTCTTCTTCAAAACGAGCAAGTATCCTAAAAGCATTCCAAACAGCAATAAAATTCCCTTACTCTTCCTCAAAATGAGCAAGTATCCAAAAGAAATAAAAATGCACTTTGCTCCATTACAAAATGAGCAAACTCAAAAATAAAATTCTAAAATCCAAAATTCAAAGCAATAAAAGAAGGGAAAGGAGCTTGAAGCCTTGAAATTCTTAGTGTTTCAAAAATTATGGGGTGATCCTTATTACAACAATGGATTGAATGAAACCCGCTTGGAAATGGGGTATCCTTACGCATGGTGCCATGTATGTCATATTAGAAACCTTCTTTTGTATAGACCTATGGATGCTCAGGATTAGCTAGCTTGTTGGCATAACTTACAATTGATTAGTTTGACCTAGCTCATGATGATAAATTAACAATAATTGCACACACAATTGGTCTTTGAGAAATTTGAACCACTGGGATAACCTTAGCATCTTGAAGATTTACGAGATACATAGATGAGTTTGTTTGAGATCACTAGGATGTTTGAGTCTTTTCAAAAAAACTCTATATCCTATATCAAAACACCCATATAATTTCCACTATTGCATCCCATACTCCATAAATAACAAATTTTAGTGCCCCTGATTAAACGACGAGAATAAAGTTGATCAAGAAAAAGTCTATAACATACATAAATGATCATTAAATCATTACATTCACCATTCATCCCACTCAAGCACTACATCATTTCATATGCATCCATACATATAATAAAACAAAAGCACAATACAAATGATCACAATAAAAGTCATGTATATGTATATATATAAACAACATAGTACAAAAATTGCCCAAAAGGTTGTATACATCAGAGCACTGAGGCTCATAAGAAAAAATGAAAACTACAAAAAGAGGTAATAAGTGCTACTAGCTAGCACCACCATGAATCCTATGAGGACCATGAGCCGATCCCTGTGAACCAGATGGAGTGTGGAAGCTAGGAACCCGTGAACATGAACCACTAGGTCTAGACTCAATCCATCTACTAGATCTAGAAACTAATGACAAAGGTGGGAGTGGTAGTGGAATATGATGCTGAGCAAGATTATCCTCAAGCAACTTGATATACCTAGCCTATGATTGTAAAGAAACCAAATCCATGCCCTAATATGCCTCTCATTGAGATATCTTGGTGCAAAGAGTCGTAACCACAGAACCATCACCACCTCCAACAAGTGCACTTCATAGCCCATCCACCTCACTCTGTAGTTGAGCTATCTTCACATCTTGAGCTTCTAGTATGCCCTATAACCTCATGCTTTCTACATCACAAGTCTCTACAGTCTAGCCCAAGCTATCTCTCTCAGCTTGGAGGACACCCCAATACTCCTCAGTGCAACATGGAGGTACATCCTGTCCTCCATCACCATCACCTCTATCTCCACCTCCATACCCTCCATATCCATATCCATCTCCACCAACCTTGACCCTAGTGTCTGTAGGCTGAACATATACCCCATCTCGCCCCCTACTACCACTACCTTGATGACGCATTTGTCATCAAGAAGCTTGCTCACCAGCATCTCGCTCATCATCACTCCCCACATCATCAATAGCCTAACTCGGTGTCCATGGAGGCTATGAAGCAAACCAGACATTGTACTTAGATGTAGTCCCAACATCATCTGCATCTGGGACACCCACCATCTCATCATCTCGATCATCATTCACAGTCCAAAAGTTAGGAGTAACATGGAGACTAAGCTCATCGTCCCGATGCCTATACAAAATTGGAGCATCATGGACTCCCTGGATCAAACCAAACTACCACATCACTCAAGAGAACTAGAACTCCATATCTTACCCATAATGCCCAACCACCCACCTACCTCGCCTAATCCATCAAAGTTGTGCTACATCGCCATCCCAAGTCAAACCTTGCCATGGTCGCTAATAGATGTCACCCCTCGTGAGAGCACCAAACATATCTCGATACTCCTATCCACTATGGATAGGTTGACTTGGTAAATACTCCTCATTGGTCCTCCAAAAAATAGCACAAGGCAACGAGTGATCTCACTCGCAAATTATACCCTCTGGCCGAGCAATCCTGATATGCTCCCCAGCCCATAGTTGAAGAAGCAAGCTACATATGAGTCCCTTTTGCTCCCGTATCTTCACCTCATAGAACTCCATGTACATTTGAATCAGTAGAGCAAGAGCCCATGCATAAATTTGAGGCTCACCAATGATCCATCATGAGCCTCACCTAATTCCAAGGGAACCTAGACCCTATGTTGTTAGGCAACAACATGTTGCTTACAATGTACATAACGATCGAAAGTGTGCCTACCCTCCCATCCTTGAAGAACTGAATGTATGGAATACCATCCTTATTGTAATACACATCCCAATCATCACCATAAATCGAACTCAACTCATGCTCCTTGTTGTGGCCAACCCGAACTGGTGAGCCCTCGATAGGAATAAGGAAGATGCGATAAACATCCTCCATGGTGATAGTAAGCTCCCTTGTCAAAATCTGAAATGACCCTCTATCATGGTCCCACCTCTCCACCAAAGCAAACAAGTACTCCTCATATGCCCTAAGGATCTCCACCCACCTGCAACCATCCAACCCCACCACTGCCAACCACTTCCAATCATCATCTTTCAGGGCCTTTCGCACTCGAGATATAGTGTGAGGCCATCGATGTCGAGCCAAAACAAATCCAAATCAGTGCACACGTCATTCCAGAAATTAAAAAAAACAAAACATTTTTTATGCTTTATTATAGTTCTTTAAAAAAACATCTTTCATGCATTTTACTCATCAAACAAAAAAAAATTGCCTCCCCCTTTATCATCGTAAAAAAATAAATTACCATCCTGTATTAGTTAAAAAAAACAAACAAATACACACAAAACAAAAACAAAAAAAAAATGAAGGGAAGGGCCTCAAAAGCCTACCTTCACCACCTGTGCACCATCTTTCGCTCCAGCTGAGCTGCCAGTCTCCGTACCGCCACCTGCTCTGCTAGCCTCACCAACCATCTCCATTACTCAATCTCTCAACCGCTCAGAAAAAAACTTGAACCACACAAATGAAATCAAAACGCCCATTCAACATATTTATAGTTGAAGGTCTGAGGTGTAGACCAATTGGTTTGACCAAACCCATAAGGGGGGCGGAGGTCCAAAGTTCAAATCTTGGGCCTCATTGAACTGAATGCTTGTCCCTTTCCTAGTGCTTTCAGTGGCGTAAAAGGTTTAAAATGATTATGGCATGGTGGTTATAGGGGCAAACTACACGAAGAATTGTGTGGCAGCTTCCAAGATGGACAACCTAGAATACTGTGGTGGCCATAAAAGTTGAACATCCTACCCGAATTCATGGTGGCTACCGATTCCACCATGTAAATTTAAAAAAATATATTTTTATAGCCGAATTTTGCAGAGGCAATTGTGTGTTCGCATTTGGTGGGCGTGTGCAACTGCTTGTCCGCATTTGCGGGTGCATGAAATCACCCACCCACATTTGGTGGTGCCAACCATATATGCATGGTTGTTGCTCACAACCAAACACCCCCATGCGGTTGAAAAAAACCAACAAAACACCCCATCCAATAAAAAATAAAAGAATGCATTCAAACATCATCATCATTGAATGACCCTTGTATCTAGTGAATTACCTTAGATACCTAGTGGTTGCAGCGACTGGTAATCCATGAAATATGGTAGGATGGGTAGCTCACCATAAGGACACTTATTCAAAACCATCCAACATCATAACATCTGGCATTAAATCAGCTAGGTCCCTCAATCTTTGAGTGTGGCTCTGTTCAAGCTAATTTGCACAAGGTTATCATTAAACCCTTTTTGTTGGGTTAAAAAAGTGGAAAACATTCAATCACAATTTGGTAATAACTGTTGAAGTCACTACAAATGTTGAGCTCCCAGAGTGTTTGGTTCTTAACGCCATATCATTTGGTAGGAATTGTTACAGTCGCATGGGCACCCAAACTCCCAAAGTGGTTGGTTATTTTACCACGATAAATTGTACGTCATCGAAACCAAAGGCAAATTTGCAACAACCATCCAAAACTTGGGGTATCAAGTTGATTTTCAATGTCACACATTTGCATACATAACATCCACCTCCATTCATCATCCACATTTGATCAATTGGCTTGTGGGTTTCATTATTTACCCATTCGCAAAAAAATCAAAATTTTCAAAAATCATTCATCCTTGTGCATCAAGAATATTTGAGTCAATTTATCCATCCAATAAGGACAATGTCTCTTATTTTTGCATTGCATTGTGTTTTACACAATATGGTACAAAAAGGGGCATCTGTAGACACCAAAACCTAGGCACTTGCAAAAACCCAATTCACATTACACACTCTAAATTTGCATAATAAAATATATTCCTAAGTCCAAACTTAGGCATATAAATCCTGCACTATAAAAGTATTTTCTAGATTTTATAAATATGGAAAATCTACCTAGGATACCTTGTCTAATCACTAGACATGTGTCCTAGCCACATCATCACCATCCCTTACCACATCTTACACACCCATGTCACATTTGTCCCTTCACATGGGACATCCCTCACACCTCACTCCACTTACACCTACTTGGCCACATCACTACCACCCCTTGCCACATCTTACACACTCATGTCACCTTTGTTCCTTCACTTGGGACATCCCTCACACCTCACTCCACTTACACCTACCCATTAGCCACATCACTTCAGTTAAGTGAGACACCCTAGGTGACTCACTATAATTGCCCCTTCCATTTGGCAACCTTGGATTGCCACTTGGTAATCTTGGCTTGCCACCTCCCTTTTCCCTCTGCCCCATAAACCAAAAGGGGCTAAAAAAGAACACATCGTCAGGCTGTCAGAATCACACCAAGATCTTGCACGCATCTAGAGGAGATTGAAGACTAGAAGCCCTAGAGTGCCCTTTTGTAGCTCTCTGCCATCCAGCCTCAATTGATCACCTACGGTTACACAGTCACAACTGCCTTCCCTTGGTTTCCCAATCACCCTCTCGCGGTTGCACAACCATAACCGCGTGCTTACGGTTACCCAAAATGCAAAAACAGTCATGAACAAGTGCAAATCAGTAAGGTTTTTATTTTTTAAGCAAGGCATTTAGGTTTAACTTCTTTGTTTCCCGCATTGCATTTCATGTTTTCACAACTAGGGTTCTATAATAATATCTTCTATCTTGATGAACAGGTGCAACTAAACCCTCGTTTGTGTTTGATGTGTGCAAGAAACAAGTGCTACTAAACCCTCATTTGTGTTTGATGTGTGCAAGAAACAGGTGCTTGCAAAGTTGTTGAAGCTGGAGTGGTCCCATTATTGGATACCAAAAGCCCACTCACCCTTGGAGTTGTAGCAGAAGAATGAAAGACACCAATTTGACGTGCTTGGAGAACCAGAGACTATCATTTGAGCATTGTACTTTATAAAAAGAAAGCATTGTAATATCCATCCCCAAACATTGGGGCATAAAGCATTGTAAATTGGGAGACTAAGGCTCCCCCATTTCAATACAAAAGAAGCATTCTTTTTATTACAATTTTTCACTTTCATGTATGTGCTTTGGTGTTGAATATTTTGCTACAATTAGCTACATATTTTTCTTTAAATCTCTGCTCCTTATATTGAGAAATATCCCGCATTGTTATCTTTTTTTTTCTTATACCATAGTTTCATAAATTTCTTTTGTAGATTAATGTTAATAGTATCCAAATAATACAACAAAGGATAATCCAAAACAATATCCATATATTCACTCTCAATGGCATAAAAATTTGAGTGTAAGACATATTTATCCATAATAATCTTCAAATTTTGAAAAATTTGAACATTCTTACCCTCAAGCTTTGTGTTTTTAATTTTTTGAACCTGCAACTTTTTAGCCAAAGCAATATTAATGAAATTAAATTGGTTGCTAGGGTTTATAGAAATAACAACCCTTTCCCTCTAGATGTAGCCATAAACCTGCAAAATATTTTTTTTGGCTCAAACAATTCTTCTTGATCACTACTTGTATTATCTGACACAAAAGATGTGCTTCCTTTTGCCTACATATTATTATCCTTATGGTTTGCTTTTGCCAATTTATTGAAATCTTTACAATCTTGTGACATGACTCTCATCTGTTCAATTAGTTCTTGCATTCTCTTTTTGCTCTTTAGGAAACTCTAACTCTATGACCTCAACCTAGAAAAAATTCAAAACTTGGACTTTTTTTTGAACTGTTCCAAACTACAATTTTTTTTTAATATCAAACTATCACTTTCAAACTACTACCAAACTGTGGATTTTTTTTTCCAAAACTGTTACCAAACTACTACCAAATTGTGGACCTTTTTTTTTTCAAAACTATTACCAAACTACAAACCTTTTTTCTTAACTTCTACCAAATTGCAGACCAAGTATTTTAGCACTGCTACCAAACTGCATCTACTACTCTAGGGACTACTACCAAACTGTAAGTTGTTACTCTACAATTTTTTTTTATACGGATAACAACTTGCTTTGCAAATTGTTTTTTTTTTACTATCTAGGTTGCAAAATTTTCTCTCTATGTTTTTTTAAACAACTCACTTTTGGATTATTGGTAGACTATAAACCATTCACTATATTGGAGCTATGGAAATGTTGTAGACTATGGAAACTATGTAGAGACTCTTACTAAAGTTGTTACTGATGGTTGTATGACACTTTTGTGAAAATTCTGACAACGAACTGAGCCCTAGACTTTCCCTTCATAGTGGTTTAAGGTAAATCTCATTAGCCACAAAGGCTGTCTAAGTGAGTACCACTCTCTAATTACCAACAATATTTCCCTAAGAAATAATTGTTAAGAAACCAACCACTATTTTAACTCTAAATGATAGATCTTTGTATACTCTCACAGGATAAAAATACTACCAATAGGGTGGGGGGCCATTGAACTTTTTCACTGGTGACACACACAAATTAGTTATTTTGGGTTCCTGGGGTACTCAAAATAAGTTTTAGGGCAATTATTAGCCTAAGTACTTCACCTAGTTAAGCAAACGAGACTTACACTTCATCTTGCAAAAGGTTATTAGCCTAATAGCCTAATGCAAGTGCTTATTAAGCACCAAAATAAACACTAAAACCTCTACAATTGAACTTGGACCAAAAGGTTATTAGCCTAATGCACTGAAATAAACACTAAAACTTCTACAACTAAACTTGGCACAAAAGGTTATTAGCCTAATGCAGGTGCTTAAAGTGCTTTGATACCACTTGTTATGAACCTCCTTTGCTTAATACAAGTCAAATATGTAAATACAATGCTCTTTATTGAAAGGAAGTCACTCCTTACAATATCTCGACTTGAGATAAATACAATATTATTCTCTTTCCATCTTCTCTATGAGTCTTTGTCCATATTTATAATGTTCAACTACCTACCACTCCCACTTATCCATACATGTGGGATAATTACATCTTTGCCCATATTTATAATGCTCAACTACCTACCATTCCCACTTATCCATACATGTGAGATAATTGCATATAATATAATATTATAATATTTATACAATATTATAATATTAAATACTTATCTTAGGTACTTAACATAGATTATATATTATTTTTTAATAATATAAAAATTTGACTCATTCATACATGTTAGATTATATATTGGCTTTTAAAAATATATAAATTTGGTTCATTTGTTTTTTAGTTTTTCTTTATAAGAAATTGAAAGGCTAAATATTCTTATAATTTTTTGTGTTTATTTTTTAAGAAGAGTATTTTTCAACTAAGCTTAAAAATAGATTATAATGAATACTAAGAGCTCAAAGCTTTTGATAGCTACAAGCTTACTTTAGTGGTAAGGATTTTGGCCTCTCTTTGAGAGGTCCAAGGTGCAAACCCCAATCAATATGAGGATACCAAAAATCCCTCATAAAAACCCATGTAAAATTCAAATAAAAATGACATTAGCTTAACCGGTTAGATTCCTTAATATTTAAAGAGGAGACCAAAGTTCAAATCTTGTCAAGCGATACATGGATAATATCCAAGATTTGTTGTAAAACCACTATGTGGTGATGATGTAAGTGGGACCCGTTTCAATCTCATATAAAAGATTGAAAAAAAAAAAGAGCTCAAAGTCTTTGTGTTCTTTTATTTATATATTTTCATATCTAACGTAATTCTATAATAAAAATGTAAATGTAATTTTTATATAAGTATGTCTTTTATTTTTTTTGTTTTTTTATATATAGGGGAGTTGGTTACATGCACACTATTTTTAGTAACTGCCAAACCACAAGGGATGCCCCCAACAAGCCTATACCACTTTGTTATTTTATAAAAGGTGTGAAGAGGACCATTGGTTGCTCGAAATTTGCATCATCATCATTGGTCTGACGTGCATTCAGAAGATTGAGAGCAGACTACTACCTTTGCAAATAGGCATGCCCCAAGGTCTCTTTGACTAAAAATACATGGATCTCATATTACAAATGAAAAATAAATTAATAGTTTTAATTTAGTATATATATATATATATATTTTTTTTTTTTTTCTTTTTTTTTTCAATTATTTTAGTTGTAATAAAAAGATAATTTCGACCAGTTTTCAACAAACAAAAAATTATTGAGAGGACCAAGATCCGTCATAAAAAATATATGTAAATTTATTGAAAAACTGTAGTGGTAAGGATTTTGGCCTCTCTTTAAAAGGTTTGAGGTTCAAACCCCACTCGGTATGAGAGAACAAAAACCCCTCATAAAAACCTATTTAAATTCTTTAGAAAAAACAAATAAAAGACTTGCAAACTCTTTCTTAAAATTTTCATATAAAATTATTGTTTATTGAGTGGAACTTTTAAAGTGAAACACAAAAGTGTTGTAATGATCATTTCTTTTTCATACTTTATAATTTTTCCAACATTAAATATCATAATAAAATTTATATATAAATTTACTGGCAAGTTCCTCCAATCCTCTAAAGGAGGTTCGGTGTTTAAGCTTGGCGCCATGCATCGGATACAAAAAACCCTTTGGCTAGCCTAAGGGGTATACCCGAATGTTTATTGAGTGGAACTTTTAAAGTGAAAGACAAAAGTGTTGTAGTGATCATTTCTTTTTCATACTCTATAATTTTGCTCTGACATTAAATATCATATTAAAATTTATATATAAACTTACTGGCAAGTTCTTTTAATCCTCTAAAGGAGGTTCGAGGTTCAAGCTTGGTGACCTGCACCGGATACAAAAAAAAAAAACCCTTTGGCTAACCTAAGGGGCATACTCGGATGGGACATGCCTCATGAAACAAAAAGTCCTGGCCCCCAGGGGGTATGTGGAACGTTTTTCTTTACTTAAGGTTTTAATTCGCACCAGGTACATTACTGGTAAGTTCCTTCAATCCTCGAAAGAAAGTCCGGGGTTCAAGCTTGGTAGCCTGTGTCGAATACAAAAAAAAACCATGGCTAGCCTAAGGGGTATACCCAGATGGGACAGGCCCTGTGGAACAGAAAGTTTTGGCCCCAAGGGATACGGGGAACGATTTTTCTTAATTAAGGTTTTAGTTCCAAGGGGGATAGCGCAATGGTTCGGGCATTGAATCTTCTTCGGGAGGTCTAAGGTTCAAACCGCAGCGTGGACGAATGTGTGAGGGGATGGGTGTGTGTTAAATTCCATATTGATAAACATAGCTCTTAGTTTTATGAGGGGTCGTGGTTGGGAGGAGACTACTCAACCTTGTGCGTTGGTCATAGGGATTTCTCATACTAACCAAATTAAAAAAAAAAAAAATTATATATAAACTTCATATTTACTTTTATGGAGTCTTAAAATTTTGCTTCTACATTAAATATCATATTAATAAGATGAGTATTTATAAAATTTCAATTAGTAATAAAATAATTTATTACAAAATCTTGATTGATAATTAATAGTGTTTTCAAGTAACTTAATATTATTATTTTTTAATATATAAAAAAATCAATAACATGAGTGTTGTCACTATAAAACTTAACCCATCTGGTTAGACAAAGTCAACGAAACCTAAGGGCATCGAACTAGAACAGCTAAACCTCAAAATAAGTTGTGGTTTGAACCTTAGACCTTCCTAAAAGAAATCAAAGTCATAACTATTTTTTTAGCTTACAGTATATTTATTTATTTTTGATACATAGAGGAATCGACAACTACCTTTCCTTTTTGAACAAAGGGTGATAGGGTCAAGTTGCATTGTCTTCGATCGTAGTGTCAAATCATGGTTCTACCTCGCCCCGGTAAACACGGCCCAGAGTGAGGGAGACCCTCGGTGCCATTATCAAGTTGGTGCACACTGAACAAACTCAGGTCAGACTATTACCTTTGTCCAGATTGGGCATGTCTACTAGGTTTGAACCTAAGTCTCCTCTTGGTAAGTGCCCAATTTCTTACCGATCCACCTAACCCTTGTGGACTTTTAGCTTACTATTTTTCATATACCTAAAAAAAAATTACAATATCATTATCATAAATATTTTTTATATAATCTTAAGGGTTGGGTGGATTGATAAATTTTAGACGCTTACAAAGACCTAGGTTAAAACCTGGGCTGTGGATTGGTAAGTTATGGATGCTTACTAAGAAGAGACCTAGGTTAAAACCTTGGAGGCCAGCCTTGTTGAAGCAAAAGTAGTAGTCTGACTTCGTTCAGTGTGCTCTAGCCTCACCACAAGGGTACCAATTCCAAACCATCCGTAGTATCCTTCATACGAAAATAGATGATAAGTAGTTATTTATTCTTCTATATAACCAAAATAAATAAATAAATAAATATATATATATATATATATATATATATAAGTGGCGCCGTCTATGTTAATATATATTACATATAATATGGATTTTTAAATAATTTAAATATAAATCAATTAAATTATATTATATAAACTATGTTATTTAAAAGTAAAAGTTGGTTGGTAGTAGCTGTAGTTTATTTTAGTTTGATTTTTACAGGATTGGGTCTTGGAAACTTTATATTTACCAGGATTTATAAAAAAAAATTATATACTTAATACGAAGAAATAATTTATATATTTATAAAAATTCATATAAACTCAATTTTAGAGCAATAATCGATTAAAACTGAACGAAAAACCAAACATTTCAGCAAGGTCGGAGTGTTCGAAGTTGTGACCTCTTTTCAGTAGCAATATCTTTGGAGCGATCAGATCCGTGCGCTTTTCTTCAGGGAAAATTCAAGTTTTGCAGCTTTGATTCCGCACCATATTAAAATTGAAGGGTTTCCACCAAACCAAGAGGGTTTATTATTAAATAAGCTGACATCTACGAGAAAATGGTCGATGAGCTCCCCGAAAGATATACTTTGGATTTCACATTCATGCCTTTGAATTCGGGTTCTCGCCGTTGAAATTTCTAAGTTGTTTTATTACTAAAGTTAAAGTTTATGCATTGTGATAGTATTGAAGGAGATCCTTTGAAGTAAGCCTTGTCTTTAATATATATATTTTTTAATTTTAGTTTTTTTTCCAAAATCTTTAATTGCATAAGAATTTTTTTGAGGTTGAGATTATTAATTTTCAAAACGATGACATTAATGTTTTAAATGGTGGAAGAAGTTCTATATTTTGGTGATATTTTTTGCAAATTCAATTTATGAAAATTTTAAGATAAAACTTATGTTTGGTGGACTTATAAGAAAAGAATTATAATTATACTTGGAACAAATGAAACATTTATTTTTTAAGTAAATGGGATCCATATAAAAAGATAGTTTGAAGGTCACCATAAAAGCATATGAAAAAATAAAAAAAGCTTCATAGAAACCGAAAGAAATGAATAAAAAAGATATAATAGAAAGAAAAAATACATAAATAAAATACTTTTTAAGAAATTGAAAGAAATGAATAAAGAGGATATAATAAAAAGAAAAAAAAAAAAAAAAAGGATTCATAAAAAACTGAATGAGATGAATAAAAAGGATATAATAGAAAGAAAAAATACGAAAATAAGAAGGTTTCATAAAAAACTAAAAGAAATGAATAAAGATGATATAATAGAAAGAAAACATACAATGACAATGTACAAGGATTCAAGGAGAAGCAAGAAGCAGGTTACGGGAACAAATTGAACCAACAAAAGACTCAAAAGTTGAATTTACACCAGCAACAACAAAGTCTAAGGAAACCCTGTCAGTAGTGCACAAGGATGCACCAAAAGGTCATAAGAGAGAAGATTGTGAAGAAGAATTTAAAATAAAGAAACAAATTGTTGAAAAATCAAAGGAAACAAAATATTAAGGTTACAACATATTGGCACCTACACTAGCTTGAGCAACAACAATTTTTGGGACATGGCTTAAGGCATCGATATTATAGATCTATATAGAGTCAAAAAGTATAAGTATGGTAATGTTTGGTATAAAAAGAATAGTGGTTATGGATTTCAAAGGGGCATAGCAGTGTCAAAGGAAACAACAACACTAACCGTTCGAAATATCATAGCAAAGCAACAAAAACATGAAGCCAAAAAACCAGTTATGGATATTCGAGTGACATAATGATAGCTTGACATCACCAAAAACCATTACTAGTCAAGATTTCACTTGGATGGATGGATGAACAACATTGAAAAATATCAATAAGAAAGATGTTGAATATTTGTATTTATAAAGAAAAATTGAAGAGAAGCATGGAAATAAAAAATAAGTTATGGATATTCAAGCGAGACAATGATAGTTTGGTAGATCGATGAAAAATATTAAATATTTGTATTTATAAAAAAAATTAAAGAAAACCCAAAAAATAAATATTTGAAAAAAAAAATGTAAATATCTAACTATATAACATCTCAATTAAAATAAGAATTGAATATGTTTGTAAACTTTCACAAAAAATAATAATTTATCAAAAAAAAAAAACTAAAAAAACCAAGTACAATCCTTTTTCTCATCATATGCCATTTTGTTTACTGTTTTTCTTACTTTATTTTCTGTCAGAGTATATATCTTACTTTACAATTCTATTAACCTCTTTTAAACAAGATAGACATTAATACAAATTCAAATTCATTACACCAACCTAAAAAATTACTACTTTTATAATAAATAAAAAAATTAAATATGTTTTATCCATTAATACCTTTTTTTTAAAGCCTTCTATTCTATTTTTTTCATCTTGACTTGTTAAAAGCCTTCTATTCTATTTTTTTCATCGTCTTGACTATTCTTTGATAAAATTATGCAGGCATGCAGAACCTGCATGCATCTGGTAGACGCCGCCATTACGCTGCATTTGCCGGCATGGACGCATCACATTAATCCACCATAAAAATACTAATATTGCCCCGCGACCTGCGAGCGATAATGTAACTTACGGGACTGGTCGGCCTGCTATTTTTGGGTAGGCTGGCAAACGTGGCTTTGCTCCCCTAATAACCAGAAAATTCAAATCCATTCGACAGCGATCTCTCGTATTTTTTAATTTTAATTTTTTTTCATGTTACGCATACCCAAAAATAGAAATTAAGAGGAACCCTACAAACCCTGTTGAGTGTCGGAGGGTTAGAATCTTTGACCTCTTGACAGCGAGCGTCTCCGATTACTTCGTCAAAACCTCGGGGTACGACAGGAAAGAGAGAAAACTTCACGCAACAAGAATAATAATGTTTTAATATTTTGTGAAGGGTACAGCTACTATAATAGTTCAGTATAAAACTGTCGCCCAGGGCTGGGATTCATTCTTAACATTGCTTCGTTCATTTCAATTTGGGATCCATCCTTAACATTGCTGCGTTCTGTTCAATTTGGGATCCATTCTTTACATTAATTCGTTCTCTTCAATTTGGCCTCGAAAGAGGAATAATTATGATAGTTTCCAGTGACAAGAAACACAAGGTCTCTGCATTTTTATTACTGAACATCAATTTAGAGTTTTGTATGCTATACTGATGAACCAAGTTTGGTTTGTTTTTCATGTGTATGCAGTATTCCTGGCCTAAGCTGGTGGTCAGGAAATGGCTGAATGTAAAGACCAAATCACATGAATTCGAGGCTGATGAGATTTTCCAAGGTAATTTGTTACTGCCTAACTTGAGTAGGCTTGAACTCCACATAAAAGTCCCAAGATTTAGAGTGAAATGAGATTAGAATCAAAATAGATTAAGGTTTAGTGTGAAATAAGACTATAATCAAAATAGATTATTTTGATTTCTAATCGAACGGTATGAATTGTACAGATCATTTGTTACTGCCTAACTTGAGTAGGCTTGAGCTCCAAATAAAAGTCCTAGTGTGAAATAAGATTAGAATCAAAATAGATTAAGGTTTAGTGTGAAATAAGACTATAATCAAAATAGGTTATTTTGATTTCTAATCGAACGGTATGAATTGTACAGATCAGTTAATTGAAAGACAGAGGAGCCTGTCGGATGAGTCCATCTTCTCTAGCAAAAGCTTCACAGGTTTCAAATACTGTGCTTTCAAAGAAACCAGAAAATTGGATTTTTTTTTTTTTTTTTTAAATAAATAAAAAACATGATTTTTGCAATGGCAGTGTTTGATAAGCTTGTGTTTTATTAAACGTTGCAGAAAAATTGTTGAACAAAACTCGTAAATCATTCAGGCGGGTAAGGGTGGAGAGAGATTTATCCAAAGTCAGTGATGTTCAAAATCTAAGGTATTACTAGCCATTGAGTTGAAACTAGAATTATTATAACTTTAGGTATTCGATAAGCTATGTAGCCATTACCAGACTCTAGAAACTGGATTTTGAATCTTTGGATATTGTGTTTTTTGTGAGCTGAAATCTAAGGTATTACTAGGCATTGAGTTGAAATTAGATTTATTGTAACTTTAGATATTCGATGAGCTATACAACCATTACCAGACTCTAGAAACTGGACTTTGAATCTTTGGATATTATGTTAGTGAGTTTCTGTGAGCTGAATTCGTGAGTATGAGAGAAACTGTTTTAATAATTGAGAAAAAATCATCATTTGGTTCTTCTTCTAAGAGAGAGGCAGAATGAGGTCTATATTTTTAATTTATTTTCTATTTTTAGCAAAGTTGATTTTTGATCAATTTATAATATTTTATTTTACTTATTTATTTAGGTTTTTATCTAGAAAGTAACTTTAAGCATTTTGGCTTCCAGAGTATTTGTGGGTACATGGAATGTAGGGGGTAAACCACCCTGCAATGACATCAACTTGGATGAATGGCTGCATGCATCATCATCTCCATCAGACATTTATGTTTTGGGGTGCAAACAGAATACCCTTATTGTATTCAAATCAATAATAGAAAGATAACTACACAGATATAGGTCCAGGGTTTTTGTGTTTTCAAGAGGAAAAAAAGGTCAAAGTGAAAAGTGTTAATATTTTTCTTAAGGGTGTCCATAACAAGAAGCATTAATTGATTTTTTATCCAAAATTTCCAGGTTTCAGGAAATTGTGCCTTTAAAGGCAGTGAATGTCTTAGGTGCAGAGGACAATGGCCCTGCTGCTAAATGGGTGGCCCTTATTCGCCAAATATTGAACAACAATAGAAGCCAACACAGCAGTTTCTTACCTAGCTCCTGGGATGAATCACAAGATTCAACAGAATCAGATTGCAGTCTTGATTCTGATTTTGAAGGTTCGAAACCACAGGAGAATTCTATTCCTTCCCAAAGAGGGCCGTTTCATGCCTCGAACTGGTTTTCCAAATCAAAAGGTGAAGCTAAAACATCCCCCTTAAAATGGAAGCAAAAGTCCTCCCTTCCTGACCATCTCTCTATGGGAAGGCTAAAAAACACCTCTTTAAGATCAGTTTCATCAGAGGATCAAAGTGATTTGAATGGTGAGGATTCGCCCGTTCCTATCTTGGACTCTCCAATGTCACATATTCCCCTGTTAGATATATGCAATTCAGGTGAGATGAATTACCGATCCAATTCAAGTCAGCCAAAGTACTGTTTGGCAGCTAGCAAGCAGAGGGTTGGCATATTCATTTGTGTTTGGGTGCATAGTGATCTGATACAGCATGTCCAAGATATAAAGGTCTCTTGTGTTAGTTGTGGGCTGATGGGTTACCTTGGCAACAAGGTGAGATACAAGAAATCCAATGCTTCTACTTCTACTCTTCTGCATTCATAGTTTGGTTGCTTCAAATTCTTTTTTATTTGATTATGCATACACCATTAATTTATAAACAGATGCACGATTCAATCAGAAACTCAATCCAATGATTTTTAAACTTAGGCACAATTTCAATAACAAATTCGAGAGCAGGTCTGTTATTACTATATTTGTTGTCAAAGCTTCCACATAGAACAAAGGTACAAAGAATCATAGAAACAGTTACCTTTATATGGAATACTATTCTAGTAAACATCCTGCAAAGTGTTAATTACTGGCATTATCTAGTACAAAGGTTCTATGAACATATGCCTGTAATAAAAAATTCTGAATTTATTCTTCAATGGGTATTGGGCATGCTTACAGGGATCCATTTCCATCAGCATGCTAATCCATCAGACAAGCTTCTGCTTTGTCTGCACTCATTTGACATCAGGAGAGAAAGGATTTGATGAACTAAGGAGGAACTCTGATGTCATGAAGATCTTGAAGAAGACACACTTTCCAGAAGCCTGGAAGTTTTCAGTAGATGAAACCCCAGAAAGCATTTTGGACCATGAGTATATTTCAATTATGTAATTTGTTAATTCTGTAATGCATTGATAGATACAGGTGGAGATTTGACTATATGTAAAAACATGTAATAATTTATGATCATGCATCATTATAGGCAAGAACAAAGGCATGTAGCAATAGGTTAAGCCATTGCAAAATAATAATAATTGTCATAACATTGTATTGGCTATCTGTGGCATAGTTACTTTTAATAATGATCTAATTTGCACTGTTAATTCTATTTGGCAGTCGAGTCATCTGGCTAGGGGACCTAAATTATCGTCTCACACTTCCCTATGTTGACTCCAAAACACTTATAGAAAAAAATGACTGGGAGGCTCTGCTGGAGAAAGATCAGGTAGGTACATAATCTTCATGTCGGATATTATTTTGCAGTACCCGAGTTGTAATAGAGTTTGATTGAAAAATGAGAATTTCTCTAGAACCTAATAATGATATTTGTGAGCTGTATCAAATCTGGATGCAACATAGCAGCTTCAAATTCAGCAGAAAGCAGGACATATATTCCACGGATGGAATGAAGGGAAAATACATTTCCCTCCTACATACAAGTACTGCAAAAACTCAGATTACTATTTAGGAGAAAGTTTGAGATCAAGAGCAAAGCGACGCACACCAGCATGGTAAGTGCAATTTAATACTGTTACTGATTTTTATTAATAACACAGTTGGGATAGAAGTTCTACCTAAATGGGAAGACTTGCTAAGTTCCCAGTAAATCTGTGAGTTTCATAGCATCAGGTGCTGAAAATGGGTCTACTTTGAATATTGTGGGCTATATAATATAGTAGCTTTATTGCAATTCTTGAGGAATTGGAATTGTTTCTAGTTACCTTGGAAGGTCTCTGTTTTAGGTGTATTCAATTTAAGATAACACTTAATGAATGCATTTTAATCATCTTTGAATCTCAATCTACTCAATAGACACAATTTGTTAATGGAGTGATGGGAAATCCTCACTAAGAGCATAGAGGGAATAATGAGAGACTCCTCATACTATGACCTGGCTTTACATGTTGATATTATTTTTATCAGTGCATTTTTTGAGGCTGCTAAATACTTTGTTATGATCAGCAAATTGTCAAATCCTTCAAATATTTTTCCTTACATGTCCTTCTGTCAAGTTTAATTTCAGATGTACTAGGTTATGATAATATAGCTCAGGCAACCATCCTTTTCCATGAACCTAAAGGAATACAAGTAATCGGTTCCAAAATGGTGCAATGAAAGTCATATTCAAGGAACAATCAGATTAATTTTTCTTTTTTCTAAATAGTGAAATTAGCTGTATACCAGGAAAATCACTTTTATATATATTGGGTCCCTTCAGCAACTTTTTATCTTGTGGAATAACATGCAACTGCTTAATTTTATGCTTTGCAAGGAAAGCTAACCTAAATAACAAAGTTACAAATTTGGAGAAGCCAAATGATGAAAAATAATGATTGCTTTCACATGTTGACCTTGATTTCTTTGGTGATCGATATATTTCAGTTCAAATGTTTATTGCGTTTTAAGTTCTTAATTGTGCTTTGAACTACTGCTTGTTCTACAGGTGTGATCGTATACTTTGGTTTGGTAAAGGCTTAAGGCAGCTGTGTTATGTTCGTGGAGAATCCACATTCTCTGACCATCGGCCTGTTTCTTCAGTTTTCATGGCAGACGTGGTAATTCTCAACAGAAGCAAATTAAGAAAAGTTTTGCAGAGCTCAGGTGCAAGATTCCAAGTGGAAGAGCTTCTGCGCTGGCCTAGAAGATGACATGAGATTCTCAAATCTAAGTAAGCTTTTGTTATTTTCAAATGTTTGGCATCATTTTAACCATATATATTGTTTTGATACATGTGTTCTACATTAGGACTGATTGCCTATTTTAAGTACACCAATAAGAATGTTTCAAAAACAATATTTTGATTATTGGTTATGACCAATTACATTCTGACGCCTTGGTTCTATTTCTTATTCAACAGATATCATATGCTGGATGTGTTTACAGGACAAAATGATATTCCTAATGGATTTCAAATGACTATGTAGCACCTGAATGTTATATGTGAATTGTGCAAAGCAGTTCATATAAAATGATGTGCTTCAATACATTGTTCCAAAAACAAGTTCTGTGCCATTAAAAATATATACATGATATACATTCTGACCAACCTCATTTTGGGCTTGTGAAATGTTACAAAATGCTCTTGATGTTTCCTAAACAAGATTTGATTGCAGGGCAGGCTTAAGTGGAAGGTCTCTCATGGACTAGTTTGTCCTGACAACAATACTGCTGAGGAGCAATCATTATCAATGCTCTAAGAATAGTTGCAGCAATCCTTGAAGAATATATCCATAATAACGAGGTGAAAAACAATCTCCATTGCTGCAACTTGATGACCTATATTTGAGTTTAAAATTTATTGAGAAAAAATAAACATCTGCTTCTTTGCATTCCCCTGGAATTACAAGTTATTTCTTTAGCATAAGACAAAGACTATATTATTACATATTGAAGGATTATCTTATGAATTTTTTGGGACACCGAATGTTATTTGCTTGATGTTTTTGCAGGTCATCACATGAAGGTGATATAAGGATTTGATTAGGATATCCCTAGGCCAAGTATGCAGTGTAAAACAAACATTTTTAAATGTTGATGAACAGTAGAACAGATGAAGTACTGAGTTCCAAGGACATGTGTGAATACTCAACTCAGTCCAGTCCACTCTATTTTAAGTATCTCCATTCTTGAATGAAAAATTGAAGTTATAGCTTCAGTGAATAATCAAAGAGATTTAAGCTAGGTAAGTAGCAAGACAATGCAGTAATCTTGAAAATGTATTTGAGAGCATACAAAGTGAAAAATTGTAGGGATACCTCCTTTGTAATATATATGGAACCAAATGACAATATACTGATAAGCATGTAGGGATAAATATCTAGGGATATGATATTGTATTGCATATGGGTTTTATGTATGGTGCATGTCAACTATTCATATACAATAAGTATCATATCCTTAGATATCTATTCTTAGTATTTAAATAATGTATTTTAATTACTTCTATGCACACAACAGACTATATCCTCTTTAGGCAGTTTATGAGACTTTGCGCTCTTTAAGTGTATGAATTTGCATTTCTCATCCGTTCCTAGATATTGATTTCCTCATCATTCATTTGATTTGCTATCTTTCATCTTGCGCATAACCCTTGCTTCTGTTATATTATGAATTGTGGATTAGTTTTGCTTGATTTTAGAAGTTGTGTTGCTATAATACCAAAAATACCAAAGACATAATGAAGACATGGTAACAAGCACATATATGAAGAAGAGTATAGGATGTTGTATGTAATAAAACAAGATACAAAAAAGGAAATTTATATTGAAGTGAGATTTGCAATACAAGCCAGAAAAAATTGATTAAATTTGCAAGGCCCTAAAATTTTCAAAGGATCTTATAATTTTTTTCTTTAAGTACAGATTTTTGTAGAGTCCTGAAATAAAAATGGTTGGACTTTCTTTTGAAATGGACAAATAAAGATCCCATAATTTTTCTATTAGCTATTGGTACCGGTTTTGAATCTAAAGTTTAACAATAGGTTGCAGCTCAATTATGGATAGATTGTTTCCAACCAGGTTGCTACTTTCAAAATTGTAGGTGGCTATTAAGTTTAATTTGCCTTAATTCAATAACAATCATTTTTGTGGAATGTCATATCTATGAAATGCACATACTACTTTGTTAGTTCAAAATCAATAATACAATGTCATGCATGCAATTTTCTTCAAAAAGTTAATTCCACGGCCTTTTTTTTGGGGGTAAAAATGATTAATAAATTAAATTAGTTGACAATCAGATTACATCTGCCTTTCTCGGATTGAAGGCTTTTAAGCCAAGTTTTAATAGAGAATGTGAGACTATTCTCCCTCACGTCTAATCTGCTGCAGCTATCTATGCAAAAAAAGAGTATTCATGTAAAGCAAGGATATATAAATCTAGATACAACAAGCAGTACTATCATCAATGGTAAGAATGAAAAAAGAGCTTCCGTGGTCCTTTGAGGCCACCATCTGGGAGGATATCCATAGCAAGTGAAGTCTTGTCGATCAAGAGCCCATTTAGCCTTCACATTTGCCACCCTATTCTGATCTCTAAAGATGTGTATAAAATCCACTATCTCAAAGCGTTGTTGGGTCATCTGTATTTGCTCAAGTATTCTCTGTATTCTCTAATTAGTGTTCTTTTGCTTGCCTGGTCCTTTTAAATGGTTAATCATAATTTGGGAGTTTGATTCCACCTAAATTTTCCTCCATCCCACCTTTAGAGCCTCTTGTAATCCCCTTAAGATGACATATCCGTCTACCAAGTTATTAGATAAGATACCAAGGTTTTTTGCGAAGATAAAAGGAGGGACGCCATTCGAGAGGCGGCCTATTCCCCCATACTCGCTCTTCCTGGATTTCCCCTTGAGGCTCCATCTGTATTAATCTTACCTAGTCCCTTTGGAGGAGGTTTCCAATTCCCAGTTCTGATTACTTGTGCATGATTTGGGTTATCATTTTTGATGTGACCACTATTGGAGACACTTGTAATCTAGATATTATCTGAATCCACTTTTGGTTAGGATTTTGGGGCTCTTTTAACAGGTATTGGATTGACTCCCTCATATTGGTTATGATCCTTTGCCAGACAAAGTGGTTGTCTCTATATTCCTGGTTGAAGATACGATTATTTCTCTCCTTCCACAAATTCCACAAAAGGAGAGTCGTCCCCACCCAAAAAATCTGCTAAGTGGGTTGGTCCATTTCCTCCCGTTTAGGCCACTCCCTCCAAAGTTGTTCTATAGAAGATATCTCAAAATAGTGGATACCTAGCAAAGCTACCATTTGTTTCCATAGTTTGATTGTGATGGGGCATTCTATAAAAAGGTGAGAGATCATTTCCTCATTCTCCCAACACATCTCACATCTAAAAGGCCCATGCATCCCTCTTTTCATCAATTGTTCCCTTGTTAGCACCCTTCTATGAAGTAGAAGCCAAATGAAGAATCTTACTTTGGGCCAAAGGTTTTGTGCCCATAGTTGTGTGAATATATCACTTAACGGGCTCGGGGTACTTTGACAGAGGGCTAAGTATCCAGAGGCAACTGTATATTCACTCTGACTTTTCCTTCCCCAACCAAGAGTATCCTCCTCTTAAGACCACGAGAGTGATCTTGTCTAGACGGTCCTATAGATTTCTTTTCTTTGATCCTTTGGGATTTGGATTGGTCACTCCTCTATTGGGATCCATTGCATTGTTACCTCCCATCTATTGCTTTGAGGCTTACAGTATTTGGCTACCTTAACCCAATTGTTTCTATGAAGATTCTTCATCAATGGTCTCCAAGTCGGGAATTGAGTTATTAGAGGATGACCATCCCACGAATTTGTCCAAAAGTTAGCCTTCTGTCCATTATGGATAATCCAGAACAATCTTTCCTTGATCATATCCTCTCCTATTCTAAGTCCCATTAAGATGGGAGATCCTCTGCTAGGAAGCAGAAACCGGATAAGCTTTGTCAAGGTTTTATTCTCTGCATATTTGGCCCTCAAAATTTGAGCCTACAATTCCACTACCTTTTTCTCATTATTAAAAAGACAAATGAATTTCATTTGCCTTTATTTAAACCTAGAATGTTCCCATGATAGGAACTAGTTTTTCCCATCGTCTTTTCTCCCTCCCTATCTGGACGGCTACCAAACCTCTCTCATATAAAACAGATAAAAGTAAGGAAAGGGAGAGATGGAGCATCTTTGCAATGGGTTTCTTTTCAAATTTTTTTTAATGATGGGGCACAACAACCTACCAGTTGTTTTGATAAACAAGAGGGTTATTGTTAAGTATGGTATTATTTTCATGGACTTTTGTGGTTGAAAATAGAGTTGAAAGGACCCATATGTGAAGGGATTTTCTCATGCGATGGATTGAGTCATTTGTTAATGTTTTGGAAAGTCTTAGCTATATTCAAGAATGGAAGTCCCTCTAGATTTAAGTAGGCAGGTCATTTAGCTTCTCTAAATAAGCACAAAAGAAACCATTGTTTAGGGATGTTGGGAGGTGCATAATCAATGGAAGTCCCTCATAACTGCACAGTAGTTTTCATCGCTTGGCTTCTCCAAATTTGTAACTATGTTATTTAGGTAAGCTTTTCTTGCAAAGCATAAAATTAAGCAGTTGCATGTTATTCCACAGGATATAAAGTTGCTGAAGGGACCCAATATATATATAAGTGATTTTCCTTGTATCCAGCTATTTTCACATTTTAGAAAAAAGAAAAATTATATCTGAATGTTCCTTGAATATGACTTTCATTGCACCATTTTAGAACCTATTACTTATAATCCTTTAGGTTTATTGAAAAGGATGGTTGCCTGATCTATATTATCATAAACTAGTACATCTGAAATCAAACTTGACAGCAGGACATGTAAGGAAAATTATTTGAAGGATTTGACAATTTGCAGATCATAACAAAATATTTAGCAGCCTCAGAAAATGCACTGATAAAAATAATATTAACATAGAAAGCCAGATCATAGTATGAGGAGTCTTTCATTTTTCTCTCTACGCTCTTAGTGAGGATTTCCCATCATTCCATTAACAAATAGTGTCTATTGAGGAGATTGAGATTTAAAGACGTTTAAAATGCATTAATTAAGTGTTATCTTAAATTGAAAACACCCAAAACAGATACATTCCATGGTAACTAGAAACAATTCCAACCCCTCAAGAACTGCAATGAAGCTTGTAGGAAAAAATATAGTCCACGATCTTCAAAGTAGACCCTAATTTCAGCACCTGATGCTATGAAACTCATAGATTTACTGGGAACTTGGTAAGTCTTCCCAGTTAGGTAGAACTTCTATCCCAACTGTGTTATCAATCAAAACCAATAACCGTATTAAACTGCACTTACCATGTTGGTGTGCGTCACTTTGCTCTTGATCTCAAACTTTCTCCCAAATAGCAATGAGTTCTTGCAGTACTTTTATGTGGGAGGGAAATGTATTTTCTCTTCATTCCATCCGTGGAGTATATGTCCTGATTTCTGCTTAATTTGAAGCTGCCATGGTGCATCCAGATTTGATTCAGCTCACAAATATCATTATTAGGTTCTAGAGAAAAATCAAATCTCATATTCCAATCAAACTCTATTACAACTCGGATACTGCAAACTAATATCTAACATGAATATTATGTACCTACCTGATCTTTCTCCAGACATGAATATTTTGCACCTATCTGATCTTTCTCCAGGAGAGCCTCCCAGTCATTTTTGTCTATAAGTGTTTTGGAGTCAACGTAGGGAAGTCCAAGCCGATAATTTAGGTCCCCTAGCCAGATGACTCGACTGCCAAATAGAATTAACAGTTCAAATTAGATCATTTTTAAAATTAACTATGCCACAGGGCAGCCAATACAATGTTATTATGATTATTATAATTTTGCAATGGCTTGACCTATTGCTACATGCCTTTGTTCTTGCCTATAATGATGCATGATCATAAATTATTACATGTTTTTACATATAGTCAAATCTCAGAGAGAGATGGTCAGGAAGGGAGGACTTTTGCTTCCATTTTAAAGGAGATGTTTTAGCTTCACCCTTTGGTTTGGAAAACCAGTTTGAAGTATAAAACAACCTTCTTTGGGAAGGAAGAGAATTCTTGTGTGCTTTCCAACCTTCAAAATCAGAATCAAGACTGCAATCTGATTTTGATGAATCTCGTGATTCATCCAGGAGTTCCGTAAGAAACTGCTGCGTTGGCTTCTATTTTTGTTCAATATTTGGCGAAGGGCCACCCATTTAGCACCAGGGCTACTGTCCTCTGCACCTAAGGGCACAATATCCTGAAACATTGCAACTTTGAATAAAAAATCAACTTGTTATGGACACCCTTAAGAAAAATATTACCACTTCTGACTTTGACCTTTTTTCCCTTTGAAAAAACAAAAACCATGAACATATCTTTGTAGTTATTTATCTCTTATTGATTTGAATACACTAAGGGTATTCTGTTTGCACCCCAGAACATAATCACTGACTTTGGATAAAACTGTCTCCACCCTTACCCGCTTGAATGATTTAAGAGTTTTCTTCAACAAATTTTGTTTAACTGTTAACAAAAACACAAGCTTATCAAACACTGCCATGCCAAAATCATTTTTTTTAATAATTTTTTAACAAAATAAAATACAATTTTCTGGTTTCTTTGAAGGCACAGCATTTGAAACCTGTGAAGCTTTGTATGTAGGATTATTGTGTCCATGAAAAGAATATCATATTTAACGATAACCCTGGCAGGTTTTCAATACAACTATTTGACCCTCTTGGTTTAATTTCACCCTACCTTCAATAACCTTAGTAATGGTAGGTTCATTGAAGCTTCTCTTCATTGTAGCAATTTTCTTATTCTTATAGTTTTTCTTCTCATTCTTTCAACCAGCCTAGAATGAACCCCACTCCCTCTTCCCTCTTCTACAAATGTTTCCTAGCTAAAATAGAGAGCCCCAATAGGATTTTTTTCATGTGTTCATTTGGAGCTCTCTTTATAAAGGGGAAAGGGAGCTCACTTATTGAAAACATTTACCTTTTGAAGTGATACTTTGGTAATACTAGACTATAATTATAATTAACTAAATTTATTAACTAGTTATATACATCTCAATCTCATCAATGAATAAAAGGTGTTTAAGCATGACTATAATATGGTTCCTTTAATAAATTATAATACTCCTCATAATACAAATAAATGTTATCCATTTTATTTACTTGATAGATTACATCATTCTAAATATCTCAAATAAAATCACATGAAATTATCATCCAAAACATAAATTCAAATTTCAAATTTCGTATGTTATCATATCAATATTATGTCTAAGGCAAGGAAAGATAAATAAACATATCAAGACTATATCAAGGTCCAATTAATATCTAAGTCCAAGATAAGAATGTTCATCCATAGCTCAAGGGTGGAAAAATAGGGCATGACATCCTTCCCCCCTTAAGAAGCATCTTGTTGGAAGTTTACTCTCTACATTATCAACTAATTATAGATGACAATCTTATTTGTGTTAGGTAAATTTGGTGTTCTCAATGCATATATAATTCAAGCTTGTCTTAAGGACAAACACTCTTTACTTACTATGCATATGTCTATTGTGATAAGATGAACTTGACCAGTCTTGATGTAAGGAAGTAATATTTATTTCTCCCATTGTACATCTTCTTATTACAATTAGATGAAATTGTTTTCTTTTATCAAAGGGCAATGGAATATGGCATACATTTCTTGTATTCATTAAGAATGTTAATAATCATCAATCATAATTTGTAAAGTATATCTCATTGTTTTCATCATATCTTCTTCATTAAACATATCTGGGTGACCTTCAACATATAGAGATAAAATGATTTTCTTGAAAAAGTTAGATGTATTATTTCATTTTTTTTTCCCTATGTTGAAATAAATTGGCTATTCAAATGACAATTGTTATTGGGCACAAAACAACATAAAAATAGTAGAAGCAAGGACAATATCTTTGAAATATTTTACACCATAGATGGCTAACTAGTAAAAGAGTTATGATACTTGATGCTCAATAAAAAATGACTAATTGAATGCAAATCAATGTTTGTTTAGCAAATACGAGCATGAAGATCAGTATCGGTTGTGTGCTCAACGCTCTATGATTTACATTGATGACTATCATATTTAGAATGAAGGAACAACATGCAATTCTTGTTCTTCCCATAACAATAGACATCACTGTAACAATGCAAGTCATGAGAACTTGCAATGCATCTATACTAAAGAACTAACAAAAGAACCTATTATTTGACAAGTGCAATTCTACACTTGCCTATGACAAAAATTCTCCAAGTAAAACCTATTGTGCTTAGGTTAAAAAAATAGGATGGTTCTTATGAAAGTATATTCCACCTATAGGACATATTAAAAAAAATTTCAGTTGGCATGTTGTGACTTCTTAATAGATGTTCTTCCATATGGAGATAGCACAATAACCTACAAGTTGTATTGATGCATTTAAAATAAAATATTCTCTTCAACTAGGATCATCAATGTCATTAGTTAAAAGGTTCAAGTTCTTAACATACAACATGCTTCTAAAACTTATATAATCGTGATCTAACAAATCAAAAATAAATTCACCCATAACACTCCAAAATTACAAAATAAAAATAATATTTTTAATCATGTGCAACATTGTAACAACCCAAAACTACCAACCCAAAAATTTCTTTATTAAAAGGGCAAAGGTTCTCAAAGAAGACCCAGCATTTATTTCTTCAGCATTCAAGGCTTCACCACATTTGAGTTCCAAGTCATTGTAGATGACACTCAGTGGATAGGAGTGGTCAACTCCCATATTTTTGGGGGTTCACCTTACTAGACCTACTCGTTTAGAAGGACGTCAAAAGTGGTCCCCTCACATTTCCCATACCCTCACCAACATAGGAAAATGTGACCAAAGTGTAGGAATTATTCTTTAAGGCCCCTAACACTTAAAGAGGAACGCATATACCCTAACATTAACCTAAGTCCATCTAGGTAATTTAATCAGGTGTAAAGCCTTGGTTTTTAGTTACCATGCCTCCAAAGGCTAACCTAAGGTCATTATCTCTCAATTGGTAATGAACATGGTCTTTTGAACCTACACATTCTAGGTACCACCAATGTTTTCTTGTGATTTATTTTGATTGTCTTCTAGACAAAGGACACCCAATCCTCTCCATTTAAGATGTATCAATTCACAAGTATTTGGCAATTACATTCTTGCAACTCCTTCCAGACTTAAGAGCACATAGCTATTGCATCCTCGCAACTCCTAGGACTCACTTTGACCTAGTTATTGCATTCTCGCAACTCCTCCCAATATGGGGGTTTAGGTCCTACAAGAAGGTGTAGATTCAACCCAAGAACATTTTTCTACCCAAGAAGCAAAACACAACTTTCTCTAAGAACTCAAAAGATTTGAAACTCAATAAAATTTAAGCTAAAGCATCATGAGAATGAAATCATAAGCATATCAATTTTAACATAAGATTCATCTAAGCTAACACATTTATAATAATCCACATGCTATATTTGGACCATTAAAGAGATCTCATAAAGAAGCATTTCAATAGATTGCTCAAAATAGATAATCATAATGCTATCAAATTCCACTTAGATATCATTAACATTAATCACAAGATCATATGTTTATAGTGACAATAAAATCAATGAGCATGAGGACCACATAATTTCCAATTAATCTTTTGCTATTGCTCAAAAACAAATTATTCCCATAATACAAACTACTATTCTTGAAGTAATAGTTGAAGTATTTCTTTCTAAAAAATTATAAAGCAAATTCTCATTTGCATAACCATTTCTTAATCCAAGATACAACTATGCCATTCCATCCAAATGGCTTTTGTACCACATTCCTCTAATGACCTTCTTCATGAAAGAAATTACCCTTGATTTGAGGCTTTTTTACGGATTAGGACAACTCTAAATGCAATGCTATTTATTCATGCTCTTAATACTAAGCAAGCATCCATGCTTAATGCATTACAAACAAACCAATTCAGAGAGAATCCCATACTTCTCTCTATAATGAACCCCTTTACCTACTCAAGTCTTAAGAACCCATTATATACATTTTCAAACCCAACATTGTGACATGCCCAACAAATGCATTCATACAACTAAATCTACCATGAGAGAATCCCATACTTCTCTTTATAATGGCCCCCTTTCCCAACTCAAGTCTCAGGAGTCCATTATATAATTTCAATCTTTATAAAGCACACACTCAATCTAAATCGATTAAGCAATATAAAGATACTAACTTCCTTCATCATAACAAAGCAATAATTTTACTTTCTTTAATAAGCAATGCATAAATCTTGATCTCAAACCTTTATAAATAAAATGCAAGCATTTGTCTAATATATCAAGTACTTGCAAAATAACTAGCTTTCTTTATCATAACAAAACAATACACTTTCTTTTCTTTAATACACGAAGCATAAATCTTGATCTTAAGCCTTTATAAAAAAAATACACACATTAATCTAAACTATCAAGAATTGCAAAAGAACTAAATTTCTTTAATGCGACTACAACATTATTGTTTCTTTAATATGAGTACCCTATGTAATCATAACCCTTGTGGTTATTAAAGAAACAATATAACAAGATTCTAAATTAAATTCCCACTATCCATTGGTTAAAGAGATAATGACTTCTAAAGAATATAAACTTATTTCTCTAATATCTTAACTTATCATAAATAAAAAAAATTTTCTCCATAAAAGATACCCACGCCCTAAGAAGTTATCAACCTTCAGGCAAGGAACATAAAAACATTAAATTAACCATGACAACAAAATAAGAAAAGAGATACATGCACCAACTTGGTTCCAAAATGACAACAACAAGATACATTTCCTACAGGCTACTAAGACATCAAAGTACTATCCTAGAGAAGGTTTAACCAAACCTCACAAAGCAAAACAAAATAGAGTTGAGATGATCTTCTACGTAGATTGAAACCAAAAGAGATCATCCAACAAGTTAAACCCAGCTAATCAAACTAATCGATATCCATAATAAAAGACTAACCATACGGTATACACATGGTAAGATAAAAATCCAAGCTATATAATCTAAGATATTCGAGCTATTAATCAAAGAAGAGTCAACATGTTGCCATACAAGCTAATTTTCTAGACGACTCTACAATGCCACTGTGCAACACAAAAAGAAGGGATTCGACAAAATCAATCGAGCCAACAAAAAACAAACCATAACACTTTCACATCTTCAAAGCCAAAGTAGACTCAACCAAATTCCATGATCCAACAAAAGAATAAATCAAAACACTTTCATGCTCACAAAGCCAAAGGTGACTCAACTAAATCAAATGAGCCAACAAAAGAGCAATCTACAACACTACCAAGTTAACAAAGCAAAAAGGAGATACAAAGACTTAGAGGTAGCATTGCACTTCATTTCCAAGGATCATCGAAACTACCTTTACAAGCTATCCCGACTCTTCCTTCAAATCTACATTCTAATGCCCTTGTTCTCCCCAACCACAAAAAACTTCCCAAAAGTAAAATACAATGAAAAATCATTTCACCTTCATTCAAAAAGGCTTGGATACAACCTTCTTGCGTGTTCAACGTAATGTATGCACGATTCTTAATAAAATATTCATTATCTGCCACCTTTTCCTTCCTCAAAAGTAGGGTGCCCATGCAAGCATAATGAACCACAATAATTACTTAAATCCTTAATTAAATTTATTGCTACTTTTATTAAATATCAATGGTTAATATTAATTATTAATCTTGATATTAACATTCTCAAGCATTAATGATTCTATGCTTATTAAAACTCCTTAAATTAATTTGTTCTATGCTTACCACACAAAAGCATATATATGTCATTCAACAAACAATATTACACACCATTGTTTTATTCTTAAGTGTTGGAAATATGTTGAATATTTTCCATGTTATTCTTGCAGGGTTAACTCTAAAAGGTACTAGACACCCTCTGTGTATCCTCATTGGGGTTGAAGTTTAAGGGTTTCTTAAGCTATTTTTAGACCCGTATGGGCTATTTAGGGTTAAACATTTGAATCAATGGTTTTTTTGGCCATGGTATTGTAAAATCCATTCTTGTGTTGTTATTTAATTACACTTGCATCAAGGTTTAGAGAGAGATAAGAGATGAACATCATTGTATTGGAGATGGTTAGGTTTATACAATAAGAAGATATTACTATGCTAGGTTTTTCCGTAAGGGTTTTCCAAGTGAAATATTGTGTTATGTGTGTATCTATTATCTTCTTCTTTTTTCCTTTGATTATATATTTACTATTTTTTTAGATTTAGTTTATCGGGGTATTCTTGAGTGGGAGCTGTACACAAAAGAATTTGGGCAAAGGAAAATGATGGGAAGCACACAAGTAGAGATTGAAAAATATGAATGGAAAAAATTTTGCATTATGGAAACTCAAGATGGAGGATTTTTTGGTTGATAAATATCAGTGGATTGTGGTCTCAAATAAAACCAACATCAACAACAGATGATGTTTGGTTAAAAATATATAGGAAGACAAACAACTCTATCAGATTGTGCTTGTTTGATTTGATTTTGTTGAATGTATCGACAAATACCATGACAAAGTTGTTATAGGATAAGCTAAGAACTTTGTATCAGATAAAGTCGCTGGTAAATAAAATATTTATCCTGAAGAAGTTGTATTCACTTTAGATGAATGATGGTGAATCAGTGGCTGAATATCTGAATGCTTTTAACATTGTGGTAAGTCAATTAGGCTTCATTGAAGTCAAAATGGATGAAGAGAAAAAGAGTATTACTTTACTTTATTCATTACCTAATTCATGGGATAACCTAGTTATGGTTATTACCAATACTACTTCTACATTGAAAGCAAAGGATATAGTAGTATCATTGTTATTTGAGGAAATGAGATGAAAATATTATGAGGATTATCATCAGAATGATGCCTTGGTTGTAAGAGGTCACTATTAAAAAATAAGCAAAAATAAATTAAGAGAAAGAAAATTGAGATCTAGGAGAAAGCAAGAGGAAATACTAGAAGTGTGGTAAAATAGGGCAATTTAAAAGAGATTGCAAATCTAAAAAGGCTAATAATAGTCGATCATATGATGAAGGAAATTTTGTAGAAATAAAGACCACAAATGAATATTTAGGGAACTTATTCTTAGCTGTAGTGTGCTCAAGTGAATACCATGAATCATAGTTGATTGAATCAGGTGCTTCTTTTAATTTAACTCCTCATAGGGAGAGGTTTTGTGAATATGAAAATATAAATGGAGGTGAAGTCTTCTTGGGAGACAATTTGACATATAAAATAATAGGTCAAAGAAGAGTCAAGTTGATATTAAAATATGGAAGAATTAATACCCTTCCTGGTATGTTGTGTATTCTAGGTTTGGCAAGAAATCTGATATTTGTAAGTAATATGAATGACGTGGGTGTGACTATGGTATTCAATAAGGATAGCTGCAAGATGGTTTAAGAAGTCTTGGTGTTGGCAAGGGAAGTTCATACAGAAACTCTATTTAGACTTGAGGCTAGCACTATAAGTATTGATTGCAACAACTCTTCAATCATAGAGGAGAATAATATGGTAGAAGTAGCTCCGAGTATTCTTGTAGTGAAGACAATGTTGTGGCATCAACACATGGGACATATTGGTGAGAAAGGTATTTGAACATTAAAAATGAAAGGTATGGCTGAAGGAATTTTTGATTGTCCATTAAATTTTGATTTTTGTGAGCACTGTATTTTTGGAAAGCAAACTCGATTCAAGTTTTCTAGTATTTCTACAAGATCTGAAGGAATTTTGTATTTAGTTTACAGTGATGTGTTTGGACCTACAAAAGTACCATCGTTAGGTAAATCTATCTATTTTGTTACATTTATAGATGAATTTTCAAGAAATACTTTAGTATATTTTTTATGGAACAAATATGACGTTTTCAATAAATTTAAATAGTTTAAGACTCTTGTAGAAAATTAGATAGAAAAAAGATAAAGGTTTTGAGAAGTGATAATTGTGACGAGTATTGCTCTAATGAATTTGAGCATTTTTGCAAGGACTGTGGAATAGAAAGACACAAAACAAATATGTATACTCCACAAAAAAATGGAGTTGCAAAATGGATGAATAGAACATTGATGGATAAGACCAAAAGCATACTAAGTGGTGTAGGATTAGAAAGGAAATTTTGGACAAAAGTCGTGTTAACTACTTGTTACCTCATCAATAGATATCCTACCTTAGATTTGGTGGACAAGACTCCATAGGAAGTGTGGACTGGTAAGAAACCCTCTCTCAGTCATATAAGAGTTTTTGGTTGTGATGCTTATATGTATGTCCTAAAAGAGAAAAGGACTAAGCTAGAATATAAATATGAAAAATGTATATTTGTGGATTATAGTATTGGTGTTAAAGGAAATAAGTTGTGGAGCCTAGAAACAAAGAATATTGTTTACATTCACAATGTGATCTTTAGAGAAACAAAAGAGGTTTCAAAATAGGATATGCAACCAAGAAAAGAACCTAAAATGGTTCAAGTAAAATTGGAATAGGAGGAAGAATCTGTCGTAGAATTTGATGCTACAGAAGAAGATGAACAAAAAATAAAGTCTAAAGAGGAAGAAGGTGAGGAGGAAGCTAAAGATATAGAACATAGAAATCTAAGTTTAAGGATATTAGATTGTGTGAGAAGACTCCCAAAAAGGTATAGCCCTTTAAATATTTGTTTTGCATTTAATATATGTGTTACTAATGAAGAACCTAAGATTATAAAGGAGGCACTTCAGTCAAGTGAGAATAAGTCCTGGAAAAGGTCCATGGAGGAAGAAATGAAATCCCTAGATAAAAATAAGATGTGGGACTTGGTGAAATTACCCCCTAGAAGAAAACTAGTTGGTTGTAAGTGGAAATTCAAGAAGTACAATGTAGAAGGAAATTTGGAGAAGTACAAGGCTCGCCTGGTTGTAAAAGGATTTTCTCAAGTTGAGGGAATTTAATTTGGTGAGATTTTTTCTCTTATGGCTAAATTAACTTCAATTAGGTTATTTTTGGCTATTTCTGTTGATTTTGATCTTGAAATAGAATAGATGGATGTAAAGACAATATTTCTACATGGTGAACTTGATGAAGACATATATATGTCACAACCAAAATGATTTAGGGTAAAAGGTAAGGAGGAATTGGTATGCAAGTTGAAAAAGTCTCTTTACGACTTGAAGCAATATCCAAGAATGTGGAACAAAAAAATAATAGGTTTGTTTTGACACTTAGGATTGAAAAAGTAAAGTAGATCAGTGTTTGTGTTAAACAAGAAGGTAAAATTTTTGTTATCATTATTTTGTATGTGGATGACATGTTAATTGGCAACAATAAGTTAGTTATCTTCTAAATTTGACATGAAGGATTTAGGTGTTGCAAAATTTATTATGGTTATAGAAATAATAAGGGATCGTGCAAATAGAAAGTTGTGGTTAAATCAAAGAAAGTATGTTTATTTGATACTATAGAAGTTTAGGATGCATGATTGTAAATTAATATGTACTCTATATCTTGTTAATAAAAGTTATTTGTTGAACAATAACCTAAAATAGATGAGAAAATTTAAGAAATGCATCATGTTCCTTATGCTAGAATTTTTGGTAGTTTGATGTATGTAATAGTCTGTACTAGATTTGATATTGCACATTCAGTGGGAGTAGTTAGCAGATATATGTCCAATATAGGAAAGGAACATTGGATTTTTGTGAAGAGGATCTTAAAATATTTGCATGGAACTTTAGATTATGCTATTTGTTACCAAGGAAAATCTAGAGATAGTAATATTGTAAATCTATGAGGTTTTGTGGATGCTGAATGGGCTGGAGATCTTAACAAGAGAATATTCATGCATTATTATGTGTTTAGACTATTTTAATGGGTCGTAAGTTATATGAATAAAAAGTAATAAGTAGTTGCTTTGTCCACAACATAGGTAGAGTACGTTGTAGCAAATGATATTTGTAAAGAAGCAGTGTGACTACAAAGATTATGTTCAACATTTGGTATTAAGTAGAAGGTTGTGAGAATTGGCAATGACAATTAGAGTGCAATATTTTTGGCCAACAATATTAGTTTTCATGATTAATAAAAACATATTGATATCAAGTACCATTTTGCAAGAGAGATGGTTGAAGGAAATTGTGTGATGTTGGAGAAAGTTGATATAAAGAATAATGTTGCTAATTCATTAACAAAGGTTGTACCTACTCAAAAATTTTCCTGGTATAGAAGATCTATGGGTATGGTTTCCCTTGATAGTTAATAATGACAATTTTTGAACCCTATGGAAAGTATTCAACAAGTGGGAGAATGTTGAAAATATGTTGAATATTTTTCATGTTATTTTGGTGGGGTTAACTCTAAAAGGTACTGGACACTCTCCATGTATTCTTGTTGGGGTTGAATTTTTAGGTTTTATTAAGCTAATTTTAGACCCATATGGGTTGTTTAAGGTTAAATATTTGAACCCATGGTTTTTTACCCATGGTATTGTAAAATTCATTCTTGTAATATTTTTAATTTAATTGCACTTGCATCAGGGTTTGGAGAGAGATGAGAGATAAACATTATTGTATTGGAGGTGGTTATGTTTATACAAAAAGGAGATATTGCTATGCTAGGTTTTTTATGTAAGGGTTTCCCAAGTGAAATAATGTGTTATATGTGTATCTGTTATCTTTTTCTTCTTTTTTCCTTTGATTACATATTTATTGTTTTTCTAGATTTAGTATATCAGGGCTTTTTGCTCTTCATTCCTTAAGTAGGTGACTATTTTTATTTAATATAGTCTATCACTACCACCAAAATAATAAGGAGACTAATTGCATAAGAAAATTCTTGGTCCAATGGTGTGAAGATATAATAGATAAAAAATCAATGCGCCTATATGAGGGGTGTTTGGTTACCTAGAGATGTTGATGAATGAGTCATCACCATCATTTCCCCAAAATTTATCTCAATCTAGGTGGTTGCCCTTTTTTAACCCATAGATGAGAGTACCTAGTCCTACAATCACAAAAGCATCAACAGAGCCATATTCCAATAAAAGTCAATCATCTTGTGCAACTACCATATTTATTGATATCACAAAATGAAGTTATGCATAAAATCTCAATGCAACCATACATAACACTAAGTATTGCCAAGGTGGGGTGTTACATACTTGAGCTAAACATAGTCCTTTGTGTTTTATTGCAAAATAAAATTGTATACATAAATTTTTTTCAAATAAAAATGGAAATTACTTTCTCATTTCTTCAACATCTTCCCAAGTTACACATTTTTATAATATTGGTCCTATTGGACCTTACATTGTTCTAGGGTTCGTTTTCTCAACCTTTTGAAATGAAATCTTATAATATTTATTTGTCTCACCTCAATGGCTAAGGAATATACCATATACACTTTAGAAACATTCCAAATGTGAGTGGGATTAGCAATGTATTTCTTAAGTATGGATATGTGGAAAGTATCATGGATCTTCAACAGGTTGGGTGGCAAGGTGAGCCTATAGGCTATTGGACTAATATTTTCAATGATCTCAAAGGGCCCAACATAGTGATGATCCAACGTAGTTGACTTAATGACACTTTTCATGGGTCTTAATCCTAAGAAAAATCTATCGCCCATAGAGAATTCTAGTGGTGATATTTTTAGATCAACATAGCTCTTTTGACAATTGATCGCTTCCTTGAGCCTAAGCCATATTGCTCTGAGTTGCTCCTCCATATTTTTGATAATGTTTGGTCCAATCACTACTCGATCCTCTAGATTATCCCATGATAGAGGTGTTCTATAGCTCCTACCATACAAGGCTTCAAAAGAGGCCATTCTCAAATATGCATGGTAACCATTATTGTATGCAAATTCCACAAGATGAAAAAAGTCCTCCCACTTGGATTTTTGGTCCATGCAATACATGTGAAGCATGCCCTCTAAAACTTGGTTTAAATTTTTAGTTTGACCATCTATTTTTGGATGATATCCAAAATTGATATTAATCTTAGTGCCCACCACACAATGAAAAGCCTACCAGAATTCAAAGGTTAACTTGAAATCCCTGTCTGATATGATCACTTTAGGAAATCCATGTAATCTAATTTTTTTTGTAAACTTATTTACTACAACTAGTGCATCATCCTTGATTTTCCTTGGTATAAAGTATGCAACATTTTTCAAATTATCAACCACAGCTAATAGTGCATCATGTTGGTACCTAATCTTAGATAACCGTACAATAAAATCCATAGATATTACCTACCATTTATGTGTAGGTATATCATGCATATACAGTTTACCTATTGGGTGATGATATTCTGTGTTCACTTTCTATCACTCTAAACATATGGTAATAAATTCAATGATATCTTACTTCATTCCTGCCCAATAGAAGGTCTTCTTCATGTTTTCCTTCATTTTTACCCCTCTTAGATGGGAGGAATAAGGAGAATTATGTGCTTCTTACATAATAAATCTCCTTAAGTCATCAGTTTTGGGTATAACTACCCTATCATTGAATTATAAAAGTCCATATTTTATGTTGAAATCCTTACTCTCTTAAGGATTTCTCTTGGTTTTATCCTAGAACTCAAGGCAATGTTGGTCCTGTAATTACATTTCTCTAACTTGATCCATCAAGTTTATATGACTTCAGGTCAGTGCTGCTACGTGCCTTCTCCTACTAAAGGTATCTGTAATATTATTTTCTTTCCTTGTGATATACTCAATACCAAAGTCATATTCTGCTAAAAATTTTATCCATATTCTCTGTCTTACATTCAACATAGGTTGGGTAAAAATATACCTTAGACTTTGATGGTCTATTCTTAGCTCAAATGGTTTTCTCAACAAATAATGTCTCCAAACCTTTAGGGCATGCACCACTATTTCCAATTATAGGTCATGTGTAGCATATTTTACCTTATTCTTCTTGAGTTTGCTAGACTCATAGGCTATCATAGCCTCTTCTTGGGATAATACTCCTCTCAAAACCTCTAAGAAATCATTTATACACACGGTAAAATTCCCAAGAGGATCTGGTATTTTGAGAATCAATGTCATCATTAACTTATTTTTTAAAGCCTCAAATGCAACCTCACATTTATCTATCGATTTGAACTCTTTCCCTTTTCTCTAGAGATTGGTGATTGAATAGGTAACATTAGAGTAATCTTTCATAAAATGCTTGTAATAACTAGTAAGTCCCATAAAACTCCTAACTTCTAACATATTTTGTGGTGCATGCCAACTTAATATAGCCTCAATTTTCTTTGGGTCCACAACAATATCTTCTGTCGAGATGATGTGTCCCAAATACTACTCTTGTAAGGTATAAAACTCACACTTGGACAACTTTCCATATAGCTGGTTTTTCCTCAACACCTCTAATAGGAATCTCAAATAATGGCCATGTTCTTCTTTGGTGCATAAATATATCAAGATATCGTCTAATAATACCAAGAAAAACTAGTCCAGATACTTTTGACATACACTCTTCATCAAATTCATAAAGGTTGTCGATGCATTTTTTAGCCCAAACGATAATACTATGAACTCATAGTGTCCATATCAGGTCTTAAAGGTTGTCTTATGAGTATCCTCTTATCGAATCCTTAACTGATGATATATAGACAAATATATTTTTAAAAATATAGTAGCATCCTTTAGCCGATTGAAGAGGTCATCAATATTTGGTAAAGGATACTAATTCTTAATGGTTACCTTATTCAACATTCTATATTCTATGCACAACCTTAAGGAATAATCCTTCTTTTTTATAAGCATCCCAAGGTGACACACTAGGTTTGATGAAACCCTTTTGTAGCAAATCTTGAAGTTGCACTCTTAGTTCTTGCAACTCAATTAGGGTTATTTTGTAAAAAAAAATAGAGGTGAGATGATCTTCTATGTAGATTGAAACCAAAAGTTATCAAGGCTTAATACAACAAGTTAAACCCAACCATTCAAGTAAAATGAAAGAATAACCATATGTATACATAGGGTAATATAAAAATTTGAGTCGTCTAATCTAATACATATAGGCTATTAATCAAAGGAAAGCGAACATGTTGCCATACAAGCTAATCTATTAGATGGATCTACAACACCACTACACAAAACAACAAGAAGAAATTTGATAAAATCAATCGAGCCAACAAAAGATAAACCATAATGCTTTCACATTTTCAAAGCTAAAGGATACTCAACCAAATATCATGATCTAGTAAAAGAACAAATCAAAATACTTTCATGCTCACAAAGCCAAAGGCGAATCAACTAAATCAAAAAATCCAACAAAAGAGAAATCTACAACACTACCAAGTTAACAAAGCAAAAAGGAGATATAGAGACTTAGAGGGAACATTGAACTTCATTCCCAAGGATCATCAAAACTACCTTTACAAGCTATCCCAATGTCTCTTCCTCCAGATATGTGCTCTAGTGTCATTTTTCTCTCTAGCCATAAAACACTCCTAAAAGCAAAAAACAATGAACACTCATTTTACCTTCATTCCAAAAAGCTTGGGCACAACCTTCTTGTGTGGCTAGGGTAACGTAAGCATGAATCTTAAGAAAACATTCATTAATTTTCACAATTTTTTTCCTTAAAATTAGGGCGTCCACCCAAGCATAATGAACCATAATAATTACTTAAATCATTCCTTAATTAAATTTATGACCACTTTTATTAATATCAATGGTTAAAATTAATTATTAACCTTGATATTAACTTTAGTATGCAAAAATCGTACACCTATGCAATTATATGAAATCAAATTGAATAACATAATCATGTAACCATCAAGATCAAGACAAGAAATAAAGAAATGGTGTCCTTCTCATTAATATTAAAATTATCCTTCACAAGGTGGTTACAAAGATATCCCTCTTAGGGATTTAATACCAATTTGATACAATTTACAATAAAGAACCAATGGTAGGTGTATCCCGCAGAATATTTGCACCCTCAAAACTGATTTGGGGAGGAGTTTCTTGTGACCTCCACAAGGTATGATGAAGATTGATGAATCTTTATGTTGATAGCTCTTGTCAAGATCTAAAATCTGCACACAAGAACACTTACAAGACATTAATAGAAAATGAGGAACCTCTCATGATGAGGTCCATATCCATGATAAGAAATTAAAAGAGATATGCTGAAAACAATAAAAATATGCATGAAAATTGAATTAAACTATGTTAGAAAACAAATGGAATGCTGCTAAATCTACTATAACTAAGAAAAATAATAAAAATAGATACCACCGAGAGGCTATTTTTAGGCATATCGGTCTGACCTATTGATCGTCCTAGGGTAGGATGATAGTTCCTACAAGCCACCTCAGGGCGATGTGGCCATTGAACAGTAGAGGAATTCTTTGTGATTGATGCAAGAAATTCCAAGATGGATCTATCAATTTGATTGTTCAAGGGTCGTGCATTTTGAATCATGGTTAAACTATGGAAATTGACATGAAAATCAAGATTTTTGATGGTGAAATAGTGTTGAATTTTGTCTTCAAAATCCAAGAGACTCCATTGTTGCAATTGAGAACTCAATGAATGAAATACAGCAACACTTCGTTGCTTATGAGAGGATAATATCTCTAGTAAATAAATTTACAACACTTTGTTATCATCCAATTGTTATATTTTTCATGAAGGAAAAATGTCTTCTTATAGATTTCCAAAATGGGAATATTGGCTTGTAGGAGAAGCCAAGAAATAGTTAGGATCTAGGAAGACCAAATGACAATTCTAGAATAGTTGATGCTTAGCTATCTTGTAACTGATTTTGGTTCATCTTGGGAGCTTGAGTTTGTTACAAGTGTGACCATCCTAGGGTAGAGCAGTCATGCATGTCAGTCGTCATAGGGTAAGGCAACCTCTGGAGGCTACTCCTAGGTATGATGGTCTAGGCTGCAAAAGGCAAGTTGCCCTTGTTTGAGTGGTAAAAACCACTGTTAAGCCTTAAGGCTGCCCAAGGTGGGTCATATGGCCTGAAAAGGTGTCCATATAGGTAGTCTTATCAAAATGATGTGTTTTAGGTGTCTACAGATGCCCCTTTTTGGGATGCGTTGTGTGAAAACACAACACGAAGCAAAAATAGATGACCTAAAACCAAATTGAAGGTTGATGGTGATCATTGATTTAGTCAATGTTAAATACCCCACTCATGAAAGGGCATGCATCTTTGAGTCATTGCTTCTAACAAAATTAAAGAGCTTAATTCAAGTAAACCTTTCAATGAGGTATACTTGATCTTGGTACACTATCCCAGTGTAAGAATACCAAGATATCTATTTAGTTTAAATTTTTGCTTGTTATCTACCCCAAGAAAAAAGGGCATGATTATTTTTGGCAATGATTCATGGATGAACGCAATTAGCATGATTTGAGTGTTTTATTATTGACTTTGATTATGAATTTTGTGATTATGACTACCCCCTCAAGTGACGAGTCGATGAGAAGATAGAAAGTGATGAAAGCGATAAGTCACTTGACCAAGATGACTTGATTGAATTGACCAAAGGTATAGGCTTCTTTGGAGCTTTTTGAAATTGACCAAAGGAATTAGGCATCTTTGGGACCTTTTGAAATTGACCAAAGGAAATAGGTATCTTTGGGCCTTTTGAAATTGACCAAAGGAAATAGGCATCTTTGGGGCCTTTTGAAATTTACCAAAGGAAATAGACATCTTTGGAGCCTTTAGAAATTGATATAGTGAGGAAAAGGGTGCAACCTTTTAAACCTAGCAGTTGATTTATTAAATGATTAAATGTGAGGTAAAGGGTACAACCTTTTAAACCTAGTAGTTGAAATGTTTGGATTGATTGAATGTGAGGCAAAGGGCGCAACCTTTTGAAACTTGGCAATTGATTGGTTGATTGGTGATTGAATTGAATTAAACCCTTGATTGGGAAGGTACACTACCTTGATTTGTCTCATGTTGCTTGATTGTTTGATTTTTGATTGGGGGAAGTATGATACTGATAATGCCCTAGTTGATGTTTGAAAATATTTATGTGATTTGCAATTGTGATATTTTGGACCATTAGATGTGGTTAAATACCCAAATTGATGTTAATGATGTTTATAAAATGCTTGCAAATTTTTCTATTTTGAGGTCATCCTAGGGTAAGGCGACTACAATTTACAAATTTCAAGGCCATATCAGGGTGGGGTTAGTTTTTTAAAAATATAAAATCAAATTTTGTAAATTTTTAATGTCATTTTCATAGTTGGTAGTGAGAGAAAAGGAGAGGTGAGGTGGAGGAGAGAGTTTTTTGACATGGAATGCTGTTGGAAACTTGACCCAAAATGATCATGGACCAACCTGAGGCTTCGACCAGTGGAGGAGTTAGCTCTAGGAAGGTAGAAATATTGTTCCCTCTTGTGATTTTGCAAATTAAAATGAACCTCACTAAGTAATTGGAAAATGAACCTCATTAAACTTATTGGAAATGAACCTCACATTAGATTAGGCAATCTAGATTAGGCTAGTTTAGGAGTAGGTTTAATTTTTTTTTGAAATTTTTTTTATGCTTTTGGGCATGTTTTTGGATACCGCTACAAGGCTGTCCTAGGTAGGTGCAGATACCCTTTGGCAGCTTGGGATCATCCTGGGGTAGGATGGCCGCGTTCAAAATATAAAGATCAAATTTTTAATCGTTGAGGTGGTCATCCTAGGGTAGGGCAATCTCACCTGTAGACCATCTCAGGCTAAGGCGGTTGCATTTTAAATGTAAAATTATTCAAATTTTGAAACTATTTTTTTTAATTTGTGTGATTATTGGGCTTCAAATATTGATGGCCCACTATAGGGAACCCACCATGTTTGGGGAATTATGGGGTTAGCTCATTTATGAGTATTAGGTATGGTTTGATACGATTGACCTCAAACATGTCGTGCATATACCCATAGGGATGTCAGATCAGGCCTATCTGATGGCCTTGGCTCACTAATGAGGCAAATAGACCAACATTTTTTATCTCTCGATCGACAAGATGACTATGACATTAGAGGATATCTACCGCATATTCTACATTTTGATCGAGGGACATCCCATCACCTCCACTCTCTTTCTGTAATAAGAGAGAGTACTTTAGCGAATATTTGAAGCTTAGGCAAGGATTGTGCTGCAATGGATGGACCATGGTAGGGTACTCATCAAAGCATGGTATGATGTCTAGGTATTCACTCGATGATAGACAATAGTGATGTACATCATATCAAACATACTAATACTAGATTCTTCAAGAGCAAGATTCATGTGGAACCTCCTCGATATGGTTCAAGATCTGACCGAGTGTGACACATAATATATGATCATCATAGCATGGGGGAGAACCCTATTGGCTCATATATATGATTATTTGTATGAGATTCAACATCAAATTCAGATGGGATTGGGTTGCAGTATACTCCAGATTTGGGGATGGAAGCACATCTACATAGATCAACCAACAGGGCTACTAGTGCCACAGGCTGAGATGGATGATACTAAGATTGGGTATGTGGCTCGATGATGATGGGACTAAGAGATAGGTCAAATCTAGCCATAGGAAGGTATACTATCCAATTATGTAGGATATTTGGAGGTATTAAAACTAGATCAGGTGGTTTGGAGGTCCTATTTGGATTACCCTCATTGGATAGAGGTTGGGGAGTACCTAGGGCATGTGAGATATGGATGGTGGCTCATTGGGCATCATGACATCGAGCATGAGTACTTCAAGTACTATCATGTTAGATGATAGTTTAGTGTCTATCAGGGTGTCCCATAGGAGCCCATCATCTATCATTATCACAAATTTGAAAAACAACTAGTGTGGCCTAGAGTGGAGGCACTTGTAGATGAGGAGGATTTAGCAGTAGCTAAGAAGAAATTGATAGATGTAGGTACCAGTGTTGAGTATGACATGTGGTGGATCACTCAACTATGCTAGATAGGTGGATCGATGGGCAGATCACTAAGGCAGCAAAGGATAAGGGTATGGATGAGGCTAGATGATAGATGCATCATAGGATAGAGGGGGAATGGGATCAACCCATAGAGGGGGCAAAGAATCTACAAGATGAGGGCAAGGATGATGAGGATGAACCGATCGATGAGGTGGCTTAGTTGAGAGAATGGGAATAGACCCTATAGGGGCAACTAGTGGATTGGGAGACTACCCTCACCATAGTCTAGAGTTAACTTAGTAGTGGGTAGTAGTAGTCGAGGGAATTCTTTGAGAGAGATATCCTCAAGGCCTAGATAGACACATCCTAGATAGATATTGATTGAGTTACTGCTAAGAGGGATAGAGTTATAGTAGAGTGAGACACTATATAGAACTAGATGACTACCAAGAAAATAGAGCGAGATGTAGGTTTAGTTGGTCACCATGACTACAGGTTAGGTTATACCCTCTACTTTGATAATTCAAGGGTAGGCAACATCTGGTGGAGATACTAAGATTAGCAAGTTATGGGGATTTCTAGAGAAGTACCTAGTCCAACATCAATTTGAAATAGCTTATATAGTCAATTTTGAGGGTTGATTTAGGATACATAGCAACAATTTACCTTAGAGGTCTATAGTAGGGGGATATCAATGGAGCTAATGCAACGAGTTTGGGCAGTCATTAGTGCAGCCTAGTCATAGATCGACATCCAAACCAATGTGATTAGGGGCTAGTGGCTTAGGAAAAAATCACATGGATGAGGTTGAGGGTGGAGGCGACTATGGGATGTATGCCCTGTTTGATGTATCTTTGTATTGATTATTTTTGGGTGTAAGGTCTGAGGACCTACACGATTGTAGCTTGTAGGCATTTTGTATCATTATGTGATCATTATCATATATATGATATCTCATTTATGCCTCATCATGTGTTTATGATTTTGATTTATGTGTTATGGTTATGGATGCATTGATGGATGTGATGATTATATGATGTATTGATTTATACATGTGATGTACTAATGATATGCAATGATTAGGTGATGGATGTATGACTAGATTTTGTAGTCTAGATGTATGGATGCACTATTATGTATGTGTATATGGATGCAATGTTTAATGTTAAATGCATGTTTTTAAATTTATTTAATTGATTATGCATTTAATTCTTGTTATTGATATGACGAATGTAATGTGTATGTAATGCATTAATTTTATGTGGATGTTCTAATGCAAATTGTACATGTATGCTTTAATTATTTAAAACATAATGAATGAATCTAATTTATGTTTAACAAACTAATGGCAGACACCATAGAATGTATAAAAATCATGAATTAAAATGTTAACCTTATCATAAGAGTTATACATTTGTATATGAGATGAAATATGTGAGATGTAGGGGTTTTCCCCATAAGCTTTTGCAAACTAAAAGGTGTGCATAAAATAGTCAGTGGTCATCTAAATATCATTGTTGATATTCATCTGGTATCTATCCTATCTTATGAGGACCCCTTAATAAGCAAAATCTCATAAGGAAAATTATGAATGTTGATGAGATGATTTGGTGCTATGAGGGGATTTTGAGGTTTTTCATGAGACTCAAACACCCTAGTTGATTGATCAAAAGTTGTATATTGACTACACAAGACTCTTGAAAGATACAAGTCTATTAAGAAGACCTAGATATTCAATATCCCTATGTGTGCAAAGTGAATGTATTAGATGAGGCATAAGACTACCTCATTGCCAAGCAAGTTTTATGCAACCCATTGTTGTAATGAGGATCACCTTATGGTCATCCTAATCCTGAGTTTGGTAGTTAGACTCCGCAACTACCAAAAGCTAGCTCAACCATAAGCTGACATTGGTCTATACAAAATAAGGTCTCTAATATGACATACATATCACCATACATAAGGCTACTCCATTGCCAAGTGGGTTTCATTCAACCCATTGTTGTAATGGAGATTACCCCATGGATTTTGAATAATTGAGGATTCTAGGGATTCAAGCTCGTTACCCCCTTCTTTTCTTTTATTTACTTGGGATACTTGCTCATGCTTAGTGGTGAAAACCACTATTTTTTTTTGAGCAAGGGATTTGCTTAGTGATGAAAATCACTGTTTCTTTTTGTTTTATTTTGGGAATTTTCTCATTTTTTGGAAGAGCAAAGGGATTGTTTGGGTAGGGGGGAGCTTGTCCTTTTTTCAATTCTCAGCATCCTAGACCATGCACATAATAGGATGAGCAAGGAAAACCTTTCGCTTAAGGTGACAAGGACCACTTTGTAGTGTCATCTTTCCTTGTTCAAACTCAGATTGTTAATGTGTATAATTGTGTTGGGATTTTGACATATGCAAGGTACTATCAAAGCGAGACCTTACCTTCTAAAAGCCAAGATAGCTTTCTACAAAATCTGAAAATATAACTAGGGATGGTTGAATGATCGAAAACCCTAGTATACACCCTATAGCAACTCATTAGTTGTGTTGAAAAACATAGTTACTCACAAGGGAAATGTGGATGATAATGATATGTGGGATGTAAGGGTTTTCCTACAAGATTTTACAAACTAAAATGTGTGCATAAAATAGCCAATGGCCATCTAAATATCATTGTTGATATTCATCTGGTATCTATCCTATTTTATGAGGACCTCTTAATAAGCAAAATCTCATAAAGAAAATTGTGAATGTTGATGATTGATAAGGTTGATTTGAGGTTCATGATTGGCATACAAACATGGTGTCATTCATAAGAATGTAAACATGACTTGTCCTAATGCAAGTGCAATGGATGAAGATGCCTAATGCAACTAATTAATCCATACAATGAAATGCATGATAACATAATGTAAAATATTTTTGTATTTTGATGTTTTGTATTGTTTTTGTGCTTTCTTAATTTGTTTGGTATTTTTGATAATTTTTGTTGTTTTTATAATTTTTATTATTTTATGATTTTAAGGGGAAGGTGTGATACCTTATGCACCCCCAATGTGTGTGGTGATCGATGAAAGTGGGGAAGGTGTGATACCTTCAGAATCCCCAATTTGCTTCATCACTTGTGATGTGGATGGTGGGGAAGGTGTGACACCTTGAAGACCCCTAGTGTGCATTTTTTCTGATGCAATGTGATTGGCTTGGCTAGGAGGAGTGATAGAAACTGACCCCCCTATTGTGGCATAGAATTTTATGCAATACCAATGTCCTGATGGGGTAAAATGAGTGAACCATCTATGCGGAGCTCATTTTGTTCTATCATCTCTTCGACTAGATTCTTGAATGAGTAGCAATTTTGGATGTCATGCCCATTCATACGATGATAGGTACAATAGAGGCTTTCATTGTTTGACCTAGGTTTAGGTTTTCTCAGTTTTATTTCTGGTAATGTGATTGCATGTGCCTCATATAGTTTTTGAAATAGGGCTAAAGTAGTCATCAAAAATCTGATGTACTGGTGAGGTAGCTTGTCAGGCTTACAAGGCTGTGGTTGACCTTGGGGTTGTAGATGGGATGATGTGGCCTGAATTATGGTAGGCTTAGGTGAAGTGGGTGAACCATCTATGGGTGAAGCCTCCTTATCAATAAGGTCTTGGACTACATTTTTAAATGCATAACAATTGTTAATGTCATGGCCCTCTATTCGATGATAAAGGTAAAAGTGATCTTCCCTATAACCCTTAGGCTTAATCCTATTTGGGTCTAATGGGTATATGTTAGGTAAGGTAATTACCTTCGCTTCTTGCAGATTTTGAAAAATGGTTAACATGGGCTCGGATAATGGAGTCCAAGTACGAGGTTGGCATTTTAAGCGAGGTGGATGTGGTAGATCAGTTTGATGAGGTGGTTGGGTTGTATGTATCTTAGTCACCTGCTTAGGTTGCTCTTCTTGATTTTCTGGCGTAGGTAATGACTCATCAACTATGCCTACTTGTTGATCCTTAGTAGTGAGAGGATTATCTATTTGAAGTTGATTCTTCTCAAGCATGTCTTGTACTATATTTTTGAAAGCGTAGCATGCTTGTATATCATGACCATTTTGTCTATGATATAAATAGTATAAATCCTCTTTATGTACTTTGTGGTTTGGATCTGAGGGGTGAATCTCAGGTAAAGTAATGGTCTTTACCTCATATAATCGATTGAATATTGATGCCAAAGATTCGGACAATGGCATGTAAATGTGAGGTGGATGGTGTTGTTGATTTAGCATCCAATTTTTTAGGGGTCCATTTTGTGTTTGTGGAGGAGATGGTTTAGCCATGGGTGTGATTTGTTGTTGGAGCTCCATGTTTGTGAGTTGATGCATGATTTGCTACAAAGCATCATTTTGGTGACCCATTTGTGTCTCAACTTTGGCTAGATGATCTAGAATGTGTTGTAAGACTAATGGGGATGATGATTGAATAGTTGTTGATGGATTTGGATGGCAATTGCTAGATGATGTAGGTGAATTGAGTGTAGGTGCCAGAAGATCCTTAGGTAGATGTGAATCACATGTCTCTATTATCTGAGGAGATATGGATGTTGTAATGATCCTATTTAGTGGGTATGTCCACATGCTCTTATTTTTGACTTAATTCATGCTCTTGTTCCACCTTGGAGTGCTCAACTATGATAGCTTGATTACCCCCATTTTGGTGTAAAGGATACACCTATTCTTGCTCTTGTGAAGATGTTGGGTGAAATGAGCTAGGTGTGACTAGTTTTGGTGGTGGTAGCACTTTTGATGTAGAGGGAATGTTAGATGGAGCTACCAGTTGTGTGGATTGATTTAGAGAAACCTGGTTCCCTATCATAACATTGACCATTCCCACAAACTCATGAGAAGATGTATTGGCATTTGGACAAGTCATGGATGTCTCATCAACTTGTCTAGGGTGATCTACTTGTCCCCCATGTTTAGGTAAAGAATCAAGGATGGAATCGATGGGTGGTGACTTGACAAGAGGTCAACCTAAATCCTTGATTGACTCAATGATAGGTATAAATGTAATATTTTGTACTATGTATTCATCGAGTTTAGTATTGGTCAAGTGAACTATGACCTACGATGTGGTGGATGAAGATGGTATGATATGATCTGATTCATCCATAATAACAATGGGTTCTTCCTTTTTGGTAGGAGTGGGTATGTCCTCTACTGACATGTTTGAGATGGCTATGGGAATCTTTATGGTTGGCTTTGTCAACTTATCCTTGCTTGGAGAAATCAAGGATGAAGGAGGAGTAGCAAGAGAAATCAATGGTAATGGCGGTGGTGGAGGTAGTTCCATGACTAACCATGGGGTTGAATCTAGACTCTGGATAAGATCATTGGGTTTAGTGTCCAGGTGCATGGGTGATAGAGTAGGCTCCTACGGATGATCAACCTTATTGTAATACTTGAAAGGGTCTGGGTTAGCATGAACCACATGGACCTTACCTTCATGTATGTATTTGAGGTGTTGATGAACTATGGATGGGATGCACTCCATGGCTCTCATCCATGGCCTTCCAAGTAGTATGTTGTACTATCTTGCACCCTCCAAGATGTAGCACAATGTAGGTATAGTCTTCTACCCAACCTGAATAGGGAGGACTATCGTGCCAACCGTGGGAGATACAACATCATTAAATGCTTGTAGGGTGAATGTGGATGTTGTAATGTGTGAAGGTAAAATGTTGAGATGCTTCAATGTGGTTGTGGTAATAATGTTTATTATGGAGCCTATGTCAATAAAAATCCACTTATAGGGGATCCTATTGATGCATGCTATGATGTGCAAAGGAGGGTCAGGTATATTTATGGGCACGGGTTTGATCTCGTGATCCTAAAAGGTTATAATAGGATCTTTGTACATTTGTATATGTCCCACAAATTTGGTGAAAGCATCAAGATCATGGGGTTGTAATTCAATTGAACTCAAAATCTTCATGAGAGTTTCTCGATGTTTGGGGGATTGTTGTATTAACTCGCTCATGGTCATGTTGGTTGATGGTGTATGTGAACTTCACATAGGCCTACTTTTGATTATGACCATCGGTTGAGTTGGTGGGCTTTGGATGGGAGTTCGGGGCAATGAAGGCCATGATATAGAGGGAATGTGGACTTCTCTACTAGGCCCCTCGATAGATCGGTTATGTTTGGTTGTGGTCTGGTATCAACATTGGCTAACAAAATCATCCACTTGATCATGTGGATAACCCATTGATGTTCCCTTGGTAGAGGTACCTTGGTGGTTTGATCCTCTATGTGAGGATTAGGCTTCGTGATGACTATTAGGGCATCGTGTAGGAATGAGGAGATCCTCAAGACTATATCGGAGGCGTTTAGGACCTCCTTGTAATTTTTTCACTTTATCATCTCATGGTTGAGCTTGACTATGCATAGTTATCATTATGTGTTGATTAAGCAAACAATAAAGGAAACAAACAAAGTATACAAAATGATTATCTCATTTAAAAATTTCTTTGTGAGTCCTAAACTGTTTGGTGTGTTTTGATTTGTTGTTGCTTTTTGCTTTCTTGTTCATGTTTTTGCTTTCATTGATGATATTACTCGGTTTAAGGGTTTTCACCTGTATACTCTCACACATAGACTTGGTGATGAAATCCAAGCTATGAAACCCACCAAAGTTTGGTGATGAAGTCCAAACTCGATGAGGGAGTCCAGGTCCTACCAGTCCTCACTATGATAGATCTTGGACTGGCCTTGGCCAAAATAGGGTGTGAAATAACCACAAACAAGCCAACAAGGTGGTGATGAAGGCCATCGTCATTGGTCTTGATCAATGGTTGGGTGTGAATTCCAACTCGTTGATGTTTAATATGATGCATGGTGTGTGTGGGTTCATTTTATTTTATGCAAAATATAAATGCAAACATAGAGCAATCAATGACTTTTTGCTAATGCATAAAATAACGTTTAATTTTTTATATTCCTAAGTAAAAATATTTTAGTTTCAAAAATCTAAAATTGCAAACCCTAATATGATGTCAGCCTTTGCATAGGTAGCAAGCACACAATCCACACAATAAGCAAATAGAGGTCATCTCTGTGTAAGATGGTCTACAATAGAGGCCATCTGACATAGAGGTGATCAAAAATAGGGGCCACTTGACCCAACAATGACTAGCAATAGAGGCCACTTGACCCAAGGGCGGTCACAAGTAGAATGTTTTAAATTTAAAAATTCTTCTATATTTTCCAATTAAACATGAAATTTTAACTTTCTCTATGAAAAGCAAGAAAATTAGGTATAGAAAAACTCATAGGTGAAGCCTACATCCGATGAAGGTGTTGCTTCTCTGATTTTGTGATTTTGCTTTGAGGCCATCATGGGACAAAGCAACAAGATCTGCTGGCCATCATAGGATATGATGGCTATGACTACTGACCATTCCTGCCTAGGATGGTGGTACCTGCAATTCAAGAAAATCAAGAAAATAGGTAATTAGTGATAGATTTTGTGAAATGTGGAAAGAGTCCCACATCATGATCACCACTGTAGTATGCAAAAATTATACACCTATGCAATTATATGAAATCAAATTGAATAACATAATCATGTAACCATCAAAGGAAAGATAAGAAATAAAGAAATGGTGCCCTTCTCATTAATATTGAAATTATCCTTCACAAGGTGGTTACAAAGATATCCCTCTTAGGGATTTAATACCAATTTGATACAATTTACAATAAAGAACCAATGGTAGGTGTATCTTGTAGAATCTTTGCACCCTCAAAACTAACTTGGGGAGGGGTTTCTTGTGACCTCTGCAATATGAGATAAAGATTGATGAATATTTATGTTGAATAGCTCCTACCAAGATCTAAAATCTGCACACAAGAACACTCACAAGACATTAATAGCAAATGAGGAACCTCTCATGATGAGGTCCATATCCATGATAAGAAAATGAAAAGAAATGCTGAAAATGATAAACATATGCATGAAAACTGAACTAAACTATGTTAGAAAATAAATGGAATGCTGCTAAATCTACTATAACTAAGAAAAATAGTAAAAATAGATGTCATCGAGAGGTCATTCTAGGGTAGAGCGATCTGGCCTGCTGATCATCCTAGGGTAGGACGACGGTGCCTGCAAGCCACTTCGAGGTGAGGTGGTTGCTGAACAATGAAGGAATTATTTGTGATCGATATAAAAGATGCCAGGATTAGTCTATAAAATTGATTGTTCAAGGGTCGTGCACTTTGAAGCACAATTAAATTATAAAAATTGGCACAAAATCGAGACGTTTGATGGTGAAAGAGTGTTGAATTTGGTCTTCAAACTCCAAGGGACTCCATTGTTGCAATTGAGAGCTCCATGATTGAAATCCAATAGCACTTCATTGCTTATGAGAGGATAATATCTCTAGTAAACAAACTGGCAGCACTTCGTTATCATCCAATTGCTATAATTTTCATGAAGGCAAGGCATCTTCTTATAGATTTCCAAAATGGGAATCTTGGCTTGTAGGAGAAGCCAAGAATCAAGAAATGGTTAGGATCTAGGAAGACCAAATACCAATTCTAGAACCTTCTCACACTTGACAATTAATGCTTAGTTGTCTTGTAATTGATTTTGGTTTGGCTTGGGAGACTAAGTTTGTTACAAGCACTGTCATCCCAGGGTAAAGTGGTCATGATTGCTGGCCATCATAGGGTAAGGTGACCTCTGGAGGCCACTCCTGGGTATGATGGTCCAGACTATAAAAGGTAAGTTTCCTCTTGTTTGAGTGGTAAAAACCATTGTTAAGCCTTGAGGATGCCCAAGGTGGGTCATATGGCCTGAAAAGGTGTCCATATAGGTAGTCTTCTCAAAATGACATGTTTTAGGTGTCTACATTAACATTCTCAAGTATTAATGATTCTAAGATTATTAATACTCCTTAAATTAATTTGTTCTATGCTTACCACACACAAGCATATATGCCATTCAACAAATAATATTACACACCATTGTTTTATCCTTAAGTAGGTGGCTATTTTTATTTAAGATAGTCTATTGCTACCACCAACCTAATAAGGAGACTCATTGCACAAGCAACTTCCTAACCTAATGGTGTGAACATATAATAGACACAAAAGCAATGCACCTATATGAGGGGTGTTTGATTATCTGGAGCTATCGATGAATGATTCATCACCATAATTTCCTCAAAGTTTCTCTCAATTTAGGTGGTTTCCCTTTTTTTATACATCGATGAGAGTACCTGGTATTGCAATCACAAAAGCATCAACAAAGACATATTCCAATAAAATTCAATCATCTAGTACAGCTACCATATTTATTGACATCACAAAATAAAGTTATGCATAAAATCTCAATGTAACCATACATAAGAATAATTCCTACAAAGGAGGGGTGTTACATACTCCTCCCTTGAGCTAAACAAAGTCCTCTATGTTTTTATATAAAATAAAATTGTATATATAGATTTTATTCAAATAAAAATGGGAATTGCTTTCTCATTTTTTCAACATCTTTCCAAGTTGAACATTTTTCATAATACTAGTCCCATTGAACTTTATATTATTCTAGGGTTTATTTTCTCAACCTTTTGAAATGAAATCTTAGAATATTTACTGGTCTCACCTCAATGGATGAGGGATCTACCATCTAAAATTTAGAAACATTCTAAATATTATTAGGACCAATAATATATTTTTTTCTAAGTAGGGATATGTGGAAAGTATCATGGATCTTTGATAGGTTGGGTGGCAAGATGAGCCTATAGGCTACTGGACTAATCAAATCAATGATCTCAAATGTCCCAACATAGCGAGGATCCAACTTGGTTGACTTGATGGTACTTTTAATGGATCTCACTCTTAAGAAAAATATATCCCCCAGAAATAATTATCTTGGTGATCTTTTTAGATCAATATAGCTCTTTTGATGATCAACTACTTCCTTCAGCCTAAGCCATATCATTTTGAGCTGCCCCTCCATATATTTTACAATGCATGATCCAATCACTACTCAATACTCTATATTATCCCATGATAGAGATGTTCTACATATCCTACCATACAAGGCTTCAAATGGGGCCATTCCAAAAGATGCATGATAACCATTATTGTATGCAAATTTTACAAGATGAAAAAAATCCTCCCACTTGGACTTTTGGTCCATGCAATACATGTGAAGCATATCCTCTAAAACTTGGTTTACCCTCTCGATTTGACCATCTATTTTTGGATGATATGCAAAACTAATATTTAGCTTAGTTCCCACTGTACGATGAAGAGCCTACCATAATTCAAAGGTAAACTTGGAATACCTATCTAATATGATCACATCAGGAAACCCATGTAACCTAAAATTTTCTTTAGCAAATTTATTTTCTACAAATAGTGCATCATCCTTGATGTTCCTTGGTATGAAGTGTGCAAAATTAGTCAACTTATCAACCACTACTAGAATTGCATAATTTGGTACCTTATTTTAGGTAACACTGTAATAAAATCCATAGATATCACCTTCCATTTCTATGTAGGCACATCATGCACATATAGTTTTCCTATCGGGTGACAATGTTCTACAATCACTTTATAGCACTCTAAACATTTGGCAATCAATATGGTGATATCTCGCTTTATTCACCCAATAAAAGGTCTTCTTCATGTTTTCCCTCATTTTTTCCCCTCTTGGATGGTCAAAATAAGGAGAATTATGTGATTCTTGCATAATCATTCTCCTTAAGTCACTAGTTTTGGGTATAACTACCCTATCCTTGAAGCATAAAATTCCATATTTTATGTTGAAATCCTTACTCTCTTAAGGATTTCTCTTGGTTTTATCCCAAATATCAAGGTAACACTAGCCCTATATGACTTCGGGTTAGTGTTTTTATGTGCCTTCTCCTACTCAAGGCATCCACAACCTTATTTTCTTTTCCTTTGATATACTCAATACCAAAGTTATATTCTTCTAAGAATTCTATCCATATTCTCTGTATTGCATTCAACATAGGTTGGGTAAAAATATACCTTAGACTTTGATGGTATGTTCTTAGCTCAAATGGTTTACCTAATAAATAATATCTCCAGACCTTTAGGGCATGCACAACTTCTACCAATTCTAGGTCATGCATAGCATAATTTACCTCATGCTTCTTGAGTTTTCTAGACTCATAGGCTACTGTAGCCTCTTCTTGAGACAATACTCCACCCAAAACTTCTAAGGAAGCATCTGTACATATGGTAAAATTCCCAAGAGGATCTAGTATTTTGAGAATCAATGTGATTAACTTATTTTTTAGAGCCTCAAATGTGGCCTCACACTTATCCTTTGATTTGAAATCTTTCCCTTTTCTCTAGATATTGGTGATTGAATAGGCAACCTTAGAGTAATCTTTCATAAAATGCTTATAATAACTAGTAAGTCCCATAAAAATCCTAACTTCTAACACATTTTTTGGTGTAGGCCAACTTAATATAGCCTCAATTTTCTTTGGGTCCACAGTAATACCTTCATCGAGATGATGTGTCCCAAATACTACACTTGTGAGGTATAAAACTCACACTTGGATAACTTTATATATAGTTTATTTTTTCCTTAGCATCTCTAATACTATTCTCCAATAATGGTCATGTTCTTATTTGATGCATGAATATATCAAGACATCATATAATAATACCAAGAAAAACTAGTCTAGATACTTTTAAAACACATTGTTCATCAAATTCATAAAGGTTATTGGTGCATTCGTTAGCCAAAACGACAATACTATGAAATTATAGTGTCTATGTTAGGTATTAAATTTTGTCTTGTGAGTATCATCTTCTTAAATTTATACCGATGATATCTAGACCTTAAATCTATTTATGAAAATATAGTAGCATCCTTAAGCTAATCAAAGAGGTCATCAATCCTTGGTAAAGGATACTTATTTTTAATGGTTACCTTACTCAACATTCTATAATATATAAAAAACCTCAATAAACCATTATTGTTTTAACAAATAATATTAGAGCATCCCAAGGTGAAACACTAGGTTTGATCAGACCCTTTTCTAGCAAATCTTGAAGTTGCACTTTTAGTTCCTCTAGCTTAATTGGGGTTATTTTATATGGTGTCCTTCAAAAAGGTTCAACCCCTGATTTTAAATCAATAGTGAAGTCAAATTCCTATCAAGGGGGTAGTCCTAGAAATTTTTTAGGGAATACATCTCAAAATTCATGAAGAATTGGATGTTTCTTAAATACTTTTCATCCCCCTTTTCTCTAGTCTTTCCATTGATCTTCACTACATACGAAATACCAAATATTTTAATGGATTTATTTAGCTACAAGTATGATAACAAATGGGGTTGAAAAGACCCTTGCCTAACTTGAAATCTTACTCTCCTTTTGTCCTTACATCCACCTTTCTAGAAAATTGATTAAGGCCCCATGAGCCTTTAACTAGTCTATCCCTAGGATAACATCAAAAGCATGGAGTGGTGCTACATACAAGTACCACATGGTGGATCCATTGGGTAATGTTATATTAGTTGTAGATAAACATTGATCCACTAAGTAGGTTTATCCAAAACCATACTCAACTTTCCACCCTTGTGCCAAAAATCTAGGTCTTTCTAGCATATCCCTGATAATACTAGTGGAAATAAAACTATTTGTAGCTCCACTATCTATTAAAATTTTAACATCCTTGTCAAACAACTTACCATTAAGTAGCATCAATGTTGCTTGTCCATTCAAGTTTTGTTTTCTGATAGCAACATATATTTGGTGTGACTGCTCCTCTACTTTATATCTTGACTCTATGGGACACTTCTTAACACAATGAGGATGCCCACATATGTTGCAATGTATCCTAGGTGCTTGTGACATATCCTACCTTTTACCCCTATTTATTATTTTTGTTTTGACTCATTTTGATTTGGAGGATGGGGATTGGAACTATCTTTTTTCTATTTTGTCCTTGATTTCCATTGTTCTTGTTACTGAATTTTAGGTTTCCTTTGTTTCTCTTGTTTTGTTCCTTAACCCATTTCATAAATCCTGAATTATTTATTTTCTTAAGCTTATATTTCCTTGTCTTTATCAACCTTGAAGAAAGATTTAATTTTTAGTCTAGATATTAGTCTCTTCTTGCCTGGCCAAGTCATAAGCTTCTTGCAAATTTTTAGGTTTGAGTAGATTAATTATTTTCCTAATATTAGGGTCTACCTCTAAGATGAAATTATGCACCTTTAGATGCTCATTACTCTTGTACTCTAGAACATACTTCAAAAGTTTCACATATCTATAAAAATACACCTCTATCGATAGTGATCCTTATTGAAGTGTAGAGAATTCTTCAAACTTCTCTATGTAAAACTAGCAAAAAAGAGATATTTTCTTAAAAGCCTCAAAAAAATCATCCCACTTAAGTTTCATGGCTTGGATCATTTTTTTTTGTATTGATTGTGTCCCACCATTCTAGGGATGAATCTAGAAGATGAAGGGTAGCCCACATAGTCTGAGTCTTAGAGGAGTAACATTTCATGGAAAAGAAGTATTCTAACTCTTTCAACCATGACTCAGCTACATCTCCTCCTTCTTTCCCATTAAATTTGGTTACTTTAATATTCTTAAGATCTCTAGCCAACTCAACCTCTATCTAGGATTTTCCTTCCTAACTTCTTCTAATAGGGTCTTCTTCTTGTCTAGCTTCTATATTTAGAGTATTGGCTTCCTTATTGATTAGGGTTTCTATTAATTTTTGTTGTTGATCCAACCATTCTTGAAGCAAATTCACCATGTGAGAAAGTTATTCTGGTCTTCCCTCAAAACATGTTGTTCCCTAGGTGTCCTTGTTGGGGTTCATTATCCTCTTAAGCATCTTAATTAGAGTCATTGTCTTCACAATTTTCTTGCCAGGGTCCATAGTTTATTCAAATTTTTGCACTGCATTTCCCTCCTATGTAATCATTTTGGTTTTCTTGGATGAAATTCCTTTTAAAATAGGTGCCATATCCTATCCATAAAAAAGAAGTTGGGTAAGTTACAATTTTCCCTCAATTGTACTTATAGTTAGTTAGCTTCATTCTCCTCATGAACTAACATAGATCATTATCACTTAAATAATAATGATCAGGGTCACACTTTCCTTCCTGTAAGGTGCCATTCCCAAAGTAGCACATCAAGTCAAGGCTTATCCTAGGCACACTGCATGGAAGCTTCTATCCCTATGACCTAGACCTCTAATACCAACTGTAACAAACCAAAACTACCAACTCATTTTTTTATTATTGAAAATGCAAATATTCTCAAATAAGATCCAACATTTATTTCTTCAACATTCAAGGTTTCACCACATTTGAGTTCCAAGTCACTTTAGATGACACTCAATGGATAGGAGTGGCCAAATCCCATGTTTTCTGGGGTTCACCTTACTAAACATACTCATTTAGAAGAATACCAAAAGTGGTCCCCCCACCTTTCCCATACCCTCACCGACATAAGAAAATGTGATCCCGAGTGTAGGGATTATCCTTTAATGCCCATAACACTTAAATAGGAATGTTTATTCCCTAACCTTAACCTAAGTCCATCTAGGTAAGTTAATCAGACATAAAGCCTTGGTGCTTAGCTACCACACCTCCATAGGCTAACTAAGGTCATTACCCCTCAATTGGTAATGAATATGATCTCCTAAACCTACACATTCAAGGTACCACCATTGTTATCTTGCGATTGATTTTGATTATCTTCTAGACAAGGGGACACCTGATCCTCTCTATTTATGGTGTATCAATTCACAAGTATCTAGCTATTGCATTCTCGTAACTCCTTCCATACTTATGAGCACCTAGCTATTGCATTCTCACAACTCCTTCTAGGACTCACTTCCACCTAGTTATTGCATTCTCACAAATCCTCCCAGGATTGGGACTTAGGTCCTAAAAGAAGGTCTAGATTCAACCCAAGAACTTCTTTCTACCCAAGGAGCAAAATTAATTTTCTCTAAGTAAATCAAAAGCTTTGAAACTCAATAACATTTAAGCTATAGCATCATGAGAATGAAATCATAAGTGTCTCAATTTTAACATAAGCTTCATCTAAGCTAACACATTTATAATAATCCACATGCTATATTTGGACTATTAAAGAGATCTCATAAAGAAACATTTCAATAGATTGCTCAAAACAGATAATCATAATGCTATCAAAATTCCACTTAGATTTCATTAACATTAATCACAAGATCATATGTTTATAGTGACAATAAAATCAATGAGCATGAGGACCACATAATTTCTAATTAATATTTTGCTATTGCTAAAAAATAAACTATTCCCATAATACAAACTACTATTCTTGAAGTAATAGTTGAAGTATTTCTTTCTAAAAATTACAAAGCAAATTCTCATTTGCATAACCATTTCTCAATCCAAGATACAACCATGTCATTCCGTCCTAAATGTCCTTTGTACCACCTTCCTCTGACAACCTTAATGAAATAAATTACCCCTAACTTGAGGATTTCTTAGGGATCAGGACAACTCCAAATGCAATGTTATTTAATCATGCTTTTAATACTATGCAAGAAGCCATGCTTAATGCATGACAACAAACCAATTAAGAGAGAATCCCATACTTATCTCTATAATGGTCCCATTTACCTACTCAAGTCTTAGGAACACATTATATATATATATATATATATATATATATATATATATATTTCAAACCCAACATTGTGACATGCCCAATAGATGCATGCATACAACTAAATCTACTAGGAGAGAATCCCATACTTCTCTCTATAATGGCCCCTTTACCAACTCAAGTCTTAAGAGTCCATTATATAATTTAAATCTTTACAAAGCATACACTCAATCTAAATCAATCAAGAAATATAAAGATACTAACTTCCTTCATCATAGCAAAGCAATACTTTTACTTTATTTAATAATCAATGCATAAATATTGATCTCAAACATTTATAAATAAAATACAAGCATTCATCTAATCTATCAAGTACTTGCAAAATAACTAGCTTTCTTTATCATAACAAAGCAATACACTTTCTTTTCTTTAATAGGAAAAGCATAAATCTTGATCTCAAGCCTTTATAAATAAAATACAAGCATTCATCTAAACTATCAACACTTGCAAAAGAACTAACTTTCTTTAATGTGACTACAACATTATTGTTTCTTTAATATGAGTACCCTATGTAATCATAACCCTTGTGGTTATTAAATAAATAATATAACAAGCTTCTAAATTAAATTCTCACTATCCATTGGTTAAAGAGATAATGACTTCTAAAGAATATAAACTTATTTCTCTAATATCTTAACTTATCATAAATAAAAATATTTTCTCCATAAAAGATACCCATGCCCTAAAAAGTTATCAACCTTCAGGTGAGGAAGATAAAAACATTAAAGGAACCGTGATGGTAAAACCAAAAAAGAGATACGTGTTCCAACTCAGTTCTAAAATGGCAATAACAAGAAGCATTTCCTATAGGCTACTAAGATGTCAAGGCACTATCCTAGAGAAGGTTTAACCAACCCTCCCAAAGAAAAACATAAAATATTTGAGATGATCTTCTACATATATTGAAACCAAAAGAGATCAAGGTTTAATCCAACAAGTTAAACCCAACCAATCAAGCCAATTGACATCCACAATGAAAGACTAACCATACAATATACAGAAGGTAAGATAACAATATGATTCATCTAATCTAAGACATCTAGGCTATCAATAAAATGAGATCCAACATGCTACCATACAAGCTAATCTACTAGACGACTCTACAATACCATTGCACAACACAACAAGAAGGTATTCGATGAAATAAATCGAGCCAACAAAAGATAAACCATAACACTTTCATGTTTTCAAAGCCAAAAGAGACTCACCCAAATCCCACAATCCAACAAAAGAACAAATTAAAATACTTTCATGCTCAAAATAACAAAGGTGACTCAACAAAATAAAACAAGCCAACAAAATAGCAATCTACAACACTAACAAGTTAACAAAGCAAAAATGAGATACAAAGACTTAGAGTTAACATTGCACTTCATTCCTAAAGATAATCAAAACTACCTTTATAAGCTATCATGATGTCTCTTACTCCATATTTGTGCTCTAGAGCCCTTGTTATCTCTAGCCGTAGAACACTCCCCAAAAGAAAAAACAACAAACACTCATTTCACCTTCATTCAAAAAGGCTTGGGAATGGCCTTCTTGCATGGCCAAGGTAACGTATGCATGATTCTTAAGAAAATATTCATTAATTGCCACCTTTTCTTTCCTCAAAAGTAGGGCACCCACCCAAGCATAATGAACCATAATAATTACTTAAATATTTCCTTAATTAAATTTATTGCCACTTTTATTAATATCAATGGTTAATATTAATTATTAACCTTGATATTAACATTCTCAAGTATTAATTATTCTAAGATTATTAATACTCCTTAAATTAATTGGTTCTATGCTTACCACACACAAGCATATATGCCATTCAACAAATAATATTACACACCATTGTTTTATCCTTAAGTAGGTGGTTATTTTTATTTAATATAGTCTATTGCTACCACCAACCTAATAAGGAGACTCATTGCACAAGAAACTTCCTAGTATAATGGTGTGAACATATAATAGACACAAAAGCAATGCACCCATATGAGGGGTGTTTGGTTACCCATATTTGTTGATGAATGAGTCATCACCATCATTTCGTCAATTTTCTCTCAATTTAGGTGGTTGCCCTTTTTCAACCCATTGATGAGCGTACCTGGTCCTACAATCACAAAAGTATCAACAATACCATATTCTAGTAAAATTTTATAATCTAGTGCAACTACCATATTTATTGACATCACAAAATGGATTTATGCATTAAACCTCCATGCAAACATACATAATAATAAGTTCTACAAAGGAGGGTTGTTATAAACATGGTTTTATGAGAAACTTAATATGAATCAATTACTAAATCAAGAACTTGAAGATATTTGGGATACCACAAAAAATCAAAGGTATAAACTTGCCAAAATAATACAATTTCAATAACATTAAAGCACATAGTTTCAAGAACATAATATAAATCTAATGAGCAACCAATTTAATTGTCGAATCAATAACTTAAAGGAGATTTGGGCTAACATAAATAATTTGAGCTATCAAATTACTAGCATAATGCACTCACATTAACTTTAAAGTGCTATTTCAGGGACACCGCATGAAGCTAAATAAATTTTGTAGTTAAACAACTCTTGAGATTACAAAATAATCAAAGCATCAACTTGCTACAATAATATAATAGACTGAAAAACAACTAAATATTTGGTATCAAAAGCAAATATCTCTCTACTTCCATAACCGTGGAGACATTGAAGTGTTAAAGCAATAATCTAAATAAACTCTATTCAATTTAACAATTCAAAATTCAAGATCTTTTGATACATGGGATTGTACTTCTATGCTTGCACAATGCAAAAAAAGTAAATTCTCAAAAGTTTTTTCTCAAGGGATAGTTTTAATGTGATGCATATTTTCAATATAAAACTTAAAAATTTATATGTGTATCCAACCATATTTCTTAAATTTTTTAAAAAGTCTTTATGAGTATTATGTTAAAAACAAAAGCAAATTTTCACAAGGAAGAAAATTTGTTTAAAATTTTAGTGGATGCTCATTTAAATCAACCTTTCAAATCTAATCCATACTACTATTAAATATTTTCTCTAAGTATATAAAATATCCACACTCTCAATCTTAAGAATGAAAAATTAGGTTTTCAAGTGAGAAACGACATACACCACAATATTAAAAAATTTCACATTTGATTCCTAAATTGGACTACCTCAAATATTGCAGGTAAAGTGGCAATCATATATAAATTTTTACCAACACAAGGTTATATTTGAACTAAGCACGAAAATAACTCAATACAATATTAAAACTTAAGAATAAACAAAACATTCTAGAGAATCCAAAGTATTCTATATTCATTTTTTCTTAGACAAAAATTTTAGGTAGTCATGATAGGTGGAAGCACATTTAACTATTTCTACAACATGATGAATGTAGATTCATTGTGATGAACTTTGCATTGATGTCGTAATTGCGTATTGAAAATAAAAAATCAAGAAAGAAGAGGTTTCTAGTTGTAACTAACTTACAACTACTCAAAAGTGTAAACATGATTTCGCAATTTTCCCTTTTATTATATCAATGCTCAATCAAAGTACAAACAAAATATCTTGAAACTATTCAAACTTGACATGTGAAAGAGACTTTGTGAAAAATATCTACACATTGATCTACAATAGGATAAAATTGAAGTTGTATGTTATTATCCTAAACATATTCATGAATTATGTGGCACTGAATCTCAATGTGCTTTGTGCACTCATGGAACACCTAGATTGCAAACAAGCTTCAAAACTCCTTGATTTTCATAGTTAAGGATTGTTTATTTCTTCTATGAAATACCCATCCCTAACAATATGTGATATAACCATATATTGTAGATAACTCCTTTTGTAGTGTGATATATAACCTTGATAGAAGATAAAACAATAACATGTTACTTCTTACTTCCCCAAGAAATCAAACCAAATCCTATAAATAATACATATCCAAATATGGATATCTTGTCATCAATGAATTCTAGATAGTTTGTATCTATGAAACCTATAAAAAATATCTGATCATTCTTCTTGCACTCTAGACCATACTAAGTCATAATATGGATATACTTGAAAACATACTTTGCTATTTGTCAATGAAATATTCTTGGTTCTTGCATGACTCATTAAAGATAGTTGGCAACATAGTTTATATCTCATATGGTATACATCACATAAACAATATACCTAATTAAATGATGATAGGGAGTTATATTTACCTATGGGAATGGATTTTTAAGTATAGCTACAACCCTATATCCATTAGGGTAGGCATGCGATTGCAATTTATCATCCAAAATTTCTCAAGCATTGTCTTGGCAAACTTCATTTATGACATAAAAATATGATTCTTTGTTTGCCACACCTCCAAGGTAAAATAATAATGTATAAGATCAAGACCTATCATGTCAAATGACTTTTTTAAATCTCTCATGGTCCTTTTAATCAAATTCTATGAACTTCCAATGATGACCAAGTTATCATCATGCACAATTATGATCACAACCTTTTATCCTTATCATTTGAAGTATAAGTTCAGATCATAAGGACTGTGATGAAATCAATGTCATATAATATTCTCATCGATATTCATATATCAGGTAATAGGATTTTGCTTTAACCCATAAAGGGACTTGATGAACCTACATACCATCCTATTCTATCTAGGTATGATAAATCCCTCTAACTGAATCATATATACTTCTTCAATGAGACCACCACTAAGGAATGCATTCTTTACATTAATATGATGCAATTTCCATCCAAATTGAGCTACCATTATGGATACCATCCAAATGGTCTTAATATCTAATATTGGAGTGAAGGTTTTATTGTAGTTGATGCCTTCCTTCCATGCATAGCCCTTCACAACAAGATTTACCTTATACTTATCAATTCTCCAATCTATTTTGTATTTCATATTGAATACCCACTTACAACGAATATGTTTATTTATAGGTGGAATACCAATAAGTTTCCATGTATTATTCTTCTTTAAAGCTTGATGTTCGACATCCATGACATCCTTCCTCTATTTTGATGTAAGATATTTTTGAACCATTGTTGGTTCAAACTTTGCATAAATATGATCATAAGGACTAAGTTGACATCATTACAAACATTTCTATGAGTTCTAAACCTATAGTTGATGTGTTTGGGACACCATCTAAGTTTATATCATAAACTGTATTGAGAAACCACTTGGCCCTGCAAGTAGTACTCAAAGAAGATGGTTTGGATGGTCCTAGTTATTCATCTTAATTAGGACCATGTCCACCACCACCACCATCAAACTATTCATCCTATATTTCATTGGCTTTATCATCATAAATAAGAACAAATGATTCATTTAAAACACATGGATTACAAGAACTATACTTGTTATTTTCATTAAACATGACATCATGACTAATATATAATTTCTTATTGTTTATATACATAAATTGATACGTCTTCAACTTGTTAACATATCCAATGCAAATATATCTCTTGGATTTGTCATCCAATTTCATCCACTTCTTTTTTGAAATATGAATAAATGTTGTGCATCCAAGCACTCAAATATGTGAGACTATTGGCTTAATACTCATTTATGTTTCATTAGGTTTGACACCATTCAATGTAGTTGTGGTCAAGATATAAAAACCATTCCTTTTGGCCTATCATATACTAGTAGCCCTCGAATCAACATACTAAACTAGTTTATATTTTATGACTACATCAGGATGTTAATATTAATAACAATGTATTCTCCTCTTTAAAAATTGGTATCCTATATTACATTGCAATTTTTCATTGAGGTTCATTTTGCCTATGATATTGAGGACCCTTTTGCCTACCTCCTAATGTGTACTTCTTGTTCTTACTATAATAACCTTAAGGAAAATATTTTTCTTACACTTATTAAGTACATGCCCTACTTTTGCATAAATATAGAATGTGATATTAAAATATGAGTTCACTTGTACTTGTTTTTGTGATTGATTATGACCTTTTTATTTTTATTGTTGTAGGTGCTTTTTGGGGTCTGCCACGTTTCTTCAAATGTATATGATTATTTTATTTTTGATGCATGACTAGTGCACATTCATATCATTCATTTTTCATATATTGACTATTCCTATTGAAATAAATTCATGAGAGTCTCAAAAATTATACTCTAATTAGTTACATTCAAGTTTTTCACCAAAACACTAGATGCAGGTGGTAATTCTTGTAATACAATCATGATAAACACATCATAACTCATTGATTTACCTAACACTTGAATAAAAGATTATGAATCAACAATTATCCATAAAAAAATCTCCAATTTGTCATCTCTCTTCATCTTCAAACAATGTAGTTGACTCTAAAAGTGTAGAATCTGATTCCAATTTTGCAATTCAAACATCATGTAGAGTTTGCCCATGGTTATTGCATAAAGAATGTACAATTGAATCTCATCAAAAATGTCAAATTCCATTGGGGTTTCTTGTCTACTTTGTCAAAATTCCTTTTTTTATCAGGTCAATGGTATGTCTTTGTATGGTACATGAGACAACATCCCATATATCCTCTAAATCAAGGTGTATTTTCAACTTTATTTTCCAATATGAATAGTTTAATCCTTTCAACAACTATAAATTAGAAATATTTGAGGTTTTAATAGTCATACTCTTTAAAAAATTTAAAATTTAAGTTTATTGGATCATGCTCTAAAATATATTTCCAATGAGTATAACCACCCCTATACTTACAAAAAATATAATTTATCTTCAACCCCAAAAAATAATATATTCCACCAAGGAAAAGTATTTAAGGATTGCAACTCAATAACCAATCACCAAACCACTCAAATTCAATTTCTATGTTTCAATACTACAATAGAAAATCAATTTTGGATAATTCTATGGTGCATGTGGATATATCATACTCCTTTATCAAAAACATGTGCCTACTTCACCTCAAGAAACAAGCTTCACACAATTTCCAAATCATTTAGATGTCAAGTGTACCACTCATTTCACTTGATTTAATAAAGGAGGGGTAAATAAAATATAAGGGATCAATGTCACTACCCATATACATGGGATAAAAGGCTCACTTGAAAAGGATTGAAAATCCAACTAACTTCATATTATTTACAAACTCATTATATAGGCACTAATGGCCCAAAATACATAACCAAACCCATCAAATCATGGATTTGATCCAATATGCTTAACCATAAGCTACAAAAGTGCAAGGGAGAATGCACGTAACTTCTAAGTTAAGAGGAAAGGAATAATGCTAACTATAAGATCCATTTTAGCTATCTTGAAGTACACACTTCCTACTTTGAGTTCACACTTACTAACTAACACTCTAAATGACAACTAGAAGATAACTAGTGCCCACAAGTGCATGTGAGAAGGAGACTCACTTACAATTATTAATTTGCAAGAAATAAACTATGCAAACCTAGCTAGGAACTACTAGAGGGGTCATATGAGGGATCAAACATCAATCCTCATCATGCCTCCCCACAATAGAAGCATTGGCCTCCAATGCTTTCAGAAGAGTAGGAAAGTCACGGGACATCTGATGAAAAGAAATCCAATGAGCCTGATGCGGTAGCTGTCCTCGTCGAGCCACAAGATATGAGGTGGTAGACCCCTGGCGAGTCTGTCGAGTCTTTGTGTCATAGACCTGATCGGAATCCAATGGTAACTGAGAATCAGGAACCACGTCCACAGGATGATTGATAGCTGGTGCTGTCTCCAATGTAGAGTCAAAGTACAACTTCAAAAGATCTACATTGATGACGTCATGAATTCCCAAGTGTGCGGGAAGATCAAGGCGGAAAGCATTCTCGAACACCTATTGAAGAATAGTATAAGGCCCATAGCGAATCGGTTTGATTTTACTATGAGTCTTATCAATAAAACGCCGCTTGTCAAGATGCAACCAAACTTTGTCACCAACCTGAAATGGATGAGGAATTCGATGTCGATCCATGGCCTTTTTCTACTGTTGCTATGTCTTTTGCAAAATCTCAACCACCTTTGATTGCAGATTGTGCAAGTGTTGAATAAATGAGTGTGCCTTGTCTTGCTCCTTCCGAAGATGTGAAGTGACAGGAGAAGGCAAAGACAAAGGTAACTCATAAGGTGCCAAGGGCTGAAATCCCATACAAACCTCAAAGGGTGAATGACCTGTAGAAGAATGTAGGGCCCTATTGTAGGCATGTTCAATATGAGTGAGACTCAAGTCCCACTTTTCTGGTGAAGCGTGATGATAGATTCGTAAACTTTGCACAAGGGTACGGTTTACCACTTTAGTCTGCCCATCGGACTGCGGATGATAGGCGATGGAAAAGTTAAGGGAAACTCCCAAAATTTTCCACAAAGAATGCCAAAAGTGACCCACAAAGCGTGAATCATGATCCGATATAATGCTGGTAGGTAGACCAAAGGAACGCCAAATGTTGTCAAAGAAAAATTGGGCTAAGTCTGCTGCGGAACTTGTCTTGCGGCATGGAATAAACTTAGCCATCTTATTGAATCTGTCAACCACCACGAACACACAATCATGTTGTCGCACTGTCATAGGAAAACCACTAACCAAATCCATGGAAATGCTTTCCCAAGGATGGGAAGGAATGGGCAAAGGCATGCCTAAGCCAAACTTCCTGTTAGCTGGTTTTGAGCGACAACAAAACTGCACACTGTTTGAGAAATCTCAACACATCCCTCTACATTTTAGGCCAATAGAAAAATCTTTGCAAGTGATGAAGTGTTTTGTGCTTCCCAAAGTGACCACCATAAAGTGTAGAATGAGCTTCCTTAAGAAGTGACACTCTAGGCTCACAAGGAACACAAACCTTGTCCAATTTGTAAATAAGTCCTTCTTTGATGTAGAAATCTTGGAAAGGACGCAAATTGGAAGAAGAAGGCTTACTCACTTGCTCAAATATTTTCCCAAAATCAGGATCCTGTGAATACTGATTAGGCCAAGTCTGAAATCCCAAGTGTGAAGTGGACATAATTGTTAAGGCAAGAGCGGCAGGAGGCCTACTCAAACAATCAGCAACAGTATTACTCTTCCCCTTTTTGTACTTGATCACCAAGTGAAATTGTTGGAGGTAAGAGGCCCACTTCATATGTCTTGATTCTTCAATTTTACTTTGAGATTGTAAAAACTTGAGAGGCATATGATCAGTGTGTACTACTATATATTTTTCCAAAAGATAATGTCTCGAGTACTTGATAGCTTGAACTAATGCATACAACTCCTTGTCATATGTAGAATAGTTCAACTTAGCAGCAAAAAAGTTTCTGAATGATAAGCAACTGGATGACCATTCTGTTTGAGCACAGCTCCTAAGGCAACTTTAGAGGCATCCGTTTCAATCTCAAAAGGTTGAGAGAGGTCGGGTAAAGTTAACACAGGTGCTGTACAAAGTTTCTTTTTGAGTTTCTCAAAGGCAATCTCTTGGCTTTTCTCCCAATGAAATGGAACTTTAGACTTAGTGAGATAATGCAATGGAGCTGCAAGGGTGGAATATTGAGGAATGAACTTGCGATAAAAATTCGCAAGTCCTAGGAAACTCCTTAACTCAGTGAGAGTTGTAGGAGGGGACCACTTAAGTAAAACATCAAATTTGGTGGGATCTACCTGAATTCCACTTTCACTAATCACATAACCAAGGTAAGAAACTGAAGTATTGCCAAAAGAACACTTGGAAGAATTGGCATATAATTGATTCTTCGCAAGAAGATCAAGGGTATGATGGATATGCCTAAGGTGTTCCTCCCAAGTTTTTGAGAATATCAATATATCATCAAGATATATTATTACAAATTTGTCAAGTACATCACGAAATACATCATTCATCAACCTCATGAAGGTTGCAGGAGCATTAGTAAGACCGAAGGGCATGACCAACCATTCAAAGAGGCCCATCTTCGTCTTAAAAGTTGTCTTCCATGTATCCTCAGCTTGGATACGCACTTGATGATATCCACTTTTGAGATCTATTTTTGAAAAGAACTTAGCTCCTTGGAGCTGATCTAATAAATCATCAATGCATGGTAGTGGATATCTATTCTTTATAGAAATTCTGTTCAAAGCACGAAAATCAATGCACAATCTCCAAGTGCCATATTTTTTAAGAACCAACAAAATAGGTGAGGCACAAGCAAAATTACTTTCCTTAATGAAACCCTTAGACAACAAATCTTCTATTTGCCTTTTTATTTCTTCATTTTGCAAAATAGATTGTCTATACATGGGAGCATTAGGTAGTGAAGAACCAGGAATGATTTCAATGTTGTGATTAATTGTGCGAATTGGAGGAAGAGACTTTGGCTCCTGAAATATGTGTGAGTAATTTTGCAATATTTTATCCATTGAAGAGTGTTGCTTTGGAATGGATGTGGATGTAGGAGTGTTTTGAGAGCGAATGAAAATTAGAGCAACATCACCACCTTTTTTAATTACTCTTTTTGTTTGCTTGGAACTTAGAATGATGTTAGGAGTGTTGGTGCTTTTAATGAGAAAGACCTGACCATATTTTTGAAGTGTGTAGGTTCTTTTGAAAGCATCATAAACAACTCTCCTATCATACTGAAAAGGTTGTCCAAGCAAAATCCCACAACAATCCATAGGAGTCACATCACAAGTGACTTGATCTATGAAATGTGGGCCAAGTGCAAATTTTAATGTGCAAGTGTGAGTGATTTCTGAGCCTCTTCCACTATCCTTCCAACCCAAATAATAAGGTTGAGGATGAGGCTCCATAGGTAACTTCAAACGCTCGACAATGGACCTCGCAATTAGATTTTTCTGCGAGCCATTATCCACTATACAATCTGTTGCAAAATTATGGAGCAAATGAGCTCGAGTGATGAACAAAGCATCACGAGCGCCCTCTGATGAACTTACATTTACCAAGGTAACTTCATTGAGCTTACCTCATAATTTCGTGTATACTCTACTTTCTCCTACTGACTCAAGGGGACCTTTGGAAGCATCCTCCTCTTGAGTAGTAATGACTAAACTCTTCTTTTTAAGCTTAAAACAATCAGCTTTTTCATGACCTTTCTTCTTACAATAGTTACAAAACTTTTTAGAAGAAGAAGAAGAAGGTTTGGAAGAAGAAGAAGGAGTAGAAGCGGAAGGGGAAGGAGAAGAAGGAGATGGAGAAGAAACATTCTTCTTTTGAGCAAAATTCTTCTTTTGTGAGAAAGAATTATTCCCTTTTGATGAGTTTGCAACCACTTGAGTAGCAAGTGTGCGGAATGCCTGCGAATGCGCCTTAAACTTGTCCTCCGCAAGTTGCGCTTGGTTGAAAACTGAATCCAATGTGTCCATAGAAACAAACATAATTTCCCTGTACAAATGTTCCAACAAACCACTTTGAAATTTGAGAATCAAAGCTTTAATATCTTCCTCCACATTCACAAGTATCTTGTACTCATTGAATTGAAAGATATATTCTTGCACAGTCATATTAGTACCTTGCCGAAATCGAAACCACTTAATGACCAATTCCTTAGAATAATTGGAAGGATAAAAATTGGTCTTAAGACAATCTACAAGCTCATCCCATGAGGTGAGTTCATCATGACCTCTTTTTCTTTCAACAAGTACTTTAGCTAAACCAGAAAGTTTGAGTTTAGCATATGGAACCAGATCATCATCTGAAAGCTGAGTGTAAGAAAACCAAGAACTCATGTCAAGAATCCAACTATTCAAGACTTCAAGGTTTCGGGATCCATCATAAAGTGGCACTTCACAATGAACTCTCAGGCGAGAATCATGAGCAGAAGTTGAAGCATTATGGAGAGAAATATCATTTACCTTCATTGCAAGGTTACCAAGAACTTCTGCCATGGTAGTATCATTAGCCTTATCTGCTAAAGCATTTACAACATGTGCAAGTTCTGCCACTTGGGCAGCCAAGTCAGAAGCCATGTGAGACCGGGTATAAGCCAGAAGTAAAAGGGAAAAGCACTTGAAAAATCAAGGAAAAATTGAAGGTTCCTTGTTACAATGTTGTGCCCTAAAAATTACCCCTAAGGCTAAAAATTTAAAAATTTAAACTAACCTAAGGTTTACAATTTATATTTTATTAATTTAAAAATAACTTAAGTAAAAATTAAATATAATTAATCAAAGATTAATTAATTTTAATTAAGTTATTAAAAATTAAATTAATAAAAATAAAAATTTACATGCAACCTTAGAATAGTAAATTAAAAAAAAATTTACAATTTTACCCGGAGTAAACTGAACTCCACCTGCTTGCATGAATTGCCGAACTTCAGTGGCATGCTTCTCGAGGCACAAATGTTAAGACCATGTGCAGTTTGAAATTTGGGCAGGTTGAGAACCAGGGACCTCCTGTCCCTGGTTGGAAACAACACACGCCTCAGAGGGCCTTGCAGGCCATGCCTTGGCACCGTCAGGTGTCTGGTCTGACACGATAGGGATGCCATGGCATCGCATGCCCTGTGAGCGTGCACGCCACTGTCAGCGACCAGCGTTGGCCATAGGCCCTAACGCTGTCAGACCTGACAGCAGTCAGGTTGACAGCTAACAGGGTGCAGGCGGCCGCACTGGCACTGGCAAGTGACAATGGTGGTCGTAGGCCCGACTGTCATACTTGACAATGGATAGGCCGACCATGCACAGGTCGCAAGTTGCCCTATGGACGCTGTCAGGTGACAGCGATGGTCGCAGGCCTGATTATCATACCTGACAACCATCGAGCCGATCGCGCATAAGTCGCAAGCGATCGCACGGACGCTATCGGGCGACAACGATGGTCGCGAGCTCGACTGTCATCGGGCTAGCGACCACGGCGTAACACGACCGACCTCCCGTCGGCTTGTGTTGGACGTCGACCGACGTCCGTCGATAGCCGACAGGCAAGGTCTATCGACCGACGGACGTCCGGTGGCCGACGTCGACAGGCGACGGTGCTGACTCAGCCGAGCCGCCTGCGCAGGTTAGCCCTCGACGCCTGCTGAGATGGGGCCGAGGGACTGCAAAGGAAAAAAATATATATATATATATATATATATATTTTTACAATAAAATTTTAATTAATATATAAAAATATATATATATCAATTAAAAATTTCAGTTTTCTAACAAAAACTAATTTTTTTTTTTAAATTAACCAGGTGGGTTAATTTAAAAAACATAGAAAACTTGAACTATTACAATTATTAGCAATTATTTGAAGGCAAATTACCTTCAAATTTCTTAAAAATTGCTAATTTCTCTTGCATATCACCAAAAGTCCTTCAGTAGCTCTCCTTTCAAGATCCAGTCGACACACGACCAGCGTTTGAAAGGCAACCAGATCTAAGTCGACACACGACCTAGTTTGATGATGCTCGATCTTCAAGACTCCAAAATGGTAGGAACTTCAGGAACAATAGGCTCCCTAATTCGCATTTCACCGTAGGAGAAATCCAACCCTGCCAAGGGATTTTTGTAAGAAAGAAATCGGGGTAAACTTCTCCTATACTTCTTGAGCATACGGAGAAAGTTGGAACGAGGATTTTGACGCCTAAGGAACTTCCTTCTGCGAATGGTTTTCAAGCTCCCCTTGAGCTTGAACCGAGTCCTCAATGAAAACAAGTTTCTCATAAGAAAAACTAACCTATCTCCTATCCTCTCACCTCACAAGCCCTAGTGTAAACTTGAACTAGGCTCGATACCAATGAAAAGGATTGAAAATCCAACTAACTTCATATTATTTACAAACTCATTATATAGGCACTAATGGCCCAAAATACATAACCAAACCCATCAAATCATGGATTTGATCCAATATGCTTAACCATAAGCTACAAAAGTGCAAGGGAGAATGCACGTAACTTCTAAGTTAAGAGGAAAGGAATAATGCTAACTATAAGATCCATTTTAGCTATCTTGAAGTACACACTTCCTACTTTGAGTTCACACTTACTAACTAACACTCTAAATGACAACTAGAAGATAACTAGTGCCCACAAGTGCATGTGAGAAGGAGACTCACTTACAATTATTAATTTGCAAGAAATAAACTATGCAAACCTAGCTAGGAACTACTAGAGGGGTCATATGAGGGATCAAACATCAATCCTCATCATCACTTTACCTCCAAACAAATAATTCAAATAAAATTCTTCCAACTAAATAGATGGTGCACTCTCTAATCAAATGACATCACACTTTTGAGTCTCTATTGTTGTCTTATGCAAAACATTTTATATAAAATATAAAATAGGTTTTAAAAGTGCTTCAAGTAACTTGTGTTAGTGATCTTCCAAATTCAATAACTCAATATCAATGTATATTAGGGTTTAGATATCTTTTGTGTTATTTGGCTATACCTCTAGCTCCACTTCCAACATGCCACTCACCTTAAGAGGTATATGATTGTGCCACTTTCAATTGCTAATTTTATCCCTTCAATGTATCCTTACTAGTTCTTGAGATGGTTTATATGGACCATAAATGGAATATTAAAAATATTCTTTGGTTGCTTTTCAATCCAAAATATGTTTGTATTAATGTCTTAATCTCACAATTTGCTATTTTGAATGTCCTTCAACAAAAAAAATCAATAGTGCCTCACATATTAAAATAAATTGGGTTTGAACTTAGGTTATATAGGTTGTCATTTCTTCATGCATGCTTAGAAATCAACATATTTATGCAACATGCAACTCTTTTATTTATTAATGTATAAAATTGCACAAATAACTACAAACTTTTAAATACCTTGACGTTACAGGTAGCCTTATGAACATGTTTTCCTATCAAGACAACTCACAAATATTGGATCACAATCAAGACGGCCCACATCATACAACACTTACTTTGCATACATGAGATAAATTTATTCTCTTAGACTAGACAACCCTTCCTCTTGATGTTCCACATTCAAAAACCCCTTTTCTCTAGTTACAATAATGCATCACCACAGACAACATTAGACAACTTGTATTTTATTAGTGCTCATGTATTTATCATGTTGGACATATTTTATTCAAATGCATCATATGTAAACTTTAGAGAATGCTCTCATTGTTAAATGATAAAGTATATTGCTTAGATTACACTTCCACTCAACTAGACGATAAGACAATGTTCTTGAAATAGTAATCAACCATGCCAACACCTATCCTCATGGTCAACAAACAACTGCTTCTATATGGTTTGATGCATTAAATTCCACTCAAATAAATTATCTTTAAATTCAAACAAATCTAGAATGATCTTGAACTCAAATAGAACAAAAAGCTATAGAAAAATAATAAATAAGAAAGGACTTTGAATTTCTTCTTTTGCAATCGAAACAAGAAGGCATTCTTCTCCTTGAATAATATGATCACTGGTTTCACCTTTTAGATTATCCAAGATAAACCACAAATAACCTTGGAATAGTATCTCCTACTATACAACTCTAATATCATCTCTAGAACATTGAAGCTTTAATTCTGAATGATGAACACAAATTTGCTACTATGATCTTTGCATTGATGTGATAATTATATATACAATCAAAAATCAAGAAATAAGAGGTCTTTTATTGTAACTAACTTACAACTATCCTAAAAATTTTACATAATTTCACAAACTATATCTCTCATATTAGAAACAAAAATATATATGATGCAAGCCTTTTCTAATGTTGTTCACAAAAGTAATTGTATATACTTTTTTGAGAAGATAATGGACAATTAATATTAAACTTAAAGGACTAAAGTATTTATCTAAACTATAACCACAAACCAAAAATAATGATTGTCATTACATATTTATCTCCAAAATATATCTTTTATCAATATAAAAAATAATTGCTATTGTAATTATAATAGGGGGTTTCCCCCTAAGGGGCTTGGAAAATGGTTTGGTGCTTTAACGATCAACACATTTGAATGCTAAAGGAGAGTGGAAGGTTGGAGGCTGAAAGAGCATGAAAGGCTAGAGGTTTAAGAAACGTGAAAGGTTGGAGGTTGAAGGAGCATGGAAGGCTAGAGGCTAAAGGATTGTAGAAGGCTAGAGGTTGGAGCGTGGAAGGCTAAATGATGAGTTGATATTTGGAGTTTCAAGGATAAAGGAGCATGGAAGGTTGGGTTGATGAAGAATCATGGAAGGCTAGGCTAGCTTAAGGAGCTATAGCGAAAGGCTGGGATGTTGGGTGGAAGGCTAGGATTGTTGAAAGAATGTGGAAGGATGATAAGGTTGAAGGAGCATGGAAGGTTGGACTGGTTGAAGAAGCTACAATAGAAGGCTAGGATGTTGAGTGGAAGAATTATTACAATGAGAAAAATAAAATTACAAAGCGTGAAGGATTAGGATATTTTCCTAAAAATATCTCATCTTTTAGGATCCATATATTCGTGAAGAGTTATGTGATTCAACTGATTGTTGGACCAACTTATGTATAATTCGAATGGCTTTAAAATGAGTAGTCATATGCAAAAATATAAGTAATATTGAGGGAGATATGACCCTATGAATTCAACCATTTGGAATAAGGGCAGTGACTATTTCTCAAGTCATGAAAAATAAAATTGCAAAGTACAAAGTATTAGGGTATTTTCTTGGAAAACGTCTCATATTTTAGGAGCCATATCTTCATGAAGAGTTATCCAATTCAGATTATTCTTGGACCAACTTGTGCAAAATTTGAATAGATTTAAAATGTGTTGTCATATGCAAAAATTTGAGCAATATTGAGGGAGATATGACCCTGTGAAGTTAACCATTCGAAACAAGGACAATGATGATTTTTCAAGTTACAAAAAATGAAATTGAAAATATTTACCAACTAGGGTTCAAACGATGGGAAGAGCAATTAAGGGCTATGACTTCAGTGAGGAAGGAAACTGGTAATTCAGATTTGGTAAAGTAGACTATGATAGTGCGATGTTTTGGAAATATTACTCTACTAAGATGTAAGGCATAAATAGTAGAGGTGAAGTTTTGGAATTGTGAAGGTTTCTATAGGAAAATGTCAAGAAAGATGCTAAATTTTAGAGTAATTGTATTCATACAAAAATTTGAAAAGATCTAGAAAATGAAAAACAATAATTTAGATATTTTATGTAAAATGATGTAGGTTTCTAGCTATATCATCTCAATTGATATGAAAAGTGTATCTATTCGTAAAATCTCAAGCTCTAAAGAAGAGAGATGTAATTTTTCAATGGTGGGGGACCTGAGTACAACTCCTTATTATTCACCAAAAAAAACAATTGCTAGTCATTGAAAAACATAATATCACCATACGTTGAATGAAGTGACAAAAAACATGGAAGTAAAGCAACATTATACCATCTCACTATCAAAACATATTGAATATGAAATAGAGGAAACTAAAAACTTTTCCACACATTAAAGAAAAATACCCTATCATATTTATCAACATAGAGCTTAAAACATCATTACAATGGATGTTATCAAGAAATAATAAATTCCTTTTAATGTCTTTATTAGATAATATAGAAGGTATACTCATCAATAAATATTATTTTATGGAGGAATGTTGGACACACATTTAATGATTGCCATATCATTCAAATATAAGTGTACATTGGTCATACTTAATATATGTGTAAAGCATGATGGTATTATATGAAGGAACTAAAATAAACATTTTGTAGATATATTAGATAATCAACATTTGCTAGAAACACATCAAATATCTATTGGTTTTTGTCCACATGACTAACCTTACAAACAACATTTGAGATATATGACCACTTATGCAATAGCATGTAATAATTTTCAAGCAAAATAAACTATTATCACTATCACCATAACTATTACGATCCAAATTATAGTGTACATCATCAAATTCTTACTTTTATGCATTAACATAAAATAAAAAAACATGTGAAAGCTCTTGCAATGAACCACCATATAAATTATTTATGCAAAATTAAGAACCATCGAGTTCAATTATCATATATAGAAAAAGAGTCTTTGTTTTAGATATTTACAAAGGTTAAAGGGCTTGGGTTTCTTACACAGTCCCATTTTCATTTACATCTTTTGTAGAGTACTACGTTTGTAACTTCACAAGATCACAATGATTGCTATTGTGTAATTTTTAGCTTTTTTTACTTAAAAATGAAGAGTGGAGGTTTAAATATTCTTATAGTTGAAAAGAATAAATAAAAGGAAGAAGCTTCTCCAATTCAAATAATTCCAAGTCCATTATACCACTAAACTTAAAAAAAAAGAGGTTAAAATTGAAAAATAAATTTGGGAGGAAAATTTCACTGGTTTAAAGAATCTCATCCTAATATACAACATAGGAGATCATGAGATTCATGTAGGGCCCATTTACTGCATATTAAATATGTAGCACATATCTTTGATAATTACTTTTAAAAAATGAAATGACTACAACAAAACATTTAACAATCCATCTTATTATCTATTCTAGATTAGGCTTCAAACTTGATTTGTAGGGCAAGATGACCTCTTAATAATCAATTAGATACACATAATTTTGATGGATTGCAACAAGTTAAATAATATCTTCCTTAAGCACTATTTTTGTTACAAAGAATTATGCTTTCTTTACTACTTGATGATCTTCCACTTTGAAAAGCCCTTAGATCTACTTTGCATCCATCTTGAGAGAGAAGAACCACTATAAACACATATTTATTTCCATTATTCCATCCAATATTTTTTAACATATCCAAAATTTTTATTTTACTTGCATGACTTTAATAAAAAAATATTCTTGATTTACTCCATAAATTTGATTCACAAGAAAAAAAGAATTCATTAATTAGTTTAATAAGTTTTCATGTTAGAATCCTCAATGAAATGGAAAAAAATACCTTCAAATCAAATTGCTAGGAAATACCAAAACCTTAATTGTTATTTTTGGGAGAAATGCATCGTATCTTATAGAAAAGTAAAATATTATCCTATTAAAGCTAGAAAAACTAACATCTAAGCTTGCAACCTAAGAAAAAAGAATCGACATCTTAACAAAAGCAAAGGATAACTTTACAATGATAGTCAAATTCTACTAAATATTCTATCATATAGAATGAATGTAGAATATGGTATGCAAACAATATTGGTTTTAGCATGCATTGTATATTATATCACATAGTTGAAAGAAGCCTCTAATTTTTTGAATGTGTTTGGTGGTTTGAATTATGTGAGAGATTAATATCTGCCAAAGAGTATCATCATCCATGGTTCTTATTTTTGGTCTTCCTATAAGGGCTTCAACTTGAAAACTCCTTAAATACCTTGGTAGAGTGCATAGATCCCAAGTCACCAAGGAATTTCTTTCAATCATCCTTGCTTGTCCTAATGAAATATTATAAACTTATATACACCTTCTATATTACTTTGGTATCCACTTGAAAGGCTAAAAAACAACATATATAGTAGCTATACTATGTTGATGGAAGTTCATCAAGTATTATATTTTTCCAAATAAAAAATTAGATCAAGACTACTTTAGGTTTGTAACTTTATTTTGCAAAATAAACAAGAGTATATAGATATTTCAAAGTTAAATAAATAGCAAAATACAATAAATCATTTTGTAAAATTACATCTACTTGTTATAACTTGGGCTTAAATTTTTATTTGTTTATACTAAAATTTATCCATTATATTATTGGTCTCAACATTGATATTCCTACAAAAGTAACCTTCTACCTAATTCCTTTTTTATTTTTACCATCTCTTTTTTTTTAATGTATTTGATGATCCACCACACCTATTAAGGAAAACAAAGGGGTTGTAGGTGGTTTTTTGGTTATACTGCATAAATATATATAACAATTAGAAATAAAATGCATATATTAGTGTTGCCTAAATAAAAAAGAGCCTCAAAATACTTAAAATGTAGGTCCCTTATTATTATGTGCTCACATTATGTTACTTTAATTGATCAATCAAACTCTACCAATATCCAACCTAAAAACAAATAACAATCAAAGTGATAATATTAGTGATATTGTAAATTTCTTGAATATGTAATAGTCTCACTGATTTGTAAACAAGTAATAGCTAAAATGACAATGTAGATAGCCTTAGGCCCTTAGGGTTTTGAATCTTGGATTTAATAGAAAATTTAATGATCCACTTCAAATTTTACTTTTTTCTTATTAAAATAGAAACATGTAGAGAAACATGGACTTACATAATATATGTATATGTCTATATATATTAGAAAGCAAAGAGGAGAAAGTTATTTCCACCACAAACTCAAAACTCAACCCATATCATACATTTTAGAGTAGGATCTCATGTCCTATGAACACATATTGGACTTATGAAGTGGGTGAATCAATCCCAAACTAGTGATTATTCTATATCCTATCCCTTCCTTGTGCTCCTTAGATAAAGCTATCAAACTCACTTTGTCCATCATCCTTTTCTTCAAACAAGGTTTACCCAAGGGTCTTTACTTTTGAACCCAAAAATAGAATCCATCCTCAAAATTCACATGCTTATGGCCATGGGTATTTAATGTGTCATAAAGTCTTAGAGGTTCCCACATACATTTGAAGTAGAAACTCCTTAGGACCTAAACCCTATGGAGAACCAAGATGTAGTTTCATCCTAAGGATAGATGGGAAGTAATTCATAGTACCATTTCACCAAGATGGACTAGCCTAGTCACTATGGTCATGCACTATCCAACTTTAGTGTACTATACCCAATGAAGAAAGCAAGAACAAAGTAATGGAGGTACTAATCCCTAACAAAGCATCCACTTTATTTCTACCAACTTGTGACCCATTTAGATAAATCTAGGGGGTTTTTCCTTCTTTGAATTTAATTAAGACCTCCCAAAGTTATAACCAATGAATCAATCCATCACATTAGAGAATTTACTCATATAGGGGTCCTTTTAACTCCATTTTCAAAATGTAAAAAACTAAGCAAGGAATTCCATAGAAAGTATTATTTACCAGTAAATATGTAGCTTTAAAGCCTCCTAGTTTAATTTTCTCTTATCATACAATGATTTACCATGTCAATTAATATGCATAAAATAAAAAATATTTATGATACTACCTTTAATATCCGTAATAATAGTAAACTTGTTGAAACTTCTCTCCATTGTAACATTTATCCTTCTCTAATAGTTCTTCTTCTCCTTATTTCAACAAACCTAGAATGAGCTCCACCCTCTTTTATTTTCTCTCCTACAAATATTTCCTAACTAAAATAGAGAGTCCCAAAAGGATTTTACATGTGTTCCTCTAGATATCTCTTTAGAAAGGGGTAGATGGATCTAATTTATTGAAAATTTTTAAGTAACTTTTGAAGTAACACTTTGTTAATATGAGACCATGATCATAATTAACTAATACTATTAACTAGTTATATGTACATATAAATTTCATCAATTGATAAAATGGATTTAAGCATATAATATTCCTCATAATACAAATAAATATTATCCATTTTAGTTATATGATAGATTAAAACATGCAAAATATCTCAAATAAAACCATGTGACATTATCATCCAAAACATAAATTCAAATTTCTAGGCAATAATATCAATATAATTTATAAGGCAAGAGAGTGTAAATAACCACATAAAGACTACATCAAGTTCTAATTAATATCTAATTCTAAGAACAAGAGTGTTTATCCATGATCCAAGGGTGAAAAACATCATGACAATGATTATAACTATTAATTTTTATGTACCAATGGTATTCAATCCAAGGTTTACCCATTGATAGGAGGTAATGTCCCATAACAATTATTTTGATGGCATATAACACCTAGAGGATAATAGAGAGGGCATATAAATATCATACCAAACTATCTATCAACTAATACAAATATGAAATATCTTTGATATATGTTTCCCATGTAATTGTTGTTTCATGTGGAATAATAGAAGTATCAAGGATACAAAAATTTATGGAATATTAAACAAGTTTTTTTTTTTTTTTATGGATGGAATATGGTTGATTCAATAGGAATGTAATTAAACATCCTAAAGGAAATCAATTCTAATCACTAGCATTGGAGGGAGAATGATATTGGAAGTAGAGGCATTACTTTTTTTCTTTGAGTTGATGTGGCTCTATGACCTTTTTATTGATGAAAATGTTAGAACTTGATGGGGGGAAGGAAAGACATTGTGTGGGTATGATAGTGCACGCTATTTTCTAAAAATAAGGTTTCTAAAAGGAAAGCTAAAAGAATAGGATAAATTAGTCTTTGGAAATATTTTTGAGACCAAGCAATGATTGCTATATGATCTAGAGATAACTAGTTCAAAGGTCTATTAGGGAGAAAGGTATAAATAGAGAAAGTTTCAATGTAGAGATATTCTTGTTTTACACTCTAGAAACCTGCAAATAAATTATGTAGAGGCAAAAATCATAGGTAATATGGATCTAGGTAAGTTATCTAAATGTTATTTTCTTCTTCAAGTTAGTTATTGCTTAGAGATAGACCAATTATTTGAGGGGTGTCTATAGAGGAGGTGGTGTATCTATGAAATCTATAGGATAATTTAAAATCTTATACTAACATATTTTGAAAACTTTTTAAAAGTAGAAATAATGGTCTTAGTCTAAGAGAAAAGAAAATTTAAAAGTTGTATTCCCAATTTAATAACCCAATAGATGAATGAGAAGCTCTTATGTCTAGTTTCCATGGATGAGATGAAGAATATCATGATGTTGGCAAATAAGGGAAATATCTAGGATTAGATGGAATCCCAATTCTAAGAGGTGGTTAAGGTAGATTCTAAAGGATATATAAGAATTGAGATGCTCTAGACAAATGCTCATAGCCTTAAATAATGACTTTATACTTTTGATTGCTAAAAAGGAGTCTAAGGTCATGATGTTGGAATTCACAATATTTTATAGAAACATCTGAAAACATCCATTTACCACAATCATATGCAAAAAATAAGATGAAAAAAATAAAAAAGCATATAGATGAAAAATAATAAAAGAGATAAATGACACAATTTGAGATAAGGAATAAGGGGTGGGTTCTTTTAGGAACCCCAATATTTTTGTATATCACATCATGATATAAATAATTTCTCATTAAGGGATATTTATAATGACACCAAAATCCCAATGAGTTGTTAACATCAAGCTAATATTAACTTTACCTTGAGGTTAATCTACAATAATGATAAATTACACCCTTTAACCAAGGTTATCCATAAATGTGAATTAACCCACGTCATTATAGGTGAATACATGAGGGTTCCCTTAGTCTTATTACATGAATATGCCCATAGGCTTACATAGAAGAATATCCATAGGATTACATAGAAATATACCCATAAGCTTACATATAAAATGTCCATAGACTTACATCAAGATACTCAAAGTATTACATAGCACATGCTTGTAGGCTTACATCAAGAGTGCCCATAGGTACTTCATCACTATTAGACTTGGCCTAAAAGGTTATATTACAAATATTTCAACACCCCCATAAGGGGCTAAGGATAGGATATTAAATATGATACATCTCCCCCCATAATGAGTGCTCATATGGGTCAATGGATCCTACTATATTCTCTTTTCCAAAGGTACATGAAATGGATCAACCTATCTTTAACATGAAGTCATAACTCCATATTCTAGGTCAATATGTTGAGCTTCCCATGAGAATATCTTCAACATACACTATGGTTACCACAATGTATCCCCCAATATCAAGATAAGGTGATTGAATCATGAAGCAATACGTAGGTCTCTAAAGAATGAACCTCAATGGCTAGAAAGGACCCATAGAAACAAGGCATAAATTACATTGATCATCCAAAACATACTCCTCTTACAACCTATAGGATTACCAATCACCACACTAAGGGATTTTTTGAGCTAGAGCTAACATCAACTCCAAAAACCACACTAAGAGAATTTTGGAGTTAGAGCTAAAATCCATTATGAGAAACTACAAGGGACTTCCTTGGGAAGTCTTGTTATGATTCCTTGACCTTCCCTGGTCCTATCCTAGTTCCCTGAAACTTCCCTAGCCATTCCTTCTTGGTTGGTTGGTTTGGTAGATGATATCCTTGCAGTGGGAGGTCACTTATAATTTTGTCTACCCCCTTCCATACCTGTTTAAAGGGTCCTTTTGTGTGCCTTTGGTCTAAGATGTCCTTGGGATATTTCCTTGGATTTTTGGATTATTTCAAGGATTTTTTCCCTGATGCTCAGTCTATCCTATATTTTTGTAGGTTTCTACTTGGAACCAAGATTCAATGGTTCTCCATGTGTGGGGGGTTGTGTATTTGGGAGAGTTTCTTCTTGAGCAATTTTGCAAAACATCTTTTTAGTCTAGGCAGGGACCATGTGCTTATTTATATGAATCTACTCTTTGGGTTCATAGATGTGTTATTTGTGGTGGATTATCAACATTTTTTGTGGCTTTACAAGGGGCCTTTGCATTGCTTGCTACTGTGATCCCACTGGTCTTTCTTATCTAGTTACCAAAATATATTCGTTGGCAGTGTTGAAGGTTGTCTAGGATTTCTTGCTATATTTTTTAGGTTTGGAATACCCTGTGCTTAACACCTACATCTTGTTCACCCTATGTATCCTTCCTTTTTGGTTCCTTGGGAACTTTATCATCTCTTTCTCATGGCTTACAGTTCTGCTTCTGCTGCTTCCTATGCTTTTGCTAGCATTTTTGTAGCTCAACCTCTTTGAAAGGGAATTTCATGGCCCGTGGAGATCCCTATATTGATGTTCCATATTTCAGGACTATGCAGGATGTTTTTATGTTCCTTTTCATGCATCCCTACATGTTTCTCAACCCTCCCTGGGTGGGTTTTCTTCTTGGTGGTTCCTTTGTTCCACCCTGTTGTTCAAGGTGGTTTTGTATTTTGGCGGTCTTGTTTTTTGGTATTTCCTTGGTGAAATACCAGGTTCTAGTTTATCCCCTATGTGGGATTTTTTAAATTTGTGTCTTCCCTACCTTGGAGGGAATTTTTAAATTACCTGCTGGGTAGGATTTTCAATTTTTTGTTGGGTGGGACTTTAAAATTTTTTCTGCTTGTCGCTTGAGGTGCATTTTTCTTTAGGCCATCCTTTGGCCTTTCCTTAGGCCTTTCCTGAGGCTTTTCCTCTAGACCATACTTGGGATTTTCCTTAGGCATTTCTTGTGGCCTTGTCTTTGGTCTAATGACCTGATGTAAAAAGGTTTTGGGGCCCTTTCAAAACCCCCTTTTAATGAAATCTTAACTTACCAAAAAAACACCCATTATAAGAAAAGAGAAGGATAAACATAGGATTTTAAAATATCTCAAATATAGTACAACTAACCAACTACTACACCACCAAGCTTAATTGAAGTTAGATGTTTGGTGCCCTGTGAAGACATCAAACTTATTGTGATTAAAGAAGTGAGAGAAAATGAATTTTGAACCCATGACCTTGTTGTAGAAGAATTTTAAATTATACATGATTTTTATGTGAAGAACATTTCCAACTAAGTCCTTTTTGTATAGAAAAATACCACAAAAATAGTAATAGGTCCTTGAATAGAAGTTACTAATCTATAGATCTTGAATATATATATAATTTAAAAGGCCAAAAATGCTTCTATATGCAATATTTATGGCCATTAAAAGTTTAGCCATATTAGATCTAAAAGGAGAGAAAAAATTAAATTATAGACCTTAGAAGAAAAATCAACCAATCAAAAGTTGTCACTTCTCACCTCCATGTGCCATCTCTACTAACATCACTCACTGATGAGACTACCAACTAGAATGTAGATAACAAATTAGGTATCAATATTTAGTAGAATCGGGTTGGTTAACCTTCATATATATAGACATATAGATATATATTTAACATCGAAAGTTTGATCTATGAAGCCAATGATACTGGAACATGGATTCTTATGCTTCATACCATAACATCTTTTCATTGCATCAATGGCTCATACATGCCATTGAAAGCAAGGGCACTTCAACATAATGTGCCTCCATGTTGCTCACTCAAAGAAAATACATAGCACAAACATTGCCATTGTGGTTTGAACCTAGAACTTCTAAAAAAGATATGAATCTTACCATTATGTCATTAATATTGATTCAAAGGAAAACATGCTCATTAGAATGAAAAAAAGACTTTTGACTATTAAAATGATTACCTATGGCAAGGATCAAATGTGACACCTCTTGCATCCAAGTAAGTAGCCCTACCATTGCACAAGTGATGGCATTCAAGGTAGGTAACCTTATAACATGCTAAAATTTACATGTGTTATAATAAATCCACACAAATATTTGACCCTGAGATCATCCACAAATAAGCAAAGACACCAACCATTTTACTACCACTTTTTGATGATAACCTTGGGTGGAAGAAGGAAAACAAAAACTTCATCTAAAGTTTATTTTCGAAACAATTGCATGCCTTTCCCTATGATCTCTTGCCACATATCATAATATTTCATAGAATATTCTAATTTAAAAATTTGAATTTTAAATTTTTGGGGGGGAAATGAGTAAATTTTTTACTCAAAAAAAAGCATTAAAATGACAAAATATTTGAAAGTTGAATTGGGACCCTATTAGTCTAAAAATACTACCTTGATAGATAGCAGTTTTTTGCAGAGAAAGACCAGTATTTTCATTTTTGAGACATGAGGCAAAGAATTGACTAAGGCACGAAGAAGGTCACGATTTCACGACATGTCAACTTTTCATCGATATGTAGCTCAGAGAGGCCAAAATTTAGGAAAACATCACGATTTCGTGACATGTCGGGTTTTCGCCTATGAAACAGCCCGAAGAAGCAAAAAGAGAAAGACTGTCATGATTTCATGAAATAACAAATGTTTACCGACATGATGCTCACCAAATATAAAGTATACAAGATGTCACAATTTCATGACATGTCAGGTTTTTTCTCGTGATGCATCCTGAAGAAGCCAGGAAGGAAAAGGTGTCACAATTTTGTGACATGTCAGGTATTCGCCCGTGATACAGCCCAAAAGATCCAGAAAGGAAAAGGTGTCATGATTTCATGACATGTCGAGTTTTCGCTAACATGGGTATATTTAGTAATGAATAAGATGCCTCCGAAAGCCTGTGTCAGTAACTAGAAGTAGACAATAGAAAATATCAATTCCTAGATTCCTGCTATTAGATTTTGTTTGTTAGAAGCCATGCAAAAATATGGAAGCATGATTGCAGTATGATTTCTTGTAATTGATTCTATATTAGAATGTACTAAATTTAAAAGATACTCACCATAGGGTATATATAAGGGTAAATATACTTTGAAAAGGGGTCGGTTCTTGGACGTTTACAAGACTGGATATATGTACTTTGAATGCAAGCAATAAAATTACGCTTCTATTGGTTTCTGGTTCATAGTGTGCAAGTGTATGTATTAATATTTCTCACTTATATTCACATTATTGAAATATAGATTGTGTTTGTTCTAAGATATGGACTTACGCAAAACATAAATCATATTGTTGGAGTTGAAATCTGATATATGCATGTGTTAGATAGATATCTAAATCATATTGAGAAATCTATGATTTCTGCATGGAGATATAATAAATGCTTTAACGAGTAAAGTATATGTGTTCATCTTAGTTGTTGCTTAATCTATACCACAAGCTAGCTCTTGCCTCGACTATATTTCCCTCTATTTTAGTAATGCTCTTTTCCCTTTAAACCATAAAAAAATATTAAGGAACTAGCCTCCTCTAGAGATTAGATGGAAAGATCTCAAGACCAATTTTTTCTACTCAATGTTGACAAAATCAAGGCACAAATAATAACCATAGATTTTTTTTGATTTTATAGTTTTTGGCATGCTCGGTGGGACCCTAAATACCACAGTATTCTATAAGGTTTGGTGTTTGCCTTTGATATTTAAAAAAATTCAAATCAAATCACCTGACAACTCCGTCCAAAGGTATAAAACCAATAAATACCTTATCTATCTATCTATTTGGTTAAATAATAATAATTATTTACTTATATGATAACCAAATCTAAAGCAAGAAACTCAGAAGAACCCATTGAGTTCTTCAAGTTACATCTTGATAGCCTAAGAGTGCATCCAGTTTTATCTACTAGATCAAATCCACTTGCTACCAATATTACCACCCTTCTACCCTTTTTTTTACCTAGTTCTATTATCAATACATCTTCAATGACTACCAATAGTTCTATAGCACAGATAAGTATAGTTTCTACGATGGCTACTCCTCCACCAACTTATCTTACATGGAACCACATGGGTCCACTAAATCTGGTGGCCCATAATTTGATACCTATAGCAGTGTTGAAGGCGTTGCCTTCATATGATGGAACATGTAAAATAGCATATGAACATTGATTAGATGTTGCAGCCTTGGCTACAACTTATAACATCACTTAATAAGACGTGATGATCAAATTGCTAGTTATTTCCTTGAAAGGAAAAATGCTTTATTGGTACAGAGCACTTTCTCCTCAATCGATTGTGACTTGGGTATAACTCACTAGAAAACTTGTAGATGAGTTCAATAAACATGCAAATCTATTATCCTTACTCAGTCAGTTCACCATTACAAGAAAACATCCTCAAGAGGAAATTTTTTATTTTAATATTTGATTCAGTCGAACTTGGGAAAGAGTACCCATTGGATTAAAACCAACCACAGAGCAAGCGATATATTAGTATTTAAGATATTTTGATAAATATATCAATATGATAATATAATAATAATGAATATTCACTTTCCCTACCAATTATCAAGAAGCTTCTATAGCAGAAAGAGATCTCATTGCCACAGGGAGATATCAACATAAAGTAATAATGCTTATTTTTCCTGATATTCCCCAAGCTCCCAATGCTACTTCTTCCAGCTCTATTGATTTTCCAAATGTAGGTATCCCAACATGGAATGGACCACCTTCCATACCTACAATATAGATGCCTCAAAATCCTCTGGCATTACCTCCTATTCATACTATGCTTGCACTACCTGCACCACCTTCTCAGCCAGTCCCTAAAAATAAGCTCACTATTATACTAGATACAATGGAAAATTTGGTGAATAATATATCATTGAATAAAAGAGAAGCATAAAGAAATTTTCAACCAAGAAGGTTCCCTTAGATAACAAGAGATGCAACGCAGTCAAATAACATGGGACAAGAATGATCAAATGTCATTTATGCCAATGAAACAGAAGTCGCCACAGAGCCTTATGTGAATTCTGATTACTGGTGCACCACATGTAATGATCCACATGGAGAGAGTTCATGTATGATCCATAAATATTATGTACAGAGTATAGTTTTTGAGAAGGCAGAGAAAAGCATGAAAGGTCATGTAAATATGATTAGAGAAACATACCACAATTTCATGATGCCTATAGTAGAGCAAGTTGCAGTTCTAACTAGATCGGGTAAAAAACCTCTATAAGGAGATCTTGAAGAGCTTCAACCTTTAAAATTTCCCCCAGATTCCAAAGCAACTCCCAAAGGAAATTTACCTTATGAGAAAAGATCTCAGGTTCCAACCCAAAGCCCAAGGTAAGAAATCCATAAAGAATTCACTCCATGAAAGGAAACCGAGACTCAGGACCAAGCTAAAGAAAGGTTGAGATTTCCTTCATTGACTAAAAGACAAAGGACTGAATCTACCGAGGGATACATAAATATGTATGATACTTTCACCAAGGAAAGAGAAAAAATTGTTGAATCACCTACATTCAATATAGTTGAAGAAATGAAAAAGACTCCCTCAAAGACGAGTATGTATGATGCTCTACAGTTCCCTGGTCAAATTGATCTCTTGCAGGAATCTCTAAAGATGATGAAAGATAAAGGTAAAAAAATATCCTCTCCAAATACAGTCTAGGCAAATCTAACATCTGCTATTGGAAAAAATAAACCTCCTCATTTTTATTTATCACTTCAAATGGAAGGGTGGGTTGTTCAAAGCTACATGATAGATTCAGGTGCTGCTCCTACAATAATACCTAAAGAAGTATGTGACATTGTGGGAATAGAGTACACTAGGAGCAATCTAGGCATCCTACAGTTGGATGGTACTCTAGTAAAAACTATAGGAGTGATTAAAGATATTTCCATACAACTTCATAGGATGCCCCAAAGGTGGTTATACAATAATTAATAGTGGTAGATTTGGCATCATATTTTGGTATGTGCTTATCTAGAGAATTCACAACAAAAATAGGAGTATACCTATCCCTAGATTAATCACATTTAGAAATAACTTTCAAAGGTAGGAAGATTAATATCTTTAATGAGAAACCATCTAATTTTCATGTGGAAAATATAGGGGAAGCTGACACCGTGAATATGTTGACTGAAGAAATTGGAGAGATGGACCTAATGGAAGATACCTTAGAATATTTTCAAGCAAAAGATAAGTTTTCTCTATAGGATTTCAATGCCATTATAGAAACATAAATAGGAAGTTATTCCATTTAAAAACCAAAAAAGCAATTGACACCTGCTCTCGAAGAAAATAACGCTACTAATAAGCTATGAAAGCTTTTATTTGATGGAGCTAGGTGCAAGAATGGAGCTGGTACTGGGATAGTTTTGATTTCCCCCATGGGTAAGGAAAGAGTTTTATGTTACAGGTTGACATGGAGTTGCACCAATAATGTGGCAGAGTATGAAGCACTGTGTTTAGGATCGAGGAAAGCTGAAAAAATAGGAGTAAAACAACTACTCATTTATGGAGACTCAGAACTTATCGTGAATCAAGTTAAAAAAATCATCAATAAACAACACTACTTAAAGGCTTATAGAAATAAAGTATGAGATATTTTTAAAGACTTTGAGTCTCTAAATATGAAGTGTATTCCTAGAGAACATAATACCCACATATATTTATTGGCATGAGTGGGAGCTAATTTTTGTCATATCAGTAATGTTATTCCTAAATCCAAGACGGTTAGACTCATATATAGACCTTCAGTGCTAGAAAAGAATATCTTCTGGCAAGTTTTTGAAAATGATGAGCAAATATTAGATTTTTTAATCTATGAAATGAACTGCTCAAGTGACAAAAATCTACAAGATGAAGAAGAAGAAGATATGATTTAGTTGAAGAATAATCATATCCCTAAGGGACTTATCACCTTTGAAATTCTATTTGATAACAATGATAGGGCTATAGGCCATAAAATAAAAGTTTATAAGCATCGATACAAATATATAGAGTTATAACCGGGAAATATTATTAAAGTCGGGGTTAGTTGTACATAAGAAGAATTGAACCAAATCAGGGAATTATATAAGAAGTTTCCCGATATCATAGCTTGGGTATACGGTGATCTAAAGGTGTATAGAAAAGAAATTATCCAGCACACCATTGAATTAGAAGAAGGAGCCAAGCCTTTTAGGCAAAATCAAAGATCGATAAATCCAAAGATAGAGTCTTTGATGAAGTAGGAGTTGCTAAAACTTCTTCAAGCTAAAATAGTGTATCCTATTAAAAATTCTACCTAGGTGGCAAACTTGGTACCAGTCAGGAAGAAAAACAGAGATATTAGATTGTGTGTAGACTTCAGGAATATGAACAAAGCATCACTCAAAGATCATTATCCTCTTCCTCAAATTGATCAAATTTTACACACAGTTGCAGGGGTAGAAAGGTTTTCTTTAATAGATGGGTTTTTAGGGTATAATTAGGTATGGGTCAGAGACGAAGATCAATTCAAGACCGCTTTTACCACAAAATGGGGAAAATTTGCCTACTAGAGAATTCCTTCTAGCTTGTATAATGCTAGAGCAACTTTCCAAAGGGTAATGGATGTAGTTTTTGGTGAACTTGCTATCAAGATTATAGTTATCTATTTAGATGATATGACTATCTTTTCTCATCATAAGTGAGATTATATAACACACCTTTGAACAAGTATTTGAGAAATGTAGAGAATTCAAAATATCTTTGAACCCAAAGAAATCCATATTTTATGTAGAAGAATGTATCCTACTTGGTCATGTCATCTCTAAAGCTGGATTAGCTATTGAGCCTGATAGAGTGAAAGCTATTCTGGAACTGTCCCTACCAGTTAATAAGAAAGGTTTACAATATTTCTTTGGAAAAATAAATTTTGTGCAAAAATTTGTTATAGATTTTGTGCATATTGTTAATCCAATGATTGAATTATTGAAAAAAGATGCACCTTTCAAATGGATAGATACAAGGAAGAACACTTTCTAAAAAATCCTAGAGGAAATAGCCCAAGCACCTATATTAATTAATCCTGACTACTCACGAGATTTTATTCTATATGTTGTTGGTGAACCAAAAAGTTACACTGCAGTCCTTACACAGAAGGGGGCATACAATGAAGAAAGAGCCATAGCTTTTCTGAGTTCCACCATGCATGCTCATGAAGAGAGATACAAATTTATTGAAAAATAAGTTTATGCTGTCATGAAATCCTTGAAACAATTTAAGTACTTTCTGTCACAAAGAAAAATCATTATTTATGTGATCCATACCGTTGTCAAAAATTCTATAATACAAGAACTTGGCAAAAAAAGAGTTGGTTGTGACTAAGCTACAAGAATATGATGTAGAAATACATCCAACAAAGATAGTAAGAGGTAGATCCCTATGTCAAGAATTGGCCAAGCAAGCTACAGATGAGCAAGTGGAACCCCAAGGTGTAATGGCTAATACAGAATAAGATCCAAATCCAAGAAACACTGATTGGATTTATGATCTTGTGGAGTATTTTTAGATTGGAATGTGTCCTAAAAATATGAATGCTTCACAAAGAATAAAATTTAGAGCACAAGATTTAAAGTACACCCTTCAATCAGAAGGGTTGTACAAAAAAAATATAGATGGGGTACTTTTGAAATGTATAAAAGAAGAGAAAAAAAATGTTAAAAGAATTTCATGAGGGTCTCTCTGGAGGACATTATTTAGGAAGATCCACTGCCTTGAAAATACTTCGAGTAGGTTGTTACTAGCCTTCCATTTTTTTAGATACTTACAAGGTCACCAAAAGTTGTGAGCAATGTCAGAGATATGTATGGAGAAACAAAAATGCTCCTATGCCCTTAAAACCTATCCAAGTTGAAGAACCTTTCCAGTAGTGGGGGTTATATTTTTTTGGGATAATAGAACTCAATTCATCAGCTGGCCATAAGTATATACTTACTGCCACATATTATTTTACTAAGTGGGCTGAAGCTATCCCTACTAAGAAAGTTGATCAATAAGTGGTGATTGAATTTACGGAAAGCTTTATTACAAGGTTTGGTGTACTAGATTCACTAATTATAGATAACATATCATCTTTCATTGGAGCAAAAATGATTGAGTTTACTAGAATATATGGCATATATTTGAAAAATTCTTCCAATTATTACCCACAAGGTAATGGTTTAGCTGAGTCTACAAATAAAAATCTCCTCAGAATCTTGAAATCAACACTAGAAGATAATAAAAGGAACTAGAATTCCTTGATCAATCAAGCATTATAGGCTGACAGGATTTCAATCAAAAAGTCCATTAATACATCACCTTATTTTTAAGACTATGGTAAAGAAGCTATTTTGCCTATATATATGGAAATACCAGCACTAAAGTTACTAAATTAGATAAATGAAGAAGGAGGTCAACCTATGGATGCTCGATTAATGCAACTTCTAAAATTGGAAGAATAGAGGGAGCAAACTTATAATCATCACCAAAAACATATAGAAGACATAGAAGAGTGGTTAAATAAAAGGACAACCTACAAAAAATATAAAGTGGGAGATCTAGTTTTGAAATGGAATGTGAAAAAACCAAAGCTAGGTAATCATGAAAAATGTGATGTTTTTTGGGAAGGCTCTTTTGAGATAGTTGCTGAAAGATAAATTTAACTATTTTCAACTAAAGTATCAGCAGGGTATGGTTCTACCCATAATAGTGAATGCTTTTCACTTAAAGCTCTATTTCAAATAGAAAAGTGAATAGGTCTTTTGTATATAATGTATATTATGATAAGTTTGTAAATATTTCCAAAGTTATCATCCGCACTAGGTACCTTACTGGAAAGTTCCATCAATACTCAGAAGAAGGTACAGGGTTCAATCCTGGTAGCCTACGACAGATACAAAAAACCCCCAAATAGTTAATTAAACATTCTATTCTTTAGGAGGTCCAAGGTTCAAATTGTGGCATGGGTGAGTGTGTGAGGGGGTGGGTGTGTGTCTCCATAGTGGAGTTGTAGTAACAGGTTGGGGGATTCCTGGAAAAACTCCATTTATTAATATTATCAAAAAAAAAATATTTCCAAAGTTATCTCTAGTTCATAAATTTTTTGTCATTGTCCTATGACCAATCAAAAGTTACCCGTAAATAAAGAGACGAAATTAGAAAGTGCTCTATTTTCAGATGTAGTAGGTTAAAATTCAAAATTGCCATGTGGTTTTTTGATGGTTGGTGGGATAAATTCATTTTTGAAGAACTTTGATAAGCATTCTTTTCATTAAATAGGGTGAATGACTAGTTATCAGTGGGAATTTAAAATTTGCTATGTGACCTTTCAATAATTGCATAAAGAAACCACCTTTGCAAATGGGGAGAGCTTTGGTAAGCATAATTTTAATTGGCATAGTGGATAATCATTGGTCAGGGTTTTGAAAAATTTGAAAGGGTGGCAAAAACAAGACACAAGGGGATCCAAGCAAATCTAGCCCACCAACTGCAATTAATGCACATCATGCATATGTTTCCAATTGATGTAAAAAACTAATTTTTCTCCTGAGTAAGATTTGTTGCGTCACTTTATATTCTTGCTTTTCTTAGTTCAAGTTCAGTTCAGGAAAAAAAGGCTCAGTGTGAAAAAATTTCATGGCCCCAAAAAGGAATACCCAAAAAACAAAAATGGTGGGTCTGTCTACTTCACCTTTAGCAACAAGAAATGGAGAAGACATGAGCGAAAAATTTATTGATCGAGATGCTATAATTGGTGATACAGTAGTGACATGGAAGGACCCAAAAAATATCCAAAAAGATATTGAAGATAGAATGGCTACTGGGATTACTACGTCTCTCCTACCAGTTTTGCTTTTCATTCGTTGCTATACTGGTATGTTTACATTCTTGTGCACCCTTACCCCGAATTAGTTAAAGCAATTATAAATTTTATGATAAAAAAAAGCCTAGTTAAAAATCAAAGTGGAAGAGTGCTTTTTGCTTTAAGCACAGATGCTTTTATTTATGCTTTCGTTGCTAGGTATGTACCTGCTCTTGAGCCCAAGGCTTTTGACCCAGAAGACCAGGAAAAATATTTTGTTCCTTTTGAAAAAATCAAGAATTTCCTCTATACATAGTTGAGAAATCCACCTAGTGGAGGAAAGATGCCTGAAACTCCTATTCCCATAGATGAATTTTAAAACCCATAATTATTTTCCATATTGGCTATGGTGGCAGGACTAAAAACAGATGAAAAAGTTCATGGGTGGTAGATTGCTTTAGTCAATTGCCTATATAACCCTAAGAATTATGACTTTGCACTTATGGATAAAAGTGTTCGACCTTTGTTTTTTGGCTGGCCAGGGTATTTTTTTAGAGAAATTCATGAAGGGTTATCTGCCATTAAGAAGGGGTCTCAGTTTTCTTTTTGTTTTTCTTCCTATTTAGTGTGGTTGTTATTTTTCTTTATGGCCAAGGAGCTAGCATTCATTTTTGTTAATGATAAATATGATAAAGGAAGGACTTTACCAGTGTATGAGTGGACCAATGTATTGTACATAACTGAGTCATATTATGATTTCAATAGGAAATTTTTGGGTCCTACTTTGAAAATAATGTATAGAGAAATTAGAAGGCAAACTGGTTGTTTTCCTTCTCCAAAATTTATCCCCTTTTGAGTTACCACGATTATGTCCTTCACTCATGTTTCTCTTTGCAAGGATCCTTTTCAAATACCTGCAACTTCCTATGCATTTCATCATTAGCCCTGTTGCATCCTTACTATTTACCTTTGCTCTTTTGCCATGAAGGACATGAAAGAAACCTATGTTGAGTCTGAGATTTTATCAATTGATGCTATTACTAAAACTATTATGAAATATAGGGATGGTCTAATCCCTTTCTTTAAAACATTCTCTGGAACCAGTTGGGATGCCAGCACGGACTTTGCATCGACATGGGAAGATGATGTCATCATAATTCATGGGGTTGATTTTCAAATTACTATGGAGATCCTCACTGAGCTCACTGGGCAAGTCCTTTATGGTTAAGTGGTCAGAAGGAACAAAAACAACTGGGAAGCTGAGTTATCTCACTTCGAGCCATCCTCACAACTGTAGAAGCTTCACAAGAAAGGTCTATTTCATCACCATTTGTCTACTCCTTGGAAAGAAATTTTAAAATCTATAATATAGTATCTTACTGTTAATGACCCTGAGTATTAGTTATATAGTTTTCATTTATCCTTTATTAATCACTTCAAAGATGCTAAGATTCTCAATATCCTTGAGTTCATGTACTGGTCTATGGACTATTCCATCACCTCTACCCGTGACAAGAAAGAGGAGGGATGGCCTTCCCACCAAGGTATTTTTAAAATTTTGTATGGTTATTTACTTCAACAATTTCCCAAAGGCAACATATCTATGCAAGACAATGCTGATGAGGATTCCTCTTATACCCCCAGTCCTAAGGCGACTAGTTCTAAAAGGAAAGGCAAATCTGAGAAACCCTAGCCTATCTTTAATGCCAAGAAAAAAGTCAAGCTGAAAAAAAACCCTACTCGTTGTTCCCAAAGGATAAAATTTAAAGAAACCCCCACTCCTGAGTATATCAAGAAAGAGTGTAAGTTTGAATCTAATTCTCCTGATGTGGTTGAAAAATACTTGCACAAACTTGTTATCCAATATTCTTCTACCACCATTAACCATCTAGAGACTGCCTATATTGCTATTAGGAAAGTCATTTCTTAGTTGAAGGATCAGCGAAATGCCCTAACTTTGCTCTTTTTATGTGATAATTTTGAAGAGGATGGTCTAGCTATCTCTACTAAAACTAGTACAACCACCAAAATGGCTCACACCTAACATGGTCTATTGCAATTAAATAAGGATAACGATAAAACATGCACAAATTGACAATAAAAGGAAATTAAATGTAAAGCATATTTTATTAATTTTAAATTGATTCAAACTACATATTTGTCCCTCTTAGGGATACCCATTTGATACTTCAATTACAATAGATCTAGTCCCTTTTTAGGGTAGATGTGAATCAAATGCCTTCTAGGGTGATACGGACTGCTCTAGGGTGGAGTTGACCCTCTTCTTCACATTGAGGAAGGAATTGAATGGTTGAACCTCCTTCAAATATAATTTCTTGCAGTCAAGAAACAACAGAAATGAGTTAAACAAATAGGCAACCTCTCGTGATGACGCCCTTTCAGGAAAATATACATAAAGATACCATGAAAGACATATAATGAAGAAAGTGCATAAAACATGGAAAATCTATGCTAAATTCATAAAGATTGTTAGAAGCATGGAAATGAAGAATACTCCTATCTATTAAATGGATTGATTATATGGAATAATTCATGAAAAGATGAAATTAATACAAAATTTCCTAATTGAAATAAATTACATAAAGTCCTAATTAGACTGGTCAGAGTCTCTAAAACCTAAAAAAAATTGCTAAAATAACTAATCTAGCTAAATTAAATACACTACATAAAGAAGAGTAAGGAGTTCTATCACCTGTTGCAAACTGCATATCGGATGAGCAATCTACATTGTAAACTGTGGCTGACAGCCACGATGAGCATCCAAGTGGCTTTTCCCTCCAATTTCAAGGGCTATGGGCTTGATCCTCCTTATCAAATTGATGATCAAGGGTCGCCTTGTTGTTCTTCGACTGGATTGGTGGTTGAATTGTTTAGTGGGGCCTTTGTTTGCTCGAATTCATGTTTCTTGGCTCTCCTAGGCTCCTAGGACCTCCATGGCAAGTTGATATTTGGTTGAATAGAAAAGTGGCCTTCTCAATGCATGAACTCAATATGCAATTTAATAGGGCTTTGCTTCTCTCTTGATCAATTCACTCTCTATCACTATTTCGATAGTGCTTCGCTATCAAAATGCACTGTATATTTTGCTCTAATTGAAGGGGTACTTATAGCATGTACTTAGGGCTAGGGGTGGCTTCATGGAGAAGCCAAGAACAAGAAGATGTGGTTGGGACATTTGGATTAGAAGCCTCTGGAATCTTCAATCATTTAACCGCCTTCTTCTAGATCAAATGGTTATTCAAACTGATTTGGCTTGGATGAAGGCCAACTAAAATTTAGTTAAGACCACAGGTGATAACCGTGGTTCAAACTATAAACCGTGGATGTCAGTAGTGGTTTAGACTGTAGACCATAGGTCTCAACCATGGTTCAATTGATTAGGCCAAGGAGCCCAAATTGAGTGGTTAGAACCACTACTCTATCTTGGAGTCTATCCAAGATCTTTCATATGGTCTTGTAGCATGTCTCATATGAGTAGTCACCCTCGACATGATGTGTTTTAGGTGTCTAAAGATATCCCTTTTGAGATGCATTGTGAGATCGAACAACACTGAGAAAAAATAGTGTTGGACATTTTGAGTCCTCTAAGTCAAAGTTGTCATTGATGTCACTTGATAGAGTTATCACTCATATCAAGGAATTCGGCAAGAAATAAAGTCGTCAAAGGTTGTCACTATCATCTAGGAAAAAGCTTCAACAGTGCAAAAGTTAAAGGCAAAAAGGCTCCATAATATTTTAATATTATTGGGAGCACAAGTTAAGTGATTGGTTCATAAAAACCCAAGAAGGGTTATTGCAAAGGTTAAAAAGGAGGTCCAATATTTATTTTATAAATTATTTAAATTCACAAGGAATTTAAATTTTATAAATAAATATTCGTTACAAGGTTGTGCAATAAGACAAGGCTCCAAGGTTTAATTAAGCTAAAGCCTAAGGTTGGTTTGATTTAATTTATAATATTTAAATTTAATTTTAATTAAATTTAAATACCTTATAACCTAATCAACCAAGCCGACGTCGAATTAAATCGATGCACCGACGTGATTGCATGGAAGACAAAGGGCACTATATATAATGCCTAAAAGACATTGATTAATTTATCCTTGCTCGAAATAAGAAAAGGCATACGAATTGGTGGTTGAGCTCGTGAGAAACAACGAACAGATTTGAAGGACGGTGATCAAAATAAACCAAAGTGCATTGAAACCCTCAAGCTAGCTGGGAAGTGTGGCATAGTGGAAAGGAGACATTGGTTAAGTTTTTGTGGCAACATTGAGCTGTGTTCGAATCCTAGCAAGACGCAATTCGGTTGGTGTTGGGAACACCAAAGTTCTACGCACATTTTTGTCTTCTCTGGAAGCATAAGGAACTTAGAGCATGTGGTGCTCTCAATGATCCAAGCGAGCGCTTAGCTTGAGTGGAAATAGAGCCACGGCTAAGGTACAGGTCATGGGCAGAGTTAGGGGTTTGAATCCCCTCCAAGGCAGAGGTAATATTTTTGTTGAGCATTTGAATAATATTGCCTATGTTGATGATTAATTACTTTTAGCAAAGTGGGAGTTAAAAGGTTTTTATTATTTGGAAAATTGCTAGCTGAGAATTATTGATTGGAAATAAAGTTAGGAGGCATAAGGAGTTTAGGTATTATTTTAATTAAAGTCTTAAATAATAAATTTTGGATATTTGAGAAGTAAGACTTTAATAGAGTTGATTTTATTGTGAAAGAGATATTTTCCAAGGAGATTATTTTTGAAATATATTGAGTATTATTTTATAGATGGAGTGATAAGGTGTATTTTGGTTGATATTATTTTTGTGTTGTGATTTATTGAGAAAATAAATATCCTCTAACCCTTATTGAGTTTGTCAAAGAAGTAATTGTGAGTGTGGCATATTTGCAAAGATAACTACTCTTCAAGAAAAGGTATGGGCAAAATTCTTCTTTGTTGAGTTAGGTGATTGGCTTGATTGAAAATTAAGTTTGGAGTGAAAAGGAATTGATTAGGGTTTCCTTTTCGAAAGTGGTTGGTTTAATGCTTCAAGGTTTTTTGGATTGAGAGTTGTGATTGAACCTTGTTTTATAAGCATTGTTGTTTAGACCATTGGTTGAGTAAAGTACATTGAGTTAATGCTTAAAGGTTTTCTTAATTGATAGTTGTGATTAAAACCTTGTCTTATTAGCATTGTTGTTGAAGCCAATTGGTTATGCAAAGAACTTGAACTTGAGTTAGAAAAGAACATGAGTATCATTGTTATGTGAGATTTGTGTTGGGCATTGTTGGAAACATTTTGAGTTGGATGATACATGCTTGGACTAGGGTTTGTGAGAAAGGGTTGTTCCTTGAAGTGATTGGTTGAGTAGAGTTGATTGAGCCTAGTCAAGTGATTGTGTGAAGTGGTTGTTCAAGTTCCATGAAACAAACTATTCTATATTATGATTTGAGTTGAGATTGAGTTTTGAGAATAGAACATATTGAGTCTCTAACAATTCTCTTTATGCTTCTATGAGATTGAGTTGAGAAAGTGATTGAGCATTGAGTATAGAACATATTGAGTCTCTAACAATTCTCTTTATGCTTCTATGAGATTGGACAAGTTTTGTGTGAACTTGTTAAGCTGATTTGAGGTAAGTCTTTGAGAAGACTTGTGGACTGATTTTGTGTGAGCTTTTGTGGAAGCTTGCAATGCATATTTGAGCAAGTCCTAGAGAGGACTTATTGAGCAGATTTGGACAAGTTTTGAGTGAGCTTGTTGAGCAGATTTGGACAAGTTCTGAGTGAGCTTGTTGAGTATATTTGGACAGGTTCTAAGTGAACTTGTTGAGCAGATTTGGACAAGTTTTGAGTGGACTTATTGAGAAGATTTGAGCAGGTTCTTAGTGGATCTTGTTGAGCAGATTTGAGTAGGTTCTGAGTGGACCTATTGAGCATATTTGAGCAGGTTCTAAGTGGACCTATTGAGAAGATTTGAGCAGGTTCTGAGTGGACTTGTTGAGCAGATTTGAGCAAGTTCTGAGTGGACTTATTGAGTATATTTGAGAAGGTTTTGAGTGGACCTATTGAGCATATTTGATTAGGTTTTGAGTGGATATATTGATCATATTTGAGCAAGTTCTGAGTGGACCTATTGAGTATATTTGAGAAGCTTCTGAGTGAACCTATTGGATTGTGTTTGTGATATTGAGAAGAGCTTTGGAGGTGATAGAGTAGAGAGGATAGAGTCTCTAGTGGATAGAGATCCATCAGCCAAGACATTGAGGATAGGTCTTCTGAGTGAGGACAAGAGTCTTCAAGTGGAGAGAGATCCACAGTCAGTGTAGTGGAGGTAGTGTCTTCTAGAGGATCACCAACCATAGCAGAGGAGAAGGAGTTCTCCTGTGGATAGAGATCCACAAACTAGATTTAGGGGATCAACATCTCCTTTGGATAGAGGTCCATAAACATTGTAATAGGGAAAGGATTCCCATGAGATTATTTGAGAAATATTTAGAAGAAATATTTTCTCCGTGGAGGTAGCCCTCATTGGGTGAACCATGTTAAATTTGTGTCTCTATTGTGTGTGATGATTTTTGCATTGCTTTGGTTATTACTATTGATATTGCCATTGATTATATTGATTAATACTATTTGGGAAAGAAAAGTAAAAAGTGATCTTATATTGTTCACCCCCCCTCTTAGTATAAGCTTGTGTTCTTCAATTGGTATCAGAGTCAGTTCCTTTGAAAAGAGTTTAACAACTTGAAGGAAGATCCTACAAGAACACAAATGGCAAAGAAAGGCAGCGGAAAAACCATGAGACACAAGAAGAAAAGAACACTTATGGTCATGAAAGAAAAGGAAGATGAGTTTAATATTGTTGTGTTGGGAGGACAAATAGAAATAGATTCAAGAGATGAATCAAGTAATGGAGAAATATCTAGACTGATAAAGTTTTGTACCAGATGTGGGAACACAGGTCACCATGCAACTTATTGTCCACAAGAATATTTTGTTTGTGGTCAACTCGGTCATGATGCAAGTTATTGCAATGGGTTTGATAGCAGTGAAGATGAAGATGATTTTCTCAAAGATGAAATTCTAGAGAATGAGTCAAGAAGAGATAACAAGAAAAATCAAAACATGTATGAAGAAGAAACTCTACTTTCGATATTAGAAGAAATTGAATAGAGGAAGATTCAAAAAAAGAAAAAGAGGAAGCCACTCTTAAGGAACTTGTTGAATTGAAAAAGAGAATTTAGAATTGAAGGCTCAAATACAATAAGATGAGAAATGTAAGACAAATCTTCTACAAGATATCTCTGACTTGAGAGATAAGGTTGAAAAAGTAAGAAGAGTTGAAGAAGGTATGATTAAACAATCAAAGGTAAAAGAGATAGAATGTGAAAGGCTTATGATTACTCTTGAAGAATTAAAAAGGGAGAACTCAGGATTAAGGGTTCAAGCTCAAGAAGATGAGAAAGCAAAAGCAAAGTTTCTACAAGAACTCACCAACTTCAAAATTAAAGTTGAAGAGACAAGAAAATTTGAAGAAGGTATGGCCAAAAAATTAAAAACAAAATATCTAGAGTGTGAAAGATTAGAGCATGAGATAGTTTCACTAAGGATGGAAGTAAAAGGTTCTAAGGACAAGCTACACAAGTTTGAGGAAAATTCAAAGACTTTGGAAAGGATTATCAATGCACAAAGGTCATCAGTCACCATAACAGGACTTAGTTCTAAAGAAGAACAAGGGAAACAAGAAGCATAAAAAGGAGAGTCAAGCTCAAACACCAAAAAAGAAGAAGCGTCAAAAGAAGTAAGTAAAAGAGAGAGTGAGACTTCTAAGGATAAGTTGGACAATAGAAAGTTCAACAAGGAAAGGAACAATGCACAAGTAAGGAACATATGGAACAGGAAACAGGTAGAAGAGACTAAGAGACCAATGGGGTCTAGGCAAGGTTTCTTCAATGGAAGATGTTTTTCATGTCACAGGTTTGGGCACATGGCTTCACAATGTAGGACACATGAAAGATAGGAATATGGGAAAGGACAACTTTTCCAAGGGTATTGCTACTCATGTAATGAGTTTGGTCACAAGGCAATGAATTGCAAGATTCATGACAGAAGAGGATATGGCTTCACTAGGAGAAATCCTAAGACAGTTGCACCTCTAAGGAATAATAACATTAAGTGTTATAAGTGCAATAATGATGGTCACACAACAAGATGGTGTAGAGAAAATATTCCAAAAATAGGCATGAACAGGAATAGGAACATGAACAAGAACAGAAATATGAACAGGAATAGGAACATGAATAGGAACAGGAATAGGAACAAGAACATGGATGAGAACAAGAATAGGAACAAGAACAGAATTGATGATAAGAACAAGGATGATGACTTGGAAAGAAACAGTTAAAGGATTCATAAAACTCAGAAAAAGAAGAGAAAAATATAAAGGTAAAGAATAGTGCTTTCGGGGAGTAGAAATACTCCCACCCTAGAATTAACCACCTCATGTGGAGGTGGGGGAGGGGCTAAGCTAAGGGGCTCATTCTTAGCCCCGAGCCCCAAAGGTGACCCTTTGCCATTGATGTCAAAGGGGGAGAGATTTGTGTATTGGGGAGAGATTTGATATTTGAGAAAGCATTGAGCCAGGGGGAGCAATGTCCCAAGGGGAGCAAAATTACAGAAAGGTCAAGTTTTCAGTAAAAAAGGATTTGGGTTGCCATCAATGACAAAGGGGGAGATTGTTGGACATTTTGAGTCCTCTAAGTCAAAGTTGTCATTGATGTCACCTGATAGAGTTATCACTCATATCAAGGAATTCGACAAGAAATAAAGTCGTCAAAGGTTGTCACTATCATCCAAGGAAAAGCTTCAATAGTGCAAAAGTTAAAGGCAAAAAGGCTCCATAATATTTTAATATTATTGGGAGCACATGTTAAGTGATTGGTTCATAAAAACCCAAGAAGGGTTATTGCAAAGGTTAAAAAGGAGGTCCAATATTTATTTTATAAATTATTTAAATTCACAAGGAATTTAAATTTTATAAATAAATATTCGTTACAAAGGTTGTGCAATAAGACAAGGCTCCAAGGTTTAATTAAGTTAAAGCCTAAGGTTGGTTTGATTTAATTTATAATATTTAAATTTAATTTTAATTAAATTTAAATACCTTATAACCTAATCAACCAAGCCGACGTCGAATTAAATCGATGCACCAATGTGATTGCATGGAAGACAAAGGGCACTATATATAATGCCCTAAAAGACATTGATTAATTTATCCTTGCTCGAAATAAGAAAAGGCATACGAATTGGTGGTTGAGCTCGTGAGAAACAATGAACATATTTGAAGGACGACGATCAAAATAAACCAAAGTGCATTGAAACCCTCAAGCCAGCTGGGAAGCATGGCGTAGTGGCAAGGAGACATTGGTTAAGTTTTTGTGGCAACGTTGAGCTACATTCGAATCCTAGCAAGATGCAATTCGATTGGTGTTGGGAACACCAAAGTGTTGCGCATGTTTTTGTCTTCGCTGGCAGCATAAGGAACTTAGAGCACGTGGTGCTCTCAATGCTCCAAGCGAGCGCTTAGCTCGCGTGGCAATAGAGCCATGGCTAAGGCGCAGGTCATGGGTAGAGTTAGGGGTTCGAATCCCCTCCAAGGCAGAGGTAATATTTTTGTTGAGCATTTGAATAATATTGCCTAGGTTGATGATTAATTACTTTTAGCAAAGTTGGAGTTAAAAGGTTTTTATTATTTGGAAAATTGCTAGTTGAGAATTATTGATTGGAAATAAAGTTAGGAGGCATAAGGAGTTTAGGTATTATTTTAATTAAAGTCTTAAATAATAAATTTTGGATATTTGAGAAGTAAGACTTTAATAGAGTTGATATTATTGTGAAAGAGATATTTGCCAAGGAGATTATTTTTGGAAATATATTGAGTATTAATTTATAGATGGAGTGATAAGGTGTATTTTGGTTGATATTATTTTTGTGTTGTGATTTATTGAGAAAATAAATATCCTCTAACCCTTATTGAGTTTTTCAAAGAAGTAATTGTGAGTGTGGCATATTTGCAAAGACAACTACTCTTCAAGAAAAGGTATGGGAAAAATTCTTCTTTGTTGAGTTAGGTGATTGGCTTGATTGAAAATTAAGTTTGGAGTGAAAAGGAATTGATTAGGGTTTCCTTTTCAAAAGTGGTTGGTTTAATGCTTCAAGGTTTTTTGATTTGAGAGTTGTGATTAAAACCTTGTTTGATAAGCATTGTTGTTGAGACCATTGGTTGAGTGAAGTACATTGAGTTAATGCTTAAAGGTTTTCTGAATTGAGAGTTGTGATTAAAACATTGTTTTATTAGCATTGTTGTTGAAGCCAATTGGTTATGCAAAGAACTTGAACTTGAGTTAGAAAAGAACATGAGTATCATTGTTATGTGAGATTTGTGTTGGGCATTGTTGGAAACATTTTGAGTTGGATGATATATGCTTGGACTAGGGTTTGTGAGAAAGGGTTGTTCCTTGAAGTGATTGGTTGAGTAGAGTTGATTGAGCCTAGTCAAGTGATTGTGTGAAGTGGTTGTTCAAGTTCCATGAAACAAACTATTCTATATTTTGATTTGAGTTGAGATTGAGCTTTGAGAATAGAACATATTGAGTCTCTAACAATTCTCTTTATGCTTCTATGAGATTGAGTTGAGAAAGTTATTGAGCATTGAGTATAGAACATATTGAGTCTCTAACAATTCTCTTTATGCTTCTATGAGATTGGACAAGTTTTGTGTGAACTTGTTAAGCTGATTTGAGGTAAGTCTTTGAGAAGACTTGTGGACTAATTTTGTGTGAGCTTTTGTGGAAGCTTGCAATGCAGATTTGAGCAAGTCCTAGAGAGGACTTATTGAGCATATTTGGACAAGTTATGAGTGAGCTTGTTGAGCATATTTGGACAAGTTTTGAGTGAGCTTATTGAGCATATTTGGACAAGTTCTATGTGAACTTATTGAGAAGATTTGGACAAGTTTTGAGTGAACTTGTTGAGCATATTTGAGCAAGTTTTGAGTGGACTTGTTGAGTAGATTTGGGCAGGTTCTAAGTGGACCTATTGAGCAGATTTGAGCAAGTTATGAGTGGACCTATTGAGCATATTTGAGTAGGTTCTAAGTGGACCTATTGAGAATATTTGAGCAGGTTCTAAGTGGACTTGTTGAGCATATTTGATTAGGTTCTGAGTGGACCTATTGAGTATATTTGAGCAGGTTCTGAGTGGACCTATTGAGCATATTTGAGCAGGTTCTGAGTGGACCTATTGAGTATATTTGAGCAAGTTTTGAGTGGACCTATTGAGAAGATTTGAGCAGGTTCTGAGTGAACCTATTGAGCATATTTGAGAAGGTTATGAGTGAACCTATTAGTTGAGATAGAGCTTTGGAGGTGATAGAGCAGAGAGGATAGAGTCTCCAGTGGATAGAGATCCATCAGCTAGGACATTGAGGATAGGTCTTCTGAGTGAGGACAAGAGTCTTCAAGTGGAGAGAGATCCACAGTCAGTGTAGTGGAGGTAGTGTCTTCTAGAGGATCACCAACCAGAGCAGAGGAGAAGGAGTTCTCCTGTGGATAGAGATCCACAAACCAGATTTAGGGGATCAACATCTCCTTTGGATAGAGGTCCATAAACATTGTAATAGGGAAAGGATTCCCAAGATATTATTTGAGAAATATTTAGAAGAAATATTTTCTCCGTGGAGGTAGCCATATTTGGGTGAACCACGTTAAATTAGTGTCTCTATTGTGTGTGATGATTTGTGCATTGCTTTGGTTATTGCTATTGATATTGCCATTGATTATATTGATTAATACTATTTGGGAAAGAAAAGTAAAAAGTGGTCTTATACTGTTCACCCCCCTCTCAGTATAAGCTTGTGTTCTTCAAATATACCTCCTAAAATGTTGTTGAAGGTTCCATGATGATCATTAGTCTGTTCAACATTAAATGCCCCAGGTCCTGCAAAAGGACGTGCATCCTAGAATAATTGCTTTCAACTGGGTGGAAGACTTAAAACTTAAAAATATTATGCCCATCTCATCTCATTCAATGTAGCTGTGCATTCCATAGGTATCTTCTGACCCATAGATCTGAAAGGCAAAGAAAATCAAGAAAAACTATCATTGTTGCTATTTTATCCAAGAAAAAGGGTAAGCTTATGATAGTTGTTAGCAATGATTCACAAGAATGAATGCAATTTTGACAAGATCAAGGGATATACGATATCAGGGATCTTCTGTTGACTTTGATTATGATTTGATAGCATGACTACCCCCTCAAGCAATGAGTCTATGAGGGTAATGATAATGAATGAAGCGACAAATTCGATTGACCACAATGAATGATATGCATAAATTTAGAATTGAGAATTTAATTACTTGGCTAAGCCTAGTTCAACTTATGATTGTAATTGTTAATAGTAATTGCACCTTTTCTATCTCATAGAGTAGTAGGGCTGTAATAGCCTTCTTAGGAAATCAAAATGATACAATGCCAATTAGATTTATGTTGAATCAATTTGTCAATGATTTTTTGAAAAGATGTCATAGGAGAAATGACATGAAACACCTCATTCCCGTGGAGTGGTCCAGCCTTGAAGGCCTTATTCGAGATTGAAAATAATCATATCAAATCAATGATGAAAATTTACCCCAAATGTACTTATGGTAATTTACTCATATTTCTAGATTGCATGGATTGAAATTCACTGCAACCGCCAAGTGTATAGGGTAAATAACTGAATATGAGGTGCATTTGGCTTTTGAATTATTTAATTTTTTTGTTAATTTTGAAATTTTAGACCTGTAAATTTGCTTAATTGTTCATTTTTAAAACTCCTTATGGTGAGTAAATGTGTGCATTTATGAATTGAATGCAAAGACCAAATATTTAGACTTCTTTGGAGCTTTTGGGGATCAATACTGATAATGCCCCAGTTGATGCTTAAAAATATTTTTTTGTTTTGATTTTATGTTTATGAGATGCACATGGATGCAATGCTTATATGTTATGTTGATTTGATGCTATATGATGTGATGTATGGATGACATGCACTAGCTAGATGATGGATGTATGACTAGATATTGTGATCTAGATGTGTAGATGGACTATTGATGATGGATGCATATGGATGCAATGTTTATTGTTAAATGCATGTTTAATTTGATTGTATGCATTTAATTTATGATGATATCGTGATATGCTTATGCAATGTATGGTAATGCATTATGTTCATGATCATAATCTAATGGAAATGAACCTGTATGCTTTAATCACTTAAAACACATGAAATGAATGCAAAATGTATGTATCAATCTAATGGACGACACCACATAATGTATAAAAATCATGAAAGTAATTGAAAATCCTCATTACAAGAATTTAATCAATTAATCACCCATATATGAAATGCAGTGAGATGAATTGGTATAATGTGAATGATGTAATATGTCACTCTATACTCCTTTTTACAATTTGAAAAATATGCACAATATAGTCAGTGGTCGTCTAAATATCATTTTTGATATCCATCCAGTATCTATCCTATATCTTTGATTTGTGCTCAATGTAATGCATTTTGATGATTGAATGACTTTTATTTTTGATGGCTTGTGATATTTTGGTATTTTGTTGCTATTAGAGAAATTTTTGAGGTTTTCCATGAGACTCAAACACCCTAGTAGACTTCTCAAAAGTCACATACTAATTGTACAAGGCTTTTTTTGGACAAAGCTTTCACCACAAATGACCCAACTATTCATTACCCCTGTGTGTGCACGTGAGTATTTTTAGATAGACCATAGGCATACCTCATATGTCAGTCGAGACTCTTTCAACCCTTATGTGAGATCTGGTTCCTCAAATGTTCATATCATCCATGTTTCAAACTTGATTGGACTATAATGCTAGACAACCCTAGGCACCTAGAGCTAGCTCATATTGCAAATTGATTAGGACTACCCCTCCAAAAATAGTCGGGACTCTTTCAACCCATTGCTACGATTGGGGATCACCCAATAGAACTACTACTCTGAAAGCAAGCGGGACTATTTCAACCCATTACTGCGACCGGGGTTCATTCTATGGCTTTGAATAGTGAACAATCCAGGGATTCAAGTTCTCACCCCATTTTTTATTTTTGCTCATATGTAGTGATAAAAATCATTGTTTGTCACGTTTTACTCTAAGTGATGAAAATCATTGTTTTTCATGTTTTTCTTGAGCAAGGGATTTGTATAGTGCTTTTGATTCACTATATCACTTTAGATTTGAACTTTGAACTTTGGTTTTGAGATTTGAACTTTGTATCTATGTACGAGTAGGGGAAATTCTTGTCCTTTTGCCAAGGTTCACCACTCTAGACCGAACTATTTGCAAGATAATAAGGTAATAAAACCCATCTCTCTAAATGCCCAGGACCACTTTCACAGCTTTCATCCTCCCTTATCTTAGTAGGATTTTAAATGTTTTTATTAGTGACGGGATCCTGATATGTCAAGTACTATCACAACTAATGACCTCATCTACAAAAGAAGCAAGCTTTCTACAATATCTGAGAGACCCACTAGGTATGGCTGAGTGACTGGAAAACTTTGGTATACATACATATTTCATAGCAATAGGTATTGTGTATGAATGCAACGGATTATGATAAATGCAAAGGTGCATGATTGAAACACAAACGTGGCGTCGTTTGTAATACTAACAAACACAATCCATTCTAATGCGGAATGCAATGGATGAAGAATGCCTATATGCAATGCAATAAAGTAAATGCATGTGTGAATGCAAATGAAAAATGCATAATGCAAATGTAAATGTTTTTGGATTTTATAACTTTGATTTTTAATTTTTATGGATTTTGAGCCTTTATATTTGACCAAACGATGAGTACATGCCCTTGGAGCCTTTAGGAGTGACCAAATGGTGAGGAAATTCCTTTGGAGCCTTTAAATTGACCAAGCAATTCTTAGGAATCCTTGGATATTTTTGGGATGACCGAGCGATTTTAAGCAAATCCTTAGGGCCTTTTTTTGGATTGACCAAAGGGCTTACAAACACCTTTGGAGATTTTTTGATTGACCAAACTACTCAGAAGATAGCTTGGAGCCTTTTAGGATGATCGAGCGATTTTAAGAAAACCCTCGGGGCCTTTGGGTTGACCAAGCGATTTTTCAAAAATCCTTGGTGCCTTTTTGGGATGATCGAGCGGTTTTAAGCAAACCCTCGGGACCTTTGGGTGACATGACCAAGCGGTTTTTGAAGAACCTTGGTGCCTTTTGCTACACTCTCAAGCATAGAATGCCTTAAGATGGATGATTTTGAGAGGTTCAATCTCTTCAACACCCCCTAGCGACGTTAGGCGATAGGTACCCAGACCAATCTTTTTAGATATGATATAATGTCCTAGCCAATTAGCCGTGAATTTGTCTCGCATATCAGGTGGCAAATTAGAGTTATGTTGGTTCTCTTTCAGAACAAGATCCCCAAACTCAAAGTCTCTTTGATGGAATTTGATATTATAAGCTCATTTTAATCGCTCTTGATAAACACAGAGATGCTCAAGGGCATTCATGCGACATTCATCAAGTAACGTCAATTGATCTAGGTAAGCTTGTCGCATGGTGTCATCATCAATGAACTCTTTCAATGTGATGCGCAACATTGGAATTTCCAACTCTAAGGGCATAATGGCCTCAGTGCCATATACTAGTGAAAATGGTGTTGCCCCAATGGGCGTTCGAATGCTAGTCCTGTAAGCCCATAATGCAAGGGGAAGCTAGATGTGCCAATCTTTATGGTGTTCTTGTACCGTATTTTTCAAGATGGAAACCACTGTCTTGTTTGAGGCCTTAGCTTGCCTGTTTGCCTATGGATAGTATGGAGTTGCAAAACTATGCTTGATTCTATACTTAGACGTCAAAGCTCTCACATTTTTGTTCTTAAAAGAAGTTCCATTATCCGAAACTATCTTGGATGGTATCCCAAAATGACATATGATATGCTCGAGTATAAAATATGCTATGCGAGCTCCAGTTGTCATTGTTAAGGGAATGGCTTCCACCCACTTTGTAAAATACTCAGTAGCCATGATAATAAATGTATGTCGGCCCGATGATGGAGGAGAGATCTTGCCAATAAGATCAAATCCCCATTGAGCAAATGGCCAAGCCACTTGGATGGGTTGTAAGGCCTGCGATGGCAAGTGTGTAAGATTAGCATGATGCTGACATTTGATGCATTTATTGACATACACATTGCAATCCTTCTCCATAGTGGGCCAATAGTAACCCATTCGAAGGATGCGCTTGACGATAGCCATGCCACTAAAATGGCCACCACATGTACCATCATGAGCTTGTGAAATCACCCAAGATGACTCTTGGGGCTCTAGACAATGAAGGAGAACTCCATCGTAACCTTGTTGGTACAAAATATCTCCTAGCAAGACATATTTAGTCACTTTATACTTGAATGTGCATTTTGCGACATGTGACAATCCCTCTGGGATCATACCAAGTTTTAAGAAGTCTTGGATTTGTGACATCCAGATCTGATAAGCCTCGGATTCGACTACCAAGATGACTTGATCCCCCTTCATATCTACATTTACAAATGCATATTGGAAGACAAACTTATGGTGAATGGTGGTGCCACTCCCCGTAGGACTCTAAGAGGTTAATGACCCCCAAGGCACCTTCTTAAGAAAGTCTTCAACTCTACAGAACCATTCAACTTTTGGTTTCATGCTAATCATGTTGATTGATTCTTTATTATCAAAGGTTCTGCACTTTGTTGTAGGATGCGAGAGTGTTTTAACATGGATGGTAGTAAAATCGATAGATAGATTTTGAGGGATTAAGGATCCCAAAGACACCATGGTGTTTGCGAACCTATTTGACGAACGAGGGATTGCCTCGATGTCATACCATTCCAATTTAGCCAAATATGTAACAACAAGATCTTTATAAGCTTTCAACATGGGACATCGACACTGAAAAAAGCCCTTTCACTTGGTTGACTATGAGCAAGGAGTCGCCAAATATGTTTAATATTCTAATATTCATGGTGACAGGCGTGTGGAGGCCCAACAGTAGGGCTTTGTACTCAACATTGTTTTTGGTGCATGGAAAGTCTAATTTGAATGACAAGGGCATTGGAGCTCCTTATGACATGAAAAACACTATTCCTACACCACCCCTTGCTCACACTTTGAACCGTTGAAGAACAAGGTCATATCAACATTATTCTTTGGTTCTTCGGGTTCGAGAGCTTCGGATACTATGAAGACCACATCATCCAAAATCTCAATGGTAAGAGGCCTACTGTTTAGTAATGGTGCCTCAACCAACTGATCAGCTATGACTTGTCCCTTAATGGAATTTTGGCTTATGAATTCCAAATCAAATTTTATCAATAGCATGATCCACTTTGCAGTACGTGTATTATGATATGTCTTACTCATCATATACTACAAAGTATTTTGTTTTGATATTACATATGTTGTATGACTTAGCATATAGTGTCACAATTTCTTGGTAGCGAACACTACTACTAAACACAACTTCTCCACATATGCATATCCTAGCTCATAACTCACCAAGGTTCGGCTAATATAATATATTGTTTGCTCTTTGCCTTGCACGTTCTTTTGGGCTAACATGGTCCCTAATGCAAAGTCGGTTGCATATATATATAGCATAAAAGGCACATCTAGCCTTGGTGGAGCTAGTACTAGTGATGTTTCCAGGTATTGCTTGATTTTAGCAAAGGTTGCTTGATAGTCCTCGTCCCAGTTGAATGGGACCCCCTTGTGTAGCAGTCAATTCATGGGTCGACATTTATCTAATAGTTGAGTGATAAATCACTTTATGGATGCTACTTTGCCCTAAAGGCTTCTTAATTCTTTGATATTTGAGGGAGGACGTATCTCTAGAATAGCCTTGACCTTTTCTGGGTCAACTTCGATGCCTCGCTTTGAAATGATGAATCCTAAGAGCTTTCCTAAAGTTATGCCAAATACGCACTTCTTAGGATTCAACCTGACATTATGCTCTATCAGGCGATCGAAGACCTTCCTCAGGACCTTTGCATGCTCAAAACACAGCAATGACTTAGCCAATAAGTCATCGATATAATCTTCTAGGATCTTGTGCATATAGTCATGAAAAATATATGTCATGGCCCACTGATATGTGGCACCAGCATTTTTGAGGCCGAATGGCATAACTTTATAGCAAAATGTCCCCCATGGTGTTATAAACGTGATTTTATGCTGGTCTTCGGGCTTAATCCAAATTTGATTGTAACCAAAAAAATTATCCATTAGGGAGAGCATTTCGTGACCTACAGTGGTGTCTACAAGAGCATCGATATTCGATAATGGAAATGAATCCTTTGGTGTTGCCTTATTAAGGTGTCTAAAATCTATACAAATATGGATCCTTCCATCAGGTTTTCCTATAGGCACCATATTGGATACCCATTTCGGATAGTCGATGGAAATGACAAAATCTACGTCCAACAACTTTTGCAATTTGTCTTTCACCATTAAGGCTACTGTTGGATGCATCTTTCTAAGCTTCTGCTTGACTGGATTCTTCGATAGATCTAGCAAAAGGTTATGGGTAACCAATTTTGGATCTAGACCTGGCATATCTTTGTAAGTCCAAGCAAAAATATTAGGTCTCTCTTTCAATAGAGGGATGATGTTGTCATGCTCATCTAGAGTGAGACTTTCTCCAAATTTAACCTTCCTTGGATTGGTGGGATCCTTACTGATATCCACTTCGAAGGTTTCCTCTACTGACATGTGTGACCCCTCCTCAAGATGATGAGGCGTAGGGATCAAGTGGATGTCATCTACTGGGTTTATAGGTTCCTCATGTTGGAAGCATCCTCATCATGATAAACATCATGTGCATAGCCTGGCACAAAGTGAAAGAGTTGCAGCATTTCTTCATTAGGAAAGAAATCTTCAGGCTCAACAGGTGAGTCAACGCGATCCCAATCGATAGCATCTACATTTAGATGCAGCAGTTTGGAAGGATCGGCTAGATTACGGAGTGGAGTGGTCAAATCAATGGAGACCATATTGATGGAATGGAATTGATCTCCAGGACCACATGGACAAACATCTACATCATCGATGCAGCTCCCATACCTAAGATCTGGCTCTATCGACACGAACACAAATGGGTCCTCTCTATGCGAGGTATGGATGACTAGATCCTCTCTATGCACTGATTACAAAATGGGATCATTCAGCTCAAGGAGCTCCATGTAGGTAGGTGGGTCAGGGAATAACATGTGATAGATCACATTGAAATTCGATGGTCCTTCCCTGAGGTGAGGATGGAGATTAATCTCTCTACGCATCTCCTCAACTGTATATGGTGCATTACGATGACGTAGGTAAGGAGGTCCTAGAAAGGCCCTCTTTGTTTCATCCTCTTCATCACTGTCGTAATACAATCCTTCGCCACTACCTATCGAAATCATAAAATGCTCTAGATGAGGCCCCATGTAGGCTATCTCTTGATAGCCATCATCGTTATTGAAGGGCTCTTCATTCATGTTCATTGATTCTGAAGGTAACAAGTGATGTAAATTGAGAGGACCTAGATAGGCCAACTCAGCTCCATCATCATGACTACTATCATACATGGATCTCTCTATCCTACCCACAGGAATTGGGAGATCAGCAAGATGAGGCCTTAAGTAGGCCTACTCTATCTCATCTTCATAATCACTCTTGACTATGAAGTGCTCATTTATCTCACCCAATCGCTCCATGGGTAGTAGATGACGTAAGAATGCCGATCCTAAGAAGGCCAACTCAGTTTCATCCTCATATTGATCATCGTTTGAGGATTCACTGTCAGCATCATAGCTAGGTCCACTTATTTTGGAGGTGGACTCCTCTCCATATTCGCTAAAAATATCTCCTAACTCGATATCACCTAATATGATGGGGCTTTACCCCTGCACACCTATGTCATCGGTTGCATTATAGATTTGGTGACCCAGGTTGCCTCTAGGGTGCATCTCTTCTTCAATCTGCTCCAAGAGCCCTTCATGCTCTACTTTTGGTGGCTCAATGGTGATGATAGACACCATCGGGTTACTCCTCCAAAAGTTGGAAAGATTAGGATGATATGGGTTGAAATCCACATCATCCCCCAGACTAAGGTACAAGCGATCTAAAGATGTTGCAAGAAAATCATCATGTCCTTGTACTCGTAACCCTAGCCCAAACCTATTAGTTGCCAACTGATAATGTGGCTCAAGTGGAGTCCTACGTCCTTGCTCAAAAATACCAAGGTCGTATCCATGCCAATGATATAACTCAAAAATATGCATGGAATACTTAGGGTTGGATAAGTAACGAATGTTAACTACGAACTGTTCATCATCATCTTCATCCATGGGTGTTCGAGTAGGAAGTTGATCCAACCCATCATAGATGAAATTAGTCTGATTGGGTGGCTCTCCCAATGGCACCATTGATCCAACCAGAAAATGATGGGCATGTGGTTGACCCATATCTTGTGCAGTCTCTAGGATTGGCCCAAAGGTGACATTCTGCACAAGGTACTCACCTAACCCAATGTTGGCTAGATGAACAGTCACCCGTGGTGTGGATGACCCTATTGACGATGCAGGTGAGGTAGGCTAAGGTACCTCCTCGGCTTTCTCCTGATCTTCTTCCACTTCCATGGGAGTGGGAGCCTCATTGGTGACTAGTTTGGGCACATGCTTCTTTTCTTTTTCACCCAGTTTCACCTTTAACTTCATATCATCCCAAAGCATTGTTGATGCAGTCGGTTTCAAATAAGTTGTAGTAGTGTGCTCAGATCTGTTCGATACAGATATCGATGGTTGAGCATGCACTTTTTGTTTGCCTCCTGGATTCTTAACTGGCGATGAAGGTCGGACGTCCAGGTGCATTGATGGGAGTATGAAACCCCCAAGCAAATCGGCTAGGTTCACAAACTTGAAGGGTTCTTCGTCTGATGACACTACGTGAACCCATCCCTCATGAATGTATTTTACACATTGATGTAATATAGAGGGAACGCAATGCATTTCTTGAATCCAAGGCCTCTCGAGTAGGATGTTATATTGCATGGTGCCTTCTATCACATGACACATCACGGAGATGGTCTTTAGGCCTACTTGAATAGGTAGGACGATTGTGCCAACCGTTGAGCATAGCGCATCGTTAAACACTCTCAATGTGAATGTGGTGGGCACAATGTGTGACTTGGGAAGCTTTAAATGACTCAATGCCTTGGTCATTATAATATTGATCAACGAACCAGTGTCGATCAAGACCCTCTTGAATGGCATGTGATTAACACATGCGATGATATGTAATGGTGGGTCGACCACATATGTAGGAACCATCTTGGTTTCATGATCGTAGAATTGGATCATAGGTTCCTGGAACTGTTGTACATGTCCCACAAAATTGGTGAATGCTTGAGCATCCTAGGACTGCCCCTCGATGGACCTCAAAATGTCCATGAGAGTCTCCCTATGCTTGGGGGACTACTATATTAGCTCATAAATAGACAACTTCGTAGGAGTTATCTACAAGTTTTGAACCAACCTACTTTGTATGGTCACCACCGATCTAGTTGGTGGGCCTAGAATATTCTAAGCTGGCCATTGATCCGGCGTAGCTTGTATCCTGATGGGAGTGTGAGGTTGATTCGGCTGCTCATATCTCCCATGTCTAGTAACAATGTTCACCATACCTACGAACCCTTGGGTAGGTGGTTCGACATGCACTTGGTTGACCTGGCCAGCGTTGTTGCATGGTGCCTCATGGTTTGGCAATGGATTTTTATAAATCCCCATGTTTTGGTTGTCGAATGCCTATGGATTATTCGGCACTATAAGCTCACCTTTATCGATCATGTTCTACACTATATGTTTGAAGGACCAACATACTTCGATGTCGTGGCCCTTCATGCGATGGAAGATGCAAAATAGATCATCTTGATACCCCTTTGACTTGGGTTGGTTAGGATCGATCAACTTAACCTCGGGTAACCTGATTGCCTTAGCCTCACACAATTGATGGAATATCGATGTCAACGATTCTGTCAAAGGCGTGAATTGGCGAGGTGGGCATTGTTCCTTATTTTTTCCCTTATAATTATTTTTGCGCTGCTCATACTGCACAGGAGGAGGTTGGGCCTGATAGTTCTGCTTTTGTTGCCCCTTATCCTCTCTTTGGAGATTCAGCACCACTTGATTTACATGGGCCTACTTGCCCTGTTGTTTTGTGGTACTCTTCTTGTACCCCTCTTTCCTGTTCTTGAGCTTCAAGTTACCTTCTTGCAACTTGATGTCCTCAATTACTTTGGCTTGCACCAAAGCTTCCTCGAATGTAGCGTACTACTGCAGCTACAACAATAGCGAGATGTGCTTGGCACAACTCTTTGTGAACATCTGGGTCAATTTTATAGCAGGAATGGGGAATGGCAACTTTACCATTAATCTTCTCCATATCTTTTTATATGCTTTAATTGGCTCATCATCACACTGAGCTAGCATAGCTAGATCAGAAAGGTTAGCTTATTTCTTGATGCCAAAATAAAAGCGTTCAAGAAAGGCATTAGCCAATTGCTCAAAACTGGTGATACTATGCTTCTTCAACCGATTAAACCACTCTCATACTAGGCCTGAGAGGGTTGTGATGAATGTACACAAAAGCAAGGCATCATTGCTTGCAATATGGAAACAAATGTCCAAAAATCTTGTGACATGCTCTTGCACGTCTTCATCACCCTTGAATTTATCTAACCTGGGCATGTCAAAATGCTTAGGATATGTTGGAGTAGGCACCAAGGGATCCAAAGGCTCATTATGAATCTTTCTCAATGTCGACTTTTGAAAAGTCGCACCTTGCCTCTCGATTGCTTTCACCTTCTCAGCTAAGGCCTTATAGGCCTACGAGGATAGAAAGTCCTCCTCCCTAAGCTGACGTGGAGGCGGTCTTGGAGGTACATTCTTCCTCTTTCGAGGTGGAGGACGTGCATCTTCCTCCTCCTCAACTTGGGAGTTTTTAGGATACTCTTGATTAGTTCCATCTCCCTCTTCTTCCTCATATTGTCGTTGCCTCTGATCTTCGAATGATGGTGGCCGTTTTCTTCCCATTTGTTGGGCACTAATATGAGTGTGAGCGTCTCTGCGCTCCTGATGCATGTCGGCTTGTGAAAAATCCTTCCTATGAATGCACTCTCTATGCTCATTGTGAGGGTATAAACCAGCCTTGGCTAGCCTATCCTCCTACTCTACGTGCTCCTTTTGGGTAAGGATGCGTTCCTCACGCATGCACTGCTCATATAATCTATGTCTAATGAGCCTCTGCACCTAAATATTCTCATCTTCAATGCACTGCCTCTCTAGGCGAGCATCCTCCAATTGATCTTGGAGGAGTTGTCATCTCTGCTTGGATACCAATCTATGTGATCTATCCATATGATCGGCCATGGGAGGCCTCTAGTGTGTATGCTCCGTGTGAGTGACCTTATGGGTTATGTACCCATCGGACTGATGTGCTACGCTTTTGCCTTTGTCTATGTAGATGGCATTGGTGTCATGTTGAGCCCTGTGTTGTGTGCCACCATGCATGGATGGTGGATGGGTAACATGAGGGCGCTTGGAAGCCTCCCCATGCTCTCTAGAAGTCCTAATAGAGCTCCCGCTATGCTCACTCGGGGTATGAGTGGGTAGAGTCGAAGGCTTACAGCCTAACTGCTCAAGGACACTACCTAGACCATCCAACTATCTGGATCACCACCGCTCATGCGGTGGTGTACCATTGGCTCCCACCTTAGCCATGTTGATAGTGATCTTGCGAGGCTCACTACGCATGGGAGTGTGAACAGGCCTATGCTCGAAAGGTGGCCTATCTGCATGCCCCTGAATGGGTGGATCTCTATTCCTTCTATACTCTGAAGGTGGAGGTATGGAACCTCCTATGGACCTAGTACGTAGGAGTACCAACTTGGACCCCTGTATGACATACTCTTCGACCGATCCCGTGGATGCACGTGCACTATGATCTCGATAATGGCTTTCGAGTGGAGCACCCTCATGCTGAGAGGCTCCATGCTCTATCCTATGTCTAGAGGAGTGTATTGAAGCTCCTCTATCGAGGGTACGCTCAATGGTGTCCCCTCATGTCGAATTGTCTCCTCTGATGCTTGTCGAACGATGTTCGGTGCGCTCATGTGGGTGAGGACTTGACACATGCTATTGTGAATCTATTGGGGTTTGGTCAATGGCATCAGGCTTAAGCCTTTGCCGACCACCCCGTGTCTCCACCATGGTGCACCTAGTGTCTAGATTTATCTTTTATTAAGCAAACAAGGTATACAATGGTGATTATCTTGTATTAAATTTTAAATGTGAGCCCTAAACTGTTTGATGTTGTTTCAAGATTTGTTGTATCAATAAAGAAACTCTTATCGTGTTTTGAAAGCTTGTTGGATGATATTCTCAGTTTAATTGGCTTTCACCTATATACTCACAGCTCAAAAATTTGGGTGTGAATTCCAGATCGCGTAATCCAACCTATAATGTGTGGTAATGAAGCCCACACATGGTCAGGGAGCATAGGTCCTCCCAGATCCTCACCCGTTTTCCCCCAGTTAGCGTTATACCCTCCGAAGAGAATACATGCAAATTTTCCAGGGTACGAAAGGTTCTTGGATCCGGTATTGGTCTAGTATCCAAGGGTACGTAGGATTTGGGCCAACGGATGGAAATCACCTCCACCATCGTTGAAACCCTACTAGTGGTTGGATGTGACTCCCAACTCACTAGCATTTAATTGAAATGTGGTGTGTGTGGTTCATTTTATTCTTTGCATAAAGGAAAATGCATAATACAACATAAATGATTATTTCCTATATGATATGCAAAAAGAAATGTTTCATTTTAGAAAATGCATGCTATATCCTATATGATTTTTGACAATGCAATTATGATGATATAGCCTCTGATTGGGCCTCAAGCATGCAAACCGACACACAATTCTAATCTAGCACACTAGATTCTAGGGTGGACTGCACTCAGATGTCCATTGTTCCTAGCAGAACCTGACAAAAATTAAGAAAATTATAATCCTAAGGACTTAGTACCTTTTAACCTTCTAACCTGATTATCCTACTTAACTTTCATTTTTCTAATTCTGGAAAAACACAAGCAGAGAAAAAGACATAGAGGGTGAAAATGGGACCTACCTTAGTTCCTTTTATGATTCAACTTTGTCTCCTTGTTTTCTATTGTGTCTGCTGTGAACTGCAGGTTTTTTGCATAGTTCAGACTACAGACTACATCTTGAAGCCATGGGCCAATAAATGAATCACAACTGTCAGCTGTGGTTTGCACCTGCAATTCCAAAAACATAGACAACTATATTTAGGTGCTTCAAATGTGGAGTTCCATCGTGATCGCCATATGTAACCACCAAAATGGCTCACACCTAATGTGGTCTATTGCAATTAAATAAGGATAATGATAAAACATACAAAAATTGACAACAAAAAGAAGATTAAATGAAATGCATATTTTATTCCATTTTGAATATGAGTCAAGATTACATAGTAGTCCCTCTTAGGGATACCCTTTTGATACTTTAATTACAATAGATCTAGTCCCGTTTTAGGGTAGATGCAAATAAAATGCCTTCTAGGGTGACACGAATTGCTCTAGGGTGGAGTTGACCCTCTTCTTCGCATTGAGGAAGGAATTGAATGGTTGAACCTCCTTCAAATCTGCTTTCCTGCGGTCAAGAAACAACAGAAAAGAGTTAAACAAATAGGTAACCTCTCGTGATGAGGCCCTTTTAGGAAAATATGCATAAAGATGCCATGAAAGACATATAATCAAGAAAGTGCATAAAACATGGAAAACCTATGCTAAATTCTTAAAGATTGCTCGAAGCATGGAAACGAAGGATACTGCTATCTACTCAATGGATTGATTATATGGAATAATGCATGATAACATGAAATTAATACAAATTGTCCTAATTGAAATAAATTACATAAAGTCCTAATTAGACCAGTCAGAGTCTCTAAAACCTAAACAAAATTTCTAAAATGACTAATCTAACTAAATTAAACACACTACAGAAAGAAGAGTAAGGAGATCTATCACCTGTTGCAAACCGTAGCTTGGATGAGCGGTCTGCACTATAAACCATGGTTGTCAGCCGCGATGAGCAACCAAGTGGCTTTGCCCTCCAATTTCAAGGGCTATGGGCTTGATCCTCCTTGTCAAATTGATGATCTTGGCTCTCCTAGGCTCCTAGGGCCTCCATGACAAATTGATCTTTGGTTGAATAGAAAAGTAGCCTTCTCAATGCATGAACTAAATATGCAATTCGATAGGGCTTCACTGCTCTCTTGATCAATTCATTCTCTCTCACTATTTCTACAACGCTTCACTATCAAAATGCACTATATCTTTGCCCTAATTGAAGGGGTACTTATAGCATTTCCCTAGGGCTAGGGGTGGCTTCATGGAGAAGCCAATAATAATATGTGGTTGGGACAGTTGTATTGGAAGCATCTGGAATATTATACCCTTCAACCACCTTCTTCTAGAACAAATGGTCATTCAAACCGATTTGGCTCAGATGAAGGCCAACTAAACTTTAGTTAAGACCACAGGTGATAGTTGCGGTTCAGACTATAAACTACGGGTGTCAGCAGTGGTTCAAACTGTAGACCGTAGGTCTCAATCGTGGTTTAGACTGATTAGGCCAAGGAGCCCAAATTGAGTGGTTAGAACCACTGCTCTATCTTGGAGTCTATCTAAGATCTTCCATATGGTCTTGTAGCATGTCCCATATGAGTAGTCACCCTCGACATGATGTGTTTTAGGTGTCTACAGCTAGAATTTCTGATATCAAAGACATCGCTAAGGAGGATGAAGTTTTTGAGATTGTAAAGGATACCTTCAAGGATGTTCCTAAGTATGGACCCAAATATGACATCAAGGATGCTGAACTAGAATTTACTATTGCATCTCCTATGCAAATTGATGCTCCTCCTTTTCAGTAATTATTCTGCATGTTTTGTTTTGGTGGTTTTTTTGTTGTAGCCCTCTCTTTGGGTCTATTGTAAGGTTTCCTCTCTTCTTCCTACTTCGTTTAGGATGTATTTTGTTCTTTCTAAGCATCCTTTTCTACTTCCTCTTGGTTTTTAATATTCTCTTATTCCTTCTAGGTTTTCTATTGTTTCAAGGCATTGGGGTGCCTTTCAAATGTCCCATTTTAATATAAAATCTTTAACTTACGAAAAAAAAGAGTAGAATAATATGAGAAATTAATATGTAAAATAAGGCTTATAATATATCAAATAAAATTCAATAATATGCAAAAATATGAATGTAAATAGCCTTAATCAACATGTACTAAGCATGTAATACAAATTATAATATTAATTGCTAAAAATGTATGTAATCTTTATTGCTTCTCTTTATCTTACAAAAGTATATGATCATGATTGTTTGTGATTGTATGTGATGCTTGCTTATGGAGTATTGTCTCCATAATATATCCATAGTAGTGTGAATCTTTGGGTACTTGACTATTCCTTTCCATATGCGAAGTCTCATGACTCTTAGCTTATCTTCTTGACACTTGCATACTTGATGAACACTTGACTCTATATTGTACGTACACCTATGCATGATTCTTACACTTCTATGACTTGCACACTCCAATCTAAGACACTTGTGCACATATTTACATTACATATTATTCTCATACATACAATACATTTGTGCACATACACTCAACTCACACTTGCACACTAACTTACATGATAACTATGCATTTCTTGCACATTACAACTTTACATGACACTTGTGCATTTCTTGCACATTCACACTTACATAAAAATGGAAATATAACTCACACTCTAAACTATGAATCAAACCTAATATATTATTTACAAATGTACCATGAAGGTACCATGGGGGTACATTAGCATGTACCAAATAATATAATATACTCCAACACCCCCTGTATTAAATTATTTGGTTATTGAAGACTTTATTCTTTAATCAAGGTATTTTTATTTGTTTTTAATCTTCAAGTGATCCTATGACCTATGATTGTTTTGTTCTCCTTTTTATTTCTTTTGAATTTTACTGATATTATTCTTTTGCTTCTTCATTATGTTCTTTTTTATCTTGGTCTTATCATGTTGCCTTCCTGTATCCTGATGTTCTATAAAAACTACAAATTAGTACCTTCAAAATTTTTTGAGAGAAATACATCTATATTGATTATCAATTTTGCTAAGAGATATTTGAATTCATTTTCTTTAGTAGTTTCTTCTAACTCTTGAATTTCATGAATTTCTTGAGCTATATGTCATTTTTTATTTCCCTCTCTATATTGTAACTGTGGTTTTTGTTGATGAGTATACTGACATTGAAAATGTCAAGGCTAAATTATTGTTGTTATTAAGGATTGTATTGATATTGCCTTTGTTGTACTGACTTGTTTATTTGACCACTTTGATTTATATTCATCTGATTTCCTTGATATTGATTTCTTTGATTGTATCTACAAAAATTTGTGCTATGACATTTTTTCTTACATATTTGATAGTATCTTGGATTCCATTTAGATCTATATTTTGAAGTTGAAGCAAGATTAACTTATGTATTATATTTTGATACCAAGGCATTGTTAGTCATTTCATATTTGATTGAGTTTTCTACTTCATACTCTTGAAGAATATTGACTAAATCATCAAATATAGTTTCCTTGCATAAAACTTGTGAAGCTATGACTAAATATTTGTAGCTTTTAGGAAGTGCTCTTTATATAACTTGAACAAGAAATTTATCCTCTCCTTTCTCTCCTAGAGTTAAAATATTTGCTTTTATATTTGCTACGTTTTGAAGAAATAGTTCAATATTTTTACCACTATTAACTTTTGAGGAATATAACGAAGATTGAAGATTGAGAATAGTAGCTTTATTTTTCTCTTCAAATATTTTGTATAGAGCATTTCATGCTTCTATAGAAGTTTTTGCTCCACTTAAATGAGATTGTATTTCATATTTTATTCCAAATGTTATTAACATAAGTGCTTTGGAATTACCTTCTTCATATCTTTGAATTTATCTTTCATCTTCAATAGGTTTTGTTTTTGTTCCACTAACTATATCCCAAAGTTTTTCTACAACTAGAATTGATTTCATTTTGTTTTTCCATGAAGCAAAATTTGGTCCTTTTAGAGTTGAAACTTAGAAAGGAAAAATTTGTTGTTAGGCATAGTAGAACTCATTTCAAAACCTTTGGTGTAGAAAACCATGTAACACTTAGGTTTAAATAATTCAAAGTTTCTAATTTAATTCCTATGAAGTAGTAAACTTTGTCTCCCTAGTTTAGAAACTAAAAATAAATTTTGCAAATATATATATTTTCCTAATAATTTGATGTTGAATTCCTTTTTTCTCCAAAATATATAAATGTAAAAAAATTCAATAATTTCAACTTTTTAATTTTTCAAAAATAAAAAGCAAATAATTTTTTTTCATAAACTTTTCAAACTTTAAAAAGCCTTAATTTTTTTTAAATAAATCATCTAGTTGAATTCCTTATCACTCCAACCTAATAAAAAACTTTAAGAACTTTAAAAAACTTAATTAACCCTACTCAACTTATCACTCCATTCTTCTAATAAATCAATAATTCAAAAATCTTCTAATTTAACCTTATAACTCCTAAATCAACCTTAATATAAAAACTTAACTTTTGGAACTAGAAAATTTTCTTCTCCTTTGCACATGATATCTCTATCATACAATTATTCTACTATGGATACTTGTGTGGATAGCTCTTAAAAGGTATTATATGATTGATGTGTGTCAATATGCATGGTGAGGTGTTTCACTTTCCCAAGCATTGCACTTCAAACTATATTCCAAATGGCATGTTGCACTCCAAACTATAGGTGAAATGAGTTAGACCAATTCGTATATCAAATGGCATGTTACACTCAGAATTCTAGGTGAAATGGCTCTAAAAAATGAATGCTTTCAATAGCATTCTATAGTTGAATGTTACACTAGGCAAAATGATTCCTTAACATTCTATGTTTACTGCTAAGACTTCTCAACTACCTCAAGATATCCCTTTGCTTTGTATTCCTTGCTATTTTGACTCCCAAATAGATTTGGCTTCTACATTGAAGGCTTGCACAGGTTTGAACCTTGTTGCTCACAATTGTTGCATGTTGCTTAAGAATTTTCTAGTCGATGGATCTCTAACTATTTTTACAAGTAGAAACCCAATGTTCATGGATGTTAACCATTCCCTTTCACTGAATATGTGAGTATTGTTAAGTAAATTTACTCATAGGTGTCTCATATGTTGTGTAGGATATATTAGAGTGTTTCAATTTTAGTCATCTCCTTTACTATGTAAGTGTTGTTATAATGCTTCACTCTTATATATCTCTTTAGTCATGTGGGCACTATTAGAGTGTTTCACTATATGCTCTTCTCTACTACATAGATTCTTTTTAGAATTCCCCAATCTCATGTGTCTTATATTTTTTTTAGGCACAGTATTATCTACTATGTACGTATTTGTTAGAGCACTTTAATCTAAGGTGTATTCTTTGATACGTGAGCACTATTAAAGCACTTTGTTCTATACTCTCCTCTTATAAGTAGATGTTGTTATACACTTCACTCTATGATCTTCGAGCTCTTCACCTATAATATTTTACCAAAGTGCTTTGAACACTTCTCCAAAGGTATTCGTTGTAGATTGATGTCCTTTGTTTCTAGTATCTTAAGCACTATTCAAATAATGCCTTTTATGGACTATACTTCCTTGCTTAGTTCTTTTTTGAATTGATTTCTTTGTTTAGATATTTCCAGATTGTTTTTTCTAGTGTGTCTAAATTAGATCTTAAATATATATTTATTTTTGACATTGGTTGTAGGTACCTTTTATTCTTCTTTTATATTTTGTATGGCTACTCTTTGCAATATGATAGTATAGAACTGAATATTGACTACTATAGAGTAATGTGGCTACTCTTTACCTTCTCGATTTATTGAGATGATAAATGCTTTATGTTGCTTTGTTGCTTATTATTTTCCTTTATTTATATAAGAACTTATTTCTCTATTCTCAATAATGTTTGTTTTTTTGAGTTAGAACTTTATTAGGCTCGAGCAATTTTTCTCTTATACTTGAGCTTTATCAGGCTTGAGAGATTTTTTTCTATAAAGGACTTTTCTCTATTCTCTATAAAGACCTATTTTCTTTTCTCTAAGGGTATATTTTCTTTTCTCTATAAGGGCCTCTTAGATTTTAACTATAAGGGTCTCTTTTATTTTATCTAACTTGCAACTCTTATCAATGTAGATACTAATCCAATGTCCAATGGTTGAAGCAATATAAAGTATGTTGGGTGCTTTTTTATCCTTCTTCAAGAATGATAAATACCAATATAATACTTAAAGCAATATAAAGTAAGCTAGATGTTTTTTATCCTTCTTCAAGAATGTTTTACTCTCTGCTTTCTTCTATTTAGTCTTAGAAAGCTCTGAATGCTTCTCAATCTATTGCTATCCTTCTTTTCTTTCAATATATAGATCTTAGAAGTTGAATTTCTTCTATATCCTCTATAGTAAGCTTCTCACACTTTTGTAGCTTAATATCTATTGCAATTCTTTTCTAAAATCAATAATTTCTTAGGTCAAACCTAAGAATCCAATATGATTATCCTCCTTACTAGAGAATCCAATATCAATATTAATATTAGGATATCTCTTTCCTGAATGATCAACTTTCTTTTGAGTTGGTTCTCTAAATTCTTCAATATAGTTGAGCTTATATTCTTCATTGGTTTTTCTTCAACCTAGTGTAATGAACCTAGTATTTTTTCTCAATATGATATTTAAAATAGAGTTTGAGTCTCATTATCTTCAAAGTGGACAGACTCCAAATCAACTTTATAAAACTGGATAAGATCAATTTTGTAATAGTGGCTAAACTAAACTTTCGTCAATCTGGACAGAGTCTAGTGGTAGCTTTGATACCACTAATAATTTTTGAAGCCTTAATACTACCATAAATATAACAAAGTATGTATCATTGGATCAAATATAATATATGCACAATATATTAAGGTCAAGATAATAATAAGAGTAGAATAATATAAGAAAATTAATATGTAAAATAAGGCTTATAATATATCAAATAGCATTCAATAATATGCAACAATATGAATGTAAATAGCCTTAATCAACATGTATTAAGAATATAATACAACTTACAATATTAATTGCTCAAAATGTATACAATCTTTATTGCTCCTCTTTCTCCTAGAAAAGTATATGATGGTGACTATTTGTGATTGTATTTGATGCTTGTTTATGGAATATTATATCCATAATATAGCCATAGTAGTGGGACTCTTTAGATACTTGACTATTCCTTTCCATATGCCAAGTCTCATCATCATGAATCTTGTCTTATCTTCGTAACACTTGTATGCTTGATGAACACTTGAATCTATATTGTATGCACACCTATACATGATTCTTACACTTATATAACTTGCACACTCTAATCTAAGATACTTGTGCACATATTTACTTTACATTTTGTTCACATGCATACAAGACACTGATGCACAGACTCAACTTACACTTGCACACCAATCCACATGACACTTGTGCATTTCCTACACATTCACACTTACATAAAAAGGGGAAATATAACTCACACTCTAAACTATGACTCAAACCTAATCTATTATTTACAAATGTACCATGAAGGTACCATGGGGATACTCCAACAAATTCTTGTTATTTTTCTTACAATACTTTCTATAATAACACTTGTTGTATTATTATCTTTGCCATGGGTAATATTTTAATGGTCTAAAATAAATTTATATTATTTATTATGTTTTAACTCTATATCTCATTATTGATTATATTCAACCCTAATGTACTCATAATAGTGTTAGAACCCAATGGTTTGATAATTTGCATTAGGAAATGGTAGACATTTAAATACATTAGATGCCTATTTTTGGCATAACAAACCTCTAACTAGACTTGCAACTACCCTTGTGGAATGATCAATTGATAATGGTTTTATCTCCTATTTGATATACTCCAATGATTTGGAATGATCAATTGAGCTATTGAATTTGATATTTCATGTATAATTAGAGCAATTTGGATGAATTTAATTTTCTTGACCAATCATATGTTTAGTTGCTTTGTAGTCATACTAAACATTATTTCAATGACTTATTTATGCTTGTGCAACAAACACATGTTCTTATTATTCTTATATAACCTAGTTCTCTTTGGCTATATTATTTTATTGTGCCTTTCTCCAAATTTTATTATGTGGGATAACCAGACCTCTTATTTTTATGCTTATGCTTGAGATTAGAGTTCTAAAATTTTCTCTTTTTAATGCCACAACTGAGTTGACCTATTTCTAGATCAAGAAGGCTATATCATATAAGGAAATTTGACCATTATTTCCATATATTGTAAGCTCTCTCAAATTATAACAATTCTTCATGCCATCACATTAGGTCCTCTCCTCCTCTTCCATTGTTCTTGAGCTCTACTATTATAGGATCTTCAATTGGTGTTCCCTTGGTAACAACCCCAAGCAACTATGGCTAATGATACAATGGTTGTGAAATAATGATGGCTATGAAGTATGGTTGATGATACAATGGTTGTGAAACCAATTAATTCTAGAGGACAACTCAATTTTTGAACCCTCCCACCTAGATGATGGATGAATTCTAGACCATTTTTCATGAAAGTGTATCGCTAAAGGCTAATTCATCATCCTTTTCAGTTTAGTGGATTAGTATTCATTCATGATGTAAGGAGATTTAGATTTATTATGATATTTTTTTGAAAGCCTTCCCTTTTTGGTATATTGAGAATCTTTATGGCATCAAATACTTGGAAAAGTAAAGGGGCTTCAGACCCTCTCATCTTGTTCCATATCTTAACTAGTGGTTTTGATCAGAATTCCCTTCTTTTAAATGTGTATAGGGGAGACAAGTAGGGAGGAATTATGTGCTTGAAAACCCATTATTTTTGGGGACCAATGGGATGTTGAGGATATGCCTTCTCCTTATATAGACTTCCCCATATAGGTTTATTGTCATAATTTTCCACTCCATTCCTCTTTGGTAGGCCTTCATGATGATCCTTTAATGTAAGTGAATAAAAAATGGTATGATTTTTAGTTATTTCTTGTTTTTTTTGCTAATATTTTATTGGTAGACCTTCATGATTATCCTTCAATATGTAGCTTTCTTATATGTGAATTCCCTAGTGCATTTCTCAATACCTATTTTGTGCAACCACCTTGACTATTATTTCCTTCTATATATGCCATTGTTTGGCTGAACCAATGCCTTGATGGCATCATTTATATATGTTGATTATTTTACACTATAATATACAAAATTCTTGTGCCTTTCATGCACCGGTGTGTCACATGAAGCTTCTTCATTGGAATTTATAGTGTCTAAACCAAAGTGATCCAAAATTTCACTTATCATGTGTGTTACTTTTCTTGAATATGTGACTTAACACTTTCCTAGGTCTTTGATATATCGATATACCATTGGAATCAACCCCCATGTTTGTATAAAATGTTGTATTAGGATTCAACATGGACAATTTATCCACCTCTTATAGCAACTTGAGCATACCTTGCAGGAAACTTGAAGAATACCTAGCTATTGAGAGGTCCTTAGGGACACCACCATCCACTTGTAGCCTTGCTCTTCTACTTTCCAATTCTCAATATTTGTTGTGTCTTTCGATTAGCTTGTTTGGGCATTGATAATCGCATTGTATGATTCATATATTTTATCCTTTCTAAAGGTGAGTGCACTTGATCAAAAACTTTCTCCTAGGAGGATATGAGTGGTGTGTTCATTTAGGGATGGGTCATAATGAAAATTTGGCTCTTTTACATTGATGTTATGCACTAGAGTGGTTTCTCTACAAGGAACCATGGGTTCTTTTTGCAAATACATTGATATGGATGTTTCCAACTGGTTATGGTTAAGGGCTTGATCATCTTCTTGATTGGTATAGTTTTATTCTATAGTCAATTTTTTTTCAAATCCCTCCATTAAGAGGACAAAAATATGATCCCATTAGGTGATAGAATTCAAGTAAAGAGAATCAAAATCTTGGTAGGATTTTTCTTGGAGTGAAGATATCAATAGTTTGATAGCTATATCCTACTCTATAACATTGTGTATTTGACATATGCAGACCATATCTCATAGGTGATCCAAGGACCAAAGGGTTTTTGGTCCTTCATCAGTGTATTTTTTTAGGGTGTATAGTGTTGATATTGGTAGCTTTTCCCATGCAACTAGAGATTTTGAAGGACACAATGGGATCCTATCACCCTAGGTAGGGAATAGTTTGGGATGTTATAGCAGTCACGCTTGGGCCTTGTGATCTTCTTCCTCTTGGGGTAAAACTACTTAAGATATTTGATAATAGAATTTTTTTATGTATATTTGGGTCCTTTCTGTTGCAAAAATTTTGCCAAGTGAATGCAACTTATGCTTTAAAATTAGATAGATTGATACCTTCACCAAAATACCAACTTAAGTTATTCTTAGTAGATTTATCTAGATTTTCTTTTTGAGTGAAGTCTCTAGGTGGTGAATACTATTTTCAACAAGATAGATATTCCCACTATAAGCTCATACTATATTTTTATGGAAAATTTCTTCAATTTTTTCCTTGGGTAGCAAAGTCGCTAGGTGAATCTTCAAAGTGCTTCAATAAGCAAGGTATTGAGGCCTTCATCAAAATCTCAATATGAATTTTGATCAAGGGATATGTTTAGCAATTCAGATCCCTTCAAGCATGCCATTTTAGAACATTACATCCTAGGTACCTATGACCACCTATGTGGTGTGGTTCTTCTCTCAACTATTGACAAATTTGGTGCCCTACAACTCACTTAGGGTACTAGTTCTAGTAAGTCTAAGGAGCATGGAACATGGCACCTTTAGACAACATCTAAGGTTTTTTACCAAATCTAGGTCTTTGTCTAGGTGTAACCTTTGACTCTCTTCCTCCTATGCTAGCCTATAGTACTGGGTACTTTTCCAAGGAAAATAAAAAGAGAAAAAAGAGTAAATAACTAAAAGTAAATAATAAAATGCAGTAAAACCTATCTAGCCTAACTAGACTAAGCTATAGGTGGTGATGTACCCAAGATTGTGGTTCAAATCCCACATCTCAGTGGTATGAGTGAACACATGAATCCAACATGACAACATAAACTAAAAATGGTACCAATTGCACAAGCTTGTAAATCTAATAATCCTCTATAGAGACCAAGACAAAAATACTAGAGTAGTCACAACTCCCCATAGAAAGATACACAAACACTCAAATCATGATAGACATATTGGAGTAGTAACGATTCCTTGTATTTATGTTGAATCTCACTATATTCATATGCAATTAGAAAAGTCTTAACAACTTGTACATGCAAAATTCCAAGGCTTGAGTCTAAACTAAAGTACAAAATGGGAAGAGGAGGAAAAATTGTGTAAGATCATATACTAGACACGAAAACAATTCAACCTCCTTTACAATGAAGAAAAGACTAATATTTATAGATGAAATGTTACAAAAATTTATTCTCATTACAAAAAATCATTTACCAATATGTAAAAATACCAATTCATTCATCCACAAATAATTATCCATAATAACAATCCACGCAATGAGACAAAGATAGATAATACCCTTAAGGTAGAGCACCAATTATACTCCCTAAGGAAGTAATAACTCCAAATGATCTACCAATATGAGAGCACCACTTAGAAAGAGGAAAGCCATACAAGCTACTTCATGGGTAAAGACGATTACATATAATTAATCTCCATGATGATTACAATGACAAATATCCCTTTTTTATATACCCATCTTCTAATTCTACTTTGGGGAATCAACTACTAATATAATATAATATTACAATATAATAAACCTTGGGTTATGTGTGGCCTATGCCAACCCTTATACAAATATAATATCATATCCCCGTATACCTATTCCTATGTACCCTAACATTCCACCCACCTTATAAATGGTTTACTCTTGAAACACATGAAAAAACAAGATAATATGATTTGCTAAGCAATGTTAGCAACTGATACCAATCTTTATCATCCATACATATTAGTTAGAATTTTATTTGTGGTGGTATATGTTGATGTTGGTATGCCATTTTATCACTTGAGTATCCAATACCACTTTGTTGTCTACACGCTTCTACATATCTATTATGATAATTCAAATGATGGGTCCATTTGTTCCTTGATGTTGTTGCACCACTCTAAAAACTAGGATCACTATGCTTTCTCTACCAAACACTACCATATTTGGTACCCTTTTGATTCCATGTAGAACCATAATAGTGTTGCCCTCAGCCATACCTCCAAGGTTGTCGCTCATGATGGTGTGGATGGAAATATGTTACAACCTTAACCTGATGTTCTACCTTCTTTGACTCCTCAACATTTGACTCTAGTGTTTTAAATTCTTCTACACATTATTTCAAGTGCCCTATGTTTGGTGTGTCCTTGTACTCTTTTATCAAAGCTTCATTGGACTCTGCTACTATTATTTCCATAAAATTTGTTGCTATTTATTTTTCCATAGACTATTTTTTTGGTAAGTTAATTTTTTTTATTAAAGAGGGCATTTGAAAGGTGCCCTAATGCCTTAGTACATCAGAAGAGAAAAAGGATGTGTAAACCACAAAAATAGCATCCTTGAGGACCAGACTAAATAGAGGACAACAAAAAACATTCCAAAAAGAGATAAGGAAAAAAATCCCAAAAGGGATAGAAAAATTGGAACAAAATTCAATAAGGAAATAACAGGCTCATTAATATCCTTGTTCTTGGCTTCCTTAGCCTTATCCTTAGGGATATCCTTGTATATTTCCTTAGCTATATCCACAACCTCATCCTCATTAGCTTCAATTTTAATGACAGTAGTATATTTTATAGGGGTATTCTCTTCGAAGATTAAGGGTGTTCCTATGGTCTTTCAGCTACAAATAGCTCCTCCAATAGCATCCCAAGTGGTTTCCAAATGAGTAATAGTATCTAAAGTAGTATTAATAAATTAATTCTATAGAAACTACTTCACGGGATCATTAGCATCATCCTTGTCATCTTTCTTCGACTTCCTTGGACTCTGCATCTCCTTGTTTTTGAGATGTTGAGAGCTCCTCATGGGAGTGACCTCCACTTTGGCCCTCTTCCTTGCCAGTTCAGGTTCTTGATGCTTGTCCTCCATCCTCTTCCTTTTGGATCCTCTAACCTTAGAAACTAGAGTGGAAGATATATTATCCTTAGTGTTTTTCGCATGCGAATCTTGAGTCATGACGTTTCCCTTAGGAAACTTCTCCAACAGAAAGGCATACAACACCTTAAAGAGGCCTTGATGAGAAGGCCAAGCTTCTTCCTTCTTGGAACGAGTTGAAGTGATGGTATAGTCCATTGATAGAAAGAGAAACTCAAGAATATTGAGCAGCTTAGATTCCCTAAAATGATTGACAAATGAAATGTGAAAACTGTGAAGCTAAGAGTTAGGATCATCCACCGTTATGTACTCCATAATGGGTTTCATGAATTCCTTCCAAGGGGTAGGAAGATCACTACAAGACATCCCCTTCTTTATGATTCTCCTCAAGGGTGAATTCGATTTGAATTGGCTTAGCTTTGCTTCCTAGTTATGTTTATCCCTTCTCACAATACATCCAATAGTTGGTTGCCTAGAGAGTTCCACCAAGATGCCTATGTCCACTTGAAAATCAATACCATGGATGATAACTACCTCTTTTTCCTAGGTGGAAGAAAAGGACATGTTGATGTACCAATTTGTTCCAGAAAATAATTTGAGAAAGGGCATAAATCCCCTATTGCTGAGGATGGATTCCACGATAGGTTCAATGGAAAGAGTATTAGGCTCCATTAAGGTCATATTGTCAGAAATACAAACCAAATAACAAAAAATATCTAAATTTTTACAGGAAAAATGAGGACCAAAAAGAGAAATGTAGAGAGCAATCACGACAACGCTTATGTAAGTCATGATGAGGCCAAGAATTGCCTCATTCATGGACTATTTTGGATATTTCACAAACTGTTTTATAAACCTTATGCTATGTTTTTATGCTAATTTTTATGATTGAATGCATTATATATGAATATTTACATGCTTAAATGTGTAGGAGCATAATACTCTATTTTGACCATTTTTTGCATTTATTTGTACTATTTCAGTTGATTTACTTAGTCAATGCAAGTGTATTTGAAGTATATAGTAATGTGTGCTGATGTGTATCCTTTTATGGTGGTATTTCACTTAGTTTCCTTGCTTCCTAACTAGTTTAAATTTCAAAAAGGTGCCAAAATACTGTGACTATGCATAAAATATAAAATACAGAAATTTGACCATACAAATTCCAGCCAACTGTCCATAAATAGCATGTCTTGGAATTTGTCAACTACAACATGTAAAACTTGTTGAATTTGTCCTATAAGGACTTAGAAATAATACCTAATCGATAAAACCCAATTTCCTGAGCACCTGGTGTATGGATAAGTGTCAAATTTTTTGCACTATCAGATATTCCGAAGTAGCTCTCGAATGAGCGGAGAAGGACTAGTTCTGGTCAAAAAGATAAACATAATGTCTAGAAAGGTGGACAATGAAAATATGGGAGTGGATACAGATGCATGAGAAGTCTTCTCATCTCTTCCACTCATTTCCACCAATGGAGAATACACATCAAAGTATAATGAATATGTTATAGCATAACAATTTGCTGAATTTGAGGAATATAGCTTTAGAACAGCTGATGAATCACTTAAAAAAAACAACAAAATAGATTGTAAGCATAGAACATGTAATAGAATATTATAAATAATAGGATCCCTTAATGGTTGAGCATATAGTAAAATAGACATAGAGAAATTTATTTTTAGAATGTATAAGTTGTAGCAGAACAACAATTTAGCAGGATTCTCCTGCAAATATTGTAATGTTGTGTGACAGTCAATAAAGTGCAGTATTTCCATCCATTTTTTGTTCTGAGATCATATGTGTGTATTGAGTAGTTAACAAAATCATTTCACCTTCTTCTAGATTAGGAAGCAAGGGCCACTTCGAGGCCCAGAAGGAGAAATAATTGCTAACAAGTTTTTGTATAAACTTTTGTTGTAGCAAATTAGTAGAAAACTTGGCAGTTTATATTTCTTGTTTACTAACTGTGTTTACTATATATGTATGTAGTATTTGTAGTTTGTATTTTCATAATATATGTGTGTGTATGTCAGCTGACTCAATAGCATAAATTTGGAATCTACAATATTTGTGGTTTTCCCCTATTTTTCAGCAGTTGTTCCCAACTTCTTGGCATTTTCATTTTGTTGATTAAAATTTTACACTCTTTTCATTCCTATCATTCCAATTCTACAATGTAATTAGGTTTCACTTTCTGCAATATTTTCATTCTTTTCATTTCAATTCTGCAAAGAGTAATCAGGTTTCATTTTCTACAAACTTTCCATTTCTATAATTTTTCTTCTACGAGTGTAATTAGAATTCAAATTCAGTTCATCGGATTAGAAGTGACACCAAAAATACCCAAAGCTAATTTGTACCACCAATAAAGACCATTTATTGAATGAGATGATATTCGAGCTGCCTACCTCTGCTATTGTATATAGCCATTGGACATTGCCATGGATTGACAAAACTTAAAGATAAATGATGTGATTTATGACACTCATTATTTTTAATTCCATTGTTGGGGATCCTAGGTGTTGTTAGGAGAAGTAAAGCAACCCAAGAATTGTTATCTTGATACAAGTAACAATTATTGAAAAATTGTACTTCAGTTCATTTAGAAAATGAGCATGAATGCATATGCCAAGAGACGAAAGAGGAAGGTTTATCAAAATTGACTATTTTCTAGAAAGGCATTCTTCATGATCAGGAGAAGACTTTCATGTGTATGAAATACCTAAAATACTTAAAAATGAGTCATCTTCTTCATCAAACAAAATTTTGGGACCTTTGGAAGAGGAACTTTTAGAAGCACTTCTATATATACCCCAGTGTGTGGTCCATCTAAACAAGTTACACAAGTCAAAAGTGAGGAAGAAACTATGGCAGAACCAGAAGAACATGATAGGGATGTTATGGTCCGTAATGCTAAAAATCCTATTAGGAATTTTGAATACCCTATTCATCTGAATCCTACTCAGAATGATCCTATGAAAACAATTTCACCTTCAGTGTTGCAAACCTTTAGGTAAATTATTTATGAGGATCTTGACCAATTTTTTTTTGAACTCAAAGTTCTGTGTCAGACTTATGACTATGTAAATGACAACCAAAAACTGAAGTTATTTCCCTCTACACTCAAAGATGCAACTTTACGATGGTTTATGATTATCGAACCTGATTCAATCCGCACTTGGAATCAAATAGAAACTACATTCTTGAATAAGTATCATGAATATTATAGAGTGTGAAATAGAAAGGATGAATTGTTTCAAATTATACAAGAAGAGGATGAGAACTTAGAGGACTATATTGATATATTTACCTTTATCCAAAAGAGATGTGGTTCTGTAGAACTAGAATTGTTAAAGACCATATTTTTAAGAGGTTTGCAGGATGATTCCAAGGAAGTATTATATATAATGGAAAAAGGAGATGTGGACCAACTTGATATTGATAAAATTGTAGGATTATGCAGAAATTATTCTCGCACTAGGCAAAGAAGGAAGAACTAGAATCCTGGTAATAATGATATGAAGTAATTAATGGAAGAAATGGCTAACATGAAAGCTGGTATTTTTGTCCAACTAAATTTTGTATTAGGGGAGAGAAATGCAAGATCCAACTCAACACCACCCTTAGCTATCTATTGCCCAAGATGTAGAAACAAGCATGCCTTACAGGATTATCCCTTGAACATAACATCTATCTCAACCATTTGTGGCATTTGTTCAAAAGAGCATATGAATTATAGATGCCATATGCTACCTTAACTTAAAATTTTTTTAGAAACTCAAACTAAAGAACTTAATGTTATTGGGCAAAGGCAGGGAGGCAACTTTTCACAATATCAAAATACCCCTCGTTTTTCTATAGGTTGGGGATTAACTCCTTGGAATATCCCATGGGGATATGCATAACCACCATCACAACCTTAGAATCAATCTTAGACAACTCCCCAAGATTGGTCACACTTTGCATGGATGAATCCACCTTGGAATCTAGTTAATCCACCTTGGACACAGAATCAATAACATGGGTAAATATGGGCACAACGGTACCCATCATATCAAGGGTAAAAAAGGTATCAAGGACAAATTCAAAATATGTTGCCTTCTCCTAATTAGAATTTTTAGGGAATAATGCAACCACAACAAGTAAAACCGGTAAAGCAACCTCAATTTCCAGCTTAATCTACGGATAACCCAAATAATACAAGACAAGCAGTTCTTATCTTTGTAGTTGAATATAAAGAAACTGTTGCAGTTCATGTTATTGACTGTAGTAATATCCAATTACATTTAGGAAAGGTTTTTATCCTATTCCACATACTATTAAAGAAGTTGATGGGAAACAAGAATCTTCCAATCCAAAACAGTTGCCAACAACTTTGGAAAAAAAGAATGAAAAACCAGAAAATATGCAGGTGAAAAGTGGGCCTTCTTCAAGAGTGATACCATATCCTAAAATATTTAATAATACTGTAAATATACCTGAATCAAAATTAGTCACAAAGCTTAAGAAAATGACTATATCTCTTCCTTTTTTGCAATAAATAAAGCATGTGCCATTAATCAATAAAATAATTCAGGAGTTATGTATCAAAATACCTGGTAGAAATAAAAAGTCCTTTCCTAAAACTATGCAAGTAAAGGGGGAAATTAGATGACCTGCTATCTAGGAAACTTGTTCCTCCAAAATATAGTGACCCAGGAAGTCCAGTTGTCACAATCACTATTGGGCTAATTCAAATTCCAAATGTTTTGATTGATCGTAGAGCTGCAATTAATATAATGACTAAGAATACAATGCAAAAACTATAGCTCAATAATCCCAATCCTACAATTATAGTTTTAGAAATGGACGATATGTTAGTTGTAAAACTAGAAGGAATACTAGAAGATATTTCCATAGAATTTTCTTCTTGGTAATATCCTATAGATTTCTTGGTATTGTAGCCTAAGAATTCAGCCAATGGCTATCCCATAATTCTAGGACGACATTGACTTGCCACTACAATTGATTTTATAGACTACAAATCTAGGTAAATGACTATTTCAAATGACATTGATCTTAAAAATATTTCCCTTTATCCTCTTGCCCAACCTTCAGCTAATTTTTTTGAACAATTATGGTTTCTTGAATTTTTATGAAGAACAAGAAGGAACTATTTATAACTTAGAAACAATAATAGTGAAGGAACACATTGAGAAAATAAACTCACAAGAAAGAGAAATTTTTGAGGATGAAACTATCCTAGTTGAGACATTACAAGAACAAGGGATTAAAAATGATCAAATCATTGTTCATCACTTACTATGGAAAGATGAGGAACATACCCCATAACACCTTTCATCCATTCCAATACAAGAAATATTTTTCACACTACCACATGTATGGCATCATCATATTATTACCTCTTTCACATATCCTATGCAAGGATTGATTCCATCAAGAATTAATTTTGAAATAGAATTAAGAGTCTTTCGTACTCTTCAACCACACCACTGTCCATTAAATTATTTAATCAGTAAGTATGAAGGAGGCAATTCTGTTTATCCAGGAATAAAAGAAATTGAGGTACACCCAGGTAAAGTTTTGAATATTAATAGTTGGCTGACTAATGAACAAGAAGCAAAATTATTTGTTGTTCTACAAAAACATGTTCAGGATTTTTCTTGGAGTTATAAGGATATGTCAGGAATTCACCTTGATGTGTGTACACATAGGATATACATTGAAGATGTTAAACCTGTGAGACAACCTCAAAGACGTCTGAATCCTGCTTTAAAGGATATTTTCAAAGAAGAAATTGAAATTTTTTTAGATGTGGGGTTCATTTATCTAATTTCAAATAGTCGATGGGTTTCTCCATTGGTTACTGTTTCGAATGAAAATGGAAAAATGCAAGGGTGTGTAGATTATAGAGAGTTAAACAAGGTCACACATAAGGACCATTTTCCATTACTATTTATAGATCAAGTGTTAGACACCCTTGTTGGAAAGAAATTATTTTGTTTTCTTGATGATTTCAGTGAATATAATCATATACATGTTGCACCAGAAGACCAGGAGAAAACTATTTTCACATTTCCTTGGAGAACATTTGCTTATAGGGTTTTGCCTTTTGGTTTATGTAATGCTCCAACAATTTTTCATAGAGCTATTTTGGCAATATTCTCTAATTTAAAAAATGAAAGTGTGGAAATCTACATGGATGATTTAACAGTATGTGGAGAAAATTTTGATTATACCTTGGAACATATTAAAAAAGTCTTAACACGTGAAACACACTGTTTGTCTTTAAATACTAAAAAATGCTTTCTAATGATGGAGAAAAGAATTGTCCTTGGTAATCACATTTCCTCTTATGGGATCAAGGTTGACCCCAAGAAGGTGGAAGTCATCAAAAAACTTCCTCCTCCAAAAACCCAAACTGGTGTTAGGAGTTTATTGGGACATATTGGTTTCTACCACAGGTTTATTGCAAATTTTAGTACCATAGCCAATCCAATGTTTGCATTATTAACCAAGGATTATGAATTTACCTGGTCTATAGAATTTCAAGAGTCATTTGAAGCATTGAAAGAGAAGTTAACAACTCCCCTGATGTTGAGAGGACCTAACTGGGAACTGTCATTCCACATTTAGACTGATGCTTCCAATACTGCTATTGGAGCTACATTAGGTCAAATTAAAAATGGAGGACATTATACCATTTACGACATTAGTAAAAACTTGATAAGAGTAGAAAAGAACTACACCACTACTGAGAAGGAATTCTTAGTTGTGGTGTGTGCTATCAATAAATTTTGATACTATATCATAGGATATCAAGTGTTCATCCATACATATCTTGAAGAACACAAGCTTATACTGAGAGGGGGGGGGTGAACAGTATAAGACCTATTTTTACTTTCTCTATTTAACTTCAACTTCACAAAGCAATGAACCAATAGCAATATCAAAGCAATGCATAAAGCAACACATAATGAGACACCAATTTTAACGTGGTTCACCCAACATGGGCTACCTCCACAAAAAAATTCTCTGAAAATATTTCTCAAAGTTCTTTGGGAATCCTTCCCAATTACAATGTTTATGAGCCTCAGCTCAAAGGATAAACCTTCCCCTACTCAAGTATTTATGAGCCTCTGCCCAAAGGAGAATCCTTCCCCTCCTCATGAATTTATGAGCCTCCTGCCCAAATGAGAATCCTTCCCCTCCTCACAAATTTATGAGCCTCCTGCCTAAAGGAGAATCCTTCCCCTCAGATCTGGAAATGATACTTTAGAAGATCACCTACCTCTTATTTCGCTAGCACGTGGAACTCCTTCCCATAGAAGACCTCATGTCCTCAATGCTTAGCCTCAAGAGACCTCTGTCCTCATTGATCACCTCCACAGCAACTCATCAACCTGTACTAAACATAGTCAGTCGGTCCAACACAAGTCTTCCTCACCCTATCAGATCTATCACAAGCTCAACTCATAAAGGTTGAACAAATCAATCTCTGCTGCACACAAGCCTTCTCAAAGACTTGTCAAAACTATCCTCGGGTTCTTCTCAAAGAACCACTTCAACTCTGTCCTCAAGTCCTTTGCTAGGACCTGTCCAAATCAGCTCACAAGTCCTCCCTAGAACTTGTCCAAATCAGCTCACAAGTCCTCACTAGAACCTGTCCAAATCAGCTCACAAGTCCTCACTAGAACCTGTCCAAATCAGCAAGCTCACCAAGAAAAACTTGCTTAGCATGAACCCACAAAGAGAATTTTTAGAGACCCAATGTGATTCATCAACCTCATAGAAACAAAAAGAGAATTTTTAGAGACTCAATATGTTCTATACTTAACTCCCAATCTCAATCTCAAATCTCATAGAAACATAAAGAGAATTGTTAGAGACTCAATATGTTCTATACTTAACTCCCAATCTCAATCTCAACTCAATCTCAATCTCAAAAGAATAAGATAGATGTAGTATTCTTTTCTCAAGAACATGAAACACAACCCAACAATTGCCAACCATGAAATAGCTCATATAACAATGATACTCATGTTCTTTCCACAACCAATATCTTTTCTCAACCAATTAGGGCTTTAACAACAATGCTTATAGACAAGGTTTAACCAACATCATTCAACTCAACATTAACCTTGAAGCATTCAACCAATCACTACATGAAAAGGAAACTAGTAGACATCCTTTTCCCTCCAAAGATATTTGAACAAAACAGCCACCAACATAAATCACCAATGCAAATAATAACTTGCTCAAATCAATCTCAATGGAGTAAGCCCAAATCATGTATCAAGTAAAGCATTAACTTGATCAAAACAACCTCTATGGAAGCAACTCAACCATCAATATCAAAACAGCCAACTAAGGGTTTCACCAACTCAAAGCAAGTAGCAAGACTTACTAACATAAACCTTAGTGAAAAAATGCTTCCTCTTCATCAACCAAAATTATGCATTCACCCAAAAACTCATCAATGATTTTAATGCATAAACAATCTTCAATATCCAGAAAATGGGATTTACACCAACAAGGATACCTAGTAGACAACCTTTTCACTCCAAACTCAATTTTAGAAAATACACCATCAACAATATACATGGAAGAAGTTGCCCATACCTTTGTTTGAAGAAGAAGAGAATAGTTCTTCAACCTATTACCAACACCATCCTCAACTTTGCCACCAAGTTAGGGTTAGATCATAAAAGTAACCACAAAAATATTTATTCCATAAAACACCTTATGACTCCAATACTCAGAAGTCAACTACCAAAAATATAAAGCATACAAACAATATATCCTTTTACACCTTATTTCTCAAAATTAATTAAACCATGCTCAAGGAATAATAGCTTCTAAGAAAATCTCACTCAACAATCAATCCAAAAATCTCAACCACACACTATCAACCTTATATCTCCAAAGAAGCATTTAACCTTAAAAATAATTTTAAATAAATCTGCCCAACCACTTCTTCTTTAACAAAATGCAGATTTTATTTAAAAATCCTTACCAAAAAAAATGCTTCTAAAAATCGCAGGTCGATAGTGCCTCCGAAAAAATCGGAGCGCAAAAACTCTTCTCACACTCCACAGCGAGAGTCGAATGCTTGACCTCCCTTCAAGCGCCTTCGTAGAATAGTCGTTGCCACTAGGCCAACTATGCTAGCTTGAAGGCTAGCAAGAGTCTCCTTCTCCTTAACCCTTTGGTAGTGGATAAACGTGGCAAAAAAATGATAGCCATAGCTTTTACTTCCCAACCTTTGCGTAATTCCAATTTCTTTTACACATCTGCTTTGGACTATAGGTTATGGCTTATATAGCCAAACTTCCATGCTATGCACGACGTCTGCGGGAGGATAATTTGAACTTTTCGAATTAATATTACTTTGGCGCCTTCAAAACAACTTTAGGGTTTATGAAACCCTTTTGATTATTTAAAAAATAATCAAAGGTCTTTTAGACCTTAGACCTTAGGTGGAGAACCCATTAAATTATTAAAATAATTTAATCACTAAATCAAATAAATAATTAATTAAAAAACCTTAAAAAGGTTTTAATAATTAAGTTATTTAATTAATAAGTGTCTCCAACCTTTGCATTAAGTCGAGAGTGGTTTTGAGAAAAACCCTTAATGCATCCACCTGGTTTTAATAAAAACCCTTAAACTTGCCATGGTTTTGATAAAAACCTTTTCATCTGCCACATGGAATCTCTCCGAAATCTTCTAGAAAATATTCTTTGGAATCTTCAACCTTTGAAGCCAATAAATCCTCTTGACATTAATGCCAGTTCCTTTTGACATCAATGAAAACTCATAGACAAGAAGCTAGGATCTCAAACCCAAAATTGCCAACAATATCATGATGCTATTAAATACTTGATGAATAAATCTATGGTTAGTGCAAGAATTATTCGCTGGTTAATATTATTGCAATAATTTGATATCACCATAGTAAATAAACTAGGAAAAGTCAATGTAGTGGTAGAATTTTTTGTCAATATTGTCAATACAGACACAGGAGAATTGGTTGAAGATGCTTTTCTTGATGCAAAATTATTTTTTATTTTTGTGTAATCTCCATGGTTTGCAAATATAGCTAATTACTTGGCTATAGGGAAATTTCCCCCTCACTTCACTTCTAAACAAAAGAAATAGTTAATCAAGCAAATATCTTCTTTCAAATGGATAGGGGGTCTACTTTTTAAATGCAGTCCTGACCATCTCTTACACAGGTGCATCCACAAGGATGAAGTATATGACATTATTCGTGCATGCCATGATGAACCATAAGGTGGACATTATTCATTCAATATTATAGTTCAAAAAATCTTAGGTATTGGTTATTATTGGCCATATCTGCATAAGGATGTAAAAAAATATGTCAGACATTGTGATGCATGCCAAAAAATGGGAAAATCTACCTATACTAATGAAATGCCATTACAACCTCAAGTAGATATAGAACCATTTAAAAGGTGGGGGCTAGATTTTATAGGACCTATTGACCCACCTTCTCAAGAAATGGTGCATATTTTGGTATGTACTAATTACATGACTAAATGGGTAGAAGCACATGCTTTTAAGTATGCTTGTGAAGAAAAAGTTGTTGATTTCTTGTATTCACAAAGCTTTCTGTGTTTTGGAGCCCCACCTTCTATTACTATAGATCAGGGACCTCAATTTACATCAAAGGTTATTGAAGCCTTTACTAAACTATATGAAATCAAGCACAGGAAGTCCTCACCTTATCACCCTCAAGAAAATGGTGAGGTTGATGTAACAAATCAAGAATTAGAAAGAATCTTAACCAAAATAGTAGATTCCCATAAGAGAAATTGGATGGATAAACTACCTGAAGCAATTTGGGCTTATAACACTACACGGAAATCCATCATAGTATTTACACCTTATGAATAGGTTTATCGTAAAAAGCCTCTTTTACCTATTGAATTTGAATTACTAACACTTCGAACTACTTTGGAAGTTGGTATTGACTTATCACAGACACACACATATAGGATTTTATAGCTCAATGCATTGGATGAACTACGAATGGAGACATTGCATCAAATTGAGATGATTCAAGCACAAAAAAATTTGTGGCATAACAATCACATTCAACAATAGGAATTTTAGAAAGGTGATTGGGCTTTGTTGTTTGATTCTTGCTATGAATATTTTCCTGGGAAGTTACAAACTAGGTGGCTTAGACCTTATCTGATTGAAGAAGTATTTGGAAATGGAGTTGTTTGTTTATCACCTATTGATGATTCACAAAGGAAGTTAGTGGTTAATGGACATCATCTTCAGATATACCATGCATCACTAACTAAAGATGAATTTCTAAAGCAATTGGAGCAATTGGATGTATACATGATGGAGGGAACTACTTCCATAAAAGATTCAATAGAATGATAAAAAAATGAATAATTCAAAAAGTGAAAACCTTCTAGGGGGAACTTCTAAATTGGCTTGCATGAAAACCGATTTTCTGGCATGTTTGCCTTATTGGTCCCACAATAATTTTTTTGTCCTTTCTCAAGGTTGTACCTGTCTTTTTCAATAGAAGAATCAACTAGTAGTCAATAGAAATACACACCTATACAAATGTAGATGAGTGGTTTAACAAGGTATGTGCCCTTTGCATTTTAATCATTGTAAATATTTATTATGTAGTGTATAAAATCACTTTTTAGTATAGAAAATTCAGAAGGTTTGGCAAATCCAAAACGTAATCAGTCTGGTCAAAAAGGCTGAAACATTCTATGCTACTATTTTGAAGATGAAAGAATTAAAAAACTGTAGTCTTAGTCAGTAAAAAAAAATTGTTCTAGAAATAGGTGCGCAAACATTCAAAATGATATCAAGCTTTAGAATGAGAAAGTTGATTGTTCTTGTGTAGAACATGAAACAAGCTTTGTAATAAGGAAAGGTTTGAGCTTTGGAATAAAGCAGTGTTTGTACTTCAAAATGAAAAATAAATTCAAAATAGAGGCACATCTGGTCAGGAAACACAAAATGCCACGTGGCATAAGTTTATTTTTAAATTTTGTTGTCTAAATTTGGAAAACAGGTCAAGGCACAGGAATCAAGAAGAGTCACATGTTGCATTATCCTGAGAAATAATGGGAAATATTGTTTGAAAAAACACATGCTTTGATTTCTTACATGATCCTCAGGTATGCAAACAAGGTACCTCGACAAACGATATTAACCTACAAATCGTTCATCTTATGACCAAAGATTAATTGCCAACTCAACAAAGTTGTAAAAGATAATTTGATTGTCATCACGGGGAATTGTCATATACCATGTGCCTATCAAAATTGATTTGCTTTTCATAATCCTTAACACGTTCTAAATATGGTTCCTATGCTCAAACATTATTTACCATATTATGGAAATCATGGCAAATTATCGTAGCATTCATCAACTAAAAATTATCAATTTCAAATCAAAAGAATGAAGTGTTGCAGGGAAAATCATAGGGAAGTAAGAAAACAGAACGTAAGGGAAATTTGAAGATGAGGAAAAAGAATAAAGCTGAGCTAGAAAATTCCAGTTATCTGTAGAGGGATCTTGAGTTGTTACGAAGTCTTACAGAAGGATGGTTGATGTCATTTCTAAATATATTCAATGGGTATTACGAAGGACTGCCAGTAAAGTTTACGCGAACTTTCATGAACAACTAGGCTAACATAAGTGACATGGAAATCTAGGTAACACATAAAATATTAAGCCAAATCATTGAATTAACTTTGCAAGGGCTACAAGTTTCAAAAATTGGTAAATATGCCCTAAAAAAAGTAGTTAATCAGTTCAGAGAGGATGGGGATAAACCAATTGAATTTCAAATGAATAATAGTATTTGCAAAGAGGTAAAACGAACCATTTTACAACACCCTTTGGAGGAAATAGTTGTATGGGTAATCATATTTTTCACCTGTGAGGGGCAATTTGCCATGTTATCTGGCCACCATATTAAAATTTTGAATCATTTAAGACATGGTTTCCAGAAACCTGAATTTAGGGTAAATTTTCCTCTATATCTACACCAAGAATTACAGAGTATGGCTAAACGCTACCAAGAAGGGAAAGGAACCCCTAAACATCATGGGCTGATTAAAATTATCTGTAAACACCATTTTAGGGGAAACCCTAGGAGTTTTGATAGGTTTTTCTCCTCTTGGAATGAACTAGTTGATAGAGAAAATGAAGAGGAAATAGGGGATGAAAACCCTAAAAATAATGAAGAAGAATCAAGAAATGGAGCTTTCGAAGATGAAATTCCCTCTTCACCACAAGTACCTCCATTTGCTAGGGCTAGGAAAAAAAGAGAAAGAAAGTCTAAAACTAGTCATATAGAAAGAAGGAAAGTAACATTATCTGAAGATGTGACTATCTTTCTGGTATAGACTGTTGATCATTCGGGAGTTCAAGTAGGGAAACACAAACTACAAGAGAAACATCTCCATCTGGAGTAGACTCTGCTTCAAAAATTTTAGAATCCACTAAAAAACACAAATGGAAGTAGCCTACCCTTGGATTATGAAGGTCCTCTAGACTTCGAAAGGATGAAATAATTGAGGAGGTAGTGGATGTGGAAGCATTATCACCACGACAAAAAATCCCTATAAAACTGCATCAAAAAATGGATGAAGATCAAAGGAAACACCCTAATATATTTATTAAAGACGCACAACAAGGGGAAATGTTTGTAGAAGTGATTACAAATGTAGGTATAGAGGATACATGTATAGATATAGAAATACCTACAATGGATAACTGACCTGCTAATTCTTCTAATTCTGAAGCAAAGTCCATAGTAGAAGAAGAGGAGGATATACAAGAACTGTTACGTGCTGCGAGAAGTGTCATTAAGACACAAATGGGATGGATTGAACAAAATGAGGCCTCCATAAAAGAAAAATATAAATAAATTACTGATTTGTAGTAGGAAGTGGACAGTCTAAAGGCTAGGATATCAAATATTGAGCCACAACCTACAAAATTTATTTCTAAAGATGAATTGATAAGAATTTTGTTGGAATTAGCAAAACAAAATAGAGAAATTGCCATAAAAAATGATGGACAATAATTCCTTTACCCAATTGTAGCATCAATACATGAGCAGCTACCTGAGGATGTGTCACCCATCATAAGGACTTAAACATATGTGGTAAAATTCCAAATCCACCAGTAGGATGTAATCATACTGGAACATGAAGTTTTAGGACCCTCAATAGGATATTTCGAAGTTACACCATAGGAAGCAATAGATGACAGTGATAAAAGGGAAGTGAAGGATCAGGTAAGCATGCATTCCCATCAATTTTTATGTCACACCTCAAGTTGAAACAATAGAAATTGAGGTGCAAGTATATTTACCTCCAAAAGTGTAGTAGATAGTTAGACCTCCACAGGAAGTTACACTGACAAAGAATAATGAAGATATAGCACATTGGATGTTGAAGTGTTAAAATCTAGAAGTGCAGATTCCATATTTGCAACCTTTGGAATAGAAGAATGAATCTTAGAATATAGATATCAATAGGTTGCAAGAACATGTATAGTATCTTTGCTAGGTTGCAGAATACCTAGTCCAATTTAGAAGACCACCTAGATTTTACAGCTTGATCTTGAAATAGAAGTACCTCCACTGGCAAGTGATGAGGATTTTTTCAAGTCTTCCTTATCAAATGGACACTGTTGAGGAGTTTCTAGAAACCTATTCACACAATCTATAAAAACAGAAGAATTTTATGTGTGAACTATTCCTCCAGTAATTTCTCATGCCAGAAAATATGATATTTTTGCCACACATTTTCATAGGGAATATTCAGTTGAGAAATTTTATGTCCACCCTACAAAATCAATTATATTAGGATATGGATAAAAGGGCAAGTAAATAAGTTGAATTAAAAGCTGAGCTATTGCTAAGACTAGTCCATTCTAATCACAGGACTTCCACCAATCAACATTTTACCATGATGAGAGAACAAAATATCAGGTTGGTTTATCTAAACAATATTAATGATTGTATGTCCAATTTTCAAACCTCTTGTGCTGAACATTTTGCAAATGCTTTATCAACTTGTCAGGTTATATGGGGAGAATTACCAATATCACTACAAAAAAGAGAACTCATCTCACCACAATATATTATGGTCTAGAAGAAGAGTAGAAGGCATAATATAGACCATCCTAGAAGTTAAAGATCATTGGATAAGTCTGAGGTACAGACTACCTACTGTTATAACACTTGTTCCTTAATTCTTTGACAATGATCCTCAACTAGATGAGCAATTTCAATATTGGCTCAAGCAACTACAGGAAACCAAATGATACAATATAGAGAAACTATGGAGTTATCAAGAAACAAATCTAAACATAGATCTTTGTGCTTTTGTGGCCTTGCAAAATGCATGAGGACATGCATTAGAATAGGTTGGGGGAAAATGATGAGGCCAGGAATTGCCTCATTCATGGACTATTTTGGATATTTCACAAACTACTTTATAAACCTTATGCTATATTTTTATGCTAATTTTGATTATTTAATGCATTATATATGAATATTTACATGCTTAAATGTGTAGGATCATAATACTCTATTTTGACCATTTTCTACATTTATTTGTACTATTTCAGTTGATTTACTTAGTAAATGCAAGTGTATTTGAAGTATATAGTAATGTGTGCTGATGTGATCCTATTTTGGTGGCATTCCACTTAGTTTCCTTGCTTACTAATAAGTTTAAATTGTAAAAGGTGTCGAATTGCTGTGACTGTACAAAAAATCTGAAATACAAAATTTTGACCATACAAATTCTAGCTAACTGTCCATAAATAGCATGTCTTAGAATTTATCAACTATAATGTCTAAAACTTATTGAATTTATCCTCTAAGGACTTAGGAAGAATACCTAATTGGTAAAACTCACTTTCTTGAGCACTTGGTGTACGGGTAAGTGTTAAAGTTACACTATCAGATATTTCGAAGCAGCTTTGGAATGAGAAAAGAAGGACCAATTCTGGTAAAAAAGGTAAATAAAACATCCAAAAATGTGAGAAATGGAAATATGGGAGTGTATACAAATGTATGAGAATTTTTCTCATCTCTTTCACTCATTTCCACCAATGGAAAATGCACAACAAAAGATAATGATGATGTTGCAGCATAACAGTTTGCTAAATTTGAGGAAGACAACTTCAGAACATTTGATGAATCACTAAAAATAGTAATAGAACAAATTGTAAGCATAGCACATGTAATATAATATTATAAATAATAGGCTCCCTTGATGTTTTAGCATATAGGAAAATAGACAAAGAAAATTGTTGTTAGGAAGTAGAAGTTGTAGCAGAACAACAATTTAGCAGGATTCTCCTACAAATGTAATATTGTGTGATAGTCAGTAAAGTGCAATATTTCCATCCATTTTTTGTTTTGAGAGCATATGTGTACATTGAGTAGTTAAAAATATACTTTCACCTTCTTCTCGACTAGGGAGCAAGGGCCACTTCCAATCCTAGGAGGAATAATTGCTGACAAGTTTTCTGTAAACTTTTGCTACAGCTGATTAGAAAAAAACTTGGCAATTTTTATTTATTATTTACTAACTGTGTTTACTGTAGATGTATGTAGTATTTTTAGCTTGTATTTACATAATATATGTGTGTGTGTGTCAACTGACTCAATGGCATAAATTTGTAATTTACAACATTTGTGGTTTTCCCTTGTTTTTCAGCAGTTTTTCCTAGTTTCTTAGCATTTTCATTTTTTTGATTGAAATTTTGTAATATTTTCATTCCTATCATTCCAATTTTACAAATGTAATTAGGTTTCATTGTCTGTAATATTTTCATTCCTGTCATTTCAATTCTACAAAGAGTAATCAGGTTTTATTTTCTGCAAACTTTCCATTTCTATAATTTTACTTCTATAAGTGTAATTAGAATTCAAATTCGGTTCATAGGATTAGAAGTGACACGAAAAATCCCCAAAGCTAATTTGGCCCACCAATAAAGCCTATTTCTTGAATGAGATGATATTCAAGTTGCCTATCTCTACTATCGTATATAGCCATTGGAAACCACCCTGGATTGACAAAACTTAAATATAAATGATGTGATTTACGACACTCATCAATTCAAAGGTAATCTTAAACATTTCTATAAACCCTTCATATTTCCATTCACAAGATGCCTAGACCTAGGGAAACCCACATGCAGGAAGAAGCAGGCCAAAGGATGACAATCCTTGAATAGTTTGATTTTCCAACAAAAATGATCTCCCACAAAAATAGAAAGGTGCACCCAGACTTGGAATGGTTGACCAATCAAAAAGTAGGGGTTTCCAAACTTAGAGAAAACATAGACCCAACCCAAAACCCAAGGTATTAGGAAGTGGAAAGGGACAGGATTGGAAATAAACATAGGAAAGATCAAGATATGGTCGCATGCTAGAGAGAAAGGAGCACACGTGGAAGAGAAGCCCACTATCATGGAAGAAAGTGGAAGAAAAACCCCATAAAATGGTGTGAAACAAATCCTAAAAATGAACAAAAGGGAATAAGGTGGTGACATGAGTATATGGCACAGGGATTAAGAAATATGCAAGGGGAATGTGCAAAAAAACCCAATCCATGTTACTACTCCAAAGTGATAAATACCTTGAGAAGACAAATGCCATCATGGAAAAGATTAGTGTGATAAAGGTGATCATGGGAGAATACAAATCACATGAAGCATAAGGGCCTAGAAAGTGCCACCTTTTCAATTTCATAAGCTTACAATGATGAAAATTATGCATTTTGATGAATTTGGATTTTATCTGACCTGGAAATTTCATTCACTTCACATGGAAGGGTATCGGTCCAAGTCAGCATCCCATGAGCAAACACACCAATGTTGGCTAACTTATCTGCGACTTCGTTAGCTTCCCTGAATATGTGTTGAATTATGACTTCATGTTGGAGTAGTATTAGGCTTCGAGCATCCTCAATGAGGCTTCTAACCTTCCATGATGGTGATTTGGAGTTTTTTAGATAATTGATAACATTTAAAGAATCCCCTTCAATGATAAATTTTCCTGGGAATTGTTTGATAAATTGTAGACCCCTCCATAATGCTTTTGCTTCTGCAATATGGTTTGATTGATCACCCAAGGCTTCTACAAAGGCAAAAATAGAATTTCCATGATGATCCCTAAGAATTCTTTTGGCTCTAGCTCTCCCTGGATTTCCTTTAGCAGCTCCATCAAAGTTAAACTTGACCCAATCCTGAGGAGGAGGATTCCATTTTATGTTTTCTTTGGAAATTTGGGATTTACCTGGATTAGGATTTTCTAAGGAAACTTGAAAGGATTGGAGTAAAGAAGCTTCAAAATGGGGAATAGGAGAAGGATCAAAAGGTGCAACCAATGCATTCTCTTTGGCATAAAATATTATTCTATTAGTTATAAATTCTACATCCTTGGCATCCTTAGAAAAAACACACCTGTTATGCTCAAGCCAAATCTACCATAGATAATGATGAAGAAAAACTTCCAAAAACCTTTGAGACAAGGATTTCTAAAAGGATTGGGCCATTGGGAAAATAAATCAACTAAATATGGAGGAGAGACCCAACTAATTTGAAACTTATGGAATAGCTTATTTAGGATAGAACTAGAGAAAGGACAAAAAAAAAAAGGTGGCTTGTAGACTCCCAATTAGAAAGGTATAGGAAACACCTGTTAGGGAGGGAAATTCCATGTTTTATGAGGTTTTCAATAGTTAGGATTCTATCTTGAATAGCCAACCAAGAAAAAAAGGATACCTTTGGTTTCAGATGTTTTAACCACACTAGTTTGAAAGGAATAAGAACTTCTTCAGGGGTTAGGGAGATTTGATATGCAGATTTGATAGTGAATTCCCTTGATTCTGTAGGTTCCTAGATAGGTTGATCATAAGACATCCTTGATGGGATAGTAAAAGCAGATAATAGGGCTTTAAGGGACATGATTTCTATTGATAAATTGGGATTTTGGATCCTTTTCCATGATCTGATGCCATTGGAAATGGTTAGGAAGTCCATGACCCTATATCCAAAGAGAGGATCAGTGAATTATTTTAATATTCTAAACCCTGGGATTTGTAAAATTGACTGATTACCTAACCACTTATCCTCCTAGAAATTAATTGATTTCCTGTCATCAATCTACCATCTTAATCCAGTTCTTAGGATTTATTTCGTGATACTAATGGATCTCCAGAAGATAGATCCAAAAGAAGAAGTCTTGTCACACAAAAACTTAGATTGTTGTAAGTATTTTCTTTTGACAATCTTGACCCATTCAACTTGATCCCCTGAAATTAATCTCCAAGCTTGTTTTTCTAGGAGAACCAAGTTTAACAGATTAATTCTTCTTATTCCAATTCCTCCCTAATATTTTGGCTTACACACTTTATCCCATGCAACTAAGTGAAATGTATTCTTGTTTTCAGCTCTTTTCCATAAGAAATATTTTTGAATTTGTTTGATCTTCTGGTAAACCTTAGTTGGTGCTTTAAAAATTGAAAGAAAATAGACAGGTATGCTCTGCAATAAATCCATTGTAAGGATAGATTTTCCTACCTAGGATAAAATATTACCTTTCCAACCTAAAATATTCTTTTGAAATCTTTCTATACCATTGTTCCAAAGGTTTTCATAATCATTACCCATAAATAAAGGTAATCCCAGATAGGTGGCAAGCAAGGAAGAGATAGCACATCCCAAGATGTTAGCTATTTTGAGTTGTCTCTTGAGTGGAGTGTTGAGGAAAAATAGCTTGCTTTTTTGGAAGTTCAACTTCTAACCTTCCACTTACTCATAAAGAAGGAGAATATGTTTTATGACCTTAGCTTCAATCACTGAAGCAAAAGTGGATATGTGTGAAAATATTGGTTTGGAAAGTCACCTTAATTATAGAGATTAAACCTAACCATTTGGTAGCATGAATAGATCTCCCTAATTTCTTAGTAGAAATGATGAATATAAGAGGGGATAGAGGATCTCCTTGCCTTAAAATTTTGTTGCTAGGAAAATATTCAACTGGTGAGCCATTGATTAATATAGAAAACCAAGTAGAAGAAATGCATCCTCTAATCAAATTGACCCAATCTTGATGAAAACCAAATTTATTTAAAACAAAAAGAAGGAAATCCCAATTCAACCTATCATAAGCTTTATTCATGTCTAACTTTAAAAGGAAGGCAACCTTTTTGGTGTGAGAAGTAGAATGTAGAGCTTCATGGACAAAGATGATCCCATCCAAAATGGATATTCCTCGAACCGAGATTCCTTGACAATAATCAATAATCAGAGGCATGACATCCCTCATTCTATTGGCTAAGGCCTTAGTCAGGATTTTATAAACAACATTACAGAGGCTTACAGGCCTAAAATCATTGAAGGATTTAGCATTAGGACTTTTGGGAATGAGGGCAATGAAGGTGGAGTTGAAACTACAAGGAATAACTTTAGAGTGCTGAAATTCTTTGATTGCTTCACACACATCAAGACATACAAAATCCCAAAAATCCTAGAAAAATCTGGGAGAAAAGCCATCAGGACAAGGGGCTTTGTTAGTCTTCATGGAAAAAGGGATTGATTAATTTCTTCATCAGACAGACTAGATACTAACTTAAGATTGATGTCTTATGGAATGGAATGAGGAATAAATTGAAGCAAAAAATATTTGGCCTCACTAGAGTTGTCAATAGGCAGAGGATTTTCAAGCAGCTGTAGAAAATGAGAAATGCCTTCAGACCTGATCTCCTTCACATCGAAAGTGACACTTCCATCCTGGAATAGGATTTCTTTGATTCTATTGTTGCTTCTATTCCTCATGGTGGAAATGTGAAAAAATTTAGTGTTGGAATCCCCTTCCTTCAACCAGATAGCTCGAGATTTTTGCCTCCAAAAGGTTTCCTCACATTGGAGGATGTTATGATATTATGATAAGAGCCATTTTTCTTCATTCCTTTGCTCAATACTACAACATTGGCCATCCAGGATATCATTTTCAATGGCAGCCAGATGATTTTTAATTTCTTTTTTATTCTCAAACAAATTTCCAAAAATATCTTTGTTCCATATTTTGAGATTTTCTTTAATCATTTTGAGTTTTTGCCTAAGTCTATATGATGGGGATCCTTGAAAATCTATTTACCACCACTGAATAATTCTATCCTTGAAGTTTGGATGCTACATCCACATGGCTTCGAATCTGAAAGGGATCTTGAAATGTTGAGGGTTTTTAGTATCCAATAGAATAGGACTATGATCAGACCCAATGTTGGGAAGAGATTGAATATTGGCATCCCAAAAATAGTAATAGATTCCTGAGAAAAGAGAACTCTATCAAGATTAACCTAAATCATATGATTACCACTTATTCTATTAGTCCATGTAAATTTATTGTCTTTTAAGCTCACATACATCAGGTTATTAAGGTTAATGAAATACTGAAAATCATCCATGCTCTTTGTGAAGGATCCTACACCACCTCTTTTATCAGAAGAAAGCAGATGAGTATTAAAATATCCCGTTATGAAAGCTTTCCTCAAGTTTGTTAAATTTTCCCATAACTTAGATCTACCTGGGATGGAATTTGGGGCATAAACATTAGTAAGAACCCATGGAGAGTTGGAATATTTGTCAAAAAATAGGATGTTGGAAAACACATCATTAGAATGAATTAATCTCCCTTCTAAAATTTCAAGATTCCAAAGGCACATAAGTCCACCTAAAGCACCCCTTGCACCACAAAATATGGATTCACTATTTTTCCATATCTTATTGCACAGAGTCTTAGCAATAGAATCTCCAACTTTAGTTTCTTGCATTAGGAAAATGGTAGGATTAATTTATTTTCTTAATGACTTGGCTAACCTTTGCTTCACCATGCCATTAAGGCCTCTCACATTCCATGAGAGTACTTTCATTTGGAATATTTGAAATCCCTTTTGCCCCCCTTTCCTTGAGGTTGGGGAGGTTTGATACATTTTATTTCATCCTTGCTCTGATTTATCCCTATGGAAAATAGGGTTTTTTGAATACCACTCACAATTTCATCTGCTAACCCTTGTTTCCAATGATCAGCATTAGAGGGTCTACCATTTTTCTTCTCTCCTCCACAATCAATTGGATATTTCTTATAACTTCTAGTTTGCTTTGGGCTGAAATTTTGGGGATTTATTCTTTGAACCACTAGACTTGAAGATTCAAGGATAGAAGAAGGAATTGTCACTTCTTCAATCTAGGTCTTGTTGCAAGGATCAATTTATATTTTAGAGAAATATTCAATAGAAGTGCGAGGAGAACCAAAATATATGGGCCCACTTTTGGATTTAGGGGATGAATTAGGAATCCTAGTATGCATAGTGGGATCAAGGAATTTGATAGGTTCTTGCCTTTTTTATTTAATAGGTGAGGAAGAGGGATTAATGGTAGGACCTAGACTATGAGTGATCACCTCATATTCATTATCCCCAAAAGGTAAATCAGAAAGAACTTGGTACTTGTTTGGAAGAGCAAAGAAATAACTTACCTCTTCCTTTTTCAGCTCTTGAACATATGTGGAAATCTACTTGCCCTTGTTAGCAGCTTGAACAGAAGTTTGTAGATCTTTAGAAGTTCCTCTCTGAGGATGATTATTTCTAATGTTATGGTGATTCTGGTTTTTTATTGGACGAAATATAGGCCCTTTTGAGGAGGGATACTTCCTTTTCTCCACCTTTGTGAAGGGAGCATTACTTTTTTGCTTCTCAGGTTCAACCTGTACCTTTAAGGATGGGCATTGAGACCTAAGATGTCCTTGAGTCCGACATTCTACACAAAATGGAGGTTTATTCTTGTATTCGCCTACTTCCTGTAAAAGGACTCATATTCCAACTCTACGAAAATTGGGAGTTCAAAGTCCAAATTTGCATTGACACAGATGTGAGTAGAAGTCATTATTATTCTAGACAAAGTGGTGTGGTCAATAACCACTAAATATCCTATGGTTTTAGCGATAGCTCTGAGGATATATTCATGTCAAAGATGCCAAGGAAGATTCGATAATCGCACCCAAATAGGAGCATAATTAATACTTTGAGATTCAAGATCAAAGTTAGGAGACCAACGCCTAAGGAATAAACTTTTACTACCCAAAAACTAGGGACCACCAGTGAGGATCTGACTCGCATCCTCCTAATTGTTAAGACTAATTCCAAAAAATCCTCTCGAAAGATAAAATATTTCCAAACATTCATTGACCTTCCATTTTTAATAAGTCCATCTTCTGATGGTTTCCAGATCAAGTCTTCCACCCATAATATTTCCAACTAGAGAAAATGTTTCCATAGATAGGTAATTGGAAACTAAACTTGCAGGTATTTTCATCTTATTCCCCACAGGTTCCAAGAAAGACAATGAAGACCTGGGACCAGTAGAACTTCTACCAATAATTTTGGCGAAATATGGATTTTTCAGTAGTGGATCCCCGGACCAAGGGCGATCCAGGAAAGGTTCCTTTGTCAGGAGGTTCATCCCCCCAAAAATGATCAATGCTTTAAAATGCCTTATCAGAATCATTTTGATTGCCCTTAAGATCATCAGCAAGAATTCCATCCTGGCTGTTCCCATGATCATCCTTGCATGCTCTAGAAATTTTAAAATGATCCTTCCCACCTTCCAACATTTAAATTCTTGAACTCTTGCTTGAACAATGCTTGCAGCTTCCAACCATCCTTCCTTATATTATTTTGCTAAAATATTATGAAATTATGATAGATCTTTCTCTTTATTTTTCATAGTCTCTATTGCTACTACTTCCTTCTTGGATTTTATTTTATATTCTTCTATTTGTTTCTTTACAACCACTTATTTTTCTTTGGATCCTTGCTCCTTAAGTTGAGAAATATATTTTAATGATATATTCTTTTTCATGTACCATAACTTCATAAACTTATTTTGAACATTAACGTTAACAGTACCCAAAGAATCCAACCAAGGATAACTAAGAACAATATCCACATCATCCATATTAATAACATGAAAAGTTGAAAGCAAAACATATTTATCCATGGTGATCTTCAAATATTCAAAAATTTGAATATTCTCACCCTTAAGTTGTATGTCTATATTTTTTGTTGCTTGAACCTGCAACCTCTTAGCCAAAGCACTATTGATAAAATTATATTTACTAATAGGGTTGATGGAAACAATAACCTTTTTTTTCTTAATGCATCCATGAACCTGTAAAATATAAATTTTAAATAATTTAGATCCTTCCCTTACTTTTGTAAATCCAAAGGTGTAACAACCCAAATCTAACCAGGCCCAGAGAGAATTTTTTTTAAGCAAAAGAAAGTTTGATAAGGTTCTCCAAGATGTTTCCAATATAGGATTTATATTTATAATGGCTTCACCACATTTCAAATTCAATATGTTATAGACATATCTCGAGTGGACAAGAGTGGTCAATCTCCCATAGGTTTTGGAATTTATATTGTGTACCTCCATGACACAAAGGATGCTTTAGATGGTCACCTCACATTCTTTACATTCTCTGTGAATGTGAGGAATATTTACCATAGCATTGGGATTATTCCTTCTAAATATTTAGAGAACTGGACACCAATTCCCTTACTAGCATAAGTCCGTCTATACTAGTGTAAAGGCATAAAACCTCTTAGTTCAAACATTGCACCTCCATGATGCAATGAGTAAAACCACAATGCTTAATTATACCATCTTTGTGATGGTTCAATTGAGGTGATTATCACTCCATGTGATATCCTCACATGGAAACCCAACTGTCATTTGGGGTACCATCACAAAAATTTTTTTGCTAATGGATTCCAAACCTTCGTGGTTGGAAGGAATATTCAAGCTACACCACTTAAATATTTTCCAAAGACTCCTTGTCTTTGGATCCCATATCGAAGATCCTTTATCAAAAGGTGCCTATTGCAAAACCCTCAATGTTTGCCTCCTCGCAACTACCTCAGGTTTGGTTTCATTCTTTAGGTTCTTCTAGTCTTGGCTAACTAAGAGTTCCCCCATAGAAAAACCCTAAACCCATAAAAGGAACATGGATCCATTCAAACATTCTCTCTCACTCTTTCTCTCACATCAAATATTAAGATTTCTTTCGCTTACTATCTTAATGTCATTTATATGCATAAAATCAAATGTAACATCTACTCTTTCTAAAGATGTACTTAAACTTTAAAAAATACAACTTTAATCAAAATATTTAATCATAAAGCATACTAAAGGTTTAATAAGTGAAAACAATATAACAACTTTCTCTTTACCATTCATTAGAACTCATCCATTTTTTTCACAAGAAATCAAAATCTCATTTCAAAATTGAGTTGAAAAATAAATAAACTTCAATTTATGAAATCTATCTCCAAATAAAAGTCATTATTTAATATTTGCCAACAAATTCCTCTCTTTATTTATAGAATAATCATAAATATAATGCTTCTCCAAAGCCATAGAGGAACTCTTGTTGATCAAGCTCTCCTTGAGCTACTCCGAGAAATGGATATGATAAGGGATCAGGACAATTCCTTCAAATGATAATGCAATTCTAAATGCTTATTCCTTTTAATGCATCTAGTAAAAAAAATATATTCATTCTTTTGAAACACAAGGAGGAGAACCCCATAATTTTATTTAATAAAAATTATATCACTTTAAGCAAACAATGTATTTCCATAATACACTTCTAAAATACAAGGAGGAAAACCCCATAATTTTCCTCAAACAAAATTATATCACTTTTAGCAAAAAAAATGTATTTCCACAATACATTTCTACTTATATTTTAAGGAAACCCCCATAAATTTCCTTATTGCCATTGGAATCCATGTCCAATTAATTGTACATAGTTTTCATAAAGCAAATGTAATACTTCTCTTTCCATTTTCAATAAAACATCAATAGTTCTCCTATATCCTAAAGTATATAATTAATCCATAAATCAAACATTTACTTGAACCTTCTTAAGAATTTAATTAAGAAATCTAAGTAAATAAAACAATAGATCTTTATTTCCTTTAATTATTTAATTAATATCATAATTAATTAATTGTTTCAAATCCCATTTAATTTAACTCATTACATATTTGCAAACCTTATAAAATGCAACATTTACTTTATCTAACACAAAGTTTATTTCCCCTTAAATAAACTACGTACAATTACATAAACTCATTTTCCCTTCTTTTTATTGACTTTAATCAGTTACCCAAAGAATGCCATTAAACCCACTTCCCTCTTAAATATAACATCGATTCACATGAAATTGTGAATCATGATAATCCCAAGAGCATACCATGCCAAGTAAATAAATTAGAAGTTCAAATATTGAGCCCTCTCTCTAGGCGTGTGGTCAAATGTCCACATGGATCTTTGTTGGGCATTAGGGCATGAAAGGCCCACGCAAAGCTTAATAGATTTGTTTATATTTTATAAGAGTAAGGTTTAATAAAAAAAATTCAAATTTGAGTATTAAAACTTTGCGTAAACACAAGAAGCCACCGTATTCACCATATCGATTATTACTTGTAACGTAGAACCGTGCCCTTCGTTTCCAGATGCAGAGGTTACCCGGACATCTAAAGGTTGGGACATAAGAGAGGGACGAATCTATCATGCATAGTTTGGTGACATATAAAACTATTTCATTTTCTTAAGATTTCACCAAATTGTTCTAGAGTTTACACCACACAGACAATCATTTTCAACCAAGGTATTTGTTCTAGACAAAGCATTCGTTCCAAAGAATAAATATAAAATGAATACCCTCTTAACCAAAACATTCATTCCAAACAACAAGGTAATATCATAAAATACCTTTAAATTTTAGGATGTAGAAAAGATGATCCGAGATGAAGCAAACCACTTGTTGTTGCCCAACATAACATCTCCAAACTCTTTTTCCAACCACTTGACAAGAAATTATTTCTTTTAAACTTTAATGAAAGGAATAAATTCATTTATATTAATGTTCTTAAATCAACACATGAATGTTTGATATCTTAAAAATTAAGAATTTTGTTAATCATTTATATACAAATTAACCAATCCCTTTTCTTTTTTGTTTAATCACCAAAAACAAAGTTATTAAAATAAATTTAATGCTTCCTAAAATATTTTTATAAAAAACATAAGCCAATATTCATGAGTAGCCCCATCATTGATTTGAGAATATTATTAAGATTCTATGCTTAATAATTCTACCCTTTAGTGGTTTTACTTGCTAGATCCAAAGAGTATAAGCATTCATATAAACACCCTTTTTCATGTATCTATCAACCATTTTGCATTGTGCTATACTATCAAAGGAACTATTTAACTTTCAAAGCATCCAATATATATATATATATATATATATATATATATGCAAGAAGATAAACATTGACCAAGCACAAGCAACCCAAAATAAGTGTTTTTCATCCAAATACACAAAATATATTATGATAACTTCTAGGTTATCAACTTCTGCTTGACTGACTCTATCGCTTATAGAAACTTCCTTACCAATGGTATTTTCAACAAGTAGACATGAAATGCAACTATATGTATTAACCATTTGTTACCCTGGGTGTATCTTACCCTGGACCTGTAGTCATGTCATTTTCTTTTTTTGGTATCTCATTCTTAGTGGACATCTTCCTTGGCCACCCACGAGAGTACCTGGTCATGCAGGCATACAAAATATCAGTAGTACCACATTCTCATATAAACAAAATATTAATTGCAAATAAACATCCATAATGCAATTAGTACTAAGCATTGAAAACATCAAATCAATACATAGTCCATCTTATAAATGAGTTTTGCCAAGGTGGGTTGTGATAGTATGGCTTCTTCATTCTTCTCACTATTTTTCTTAACATTTTCCTCTTTCTCTCTCTTGAGTAATTTTATTTATTTTTCATGGTCTTCATTTTGTTTCTTGAATAATTTCCAATCTCCTTTTATGTCATTTCTCTCATTTTGAATCCTTTGTATTTTCTTTTCAAGGTCTTTGATGACATCCATCAGGCTATCTATCTTTTATCCCTTCCCTCAAGATCTCTCATAAAATATCTTTCTTTGTAACTAAATAGGTTCTCATTTACTCAAGAATGATGGTTCCATTTCTTTCCAAAAACACAAGGGATTTTTCCTAACAAATATTTCTACCTATTATAAAGCTTTGCCTCCAAAAAAATCATGAAAGCCATAACATATCATGCTTTTATCATATTGATATTTTACTATTTTCAACCACTCTCTCACATCAATATCATTTTCTCCAAAAAACCTTTGAAGTGCCATGAGTTCACATCCTCACATCCACAAAAATGATAATGCAAGCTAGGGTTTTATAAAAAAATAATATCTCCTTATTTATTTGAAGCTAAAATTCCATATAAATAATTAGATCTACAATTTTTCTTCAAAATAAAATAAACTACAACTAATTTGCTTACCGTAGCTGAAAAATTTCATCTTCCAAAAAAACTTACGATTTGAAAATTTATCACTACCCTTGTTCCAAATGTCTGGCTTCATAGGGTTGTATCTCCCTCAATACTATTCAAATTCCTTTATATGACCACTCATTCTAAAGCTCTTCAAATTCCATATAGAATGGTCCAAAATTTGTCTAAGTTGAACAAAATTTTGTAGAGCTCTAACTCCTAAAAGATGAGATATTTCTCTAGAAATAAATTTATCCTAATTCTATAATCCACAAAAACAATCCCCACTTTGCTAGAATTGTTGCTCTGATACCACTTGTTACAAAAAAATATTCTCATTAATAGAAATCATTCATCAACATGTAGAAATACCAAATCATTTATCCATAAATTATTATCCATAATAACAAACCAAACAATAAGACAAATATGATAATACCCTTAAGGTAGGGCAACACCAATAATACTCCTTAAGGAAGGGCAACACCAATAATACTCCTTAAGGAAGGAATAAATCCATAAGATCTCCCAAGATGAGAGTGCCACTTAAAGAGGGAAAAATCCCATAATCCATTTTACGGGTAAATATGATTACATATGATTGGTCTCTATGATGATTACAATGATAAATATCCCTGCTTTATATATCCATCTTCTAATTTTACTTTGAGGAGCCTACTACTAATATAATATTATGTTATAATATAACATAATATTATAATATAATCAACCTTGAGTTATGTGTGACCCGTGCCAACCCTTATATAATATAATATAATATCCCTATATACCTATTCATAGGTACCCTAACATAAAATAGAGAAAATATTCCTCTTTAAAATTTAATTTTTTTTTGCTTCAAAATCCTGTCTAAGGGACTTTCGTATCGATGGCACACAATCTCGAGGTCTTTAGATATGAAATTGTTTGTGTCATTCATGTTGGGAATCTATTGCAGATATTTTCTACCATTAATGGTCTTAGATTTGTGACCATTCCTCATTAGTTCTCATGATAATACTTTTAATGTTGAACCTCCATGTAGAAAGGAGATCATACACCTCAAAAGAATGGAAATCTCAACATGATGTGCAAGGTTTAGGTCTATGGCCTTAGCTATAGGGTATGGGGGGCCATTGATCCTATAGTGAGGGTTTTGGGGTGGGAGCCTGTAAAACAAAATTTGTCCTCCTATATCTTTGGATCCTAGGTGGTGCCAACTTTGATCAAAGTTTGGGTGATAGCTCTCCCTTTGCTATTTCCTCTAAATCTTGGTTTTCTATTCTTGGTATGGTTGGCGCATCTTGCTAATGATTTTCTTTTTGCTCCATCTAGTGTCCCAGTTATCACCACTTAGCCTACAATCATCAGATGTTTATATCAGGATAGTGTAGATGTTTATATCAGGACAGTGTGCCCAGATCATATTTTTTCTAGTTGCATGCATCACTACTCTATCTCTTCGCCAAGACTTTGATTTTTTTTTCTTGTTATATTTGACCAAAAAAAATTGATTGCTAGTCCTATGCACTTATCCCCATTCTCTTTCAGATCTAGGTATCTTGCTTCCCACTAGAACCCTCTTCCACAAAATTGACCAAGAAGTTAATCCTCCCAAGTGTAGTGAGAATTCACTACATGAATATGGTAGCATTCCTTCACTTCGTGATTGTTTCTACCATAAGGTTCGCATATATTTTGTTGATTAAATTATTTATTTGAGAATCATTTCTCTAATTTTGATATCTTTGAGAAATATTTCTCTATTGAAAGCGCTCTTGAGGTCTTATGCCTCTTGCTTCCCATTTTGATTTGTAAGTACTTGTTCTTCTTGTTGTAAGAATTAATTGGTGTTTGTTCAATTATATTTAATGATGTCACAAATACATTGTATTAAGAAGGGAGAGATCTTAAATTAATTAGAATAAATTTTTTGTTAGATACCTTTTCTCCTAGTGCTTGTTGTGATGTTTGTAATTTAACAATTCTTCTCATTAAAGATTCAAGTTTCTCTCCGCTCTTCATCTTCAACCAATAGAGTTGGCTATGGATAAATATAATTTAATTTTGATTCTTTGCTTCAAACATTGTCTATAGCTTCTCTCATGCATCTTTGGTTGTGGTTGAATCCTAGATGTATGCTTGTAATCCATCCACTACTTCAAAAATTATGATTAACCTTGCTTTTATGTTCACCTTTTCAATCTGTTTAATATTCATATTTTGTAATAGGACGAGTAATGGTTTCATTTACAATTTAACATACTTCTTCAAACTTGGTATAAACTCAGCTACAAGAGACCAACAAAATGGACTCCAATCACATAACACAAATGCAATAATGGAAGAAAACTAAAAATTGATATTCTTATCATTCCTGAATTCACACCCCTTCTACAAAATATTACAATCCATCATATAGCAACCGAAAACCAAAGAAACCCTAAAAATGTCTTTTTTCTAAAAACTGCTAAAAATAGATATTTTTCCTAAAAACTACTAAAAATAGAAATGAGTCAGATTGCACCCAAATTTTGTGCATACATATCTATTACAATAATGAACCTTAATTTAAAATATTAGGTCTCAAATTAAGGTATAACAAAAGATAATAAACTTCTAACAACCAAAAAAACCCAAAAAACCTAGGAACCTGTTCTAAAAGCTAATTCTAGGGCACTAGATGTCGGAGTTAGGTCCGAAAAACATGATTTTTGGAGGGTCAGGAGGATCAAAGATCATCTTGTAGAACATGCATGTGGAACCACCTGTTAAATTTCAAGGCAAATGGGCGTACGGTTCACAAGTTATGGCTCCGACAAGGTGCATCATTCTCCTCTGGTGAAAAAGAACTCAGCTCCTGCGAGTTCAACTGAATTGAAATATTGTAGCTTCTGGTTATCAATTTTATTTAGCTTTGACTCTAAAACCCAAGTGTTATCTGACTATGGTAATCCTTTCCACTGAACCCGAAATTTGTTGTAGCTCCCATGTCTGATGGTGATCACCTTCTTATCGAGCACCTGTGCAACTCTATATTTTTTCTTCTTAGGCATATTTCGTGCTCAATTTACTGTCTCTTGTAATTTGCCATCCTTGACAGTACAAGGATACTGAAATAAATCAGAAACATTAAAAATGGGAGAAATATCAAATTCATCGGGCAACTCCACTTTATAGGTATTATCATTGATCTTATTCAAAATCTTGCATGGCCTAGTTTTCTTAAGTTTCAGTTTGTTATATGTCCCCTTAGGAAATATTTATTTCCTAATATGAACCATGACCATATCACCCTCTTCAAACACTTTCACCCTTTTGTGTGCATCAGGAGACTCTTTGTAACGAGCATTACTACTCTACAATTTTTCCCTCACTGACTCTTGCACTTTTTGGATATGCTCAACAAATGCTTCTGCATCATCACTAACTTGTTCCCCAATTGGTAACTCAACCAAATCTAATACACCTCTAGGATTTTGACCATAAATAATTTGAAAATGATATTTACCTGTTGACCTATTCACTAAACTGTTGTATGCAAATTTGGCTTGTGACAAGGCTAAATCCCATTGTTTTGGTTTTTCTCCAACTATGCATCGTAAGAGGTTTCCCAAGCTTCTGTTCACTACCTCTATTTTCCCATAGGTCTATGGGTGGTAAGCACTACTGAACTACAACCTGGTATTCAAATTTTTCCATAATGTCCTCCAAAAGTGACTCAAGAACATCCCGATCAGAAGTAATAGTCTTTGGAACACCATGCAACCACACAATCTCATCAAATAATAAGACTGCAGTCCTAGTTGCATCATTAGTTTTTTGACAAGTAATGAAATGCACCATTTTTGAAAATATGTCTACCACAACAAAAACTGAATCCTTACCCCTCTGTGTCTTGGGCAACCCCAACACAAAATCCATACTCAAATCGGTCTATGGTCCTGTAGGAACTGGTAGTGGCATATACAACCCTGTATTTTGTGCATGGCCCTTAGCCATTTGACATAATCTACATCTAGAGACAAACTTGATTATATCTCTCTTTATTTTTTGCCAATAGTACTTCTCCTCTACAAGAGTGGTAGTTTTGGCTACTCCAAAATGACCAACCAAACCCCCACTATGTAATTCCCTCAAGATGTTCTCTCGCATAGAGCCATTGGGAATGCATAATCGATTATCCTTAAACAAGTAACCATTATATAAAAAGTACTCTTCAAAAATAGTATGGGACTCGTCCCCTACCACACTTTTGCACTGTTGCACAATATTCCCAAAATTCACATTAGATTCATACAGATATTTAATCCCCTCAAATCCTACCATTTCATTCTCCATAGTGATCAACAACAAGACTCTCCTACTCAATGCATTAGGAACCTTATTTTGTTTTCCTGACTTGTGTTTCAGGACAAATGTATACTGTTGCAAAAATGAAACCCATGTGGCATGCCTACTATTTAATTTTTTCTAAGAATTGACATACCTCAATGCTTCATGATCAGTAAACAACACAAAATCCTTTGAGATTAAGTAGTGCCTCCAATGTTGCAATGCTTGCACAATTGCATAAAATTCCACATAATATGTAGAATAATTCTTCCTTGCATCATTCAAATTCTCACTAAAAAATGCTACAAGTCAGCCCTCTTGACTTAAGACACCACCAATTCCAACAAATGAGGCATCACAATCAACCTCAAACACCTTACTGAAATCTGGTAACACTAGAACAGGGGCTTCCGACACCTTCTTCTTCAAGAGTTCAAAACTCTCTGTTGTTGTAGTCCATACAAACTCTTTCCCTTTCGTGCACTCAGTTATAGGGGCAACTATACTACTGAAGTTCCTCATGAACTTCTTGTATAAGGTAACTAGTCCATGAAAGCTCCTTACTTCTGTTATATATCATGGAAGAGGTCATTCTAGAATCACCTTCACTTTCTCATCATCCATCCTCATACCATCTCTTGATATTACAAATCCCCAAAAAACTAAACTATCTTGAAGAAATCTACATTTCTTCAGGTTGACATACAATTTCTTCTTCCTGAGCACGTCTAACACTAATTTCATGTGCAACAAATGGTCTTCTTCACTTTTACTATAAATAAAAATATCATCAAAATACACAACCACAAAATTACCATTATATTCCTGTAGTACTCTGTTCATCAACCACATAAATGTACTGGGTGCATTAAACAACCCAAATGCCATCACCATCCACTCGTACAATTCATATTGTCTTAAAAGTTGTCTTCCATTCATCCCCTTCTCGAATTCTGATCTGGTAGTAGCCACTCCGTAGATCAATTTTACTAAATTATTTAGCTCCAGCCAATCCATCCATTATGTCATCCACTCTCGACATAGGATACTAATACTTTATTGTAATTTTTTTTATGGCTTTACTATCTACACACATTTTTTAGTCACCATCTTTCTTCGGGGTCAGCAATGTTGGAGTCGCACATGGACTCATACTCTTCCTAACTAATCTCTTCTTTATCAAATCTGTCACTTGCCTACTCAACTCTGCATTCTGTTTCGAGTTCAACCGATATGCTGCCTAATTTGGGAGCACTGATCCTGAAATCAGATCCATATGATGTTGGATATCCCTTTTTGGTGGTAGCCCATTTGGTAACTCCTTTGGTGTGATATCTTTATATTCACTTAGCAACTTATCTGTTGCTATAGGTATAACCACTTTATTTGTTTCTAGCTTCCTAGTTGTTAAGGCATAACATAAGCTAGTGCCCCTGATCTTTGTAAGAAACTCCTTCATTGTCAACAAGCTCTCACTCAGCCCATCCTCCTTTAGAGGTACAAGAACTACCTTTACACCATCCTTCCATAATGTGTAATTATTCTTTCTACCATTATGGTTAGTATCCCTATCGTACTACCAAGGTCCTCCCAATAGAATGTGACATGCATCCATCAAGATCACATCACATCACACTTCATCCTTGTAAGTGCTCCCAATTAAAAATTTAATTAAACACCTCTAATCTATTGTTACCTCATTCCCCTTATTAACCCATGAGATGCGATATGGATAAGGATGTTTTCACATTTCAGGTGCATTTTATCAACCATGACATTTGACACCATATTCTCATAGCTACCACCATCAATGACAATGTTACATACCTTCCCTCCTGATGTACACCTTGTTCAAAATATGTTTTTTTATAGCCACGAATCTTCACCATCTATGTTATGCCCCTTTGCTTTGATCTGCACCATCTCTTTATGAGGAGCAATCAACGTCCTCCTTATCATAAGTGCTTCCCCCATGTCAACAACAACTTCATCCTCATCTTGCTCTTCCATATCAACCAGATTGACCCTTCCTTGTCCTCCTTGACCCCTTTATTGGACATCACGTTGGGGACACTCAAATGCTCTGTGCCCCTCCTCACCACATCCATAATAGGTATACGACCTCCTCGGATCATTCCAATTTTGTCCACCACCGTAACCTCTACCTCGTTGGTATCCTCTTCCTCTCAGATTCTGCCCATCTTCTTCTTGTTTAGCAAGTATTGAGGATTCTCCCTTGAGAAAATTAGATCCACTTCGACCCTGATCTAAAGAGGGTGTGAATCCATTCTTACATCTTTTATTAATCATTTTCAATTTCTCCTTCGCCTTGAGGGCCATTTGATACACATCCTCCACTATAAGAGTGCGATGCATGCTCATCTCATCTTGAATAGCAAAAATTAGGCCATTTACATACCTGGTAGCCTTTTGGTCCTCCATATCATTGTGCTCCACTCGAATGGATAGCTTGTAGAATTCATTAGTATAGTCCTCAATGCTTTGATCCTTCTGTCAAAGATTTTGAAATCTACAAAATAGGGTTTGAGAGTAGTCTACAGGTATAAATTTTTCTTGTAACTTCTTCTTCATCTTTGTCCAATCCCTGATCTTTTCCTTTCCATTCCTCTATCGTGTAGTCTGTAAATGATCCCACCAAATCAATGCATTTACCTTCAACTTTGTGCATGCGAGCTTAACCTTCTTCTCTTCAACAAGGTTACTCCATTCAAAATATTTTTCTAGGCTATTGATCCAATCGATCAACTCCTCTAGTTTCAACCCACTAGAATACTCGAGAACCTCAATCTTGATCCCATATTGATTCCCCTTAAGCCCCTCTAGAGCTCGTATCAGTCAATTTTCAAAATCGTGCCCTTCTTCCTCTGGTACCTCTGGTTCTACTTCTATGTGGACCTCAGATCCACGTTCCTTAGGTATATTTTCATCATCAGATCCTTGATCTGCACGTGCCCTGGGACGTCTCTCTCCCATGTGATCAATCACACCAATCAGTCATGCTATTTCTGCATTTAGATCCTCGATCTGCCTATTCATCTGGGCATATATTCTAGGTGGAATATTCCCTTCACTAGCGAGATCACACCCGCTCTCATACCAATTGGTGTAAACTCAACTACAAGAGACCAACAAAATGGACTTCAATCACATAACACAAATCCAATAATGGAAGAAAACTGCCAATTGATATTCTTCTCATTCATAAATTCACACCCCTTTTACAAAATATTACAATCCATCATATAGCAACCGAAAACCAAAGAAACCTTAAAAATGTCTTTTTTCTAAAAACTGCTAAAACTAGATATTTTTCCTAAAAACTGCTAAAAATAGAAATGAGTCAGATTGCACCTAAATTTGGTGCACACATCCCTCTTAGGAAAATGAACCTTAATTTAAAATATTAGGTCTCAACTTAAGGTATAACAAAAGATAGTAAACTTCTAACAGCCAAAAAAACCCAAAAAACTCGAGAACCTATTCTAAAAGCTAATTTTGGGGCACTAGATGTCGGAGTTAGGTCTTGAAAACATGATTTTTGGAGGGTCAAGAGGATCAAAGATCATCCTGATGTAGAACATGCACGTGGAACCACCTGTTAAATTTCAAGACAAACGGGCATACGATTCACAAGTTATGGCTTCGACAAGGTGCATTAAAACTTGAGTTGTGTTTTGAGTTTTGTTTTCCACAGAACATAATTGTTTCCCCTTAATAGTGAGGAATCAGGCAATAAGAACTTCAGTGCTCTAATAGCCATAGTAAATCTTTACAAAATTTGAATATTTTCCTTTCACTGAATTATCCTCAAAAAAGGATTCTTGACGAGTATATATAAGCCTATTCTCATGATTCAATTGATGCCTCAAATTGACTAAACATTAGTATCACATTTGGTTTGAAATGTTCACATTCTTCTTCTAAATGAACATTTTGCAATGTCTAGTTGAGTCATCTCAGATAGAGAATCAAATATCCTTCTTAACTTTTCTTCTCCTAAGTTCTTCAAAGCGAAACATTTACAAAATACCTCATTGTTGTTTGGTGTTTAATTTTACCTCTAATTGAACCTCTACATTCACACATTATTGCTATATGAGGATATGCACATTGGATTGGATTTCTCACATTCTTCTTCTTCTAAATGAAATTTTTTCTTTATCTGGTTGAGTCATCTTGGATAGAGAATCAGCTACCCTTCTTAACTTTTCTTCTCCTAAGTTCTTTAGAGTAAAACACTTATAGAATGCCACATTATTGTTTGGTGTTTAATTTTACTTCTGATTGAACCTCTATATTCACTTATATATATATATATATATATATATATATATATATATATATATATATATATATATATATAACATAGTCCTAATATATTCTATGAATGCTTGCTTGATTTTAACCACTCATGTGATCCTTGTACTTTGTTGTTCAATGTAAACATTCACGAGTTTGCTAAGTTTAATTGGTCATTACCTTCTTCATGTAAATTTTGAGATATTTATCGAGCACTTACAACTTGGTATTCATTGTTGATTTGAATATATATGGTCCTTACTTTTGAAACATGAACTTCCTGATATTGTCATAGGGTCCTTGACCTGAACAAATGACAACATTATTTTACTAAGTAATAGTTGATTGATGTTGATGTGTCCAAACTTTGGACTTGTTCTTGGACTAGTGTTTTAATATTTTACTTAGAATAGAAGTGCACTTTTCTAACAAACTTTCCTTAGGATTGAAAGTTCACAATCTACATGTGATTGATGAGTCTTTTGCTTGAAATGAAAATCCATGTTTTGCACATTTGATTTTAAGTGCTTTTGATAATTTTGTTGCTCTTCATCAAGTTCTTTTGGAAAATTTATCTTTTGAGAATAGAGTAGATTATGTATGACCTATAATTTAGTTTTGGGCATAACTAATTTCTTCTGCATGTTCTAAATTGGCTTCTTGCTTTTCAATTCTCTTGAATTTGTTGTTGCTCTTATGCCTTTAGTGATTTTCTTGCAATTCTTTTAAGAAGCTTCAATGGCTTCCTATTGTCTTTAAAGGAGCAAATAATTCTACTACAAGAACTTATGACCCTGTTTCTAAATTGCTTTGTGGCACTTTAATACCTTTTCCTTTGTTTTTTGAAATCTTGGTGCTACTAACGCTTAGATGTTTCCTTTTGTTTGGTCCTTTTCTTTTGTTTGTCAGTATTCTAGTAGACTTATATGGCATAAATTTTACCTTAAGCAGATATTCTTTGCATAAGTCTATTTGCAATAATGGAGTAGGTGAAAAAGAGATTTTGGATGGTTTTTTAAGAAACTTATTCATTTATAAGAAATAACATGTGTCATATTTTATAATTTAACAAAATACCCTGTTTAAGCTAAAATACCATAAAAAAAAGTTATATGTCTAAAAATTATATTCTAAATGTTACTACTTATCTTCTTACATCATATTCAGATTCAAATTCCAAGTAATATGGATCTAACCTCAAAACCTTAATTTTCAAGATTTTTTATACAATTAAAGCCATTTTTGGGGGGTATATTTTCTTGCACTCACCTTGAGAACATATTAGGTTGCTCTATTTATATTAGAAGAGTTAATAAAATATTGGATGATATATTTCAAAGCAAAATGAATAGATGTTCTATGGAGAAGTGGTCTTGGTGCTGTTTGTTGAAATTTTTGGCTTGAAAAGAACAATATAATCTTCAAAAAATAAATATCAAAATAAAATTCAAGTTTTAGTTTGTATTGTTGTATCTCTTGCAAAATGTTGATATTCTCACAATGACATTGAGAGGGGGGGGTGAATCAGTGTAGCTATTAAAATTCAAATCTACAACACTTAAAGCTGAAGCAAAGAGAACTTGAAAACAGGTAAAGCAAATTTCACAAGAGAGCACACCACAACACATAATGTAACGAGGTTCACCAATTTGGCTACTCCTCAAAAATGACTGCTTGGACTCCAATCCAAATCCAGCCTTTGCAAAACACCAATTTTACAAACACTTTACTAGAACCCACTGGAAGGAGCACCAACCCCTTAATTTTCTACTGCAACAAATAGGAGAACCAACCCCTAATCCCAAGCACCAACTTGGACTGCAATTCTGAATTATTTCAATGACATAAAAATGCCTTCGTTGTTTACACGACCCTGACTGGTCTGCAATTAATCAAACTCTGCACACTCTCATGGCTCTGCTTATTTCTCTCTTGGCCCTCTTCTAACCCTCTTTATGTAGCAATTTATCACTAACAGCAGCAACCTGATTCTCTGTGCGACTGTCCTTTTATAACCCTATTTCACATTGAGACTTTTCGTCTTCTGTCACTTTTGTAATCTTGCATGCAGTCTATTAACATTCTTTTCTGCCACTTGTCAACTATAACTGCTTCTTTATGTAACTCCTTTCGTATATATAGAATGGGCATTTCGTCGAACACGTTACATGCAACATATACCTCTACCATGACTGTTCATCTTCTTGGTCATGACTGTTCGAATTCTTTTCTATGCATGCATGCATTTTTCAATTCTACTTATGCGATTGTTCAAATTCTCTCTTCGACTGTTCTTAAAAATAGCTGCATGATTTCTAACTGTCATTGCACTTATAACTGACTCTAGTTAACTCTTCTTAATTTGGCTACCTGCTTTTCCTCTACAACTGCCCCTTTAACTGTCGTTCTACTCCAGTTAACTGTCAGTAAGCGTGCTGTAGCAACCCGTCGTGAAATTGTGACACTTTTGTTTCTTTGCACTCTTCTCGCCTTCTACCCATGAAAACAAGACATGTCATGAAATCGTGACACTTACGCCTCCTCGCTACTCTTCTTGGCTTCAACAAGTGAAAACAAGACATGTCACAAAATCACGACACTTACACATCCTCGTTACTCTTTATGGCTTCAACAAGTGAAAACAAGACATGTCATAAAATTATGACACTTACGCCTCCTCGCTACTCTTCATGGCTTCAACCAGCGAAAACTAAACATGTTGCGAAATCACGACATCTTTCTCTTTCGTACACTATTCTCCGCAAACCCCAGCGAAAACCTGACATGTCACGAAATCGTGACACATTCGCTGCCTTGTGCCTTCTTCTGCCTTTTGCCCGCAAAAATGGAACATGTCACAAAATCGTGACACTTTCGCTGCCTTGTGCCTTTTCTGTCTTTGGCCTGCAAAAACACAACATGTTGCGAAATCGTGACACTTTTCGCTTCCTTGCACTTTTCTGCCTTCCGCCCGCAAAAATGGAACATGTCGGGAAATCGTGACACTTTCGCTACCTTGTGCCTTTTCTGTCTTTGGCCAGTGAAAACACAACATGTTGCGAAATCGTGACACTTTTTGCTTCCTTGCACTTTTCTGCCTTTCGCCTGCGAAAACGGAACATGTCACGAAATTGTGACACTTTCGCTGCCTTGTGCCTTTTCTGTCTTTGGCCAGTGAAAACACAACATGTCGCAAAATCGTGACACACTTGCCTCCGTACACTCTCTCTCCTCTTCGGGTCATGAAAACCCGACATGTCGCGAAATCGTGACACTTTTTCTCCTTGGCGCTTTCTCTTCGAACCTGTCACGAAATCGCGACACTTTTTCTCCTTGGCGCTTTCTCTTCGAACCTATCGCGAAATCGTGACACTTTTTCTCCTTGGCGCTTTCTCTTCGAACCTGTCGCGAAATCGTGACACTTTTTCTCCTTGGCGCTTTCTCTTCGAACCTGTCGCGAAATCGCGACACTTTTCCTTGCTAGCTCTTTCTCTTCATCATGTCGCGAAATCGTGACAGAAAACCTTGCACTTTCTAAGCATGTCACGAAATTGCGATAGTCTTCCTTGCACTTTCTAAACATGTCACGAAATCATGACAGTCTTCCTTGCACTTTCTAAACATGTTGCGAAATCATGATAGTCTTCCTTGCACTTTCTAAACATGTCATGAAATCGTGACATCTTTTTCTCTCTCCTCTTTCTCTTCGCTTTGGACTACGAAAATGAATCATGTCGCGAAATCGTGACAGTTTTGCCAACATTTTCTCTCTTCTTCGATGTGTTGCAAAATCGCAACAATTTTGACAACATTTTCTCTCTCCTTCGGTGTGTTGCGAAATCACGACAATTTTGACAGTATTTTCTCTCTTCTTCGAGATGTCGCGAAATCGTAACAGAAAACATGTCGTGATATCGCGAGAGTTTTCTTACTTGTTTTTTTCTTTGATTTTTTGAATTTGGGCCACTTTTTTCTTCTTAGAAATTCACTGTACATGTTCTGACTGACCTCTGAGCTCCTGTCTACTACATCAACTACTCTATCTATCTGTGTTGACAACAATGACAATACTGTTTTTGCATCTTACTCAACAATCTCCCCCTTTGGAATTGTTGGCAACACATGTGCAATTTTCTGTAATTCTTCTCCCCCTTTGACAATAATACCAAAGGGCTACTGCAGACTCCCCCTGAGTCTATGCACAACATTCTCAGACACACATTGTTATAGTTAGCAAAAAGCATGAATATGAGCAAAACTATAAACATAGGCATAAATGCTCCCCCTGAGAATGTGATCTCAATTGATAGTCAATTCTTGGTAAATGTGACCACTCCCAAATTACTCCAAAGGTACTCAAAAAATTCCTTGGGCAATGGTTTGGTGAATATATCTGCTACTTGCTCTGTAGTTGGAACAAAATCCAATTTGACCTCTCCTTCTGCAACTTTATCTTTCAAGAAGTGATACCGGATCGCAATATGTTTGGTTCGAGAATGCATAACCGGATTCTTTGATATGTTGATAGCACAAGTGTTATCACATTTAACTGACCTCTCCTTCTGCAACTTTATCCTTCAAGAAGTGATACCGGATCACAATATGTTTGGTTCGAGAATGCATAACCGGATTCTTTGATATGTTGATAGCACTAGTGTTATCACATTTAATTGAAATTGGCTCTTTAAAGTGAATACCAAGATCTTTTAGTGTTTGTATCATCCATAATATCTATGTACAACATGTTGCTGTAATGTATTCTGCCTCTACTATATATAGAGAGACTGATTCTTGTTTCTTTTTGTGCCATGCTACCAGATTGTCTCCAAGATAAAATGCTCCTCCACTGGTACTCTTTATGTCATCAATACATCCTGCCCAATCTGCATCGAAATATGCAATCAGAGTGAAGTCCTTACCTTTTGGGTACCACAACCCATACTCCATAGTACCCTTGAGGTACCTAAAAATCCTCTTTACAGTTGTCACATGAGTCTCTTTGGGACTAGCCTAAAATCTTGCTACCATGCATACCGCTTGTAATATATCTCGGTCTAGTGGTCATCAAATACAGTAGGCTTCCAATCATAGACCTGTACATGGTTTGATCTACATCTGGAGATTTTTCATCCTTGCTCAACTTGCAACCTGTTGTCATGGGAGTGCTAACAGGTTTCAAATCCTCCATTATGAACTTTTTCAGCATTTCTTTCACATATTTAACTTGAGAAATAAAAATGCCCTTTTCATTTTGATTGACTTGCAGTCCTAGGAAATAATAAAGTTCACCAATCATAGACATCTCAAATTCTTTCTTCATTTTAGTTGCTATGTCTTTACAATATTCATCCATGCTGTTGCCAAATATTATATCATCTACATAAACAACAAGTACAATTAGATGGCCATTCTCTGTTTTGACATATAAATTGCTGTCCACCATACCTTTCTTGAACCCCTGTTTAATAAGATAGTTATCTAGCCTTGCATACCATGCTCTGGGTGCCTGTTTCAGACCATACAACGTTTTCTTTAACTTGCAAAAAAAATCGGGATTGTCACCGAGTTGGAAGCCATCTGGCTGTTCAATGTAAACCTCTTCTTCCAGTTTTCCATTCAGAAATGCTGATTTTACATCCATTTGATATGCTTTGAAATTTTTATGAACTGCTAAAGCTAGAAACATTATGATTACCTCTAGTCTAGCTACTGGTGCAAAGGTTTCCTCAAAATCAATGCCTTCAACCTGAGCATAGCCTTTACAGACCAATCTTGCCTTATTTCTGACAACCTATCCATCTTCATTTAATTTGTTTCGAAAAATCCATTTAGTATCGATTATGTTTTTATTTGCTGGTCGTGGTACTAATTCCCAGGTTTTGTTTTTCTCAATCTGATCTAGTTCTTCATTAATTGCCTTCATCCAACTTTCATTTGTGCTTGCTTCAACAATATTTTTGGGTTCAATGTTGGATAATAGAGAGTAGTTCCGTACTACATCGCTCTTCTTGTCCGAATACCAACTCGTGGGGTCCCTAATAACTGCTTCTCTGGGATGATTTTTTTGCCAGTTGCCTGTTTTGAATTTCTTGTTTTCTTCTTCTTCTAAGTCAGTTCTTAAATCATCTGGGTCAATTTTTTGATTTTTTTCTGTTTTTTTTCTTCATCTCCTTCAATGACTTCTTCATAAATAGGGTAGTTTTCTTGATAAGTAATTTCTCGTTCTCTACCTTCATCAACTTTAACATCAACACTCTCAACAATTTTCTTTAGCATCTTGTTGTAACAAGTGTAGGCTTTGTTTTTTGTTGAGTAACCAAGAAAAATACCTTCGTCAGCTCTATCTTCAAACTTATCGAGATTATCTTCAGTTCATTTGATGTAGCACTTGCTGCCGAACACTTTGAAATATCTTGATGTTGCCTTTCTCACGAACCACGACTCATAAGGTGTTTTGCTTTCATGCGTCCTTAGCATGCACTCGTTATGGATGTAAACCATAGTATGGACTCGCTTCTTTCCAAAATCGTCACCTATTTTGTTCTCACCAACATTGTCTGTGCCATTTCCTGCACTATCCTGTTCTTCCTTTCTACAACACCATTCTGTTGAGGTGTTCTTGCTGCTGAAAACTGTCTTCTAATCCCATATTTTTAATAGTACTCTGCAAACTCTTCTGAGATAAACTCTCATCCTCTGTCTTATCTTAGACATTTAATTCTTTTTCTAGTTTGATTATCAACCTATTTTTTAAAAATCTTGAACATCTCAAAGGCATCTGATTTAAGCTTTAAAAACAGTACCCATGTCATCCTGGAGTAGTCATCTATGAACAACATAAAGTATTTGTCACCATTTATGCTTTGTGTTCTCATGGGTCCACACAAATCGAGATGTATTATCTCTAAAGGTTTGCTGGTGAAGTATTCCTTTGATTTAAATGTGGATCTAGTTTGCTTTCCTTTTTGGCATGAAGCATAGATGCTATTTATTGGTTTGCCAATGGTGGGTATATCTCTTACTGCCCTTTTTGAACTTATTTTTACCATATTGTCAAAGCTAATATGACCGAGCCTTTTGTGCCACAACCAATTTTCATCTTCCTTTCCAATCAAGCATGTTCCTTCTAAAGTTTCTGAGAGAGTATATAGATTTTTAGAAGTCCTTGATCCATTAGCTATCAGCTTCCCACTGTGAGCTTTTCTGACTTCACAGCCCTGCTTTTTAAAAATGACTTCATGACCTCTATCATAGATTTGACTTACACTTAGTAAGTTGTGTTTCAAACCAATCACAAACAGAAATTCTTTGGAATTGATATTTCCATCACTTATCTTGACTAATCCTTTGCCAACTATCTTGGCTCCATCATTATTTCTAAACTTTACCGAGCCCCCTTCATATTTCTGTAGATTTTCAAATTTTTGTTTATCTCCTGTCATGTGGCTGGAGCATCCACTATCCAATATCCATGGTGCAGATTTGTTCCGTGCTTTGAATGTTGTCTCGTACAATCAAGGATTCCTTTTATTCCTTGAGTTGCTCCTTTTCTTTCCATTCTGATTTGACTGTAGTTTTGGTCACTTGTTTAGACTTTTCTTTGTCAGTGGCCTGTGCATGTTTTTCTAGGAGTTTTTTATTTTTCCTTAAACTATTTGGTTGAGTTATTCTTCCCTGATATTTATTTGCTGCATACGTGCTTCTACAATTTCTTGCAATGTGTCCAAAGTTATGACAGTTATAGCATTCTACTACATAATCCATCAAGGGTGAAAAGACATTTCTACTGGTAAAATTTCTTTGTCCTATATTATAAACACAATCTAAAATCTTATGGCCGTAAGTATTGCATTTAAAACAATAACCAAAAAATGAATGATTGAACCTGGGAGTTGGTATTTGCCAATTTGTAGTAGGAGCCACAAATTTTCTTCTCCTTTGATGTGTGACTTTTGTGAATCCCTCATTGTCAGCACTCTTCTCGTGCCTAGCATTGTTGCTTTCTTTTGCATGATTCGATTTTCTTTGGTCAACCTTGATCTTATCTTCTTTCTTTACTGGTTCTACAGTTATGACCTTTGATCCACTTGACGATTCTCCTTCGACAAAGCCCAAGCCAAATTTGATGCCTATAGTCCTCTGACTATTTATAATTTTTTCAAGCTTTGCAGAACTTCCTTCATGTTTTGTGATAACAACTCAATTTTTGATTCTTTTCTTCTAGCCGCATTCTTAAAACAACAATCTCTTCTTCCATTTTGCTGCACTCATCTATTTTCATGGTTAATTGAACTTCAAGTTCTTTAGACATTTTTTTAAATTCTTTTGTTTGTACTTTTAAACTGTTTATTATGTCATTGACATCTTCTAGCTTTCTTGAAAACTTTTTATTCTTTTTCCTTTCTGTATTCAACTCTTCAAGTGCAGCAACCAACTCTCCTTCCAGATATACTTCAGCCTCATCCTTAAGGTTTTCATCACCTTCCTATTTTTCTTCTATTGTTTCTTCTTCAAATGCTATGAACAGAGCTTCACCTGTTTCTTCTTTAGAATCCTCACCTGAGCTTTCTTCAGAAGAGCTAACATTCTTGGATATGAAACTTTTCTTCTTGAAGTTGTTCTTTCTAAAATTTGATTTTTTCTTCCAGTCACCTTTTTCTTGGTGTGACCCTTCATCATTTTTGGTTTTGTCATGCATTGGACATTTAGCTGCAAAGTGACCGACACCTCCATAATTGAAGCACTTAAACAGTAACTTTCCTCTATATTTTCCTTTTCTCTTTGTAAGTTTTCGAACAAAGTTAGCTTTTGTTTCATTCTGTGTCTCTTCATCCTCAAATTCTTGTTCAGCTTTTATATTTTTGTGTGCTTTAAAAGCAGCTTCTCTGTCTATGGGCTTATTTTGTCCTATTCTCATTTCGTATGCAGTCAAGGAACCATGCATCTCATCCATGCTAACATTATTTAGATCTTTAGCCTATTCTATTACAAAAAATTTAGAGTTAAATCTTTTGTGAAGAGTTCTAAGTACCTTTTTCATGACAACCGCATCTTTGATTTCTTCGTCGAGTCCTTTGATTGCATTAATGATTCCATTGACTCTCAGCATATAGGCCTCTATGTTCTCATCGTCATTCATTTGTAATGCTTCGAACTGAGCTCGATGAGTTTGCAACTTGGCTTCCTTGATCTTGTCTGTCTCCTTCATGGATGCTCTTTAGTTTGTCCCACATGTCTTTTGCCGATTTACATCTCATGACCCTTATCAGTTCACTGTCTACTAGCCCACACATTATGGCATTCTTTGCTTTGGAGTTATTATCAAACTTTTTCTTCTTGGCAGTATCTGTTGGAGGAGTAGCGGGTATTGTGTATCCATTTTCTACTGACTCCCAAATGTCGTATCCCAACGCACTCAGATATGTTTGCATCCTAAATTTAATGAGTAATTAGTTCCATTGAACAAAGGAGCTTTGTTGGATGAGAATCCTTCACTACCTGCCATTGTGTTCCTTCCAAGATCACCTTAGTTGATTAAGCTTGTTTAGGACCCTTGCTCTGATACCAATTGATATTCTCACAATGACACTGAGAGGGGGGGGTGAATCAGTGTAGCTATTAAAATTCAAATCTACAACACTTAAAGCTGAAGCAAAGAAAACTTGAAAACAGGTAAAACAAATTTCACAAGAGAGCACACCACAACACACAATGTAACGAGGTTCACCAATTTGGCTACTCAAAAATGACTTCTTGGACTCCAATCCAAATCCAGCCTTTGCAAAACACCAATTTTACAAACACTTTACCAGCACCCACTGGAAGGAGCACCAACCCCTTAATTTTCTACTACAACAGATAGGAGCACCAACCCTAATCCCAAGCACCAACTTGGACTGCAATTCTAAATTATTTCAATGACATAAAAATGCCTTCGCTGTTTACACGACCCTGACTGGTCTGCAATTAATCAAACTCTGTACACTCTCATGGATCTGCTTATTTCTCTCTCGGCCCTCTTCTAACCCTCTTTACGCAGTAATTTTTCACTAACAACAGCAAATTGATTCTTTGTGCGACTGTCCTTTTATAACCCTATTTCACATTGAGACTTTTTGTCTTCTATCGCTTTTGTAATCCCACATGCAGTCTATTAACATTCTTTTCTGCCACTTGTCAACTGTAACTGCTTCTTTATGTAACTCCTTTTGTATATATAGAATGGGCATTTCGTTGAACACGTTATATGCAACATATACCTCTACTATGATTGTTCGTCTTCTTGGTCATGATTGTTCAAATTTTTTTCGATGCATGCATGTATTTTTCGATTTTACTTATGCGACTGTTTGAATTCTTTCTCTTCGACTGTTCTTAAAAATAGCTGCATGATTTCTAACTGTCACTGCACTTGTAACTAACTCCAGTTAACTCTTCTTAATTTGGCTACCTACTTTTCCTCTACAACTGCCCCTTTAACTGTCGTTCTACTCCAGTTAACTGTCAGTAAGCGTGCTATAGTGACCCGTCGCTAAATCGCGACACTTATGTTTCTTTGCACTCCTCGCCTTCTACCCGCGAAAACAAGACATGTCGCAAAATCGTGACACTTATGCCTCCTCGCTACTCTTCTTGGCTTCAACAAGCGAAAATAAGACATGTCGCAAAATCGTGACACTTACGCCTCCTCGCTACTCTTCTTGGCTTCAACAAGCGAAAACAAGACATGTCGCGAAATCGTGACACTTACGCCTCCTCGCTACTCTTCTTGGCTTCAACCAGTGAAAACGAACATGTCACGAAATCGTGACATCTTTCTCTTCCGTACACTATTCTCCGCAAACCCCAGCAAAAACCTGACATGTCGCGAAATCGCGACACATTCGCTGCCTTGTGCCTTCTTCTGCCTTTTGCCCGTGAAAACGGAACATGTCACGAAATTGCAACACTTTCGCTGCCTTATGCCTTTTCTGTCTTTGGCCCACGAAAACACATGTCACGAAATCGCGACACTTTTTGCTTCTTTGCACTTTTCTACCTTCCGTCTACGAAAACAAAACATGTCGCGAAATCGTGACACTTTCGCTGCCTTGTGCCTTTTCTATCTTTGGCCAGTGAAAACACATGTCACGAAATCGTGACACTTTTCACTTCCTTACACTTTTCTGCCTTCCGCTCGCGAAAACGAAACATGTCACGAAATCGTGACACTTTCACTGCCTTGTGCCTTTTCTGTCTTTGGCCAGCGAAAACACAACATGTCGCGAAATCACGACACACTTGCCTTCGTACACTCTCTCTCCTCTTCGGGTCGCGAAAACCCGACATGTCACGAAATCGCGACACTTTTTCTCCTTGGCGCTTTCTCTTCGAACCTGCCACGAAATCGCGACACTTTTTCTCCTTGGCGTTTTCTCTTCGAACCTGTTATGAAATCATGAAACTTTTTCTCCTTAGCGCTTTCTCTTCGAACCTGTCGCGAAATCATGACACTTTTCCTTGTTATGTCTTTCTCTTCATCATGTCGCGAAATCGCGACAGAAAACCTTGCACTTTCTAAGCATGTCACGAAATCGCGACAGTCTTCCTTGCACTTTCTAAACATGTTGCGAAATCATGACAGTCTTCCTTGCACTTTCTAAACATGTCACAAAATCGCGACAGTCTTCCTTGCACTTTCTAAACATGTCGCGAAATCATGACATCTTTTTCTCTCTCCTCTTTCTCTTCGCTTTGGACTGCGAAAATGAAACATGTCGCGAAATCACGACAGTTTTGCCAGCATTTTCTCTCTCCTCTGATGTGTCGCAAAATCGCGATAATTTTGACAGCATTTTCTCTCTCTTCCGATGTGTCGCGAAATCGCGACAATTTTGACAACATTTTCTCTCTCCTCCGAGATGTCGCGAAATCGCGACAAAAAACATGTCGCGATATCGCGACAGTTTTCTTAATTGTCTTTTTCTTTGATTTTCTGAATCTGGGCCACTTTTGTCTTCTTGGAAATTTACTGTACATGTTTTGACTGACCTCTGAGCTCTTGTCCACTGCATCAACTGTTCTATCTGTCTGTGTTGACAACAATGACAATACCTAGTAAAAAATAAAATAAAATGATAAATACTTAAATAAAAGTGATATTGATATTTATTTTTTATTTTTATTTATTTATTTTTAATTTTTTGGTAATATTAAGAAGTGGGGGTTTTGACCAGGAATCCTCCAACCTGTTACGACAACTCCACCAGGAAAACACATACCCACCCCCTCACACACTCACCCACACCACGGTTTGAAACTTGGACCTCTCGAAGAAGAGCGAAAGCCCAAACCCACAGGTACCATATTGATGTTTGTTAATTAAGATATTAAAAAATAATTAGTAACGGTAAATTTTTTTTATAAAACAGCTTTAACAAAAAGAAAACTTAAAAAATATCTTTAACAAAAATCAAAGTAAATTTTTATAAATAAATTGGTTAAATTAAGTTTACTTATCTAATAACATGTATAACGTTTTCTAACAGTGATTTAATTTAACCTTCCCTTTGGGCCCACATCCTCGTCTTTCATCTCCTTTAGGATATTTTCTTCTTTCCAAAGCTTATGCATGGAAGGTATTAAATTATTAAAATCCTCAATTCATTGCCTCTCTGGCTATCTCTAGATTTTTAAGAGCCTAATTGGCCGAAGAAATAAGCTTTAGAAGCCACTTGTCTGCATGGACATAGAAAAGAGAAGATGTAGAGATGTGAAGTCTACATGGGAAAGGGAGGGGACGAAAACAACAGGAGAGAGACCTATAAATGACACGTGATATGGCAATCTATTCAAGTCAATCTGTCTATTTAGTGCCAGCCTGCCAGATTGACAGAAGAATTTACACCTGATCAAAAAGTTGCTCCACCTAGATCTCTTCAGCGTCAAAATTGCTCTCTTTTACAGGGAAGTTTCAAGTTGACCATACAAAGTTGCCTCTCTGTTAAACGGGACAAAATATAGCCAGAATGGTAGTCTTATCTAAAAAATCAATTTTACAACATGTGAATAGCCTGATGCTTTCTGTTTACCCATAACTTTGTGATATAGATATTAACCAAATTTTTAAACTGGGTTTTGATATTTATTTATGTTAGTTATTCACAATAACATTAATAAACTTATAATGGCGGAACAATATAGAGAGAATCCAACTCATACCTTGTGAAGCTCAGACTCTTCCATAGAGTAAAAAATCCACCCAATCCAACCTGTCCCACAATCAATGTCATTTTGAAAACATCAGGACAACATTTAACAAAAATATCATAAGCTCAAAATGAGAGATTGCGTAACAATAGGAGAAATGACTTTATTTAAAAAAAAAAAAAACTATTATATTAAAAAAATATAATAATTTTACAAGCAACAAAAAAAAAATAGGTATATATGCACACACCTAAATAGTGGTTGACTATATTAAAAAAAAAAAAAAAAAAACTATTATATTAAAAAAATATAATAATTTTACAAGCAACAAAAAAACATAGGTATATATGCACACACCTAAATAGTGGTTGACTATAAAAAAAACGGAGATCAAACATGTTTCAGACTACTTAATGATTTTATGATATCTACCAAAACTTTGGAGGCTCGTCTTTGGTAGATTGTTCCTAATTGTCACTTCTTACCTGCAGCGTGTGTTCTGACCTAATGCAAAAGATGAGTCATCTCAGTGGTCAGACCTACCACATTCAGTTTCAAGCTCTGTGTATTTGGTCAGAGAAATGGCCAAGGCAAGAAAACAGTTCAAGGAGCATTCCCCAATCAATTCTTGCAAATGGATCATTAGCTGTCCATAAAAAATGGAGGCCAAACATATCTCAAACCACTAATTGTTTTTACCTCATCTACCAAGACTATGGAGGCTTGTCTTTGGTAGATTGCTCTCAGTCATCACTTCTTGTTTGTAGCATGTGTTTCAGCCTGGTGCAAAGGACGAATCACCTTAGTGGCGGTCAGACCTACCACATTTCATCTCAAGTTTTGTGTATCTGGATAGAGAAATGGCTAGTGCAAGAAAACGATGTAGGAAACATTCTCCCAGTGTTCAATCAATTCTTGCAAATAGGCCAACTTTATTGCCACTTTGTTGGCCTACACTGAAGCCTGCAGCAGTATGCAAGAAACAACATTGACCTTGTCAAGGACACTATAGAATGAAATAATAGAGGTGTGAGAGAACAAGGAATCATTTCTGGATTTCCATAAAGAAAACAAGATGCCAATTCTGAAAAGGTGTCAAATTTCTAGAAACACGGGAGGGAGGAGAGGAGGGTCTCTAAGGAGAATCTATTGCCATGTTAACCATTGTGGGAGAACAGGCTGAAAAAGAAAAAATCCACTTCTAGGTATCTTGAGCCTTATGACATCTCCAAAAGAGGTGAAGAAGATCTTCAGGTTCATGGTAGAATGGACATAGTGGGTTGGGAACCCCAATGTAGATAAGTCGTTTACCAAGTGGAAGGCCTTGGTGAATTAAACTCCAAGCGAAGACAACTTGTTTGGGTTCAAGATAAGCATACCAAGTTGTGTGAAAATGACAGGCCCAAATATACCTAGGTGAAGAGAGGCCCCAATGAGTTTTTAGTTATTCAACCATGGGTAATTATGCGATAGCCATTCGTAACCCAATCTGGCCTTATAATTAAGGCAAGGTGTCTTGGGATACCATTGCCAGTCTTTCCACAAAGGATGCTGGAAGCACACTATGATCTTGTGAAGCATAGAATTAGGTATATTTGCTTTATCTGCTTCAAAGGTTTCTTATCGGCAGAGGTAAGTCTGAACTTGAATTTGATATAATCCCAAGGATCCAAATCCCTAGTTGATCAGGCAAACAAGTTAGCCACTGTAGTGATACCCCTTTTATAGAATTTTTGTGCATGAATCCAAGGAATTTGAGCAAAAGGGACTCTCTCAATAGTCAGGATAGGGGACCACCAGAGGTTCATAGAGTTGATTGAGAGCCAATCCCAAAACCATTGCCTTTCCACCTGATCCATGGTTTGATGTTTTGCCAAGTCTACCAAATGCTACAGATGACAAAAGAGCCTGAAATCTTGATGGGAATTGGAGCAACGAGAAGAGAGGGGAAATCCATACCTCTCCATCCTTTACACCTATAAGGAGAGCGTGAGGTAATGTAGTGTCAAACCAACACTTTTCAAGCTTCGTTGCCTTTAATGGCTTTAATTATCCATTTGGCACATAAGGTCATGCCTTGGTGTTTGCAGTCAAGAAGATTCATTCCCCATTCTTCTTGGGTAAACAATAAAATTCCTAGGCTACTCTATAGAATCTAGAGTCAAAGGTAGAACTTGCCCAAAGAAAATCTCTAAGCAACTTCTCTAGCTTCTGATAACAAGCCTTGGATGAGATCCAACATGAGGAGTAATATACATGGGTTGCAACTGGGATCTTGGAGCAAATTTGAAACTTCCCAACAAGGAAAAGCTTTTTAGTGGTCCAATAGGCAAGCTTGGCTTCAATTTTTTGTATGACATTTTTCTAGAGTTTTGAAGAGAAACTGTGGAAGGCAAAGGGTATACATAAGAACCGAAACACTTCTCCATCCTGTATCCATCTCCATTGAAATTGAGTCAACTAAGATGGGAGGGGAGATGTACATTGTCGAAAACAAAGAGTCTTCCACCACTAGATGTTGGAGCCAGAGGTAAGACAAAAAGTATCCAAGCAATGAATGGCTTGATTGAAGGATTCTTCATCCTTAGCTAATCTGCCTCCAATAACTAGTACAGCCCTTTCTCCACCCACGCAGTTTCAGTGTTGCTGGACCCTGTAACTCACATTTTCTTTCTTCAGCCACGAAATATCGGTACTACTAGAACGATATATCGGTGCTACTGAAAAGGAAATATTGATCCATTCTTGCTTTCCTCCGGATATTTCTCTTTCCTTTCTTTCTATTTATTTATTTTGAAGGGGCCTCCGTTTGGCCGAGGGGAGCTAAAGGGATTGAATTTCACTCTAGGTTGACACTCGGATTTAAACTATTTAGTATTTCTTTTTAAGGGGAGAAGGGTTCGGCCCAGCAGAGAAGGAGAGTTGGGCCTTCACACTGGATTTGATATATTTAGTATTTCTATTTTTAAGGGGAGAGGCCTCCCTTCGATCAGGGGCCTCCTTCGATCGGGAGGCATCATCGAATCGCAATAAACGGGAGGTATAACCGAATCGGAATAAAAAGAAAAACCATCATCGACTAAAAAGAAGGATTTCCCTTAACAAGAATCCCCTCAACCTTGAAATAACGACCTTGAACAGCTCAACACGACATCCGAGAGGAAGCTCTGTCTTTAAGTACACCTTAAAGACAGCTCGGAGCTCCCCCATTCTAGCAGTTCTGATTTTTTCCATTCCAGTCCTGGGAGAACCAGTTTGTGTACATCAGGTCGAGTACTCGTCATTGAGTCTAGCTTTATTGATTGAATCCAGCCGGATCCCCATGTTGAAAAGGACCTTTTAAAATTGAGAGGAGAGGCCCTCTATGAGGAAATAGTCATATGTTGTCCACTGATCATTTGGGCTGGATTGTTGGGACGGGAAATACCCTTAACGAGGCCCAACTGGCTTGATGAGCCAATAAATAACTGAAACCTTTAGTTGCATTAACATAGAGAGAGGGGCAAGAGGGTAACCTTGTCTGATTGAGCGGAAAAGGCCAATAGCCTTTGATTGAGTTTTGTTGATAGTGAGGACAATAGAGGCATCTACAAAGAGCATCTTGACTACAGAGATGAAACCATTGCCAAAACCCAAGGCTTTGAGCATGGCAAGAATGAAGTGCCACTCAATGCAGTCATAGGCATTCTTGAAGTCAATTTTGAGAAAAATGACTAGTTGGTTGGATTTTTTTAGCCCATTCCATTCCCTCCCATACAACCAAGATGTTATCTAAAATATATCTGCATCTGATGAAACTTGTTTGCTTTGGTTTAATGATAACAGGAAGCAAATGGCGCAGACGCAAAGCTAAGGCTTTGACGATGATCTTGTAGAAAATATTAAGAAGTGTGATCGGATACCAATTGGTGATCAACTTAAGATCTCTAGCCTTTGGAATAAATTTGATATTACCCTTGTTAATTTCTGGTCCAAGAAAACCATTTGCCAAAGCTTCCTGATAAACTTGGAGCAGATCAAGGGCTTTGTAAAATTCATAGGAGCAGCTATCTAGATCCAGAATGATTTTATTTTGGAACAATGTAATGAACATCAGCGGTGGATCTAGATGCTTCACAAATTTTACATCCAAAGTCCGAAGGTACTAATTTGTCATTCAACCAAGTATGAATATTTCCACCATATGATGCCCCTTGAATAAGAAGGGGAACAGAATCCAAATATGATAATTGTTGAAGAACTACTGATAGTATAAACATATTGAAGCTTTTTTATTAACACAACTTTAATGCCCAATTGCTCCTATCCCTGGAAATACGTATTTAAGCCGTTTTGTGTACTCAAATTGATGCCAGGAATCCCACAGGAACAAAAACAAAAGTTGAAAAATTAATGACAGTTTTTTTTTTTCAATTTGGAACAGAAGCTTCGTATATGGAATCTTTTTCCTCATTTTATCAAAGCTTTTTTTCATTTGCCTCCATTGAGAGTTTCCACATCGGCCACAAAAACTGAATAAACAGGCCGATGATCAGAGAACTTTGATTCTCCTCGAACATAACAGAGCTGCCTCAAGCCTTTACCATACCAAAGTATACGATCGCACCTACAGATCAAGAAGCAATTGAAAATTTGAAAGCATAGTAAATCATAAAATGAACATTTGAACCGAAACAGTGAAATGATAAAATACCTTAGCGAGCATATATTTTCAAAGCAGAAGTACGTGACCAAACTGAAAGATAACAAGAAAACAACGTGTACTTACACAACCAAAATTATGTTTTACCATTTTTAGGGCCTCTCCAAATTTATGTTTTACCATGTAAATAATATTTTCTTTGCATATGAAAAAGTTCAGGATGCAAGCCCTTACAGAACATTCTAAAAGTCAAGCCCTTACACAATATTTTAAATTTAAATAGATTGTGAAGGACCATCTATAAGATACCATGGAAGTAATTTTCCTTATACACAAGTCTTATTTTATTTTTATTTTGCTTTTGTAAAGATCTGAATCTCACTTGACTATGACTTGGCCTAAGCTAGCGCATCTCACAAGAACCCTGGAGTAGGACCTGAGGCAAAATATTCACAGGATTTGGTAATTTGAAGATCATAAAATAATTATAAACTACATAGTGCCATTCTCATGAAAGCAATATTCAAAATACTCCTAACAACATGAGGTAGATCACAGTATAAGGAGGCTTTCTATTTTTACCCTGTTACTGTACTGTCTATTGTAATATGCTTCATCTTTCCAGTTCCATTAAGTCCCATTAACCTGTTTTGATCATTCCAAGGAATTAATATGATTTTCTCCTTCCTTTGTTTCTCTCAACTAACAAGCTGATTTTTTTTTCACCCTCAGGAGCTTAAATGAAAAAAGATTTAACAAGTCTAAACCTGAAGACTGCTCAAATGCCCCTCAAGTAAATATTATTTAAAAATGAAGAACAACAGAAAAGATATCTTCGGGAGAATTCCAACCGTTTGTTTGAGTGGAAAATGTAACTGAGCTTGTAGAAAAACTAATAGTCCATTTCTTTGAATTTGTACAAGCCTGAACTGCATTTTGAATACCCAATATTATCAAACTCGTAGCTTTGTCAAGTGCCCCTATTTATATAGAACCTAGTTGTAAGTTCTATGCCCACATTGCTCAATTATGTTATGGTCATAAACCATGAAGTCTATTTAATTGCACTTACCATGCTGGAGTGCGCCTCTTTGCTCTTGATCTCAAAACTTCTCCCACATAACTGTCTGAATTTCTGCAATACTTGTAACTTGGAGGGAAATATATTTTCCCTTCGTTCCATCCTTGGAATACACGTCCTGCTTTCTTCTGAATTAGAAGCTGCCATTAACATTCAAGGTTTGAGTTAGTTTCACTAACATCATTGTTGAGTTCTAAACAAAAGTCAAATTTCACATTTCAGTTGAACCCTTGTACATCTTAGCTACTGCAACATAACATCTGATATGAAGACTATATTCCTACCTGATCTTTCTCCAAGAGGGCCTCCCAATCATTCCTGCCCACCAACATATTGGAAACAGCATAGTGAAGTGCAAGACGATAATTCAGATCCCCGAGCCAAATAACTTGACTGCTAAACATAATTGCAAGCAGATGCAACTGGTTATTAAAGTTGAAGTTCCATAACAATATCAGTTACAAGAAGAATATCACAATGAACGGGTTAGAAAACAAAAGGGCAAACCATCTAAAGGGCAAACCATCTACATGCAGCAGCTGATGTAAAAAGAAAAAATCCCACATAAATAGAATCAAAGGCTTACACCTTTAAACCTACTATGAAATTGAAAAGATCTCTTCTAAATTCTCAAGAAAATGGCTTAGACTATGGCTACATCCCTTTATTCTTGTCTAGATCTATGCATAGTGATAATTTATTACAGGTTAACATATAAAATTAAATCTGCATAACTTATCTATCCAAGTATTACAGAATAATAGAATACGTGGTCGAAAACTTACTCATGCTCCAAAATGCTTTTGGGTGCTTTCTTCCCCAGAGACTTGCAGGCTTGTGGGAAACGTGTCTTCTTCAATATCTTCATGACATCGGAATTCCTGCGTAGCTCATCACCTTCTTTCTCTCCGGACGCTAAATGAGTGCAGACAAAGCAGAAGCTTGTCTGATAGAATAACAAGCTGATGGAAATGGAACCCTGTAAGCATGTCCAATATTCATTAAAGAAGGGATTATCTAGCAATTCTTGATCACAGACAGATTTTCATAGTTTTTTGTACTAATGATGCCATCAGGTAATCCTTCCTGTAAACTCACTCTTTTTTTAAACAGTATGCTACATAAATGAATCTTCTACAGATTTTTTTGTAATGTCGTTTAGTGCAGGGATTTTGAGTAAAATTCTAACAAAAAAAAAACAGAAGTCTCCTTGGCTTTTTAGCTGAAAAGTCTACCTTAATTTATAAATTGATGAATTTGAACATTATGAGATGCAATCAAAAGAAATTGAAGCGCATAAGAGTTGAAAAAACAGAATCATATTTTTGTTTTCTCACCTTATTCCCAAGGTAACCCATTAGGCCACTACCAACACAAGAGACTTTTATATCTTTGACATGCTGTATCAGATCAACACGAACCCAAACACAGAGAAATATGCCAATCATCTGCTTGCTAGCTGCCAAACAATAGTGTGGCTGATTAGAATCGAATCTGTAATTTATCTCACCCGAATTCCATCCGTCGGACAGGGGACTGTATGAAATCGGAGAGTGGAAAACAGTATAAGGTGAATCTTCCACACTCAAACCACTTTCATCCTCTGATACAAATGATTTAAAAGAGGCACTGGAATCTATTCTATCCATTACTCTTTCCATGGAGAGATGATCAGCAAGGGTAATGCTTTGCTTCGGTCTTGATGGAGAACCTTTAGCTTCACCATTTTCACAAAGCAAGTTTGAGAATTGGATGGACTCTATCTGGGAAGGAACAGACTTTCTATGCACTTTAGAAACTCCTAAATCAGATTTGGAACTATAAACTGCTTCTGATGAATACGTAGACTCATTCCAGATACAGGGTGAGAAACTCTTGGATTGGGTTCCGCTCTTGTTCAATGTTTGGCGAATAAGGGACAACCATTTGACAGCAGAGGCACTTTCCTCTGCACCCAACACATTCCCTGCATTTAAAGGCACAATTTCTTGAAACCTGTGAAAAATAAGATCAAAAATCACATTTTTGGGACAACTTAATCAAATATCGAGCATACTAATGCTGCTTATATTATTATTAATAAAAAACATAAATGAAAAATTTATTGGTTACTACTCTTCCATCACCAACCAAAAAAATGTGCTAGTAAAACTTGTCACAACAACAGAATTCATCCTTACAAAACAGTCTTATGACCAACATATGTGAAATATTCTGTTCGTACCCCAAAACATAAATGTCTGCTGGAGATGACGATGCATGCAACCATTCATCCAAGTCGAGGTCATCGTGGGGTGCTTTGCCTCCTACATTCCATGTCCCCACAAACATCCTGTAAGCCAAACATCGTAAATTTCCATCTAACTCGTCATATTGCAAAAAAAAACATGTTTTGAAATCAGCTTTCTGTAAAAGAAAAGAAAGGAGCTTTTCACAACATCATTCCACCCTTCTCCTGAAAATCAATTTTCTGCCAATTGTCGACAAATGCAATAGCACACACTTTCAAATGCTAGTTTTACATAGCCCATCTTTTTTTTTAATCATGGCAGTGTCTATGTTATTAAATCTGAGTCCAAGTAAAACTGAATTCAACTGAATAGGCTAGCATACCTTAGATTCTGAACATCGGTTGCTTGGGACAAAGCTGGGTCCACCGTTACCCGCTTGAAATACTCTGGAGTTTTATTCGACAAGTTTTCTGTCATGTTTTTAACAAAGCAATGAAATTTACCGCTAAAACAGATACCAGATATCATAGTGAAACGAAATTTCATGGTAAACAACAGCTTGTATCTGATTATAAATCAAACCATGATGTTAATAGGATTAAGATCTAAGTTATACTTCATTATCTTGAAAAATATCATATAAATCAAACCATGACTAGATCTTAATAGGATTAAGATTTAAGTTATACTTCATTATCTTGAAAAAGATCATATAAATCAAACCATGACTCGAGGTTAATAGGATTAAGATCTAACTTATATTTCATTATCTTGAAAAACATCATCTATATTTGATTATAATCAAACCATGACTCGATGTTAATAGAATTAAGATCTAAGTTATACTTCATTACCTTGAAAAATATCATCTATATCTGATTATAAATCAAACAATTAAGATCTAAGCTATACTTCATTACCTTGAAAAACATCATCAGCGTCGAAGTCGTGTGCTTTTGTGTTTACGTTGAGCCATTTTTTCGCCACCAACTTTGCCCAGGAATAGTAATAATAACACTGCACCCAAACCAAGCAATATCATTTGTACTGAAACAAAATAATAAAAGGGTTGCAGTGCTTGATAAAAATGTAACAGAAAGATTACCTTATATTTATTTCGATCGGAAACTGTCATTGTTAATTTTTACTGGGAGGACTCCGTTGAGTAGCATTAAGCAATGCATTTTCCAAGAGTTAGAGCATCCAGGTGATAGTTTTTATAGTGGAATTTTTTTTTTTTAAACTATATACTGTTACCAAAAGCACCAAAAGTGGTTATCAGCTTTACAGGATATACAGCCGCCAAGCAAGTTTTATTGGGTTGGATAAAGTAGAGAGGAAAACAGTCAACCTATAACAATTTATCTTATATATAAAAAGACCTACTTAATTCTGGAATAGGTCTGAAATGGGTCCATTGCTGTCGAGTGGTTGAAGATAGCGATTTTTAACTTCCCCTCTACCTGTTGTTCCATGGATTCAATTGAAGACTAGTATATTCTACATGCAGAAATTCCTTTGCATAAGTTGACGTCACTTGTAAGTTTCCCCTTATATATGTCGGCAGGCGGATTGGGACCCACAACTTGTAAGCGGCGGCTTGTGAGTTTCTTCTTAAAGATGTCGGCAAGGGGATTGAGGCCCACAAATTGTAAGCAGGGTCCAGGTCTCCGCTAATTTTTATGGTTTCAGTTTGATTTTTTGAAGTGTTGGTGTCTGTACAGGGATCTGGACTTCTGTCCATGTCAACTGTTCTCCTCACCGAGGTTGATCGGATCCATATTATATAGCAGTTGGAGTTCTCGACTTGGTTAGAAAACTGTTGGCGACGCAGAATAAAAATAAAAGTGATTTACTTTCACTGTGAAAGCCTCTGGTCTCTTTTGAGGTCATAATCACCGAGGCAAGTCTTTGTCAAGCTTTTATCTATTTGCAGAAATGGCTGCTTAACAACCCGCATGCACACCACCACCACCAATTCCTTATTTATCATATATGCATAAGAAATCATATATGCATAAGAAGTGCCAATGTTTGTATTCAACATTAGTTGTTTAGACAGTAAGGGAAAAGAAATTTCTTAGGCCCAATTTCCTCTACTTATATTGGGTAGTATTACATTGAGTTATTGATGCTTTCTCTTGGACATGTCTTTAGGATAGGATGTCACTGTGAAATAATGGTATTGGCTATGAATTAATATACTGTTGGTGGCTAATTGATAGTATTTTATAGGGCATTTAGGCTTCTTCCAAGGTTTGAACCTGGGTTTTTTTTGGTAAGTGCCAAGCCAAACTAACGTAATATAACCTTTTTTTTTGCCATTACAATGTCTAAACAACTATGTCCAACAAAAAAAAATTATGGATAAATTTTGATTGGCACTTTCTCATCCAATAGAGGATCATTGAAATTCATATTATGATTTTTAACAGTATTAAAGCTAATCCATAATAGAACATAGTCAAAATTGGATTGGTACTTCATATCATGTTTGATGAAGTTGAAGGGTCATAGGGCAACATAATGGAAGCCATTGTAAATGTAAAAAAAATATCATTTTATAGAATAAAAAGAAAACTAAAAAATATATTTAAGAAGCCTATTTTACATACTAGAAATATTATCCTCTCACCTTAATTTTTATTGATCGTTAACTCATATATGATCCATTTATCTTAAATTATTATTTATATTTTTCAATTGAATTCCTATCTTAAAACATAACTTCAATGATATTTTTCTAGTCCCTCCACTTCCACTTGTACTAGGCACTTAATTACTTTCATTCTCTAGATGATTCAACAAATCTATAAGTTGAAAAATGTTAGATCAACAAGTGCAAGATTGGATATTTTCTTAACAAGGTGGAACACCCTAAACAATTAAAAATGTTAGATCAACGAGTATAAGATTAGATATTTTCTTAACAAGGTGGAACACCATAAGCCATCAATATTTAAAAATATCATGTGGATAAAAAAGAAACTTTTAGATGTCAATTAATGGCTAGGTCAAGATCAATAAGTCAAAAAAATGTTGATGGATAATATAACACAATGGCTTTGAGCAATGATTTAGGAGGAATAATGTATTGATAGAGTACTTTGGTTTTTTCCACTCATTTAAATAATGATTTTTTCTTTTTTATATTAGTAAAATAGAGAATCTGAAATGGCCCGAACCTTTTTACAAACCTATACTTGTCTATCCAATATTACATTTGGATTTTCCTCTTCCCAAAAACTTCAATACATACTAAAATCTTCAAATACATTCTTAGAACAACATCCCACTACTATTATTCTTTTTATTACAACTACATCAAAACTATAAAAAATCGGATACATTCATCGCATTTGATATTCATTTTACTATGGCACATAAGCATGCAACATACTCTAGCACAACCACAAAATCCAATCTCATTATATTCATAAAATCTAAAATTTGGAACCCTCAATAGACAAATTCATAACCATTTATAAAATAGATCCCTTAGCACACAAATCCATAGATCTTCAAAAAATGGAACCCTAAGTAGAAAGATACATAAATATTTCCAAAAATGGAACCCTTCTCACTCAAAGCCTCACAATGCATCTAGAAAAATCACAATTCAATGCATCTCTAGAGAATGAGACCCTCAATAGGTAGCTCTATAGATCTCCAAAATATTGAACCTTCATTAGGCAAGTCCATAAATCTCCAGAAGATGGATCCCACATACAAATCCATAGTTCTTTAGAAAAGGAGCCCTCCACAAAAGAATCCACAAATTATCAAAAAAAGGGTCCATCAACATACACAGATCTTCAAAAAATGGAACCCTCATCAAACGAATCTCTCAGAATTCTTATAGCTATAAGTTGACAATTCCTGAAGATCTCCAAAGGACATGGTCTTGCAATATACAATTCCACAAATCTCCAAAAAAACAATTTACCATGGACATTCTACATATTAGAACTTTTACCCATTGGCTTAACTTTCTAGTGTCCTCCATTCTTTTCCTTTAAATGGATTACATCTAGATGTATCCCATTTGGTGGTATTCATCCTTTATCTTCGTCTCTAAGAGCTCCCACGTTGGCTATCTAGTTAGCCACCCCATTTCCTTCTCTATAGACATGGACTACTTGAAATTATTTTAGTGCATTTAGGAATATTAATGTATATATTAGTATGTTTGTTACTCTCCAACTCTCCACCAACCTTTTATTGAGACAATTAACAATATCTAGAGAATTCCCTCAATTATTAATCTCTTAGCCCCCAACTAAATCACTATCTTTAATTCTATCAATACTACTCTAGCTTTAGCTTGATGACTAATCATAATGTCCAAGTACTCACTCATAGCTTCAATCACCATTCCTTAGCTATCCCTTAGCTTTACTTCTCCTCCAACCTTCCTCGAATTACCTTTAGAAGCCCCATCAAAATTTAGTTTTAGCCATCCTTGTTTTGGTGGTTGACACTTGGTCAAGCTTCTCAAGCCTCCTTGAGGATTGTCATTCCCTCTAGTTGGGCTTAGGTTCCAACTGACACTTATTTAACCTCCTCCAATGACTTTATACTCTCATGCACTTTCACTACTTTAAGATTCTGATGTGTTCTCTATTCATGGCTATAGATCTCTTCCCCCCTTTAAAAATCCTTCTATTTTTATTCAACAAAATTATCCATGCATAATGAAATGGAATTAGATTCCAATGTTCTATCCATACTTCCATGTTATTAGGCATCACCCATACCACCCCCATATTCTTTATTATATCATACAATATTTTAAGGGAGTAATTACATTCTAAGAATATGTGATTCACTAATTCCTCATGATATTCACAAAGGTAACATCTATTAGGGAATTGAAAACCCCTCCTATGAAGGTTATCTATTGTTACAATCTTGTTTTGATCTGTTAAAATCTTGTTTTGGACTATCATCCAAAGAAAATTTGCTAACTTTGGAATGACTTTTCTTCCCTGTAATCAATCCCATTGTAATTCTCCCTCAGGTATTGCATGTGAAAGATCATAGGTTGATTTAACAATGAATGACCCTTCTTGAGTAGCTCCCCATACTATTGTATCCTCAACCAAATTGGGGCTTACATAATATGCTCTTAATTTAGTTGTTAGCTTTTGGAGCTCATCCTCATATTGATTATGGATTTTTAGCTCCTTCCATCTTACCTCTCCTCCTATTTCCAAATAATCGCCCACCATATTCCCATAATTATGTTCCAAATCTATTTTGATACTTGCTAACTCCTCATTTTCACTAATGGGAACTTCTCTAGCCATGCATATTCCCAAAAGTGGATAAACCTACCATTTCCTACCTTCCATTGGGTGCCTTTCAATAGTAGCTCTCTACCCTTCACTATATGATTCCATAATGAAGATCCTCGATTGGGCTCTAGAGTTGTAAAAAATATACTATCCTCTTGGTTGTCAAGGTATCTATCTCTTAGAATTCTTGCCCATAAGGCATGGGCCTCCTTCACTAGTCTCTATCCCAACTTTTTTGCAAAGGCCTTGTTCATATACCTTATTCTTCTATGCCTAAGTCCTCCCCTTGATTTATCATTGCCTAATTTTTTCCAAGATACCAATGGACTTCTGCTCTTCTTCTCTATTCCTAACCATAGGAAATTCCTCTAAATACTTTCTACTGAAGTAGCTGCTTTGAATGGGATCTGAAGTAAATCTATTTAGTTTGATCATATTTTAATTTAAGATGGACTATAAACACAATTTTAGTTTGATGACCTCTTTCTATAATAAGGCTTACCTTGATGATAATAAAAATGTATTTATAAAATGTGAAGTAATTTTATTAGTTTTATTTTATATATGCATTTGCATTTTGACTATGATGTCATTTACTAGATAAAAAATATAAAGCCCATCAAATTAGCTTTACATTTATTTATGTCTAATTTATTGATTAAAATTCATATCATTAGTAAAATATAGAAAATAATTAAATTATTATGCTATTTAATATATTCAAAAAATAAATTTATAACATTTTTTTGGTTAGATAGGAGAGTTGGTCACAACCACACTATTCTATTTTTAGTAACTGACAAGCACATGGTTCAAACCAAGGGGCTGCTTCCACAAACCTATTCCACCTAGTTATTGTTGATCATTATCGGCCTAGCGCACACTAAAAGGATTTAGATCAAACTACTACCTTTGCAAATAGGTTGCCCTCAAGGTTTGAACCTAAGTGTCTTCTTGGTAAGTGCTTGTTGAATGTTGAAACAAGCACTTACCAGTCCACCTAGCCCTCGGGAGCTAATTTTATATCATTTTAAAAATTAATAAATTATTTATACAAGTTAAGTGGGCCTAATGGTGAAGACTTTGTAACTCTAAAAAAAGAAGTCTAAGGTTCGAATCCTATTGAGATCAAATTGTACACCACACCATGCTTTAGGGACCTTAGTATGGTTGGATAACCATATATTATGTAAACCACATCCTCCATACGGATCTTTCTATGTAGCCTATGGCCTTGTGGACATTGAAATATGTGTCCCCCTTTCTTTTTTGCAACAGATTTAGCCTATGACCTTGTGGAAATTAATGTCTATCATGTGTTTCCCTTTCTTTATTTTTTCAAAAGATTTAGAACAACAAACAAAAGATATTATATAACTCATCTTTCAAGGAGAAGCCTGTTTCAAATTTAATGAGACTATACATACATTATTTGAAAAACCCCTACTCGAAGTCAATGAGACCCTCGACCTTCGAGGCATCAAACTAGGGTAGCGAACTAACAAACACTCGACCACTACAATCCAAATTATCCTTGTCTAGATACATCATGGTTTAAACCTTGGACCTCCCTAAAAAGAAGCCAAAACCCTAACCATTGCATTATCCTTTTCTACAACTACATATACATAATTACCAAGCATAATCAATCCAAAAAATATCACACAATAAACTAATATTCTAATCCCATACATTATTTATATATATAACTTTTAAACTTTTATAATAATTATTTTAAATCGGCACATGTATCTATTTTTTAAAATTATATATAAAATTAATATTCCTAAACGGAAGATGCCCTTTCACATAAGTTTAGAAGACAAGTTGATCCAACTTGCAAGATGGTAAATATGTTTCCAATCCAAAATTAAGTTTCTATAAAATAGGTTGTCTTTTAAATTAATATATTAGTTTAACTAGGACACATTTGTTACGTGACTCAGTGGAATAATTCATTTTAAAAATATAATAATAAAATGGTCTACCCACTAATCATTCCAACAATAGCACCATGCATATGTGTATATTCGAGTCATCAACTTTAATCATACAATAGTTTTTAGATTCACATGTCATCAATTTACACACATCAAACAAAAATGCATGTTTTCTTTAACTTTTCTAAGTAAAAATAACCAATGAATATTTTTTTAATTAAAAAATAATAAATATTATTATATATTTTTTCCAACTTGTCAACTTGAGTAGAAAAAAAGTCACCACCTGCTTTAAAATCATTAGAACTTTATTGTCCTGATATTCTGTTTCGTATCTTCCTTCTAACTCTTTGTGAGTGGTCTTATACACATACAGAAATTATAAGATGTAATGCATGACATCGTTCGCTCCTTTTAAGAAGTTGTGATAAATGAATCTAGTCATTAAACAACGGTTATAGGTAGATTTGTCCTTGCCCATTTGTTAATTATGGAAAGGGTTGCTTGTTTAAAATTGATCGTGGAATATGTGATGTTAGATGGTATATTTAATAGTTTAATGTTTAAAAAGAAATATGATGATGTAAAAATTCAATATAATTATGCTTTTATTTTATTTATTTGATTAGAATCAAGTTAAACATTTTACTTAGGTATTATCTTAATTGATTAGATTTTTCAATATTCAAAAGAGATTTAGGTTTGATCTTGCTAAACAATACATAGATAATATTCAAGATATTGTAATATTAATATGTGAATATGATACAATAGGGCCAATAGGGTTGGGACCATTGAGCATATAATCAATTGACCAAAATAAAATGAGTTAATCCTTATATATTAGGATTAAGTTTTGTTATTTAAAAAATGTATAAATAAGAAAAAATATATGGTAATTGATCATTATGTATATAATTCATCTTTTATTTTATTTGATATGTATACAAGATTTTGTTCTATCTTAGTGACGTACGAGACTTTCTCCTATTTAAATGGTTTGGACTTCCTTTAGTCATTGGGATATGGATTTTCAATTTAATCGATTTGATATTGTGAATACCTTGGATTCTATTTATTATGAATTTTAAAACTTGTTATTATTGAATTATTGTATTTACAAGTTGTTTTATTATCTAAACATTGATTTTGGCTCCCTATGGAGGGCAATATTTTGGAGCAAGGAGCAATTTTGTGGCTATGATGAATCTTCTCCAATGAAGCATCATTTATGTATTGAGTAATTTTTATCTAAACTTTAATTTTGCTTTCTTACTTCCAACCTGTATATCTTTCATAGTATTGCAATTGAGGCAAAAAAATATACAATGACAAATTTAAAAAAGAAAAAAAAAAAACAGAGAAAAGGGCATGACGGGATTCTTATGAGAAAACATGTTCCATTTGGATAATTTTGTTGAGACAATGTAAACAATGCATATCTCTTGTAATCTAATTGAAAAATTATGCTTCAAGATTAGGGGTTGTAATATTTCCAAGCAATGCATTATGGATCTATTTGATTTTCAAGGTTGGGTATAAATCCAAGGATATTTGGTAAGGGCACCTATGAGCAATAAGGAGTATATTAGTAAGAATCATCTTCTAAGGAATTAGAGCAAGCAACATAATATCAGTAAAAAAGAATCAATAGTTTCAACCACCATAATATTTTGTAATATGTAACAATGAGGTCCTCATCTAATCAATCATGTGGAAGCCCATCTAAGGAATTTTTTAAAAGTTAGACGAGCACGATAAAAATACGGATTTTTAACATTGAAATAACTATTGCTATCAATGTTACCCACACTGATAGTAATCTGCACAAGTTTTAAAAGTAATTTATGTTAGTTCTTAACCAATTTTCTAGAGCTACCATGGTTTTAACAACATTAAAGCAATATGGAGTTCAAAATTTTAACAAGTAGCTAGCCAACACATCATAAAAATAATAAAATAAAGGTTGAGAATGATAAACAAACACACCCTCTAGTGATGATGCAAAAAAATCACATAAAGTATGTTGATTACAATTCTAATATTGAGGGTAATATGGATGTGAATATTGAAGGAGCAATCAATTTTATACTACAAGTACTAAAACTCAATCACTGTTCTTTCTTGGGTGAGGAGACTAGATATTACATTTCTAAAATGGAGTGTCTATTGCAATTACATAGGATCCTTGAATGTAGAAAAGTCACTCTAATAGTTCATGCTTAGAATCATGTTTTTAATTAAATTACATAGAAAATGAGGTACAAGGGTTGTGCTAGTTTATGACCATAATTCAAGATGTTTTAAAATAAACTGATAAGATATATTTATCTTCTTATGGAATTAAGATACTATAGACCAAACAAAGCGGTTTTTTTGATAAATATTATAATGAATTCATGAGAACTCTTAATTATTATTTTTTGTTAAGTTGAATTATATTTATAGTACGGGTTTTAAAAGGGACCCAAAAACTTTTTACATAAATGGCTGGCATGCCAGAGGCATTGAAAAAAGTTACAAGGAGGTTCAGGAAACCTCTGCAATCCGAAAACAAACCTCAACAGAAAATAGCATGAACAAAAACGCAAAAACATTTTGATAGAACCATAAGGAAACCACTATAGCACCGAACGTGAAAACTAGACCACACCAATAAAAAGACAAAATCAAGGGCTCCTCAAAGCATTAGAGAGTCCAAAGGGAGGGACCCAAGCCAATCACTTTTTGCATCCTCCTTCGAAAGTCCCAGAGAAAGTCCCCAAGTTTTGGTGCTCGCCAACCCAGCATTGGAGTTTATGTGTTGAGCTTACATCACCACTTTAGAACCAAGAGTAAGAAAATCCTTGACCAAAAAGGCACCTTGGATGGATCTAGAACTAGCTGACCTGGGTGCCTTGAGATAATCTTCCTCGAAACATTTTTCACTAATTCTGATGACCCTGATGATTATAATTTTTATTATTTGCAATGTTCGTGATATTTTGGGGGAAGCTGGTGTGTCACACTTTGATATTTATGGAGGAAAATATCAAATTATCTATAAGGTTAGCAACCTGGTTGGATTCCCTATAAATATGTTGGATGATCGCTTGAGGATGATTTTGATAGAGCTTTTTGGATTCTTGAATGGTGCTAAACACTCTCCATGACAATTTCTTATCATTTTTCAAATAGATGATGATGTTCAAAGAGTATCCAAAGTGCTTTAGCTTCTACAAAGTGGTTGGTTTGAGACCCAAGGTGTTCAACATACATGAGGATCAACTCACCTTTGTGGTCTCTAATAACTCCTCCTGCACCCATTGGGCCCAAGTTTTCTTTGGAGGCCCCATCAAAGTTGAGCTTAATCCAACCCTCCGAGGGGGTTTCCACTTGATGTTAGCTCTAGGATTAGGGTCACCTTGCGCTCTGGGATCCTGTCTAGGAATGCAAAGGGTGTTGAAGAGGGAACATTCAAGGACCAAATAAGGGGCCATGGAGCAAGGAATAAGGTGGACATTTTTGGTAGCATAGGTAATGGATTTAGAGGCAATGATCAAAGGATCCTTGGAAGAGTTTGAGAAGGCTCTATTGTTGCACTCGAGCCAAATTTACCAAATATAGTGGTGGAGGCAGAATATCCAAAAGGAGCAAAGCTTGATATTTCTAAAAGGGTTGGGCCATTGAGAGAAGAAATCAACAATGGAGTTGGGTCAAATCCACTAGATGTGGAAAGAGTTTACCAAGTGACCAAGTATAGATGAGGAGAACTCACAGTTGATGAAAATGTGATTGATGGATTCCCAGTTAGACATGCATAAGTACTAGTGATTGGGGATCATGAAACCTCTTTTGGCCAAGTTTCCAATAGTAAGGATTTTGTTTTGGATTACAAGCCAAGAGAAGAAACCCACTTTGAGAATGAGTTTCTTATTCCAAACCAAGTTGAAAGGAATGATGGAAGCTTGGGAAATTTCTTGAAGGGTATAGGCTGATTTGATAGTGAACGTGCCTTCATCAGAGCCTCCCCAAATGGGCCTATCCTCTGCATCCTTAGTAGGAATGGTGACTGAATTGAGCATCATGGATAAGGTAGCAGCTTGGTTGGGGAGGTTAATAATATTGATAGGCTTCCAACCAGGGTCTCCATTGGAGTGGTTAATGAAATCAACAACCTTGTTCCCTAATAGGATATCAGTGAATGGATTGAGGATAGAAAGGGCCCTATTCTCAATCAGAGGTTCATCTTGGATCCATCTGTCATACCAAAATTCAATGTTGTTTCCATTTCCAAGGATCCATATAAGGCATTTTTGAATGAGATGTCTGGTTTTGATGATAGATTTCTAGAAATAAGATCCTTCTTAGGGGGCATCTTCATTGAGGAACTGGTGATTTTATAAATACTTATTTTTTACTATCTCCACACATTCAGATTTGTTGTTAGTGATGATCTTCCACTCATGCTTGGCTAAGAGAGCTAAATTAATTTTGTATATTTTTTTGAGTCCAATTCCACCTTTTTTTTTAAGCGAAAAACCTCTTGTGGGGTCGCCTTGGTCTGAGAGACCATGAGTAGGGGGTTCTACACCATCAAAGTCACCCGAGGGTTGCACCCGGCCCTGCCCGCATCAACATTATCAATTGGATTTTGGATACCCAATTCAACTTTTTGGTAGGGTGGATATTCGAACCTGGGACCTCCCTTGGAGGATTACCCTCTCCTTTCCAACTCACCTACAACACCTAGGTGAGCCCAATTCCACCTTGATATTTGTTGTTGCAAGCAATATTCTAGGATACGAGATGGATTTTTTTCTTATCTTTGCTTCTAGACCAAAGTAACCTTTTTTAAATTTGCTTAATTTTAGGACTCACAGTAACAAAAACCTTGAATACAAATAAGAAGTACACTAGGATGCTCTAGAGACAGGTCAAGGTGAGAGTGGCTTTAACTACCTAAGAGAGAAGATGGCCTTTCCAAGAAGTAAGCTTTTTTTGAACATTGTTCCACATGGACTCCAAAGGGTTACCTGAGAATAGGGGGATCCCGAGGTAAGTGGTGGGAAGATCATCTATAGAACACCCAAGGATTTGAGCTATTTTGATTTTCTTGGCAAAAGGGGTGTTGATGAAAAAAATTCTACTTTTGAGGAAGTTGATTTTTTGCCCGACAACTCTCTCATAGAGGTGCAAAATGTGCTTGATGGCCTTGGCTTGAGAAACTGAAGTGTAGGTAGAAAAAATGGTGTCATCTACAAACTACTGGTGAGTGACAGAGTTGAGACTGGTAACATCTTTTATTCTAAAAATAAACCCTCTTCTGTTAGCCTCTTTGAGGGACCTTCCAAGCTCCTCAGCTAGGATAATGAAAATGATCATAGATAGGGGATCTCCTTGTATAAATCCTCTTACACTAGTGAAGAAATCAGTAGGAGATCCATTGACTAACACTGAGAACCAGGGGGAAGATATGCATCTCTTTATGAGATTGAACCAATTCGGATGAAAGCCAAATTTGAGGAGGATATCAAGGAGAAAATCCCAGTTGACTCTATCAAAGGCCTTATTCATGTCTAGCTTGAGAAGAAAGGTAGGTTTCTTGGCAAGGGTGACAAAATGTAAGGCTTCATGGGTGATAATGACTCCATCAGTTATGGTTCTCCCTTTTATGGAGTTCCCTTGGCAAGGGTCGATGATGAGGGGTAGGATCTCCTTTAGCCTACTGGCCATAGCTTTGGTTAAGATTTTGTAAAGAATATTGTAGAGGTTGATGTGCTAGAAATCAAAAAAATATTTATAGGAGAAAAATTTGGGCACCAAGGCGATGAAGGTAGAATTGATCCCATGGGGGATGGTTCTAGAAGATTGGAGATCTCTTATTGCAACACACACATTAGGTCCAATCAGATTACAAAAAACTTGGAAGAAGAGAGGAGAGAAGCCATATGGCTCGGGAGCCTTATCAAGCTACATAGAGAACGTGTTGGACATTTTGAGTCCTTAATTCAAATTTGTCATTGATAAGAAATGAAGTCATCATTAATGTCAAGGAATTTTTCAAGAAGCAAGTTATCAAAGTTGTCATTGATATCCAGGAAGAAGCTTCTAATAAAGTCAAAGGTCAAGAGGAACAATGCAAAGGTTAAAGGCAAAGGGCTCCATAATATTTTTAAATATTATGTGGAAGCATAAGTTAAAAGGTTTTCATAAAAACCCAAGAAAGTTTATTGCAAAGCTAAAGGAAGGTTTAATATTTATTTGATAAATTATTTAAATTCAAAATGAATTTAAATTTTATAAATAAATATTATTTATACCAAGGTGCAAAGTGAAATATGGTTTAAATAAAACCAAAGGGTTTTAAAGAATTAATTTATAAAATTTAAATTCAAATGAATTTAAATATTTTATAAATTAATAAGCTCCAAAGGAAATTCGAGCGTCGACGTCTAAAATTCATTGAAGGAAATTCGAGCACCGACGTCATGCATGGAGGAAGGAAATTGGTATATAAGTTAATGCCTTAGAGGTATTTTAATTTATCCTTTTGCTCAATAATCGAATGCGTGCAATTGTGTTTGAATTCGTGAGGAAGAAGAGAAGCGACCATTCTGTTTGAGCACCAACGAATAACATTTAAGGAGAATTGCGCCAAAATACCAAGCACCAAATGGGCAGGTGGCCTAGTGGCAAAGAGGACAACGTTAGGGTGTTGGGCGCAAGGAGGCATGTGTTCAAAACACAATGGCAACAGTTTTTGGTAGTTGCATTGGTGTTGGAGAGCACCAAAGGAAAGGTGCACATTTTGTGCAAGGTGAGCGGGGAATATTTTGGAGCACGTGGTGCTCGTTAGTCCCCAAGCTAGCACCTAGCTTGCATGGCATTGGGAGCCACGGCTAGGGCACCGGTTGAGGCTGCATGGTGTGTTCGAATCCCCTCCAAGGCAAGGTAATAAATTTTGATTTTAATTTTTGTGTGTTGCCTAAAGTTTGGAGCTAAAAGGGTGCATGAAAGGATTGTTAGTTGGAAATAATTTTTGATAAGTTGGAGGAATAAGGTGTTAAGGTTTATTTTAATAAAGTGTTTTGTCATATTGATTTATTGAAATATTAAAAGGATAGAGGGAGCTTCTTGTTTTAGGTTATTTTGAAAAATAAGAGTGCATTGAATATTATTGGGAGATTATAAGGTGTAAGTGGTAATTTACTTTTTGTAAATGTTGATGAATATTTTCTTAAAGATGGAGTGATAAGGTGTATGTGTGTTTTGATGTTTACATTGTATTTTGAGGAAGTTAATCACCTTATAATTTCTTTGAGCTTGGCAAAGAAGTGTTTGAGATTTTTGGTAGATTTAGAAGATTCCTTCATCATCAAGAAAAAGGTATGAGCACATTTTCCAAAGTTTAATTTGATTGGTTGGTTTTCTGAAAAATAAGTTTGGAGTGAAAAGGACTTGATTAGGGTTTCCTTTTGAGTGTGTTTGAGTTAATGCATCAAGGTTTTTTGGAATAAAGAGTTGTGATTAAAACCTTGTTTAATAAGCATTGTTGTTGAAAATATTGGTTGTGTGAAGAACTTGAACTAGGGTTTGAGTATCATTGCTATGAGAGGATTGTTTTATAAGCATTGTTGTTGAAGTGAGTTGTTGAGCAAAGAACTTGAACTAGGGTTTGAAAAGAACATGAGTATCATTGTTATGTGAGATTTGTTGTTGAGCATTGTTGGAAATATTTTTAGTGAGTGTTCATATGCTTGGACTAGGATTTGTGAGCAAGGGTTGTTTCATTGAGTGATTGGTTGAGTAGAGTTGGTTGAGCCTAGTCAAGTGGATGTGTGAAGTGATTGTTCAAGTTCCATAAAACAAACTATTCTATATTATGATTTGAGTTGAGAAAGTGATTGAGTATTGAGTTGAAACATATTGGGTCTCTAACAATTCTATTTATGTTTCTATGAGATTGGACAAGTTCTGTGTGGACTTGTTAAGCAGATTTGAGGCAAGTCTTTGAGGAGACTTGTGGATTGATTTTATGTGAGATTTTTTGGAAGCTTACAATACAAATTTGGTTAAGTTCTAGAGTGGACTTGTTGAGTTATATTTGAGCAAGTTTTATGTGAACTTGTTGAGCATATTTGAGCAAGTTCTAAGTGGACTTGTTGAGCAGATTTGAGCAAGTTTTGTGTGAACTTGTTGAGCAGATTTGAGCAAGTTCTGAGTGGACTTGTTGAGCAGATTTGAGCAAGTTTTGTGTGGACTTGTGGAGTAGATTTTGGTGTAGATTTGAGGAAAAGTTTGTGCTAGACTAGAGATAGAGATTGAGCAAATTTGTGCTAGACCGAAGGACTGTGTTTAGTGTAGATTTGAGATAGAGCTTTGGAGGTGATAGAGCAGAGAGGATAATAGTCTCCAGTGGATAGAGATCCATCATCTAGGGTAGTGAGGATAGGTCTTCTGAGTGGGGACAAGAGTCTTCAGTGGAGAGAGATCCACAAGCTAATGCAATGGAGGCAGTAGTCTTCTAGAGGATCACCAACCAGAGCAAAGGAGAAGGAGTTCTCCTATGGATAGAGATCCACGAACTTGATTTAGGGGATTGGCATCTCCATTGGACAGAGGTCCATAAACATTGTAATAGGGAAAGGATTCCCAAGAGATTGATTGAGAAAATTTTAATGAAATATTTTCTCCGTGGAGTAGCCCACATTGGGTGAACCATGTAAATTGTGGTGTCTCTATTGTGTGTGGTGATTTTTGCATTGCTTTGATTACTGTTGTTGATATTGCTATCTATACATTGCATAATATTGATTTGGAAAGAAAAGTAAAAAGTGGTCTTATACTGTTCACCCCCCTCTTAGTATAAGCTTGTGTTCTTCAATTGGTATCAGAGTGGGTTCCTTCAAAAGAGTTTAACAGCTTGAAGTAAAAGCTAACAAGAACACAATGGATTCTAAGAATGGGTCCTCAGATAATTTAGCACCAGTATTTTATGGAAGTGACTATATGTATTGGAGCATGAGAATGAAGATCTACCTGATGGCACTTGGCAATGAAATTTGGGAAGTAGTGGATATTGGATATGATCCCTTAATCAATCCTCCTACAGATAAGGAAGGTAAGCTCCTACAACACTATAATTCAAAAGCAATGAATGCACTTTTGAGAGGTTTGCATAGAATAGAGTCTATGAAAGTTATGCATTGTAGAACTACAAAAGAAATGTGGGATAAATTGCAAGGTATATATGAAGGAGATAAAAGTGTCAAGAAAGCAAATATATGAAATCTCAAAGGACAATTTGAAGCATTAAGAATGAATGATGAGGAAAATATTAGTGCTTATCTACTTTGAATTGATGAGGTTGTTAATGATATGCAAGGACTTGGAATGAAGATTGATGAATCAGATGTTTGTGATAAAGTCTTAAGAACTCTTCCAAAAATATTTAGTGAAAAGGTTTCTGCTATAGAAGTGTCAATGGATGGTGATTCTTTGACAAGAGATAAGTTTCTTGGTATGCTTACAACTTTTGAGATAAGAACAAAATATCCTATTCCCCATAAGGAAGCAGCCTTCAAAGCAATCAAGAAGACAAAAGGTAAGAAGTCAGAATCAAGCAATGAGTCATCCAGTGATGAAGAAGCTAATTATGGTAGAAAAGATAAATATTCCAGAAGATCCAGAGATCTAAGATCTGTTAAGTGTTTCAATTATGGAAAGTATGGACATTTTGCAATAGATTGTCAAGAACCCAAGAACAACAATGGTGAAGAAAAATAGGATCACAGGAACAGGGAATCAAAAATATACAAGTACCAGAAGAAAAGCAAGGATGGACAAAGCAGACAAGGAAAGAAGTTCTTTCAAAGACAAAAGAGGAGCTACTATGCGGATAAGGCAAGTAAGTACTCAAGTGATAGTGATGCTAGTTTTTTAGACAATGATAGAGATGAAGTCCTATTTATGATTGAAGAAAAAGAGCAAGTTAAGAAAAGGACTCCAGTAATTCTCAAGTGTTTTAGATGTGGTAACTTTGGACATCTTGAAGATAGTTGTACAAGGGATGGTTATAGTTTAAGTGATGATGAATATGAAGATGCACTTGAAGGACCAGATGAAAATATTCTAATGGCATTAGAAGAAGAAGTAAGTGATCCTATAGAAGACAAGCCAATAGAAAATAAAGATGTGGACAAAGGAAAACAAATAGAGGAATATTCAAAAAAGGATGGTTATGATCTCAAGGGAGAACTTATTTATGCCCTTGACATGGTAAATAAGGTAAGAAAGCAACACTCTAAACTTGAAATTCAGTTTCAAGAATGTGATGAAGAGAGAATATTGCTCATAGAGGATTTAGAAAAATCAAAGGCTAAGGCAAAAAGGTTCAAGGATAAGTTAGAAGCAAAGATCTTAGAATGTGAGAAGTTAGCACAAGAAGTGGCACTACTAATAGAATATTTAGAGGACTCCAAGATCAAGATGAAAGGGTTAAAAAATAGCTCAAAGAACTTGGATAAGTTCATAAAGACACAAAAGACTACATCAAGCAAAACAGGTCTTGGATTTGAATAGGTTCAAAAGAAATGGGAAGGAGAGTCAACCTCAAGTTTTGGAGGAGAAGAAACTTTATATGAAGATATTTTAGAAGAAGATAGTGTAAAATAAAGTGAGACATCCGAGGATGAGTTGGACAATAGAGAGTTCAACAAAGACAGGAACAATGCACAAAGAAGATACATATGGAACAACAATCAGAATAGGTCAAGAGAGACTAAGAGATCAATGAGGTCAAGACAAGGAAACTTCAATGGAAGATGTTTTTCATGTCACAAGTTTGGGCACATGGCTTCACAGTGCAGGACATGAGAAAGATAAGAATATGGGAACAGACAACTTTTCCATGGGTATTGCTACTCATGTAATCAGTTTGGTCACAAGGCAATGGATTGCAGGGTTCATGACAGAAGAGGATATGGCTTCACTAGGAGAAATCCTAAGACATTTGCACCTCCAAGGAATAATAACATTAAGTGTTATAAGTGCAACAATGATGGTCACACAATAAAGTGGTGTAGAGTAGACATTCCAGAAATAGGTATGAACAGGAATAGGAACAAGAACAAGAATATGAATATGAACATGAACATGAATAGGAATATGAACAGGAATAGGAACATGAATAGGAACATGGATATGAACAAAAATAGGAACAGGAACAGGAACATGGATATGAACAGGAACATATATAGGAATGTAGACATGGACAGGAACATGGACATGGAAAGAAACAGTCAGAGGAATCAGAAGGATCAGATAAGAAGGAAAGAGGATAAAGGTAAAGAACAATGCTTTCTGGGAGTAGAAATACTCCCACCCCAAAATTAACCACCTCAAGAGGAGGTGGGGGAGGGGCTAAGCTAAGAGGCTCATTATTAGCCCCGAGCCCCAAAGGTGACCCTTTGCCATTGATGTCAAAGGGGGAGAGATTTGAGTAAGGGGGAGAGATTTGGTATTTGAAGAGAGCATTGAGCCAAGGGGAGCAATGTCCCAGGGGGAGCAAAACATAAGAAGAAGTCAAGTTTTTGGTAAAAATAATTTGGGTTGCCATCAATGAAAAAGGGGGATATTGTTGGACATTTTGAGTCCTTAAGTCAAAGTTGTCATTGATGTCAAGAAATGAAGTCATCATTAATGTCAAGGAATTTGTCAAGAAACAAGTTATCAAAGTTGTCATTGATATCCAGGAAGAAGCTTCTAATAAAGTCAAAGGTCAAGAGGAACAATGCAAAGGTTAAAGGCAAAGGGCTCCATAATATTTTTAAATATTATGTGGAAGCATAAGTTAAAAGGTTTTCATAAAAACCCAAGAAAGTTTATTGCAAAGCTCAAGGAAGGTTTAATATTTATTTGATAAAATATTTAAATTCAAAATGAATTTAAATTTTATAAATAAATATTATTTATACCAAGGTGCAAAGTGAAAGATGGTTTAAATAAAACCAAAGGGTTTTAAAGAATTAATTTATAAAATTTAAATTCAAATGAATTTAAATATTTTATAAATTAATAAGCTCCAAAGGAAATTCGAGCGCCGACGTCTAAAATTTGTTGAAGGAAATTCGAGCACCGACATCATGCATGGAGGAAGAAAATTGATATATAAGCTAATGCCTTAGAGGTATTTTAATTCATCCTTTTGCTCGATAATCGAATGCGTGCAATTGTGTTTGAATTCGTGAGGAAGAAAGAGAAGCGACCATTCTATTTAAGCACCAACGAATAACATTTAAGGAGAATTTATGCCAAAAGACCAAGCGCCAACTGGGCAGGTGGCCTAGTGGCAAAGAGGACAACGTTAGGGTGTTGGGTGCAAGGAGGCCTATGTTCGAAACGTAGCGGCAGTAGTTTTTGGTAGTTGCATTGGTGTTGGAGAGCGCCAAAGGAAAGGCACATGTTTTGTGCAAGGTGAGCGGGGAATATTTTGGAGCACGTGGTGCTCGTTAGTCCCCAAGCTAGCACCTAGCTTGTGCGACATTGGGAGCCATGGCTAGAGCACCGGTTGAGGCTGCACGGTGTGTTCGAATCCCCTCCAAGGCAAGGTAATAAATTTTGATTTTAATTTTTGTGTGTTGCCTAAAGTTTGGAGCTAAAAGGGTGCATGAAAGGATTGTTAGTTGGAATTGATTTTTGATAAGTTGGAGGAATAAGGTGTTAAGGTTTATTTTAATAAAGTGTTTTGTTATATTGATTTATTGAAATATTAAAAGGATAGAGGGAGCTTCTTGTTTTAGGTTATTTTGAAAAAGAAGAGTGCATTGAATATTATTGGGAGATTATAAGGTGTAAGTGGTAATTTACTTTTTGTAAATGTTGATGAATGTTTTCTTAAATATGGAGTGATAAGGTGTATGTGTGTTTTGATGTTTACATTGTATTTTGAGGAAGTTAATCACCTTATAATTTCTTTGAGCTTGGCAAGAAGTGTTTGAGATTTTTGGTAGATTTAGAAGATTCCTTCATCATCAAGAAAAAGGTATGAGCACATTTTCCAAAGTTTAATTTGATTGGTTGGTTTTCTGGAAAATAAGTTTGGAGTGAAAAGGACTTGATTAGGGTTTCCTTTTGAGTGTGTTTGAGTTAATGCATCAAGGTTTTATGGAATAAAGAGTTGTGATTAAAACCTTGTTTAATAAGCATTGTTGTTGAAGACATTGGTTGTGTGAAGAACTTGAACTAGGGTTTGAGTATCATTGCTATGTGAGGATTGTTGAAGTGAGTTGTTGAGCAAAGAACTTGAACTAGGGTTTGAAAAGAACATGAGTATCATTGTTATGTGAGATTTGTTGTTGAGCATTGTTGGAAATATTTTGAGTGAGTGTTCATATGCTTGGACTAGGGTTTGTGAGCAAGGGTTGTTTCATTGAGTGATTGGTTGAGTAGAGTTGGTTGAGCCTAGTCAAGTGGATGTGTGAAGTGATTGTTCAAGTTCCATAAAAAAAACTATTCTATATTCTGATTTGAGTTGAGAAAGTGATTGAGCATTGAGTTGAAACATATTGGGTCTCTAACAATTCTCTTTATGTTTCTATGAGATTGGACAAGTTCTGTGTGGACTTGTTAAGCAGATTTGAGGCAAGTCTTTGAGGAGACTTATGGACTGATTTTGTGTGAGATTTTTTGGAAGCTTACAATACAGATTTGGTTAAGTTCTAGAGTGGACTTATTGAGTAAATTTGAGCAAGTTCTGTGTGAACTTGTTGAGCAGATTTGAGCAAGTTCTGTGTGAACTTGTTGAGCATATTTGAGCAAGTTTTGTGTGAACTTGTTGAGCAGATTTGAGCAAGTTTTGAGTGGACTTGTTGAGCAGATTTGAGCAAGTTTTGTGTGGACTTGTTGAGAGCAAAATTTGGTGCAGATTTGAGGACAAGTTTGTGCCAGACCAAAGATAGAGATTGAGCATATTTGTGCTAGACCGAAGGACTGTGTTTAGTGCAGATTTGAGATAGAACTTTGGAGGTGATAGAGCAGAGAGGATAGTAGTCTCTAGTGGATAGAGATCCATCAGCCAGGGTAGTGAGGATAGGTCTTCTGAGTGGGGACAAGAGTCTTCAGTGGAGAGATATCCACAAGCCAGTGCAGTGGAGGTAGTAGTCTTCTAGAGGATCACTAGCTAGAGCAGAGGAGAAGGAGTTCTCCTATGGATAGAGATCCACGAACTTGATTTAGGGGATTGGCATCTCCATTGGACAGAGGTCCATAAACATTGTAATAGGGAAAGGATTCCCAAGAGATTGATTGAGAAAATTTTAGTGAAATATTTTCTCCGTGGAGTAGCCCACATTGGGTGAACCACGTAAATTATGGTGTCTCTATTGTGTGTGGTGATTTGTGCATTGCTTTGATTACTGTTGTTGATATTGCTATCTATACATTGCATAATATTGATTTGGAAAGAAAAGTAAAAAGTGGTCTTATACTGTTCACCCCCCTCTCAGTATAAGCTTGTGTTCTTCATAACATGGCTCCTTTGATTTCTTCTTGGACGAGAGGACTAATGAGCATTGAATTTGTGGATGAAGAGATGGAGGGGGGTGTTATCCATAAGGAAAAATTTATCCTGAGTGAAAGCAAGGGAGGGGGTGCCAATAAGGGACTAAAAAAGTAAACAACTTTATTTTTTATTTAAAAAAGCTTCTTCTTGAGGCTTCCATCACTGTGAATGATCTCTAATATTATATTGGAGCTACTATTCCTCAAAGTATAAGTATGGAAAAATATAGTGTTCATGTCTCCATCCTTGAGCCAGAGGGCCCTAGATTTATACCTCTAGAACATCTCTTACCTAGCCAAAATGTTATGATATTCAGATAAGAGGTTGCGCTCTTCGACTTTGATGTTGTTATCCTAATTTCCTACTTGAATTTGTTGATCAATTATTTTGAGCTTATTCTTGATGTTTTTTTCTTCAAATATATTTCCAAAAATTTCCCTCTTCCAAGTCTTGAGATTTTCTTTGACAAATATGAGTTTTTGAGAAATCTGGGTAGATGGGGATCCCTTGAAAGATTTCTTCCACCAAAGGGTGATTTGGTTTCTAAAATCTGGATGATGAAACCATATGGATTCGAAACAGAAGGGGATATTGAAGGTTAGGAGCTTTGATAGCTTCAAATAAGATGGGACTGTGATCAAAACTAATTTTGGGTAAATATAGGAGGGAAGCATCTCCAAATATGGGAATATCCTCTTTTGAGAGAATAAACTTGTCCAACTTAACTTGAATGAGATTACTTCTAGTTATTCTGTTGCTCCAAGTAAATTTTTCTCCTTTAAGTTGGACATCCATGAGTTCATTAGCATCTATGAACTCTCCAAATTCCTCCATACTCTTAGTGAAAGAGATAATTCCTCCCTTTTTTAGATGGATACAAAGGACTTTTGAAGTCCCCCACAAGGATCCAAGGAATAATGTTAAATAAGTTTCTCATTCGAATTATGGTGTTCCATAGAGAGGCTATTTCCATAGGGTTATTTGGAGCATAAAAATTGGTGAGGATCTAGATGTTTTTGCTACCTTTGTAATGAAATAACATGTTGATAATACTATTTGAAGAAGATATTAATCTACCTTTAAATTTGGTTTTATCCCACATGCACATCTGTCCCCCAGAGGTTCCTTGGGAAGGACTGTAAGTAACTTCACCTTTATTCTAGATTACTTTAGCTACTTTAAGGGAAGAGTTATCATATACTTTTATTTCTTGTAGAATGAGGATAGTAGGATTGCAATCCTTTCTCAAATTTGTAGCCAGAAATTTTTTGGAAGCCCCATCAAGACCTCATACATTCCATTTGATAACCCTCATTTAATACTTTTGTGAGATTTTTTCCTCCATTTACTTGATATGGGGGAGCTTTGATTTTCTTAGGATCATCTTTTGGGAGTTTTAGATAGTCAAAAATGAGAGGTTTGGGTTTCTTTTGCTATATCTTCTTCAACCTGCTTTCTCCTTTGCTTAGCAATGAATGGTCTACCTCTTTTATTATTGATTCCAATATAAATGGAATATTTTTTGATTCGAGTATCCTTAGGGCTAATTTTTTTAAGGAGAGACTAACTTGGAATAGGGCTTCCTTCATATTCATATTTAGAGAGGATGGACACAGATCTAATGGGTTCAAATGGGGGTGAGATGGGTCGCATCTTGACGGAGATTGAATCGGGTTGGTGAAATCAACCACGAGAAGATTAGTTTGAGGAGGATCGGTTTAGATTAGGGGGAGGGATCCTGCCATAGGAAAACCAATTTTATCCTTACAATTAAGATATTAGGATTCAAAAAGTGAACATACCTAGTCTTGCTCGATGTCCAAATGAGATTCAACAATTTTTCCTCTTGCCATTGGGGTTGTCCCTCTTTTGGAATTTTTGGCTTGGTTGCTTCTTGTATGAGCAAGTAGGGAAGAACCATTTTTTCTAGAGAAGGCTTGATAATTTTTGGAATAGAAGCTCTTTGGTGGACGAGGAGGAAACCGATTCTAAAATCTACTAAGGGGAGACTCTAATATGAGCTTTTCAAATTTCTTAGATTCCTTTGGTTGTTGGACCTTGAGAAGAGGGAACTGATTTTTGAGGTGGCCTTGGGCATGTCAGTGGATGCAAAATGCTGATTTGTTATCATACTCTAGAGGTTGACACCATTTATAAGAACTAAAGATGAGATTAAAAATGTAGGTAGCTTTAATTTAAGGTTGACATTCACATAGATGCGAGCATGGATCATCCTTGATCATGATTTGGTAGCAAAGTCTATCACCATTATCTCTTCGATGGTTTTATAAATACCCTTGAGAATTTCCTCATGCCATAAGTGGAGAGGAAAATATGGGATCTATACCCAGATAGGGGTGAAGTTTATGCTTTGGGTATTAGGGTTGAAATACTTAACCCACCTTCTACAAAATAAACTTTTTCTATCGAGGAACCAAGGACCTCCAATTAGGATTTGACTTGTATCATCATGATTGCTCAATATTATGGTGAAAAACCCTCTAGAGAGGGCCACGATCTCCATACTTCCTGAGGTTTTCCATTTGGAGAAGGCATAATGCCTTATTATTTCTAAATTACGATGTCCACAAATGAACTTGCCCACCAAGAAGAAAGATTCCATTAAAAATGTAATGGGAAAACACACTCTTTTGGATGACAAGATTTGATCTGATGGGTGGGAGAGAATGAAGAGGAGTTTTTGAGTCATTTAGGCCATTGCAATCGGCCTAAGAAAAGGAAGATATACTAGGGTTTTCTTGACCTAGGCCCTCACTAGGGGTGGGACCCTCGAAATGACCTTGGAGAGAGATATCCTTGTCGAGGGGTTCCTTATCCCAAGGACCTTCATAAGGATTACCCGATTCCACTGATCTGCTTCCTAATTTAGAGTTTGTAGTAGCGTCACTAGGTCTGGATCCTCTAGTTATCAAAATTTAAAAATTACCTTTATCGCATTTAGCACACTAGGTTGCCATTGTTCCTTGCATCTAATCTCTCAATCATGATAACTCTTAATTATGACTATACTCTGGATCAAATAGTAATAGTCTTAGTGATGGAACCTTATTTCACCCTTTTTAACTACTTTTTTTGCTAGTTATGATTGAATGTTGTAGTGTATGGAATATTGATGAATATAAATAAATAGTATTTCTATTTTTATGTCTATGATGGACTATGTGCTCATTTCTCATATTTTTGTATGGCTAAGTAGGTTGTCAAAGTATTTGAAGATATGTGGTTGTTTAATTATTTTTGCACGAGTGACTAATATTTTTAGGCAAGACAAATTATATTCTTGTTTTTTTTTTGTAAGGTTTTAGAAAGACATTACTTCTTGTGGCATCTACTATAGTTTGAGTTGTATATTTTACAAGGCTACTAAAGTAAACTTCAACTACTCCAATATTGTAGTCAACCTTTATCCACCTTTAGATGCTCACTATGAAAAAAGCCTAAGTTATAGTAACACAATTACACAATGTGAAAGACATTCTTAACATGTGGATGCGCCTTCAATGTAAAATTTATGATACTAATTCTACATGGAAGAAAGTTAAGCTTAAACGACCACAATCATCACTTGATTGGTGGAAGTGATTATGTTAGTATTGAATTGTAGAAAGGTAGGACTATAATTGTGCCAATAATTCTATTTCAATAATTAGAAGGTGAGAAATCAAGTCCTCTCCAACCTCTAAATTTATGATGGCTCCCCACTAATCATGTTAAACTAGCCTAATGTAAATGCAAAAAAGTAAAATTTATAAGAGATTTAAGGTAAATACAAGAAATTAAAACACAAATGTAATTTTAACAAGACTAGTGCATGATCATTCAACACATATGAAGGAAATAAAATAACACTAGTGTGCTTTAGCACATATGAATAATATAACAATAATATGCTCTAGTATTTATGAATAAAATAACATTAGTGTGTTCTAGCAAATATGAACTTTACAATAATAGAACGAAAGGACTAACAAAAAGCAAAAGGGCAATGCCACAATCATATGCTTTCCATAGATCAAAAGGATAATGCTATAGTTAATAAGCAAATATCATGCATATTATTTCTATTATTTCAAAATGAGTCCATTAGTATAATGTAGATTCCACAAAGTGTAGCTTTGGTTACCCCAAATGACTAAAACATATTTACAATGGAACCCTTAGCTCTTATTTATAGGAAATTATTAACTTAAGGAGTTAGTAAAGGTGAACACTTTCCACTCCTAGTAAAATTATTAATTTAGGAGAATCTTTAGCAAAATGATGCACCAGTAAATGTGACACACCTTTGGAATACATATAAAACTACTTAGTAGGATTCTAACTCTCTTAGACACCCTATAGTAACAAAATTTTGTTGGCTTTTAAGCCTAACTATCTCAAAATATTATAGGTCCCAATATAAATAAGCCACAATATTATAGGTCAAAATATCAATAATAAAGAGTAGAATTATATATATGAGCAATAAAATATATATATATATATATATATATATATATATATATATATATATATATATATATATATATATATAGACCAATATAATAATGAAATAACATTCACTTATAATATCAATTATGAATGTAAATGGCCAAAAATCATTCATGTATGTGCATGAGGAATACTTAAAATAATATTGCTCAAAATTTATATACAAGCTTTATTATCAATGCTTGTTATGTGGTGATCACTACAGACAATTTTACCTTGCATTATGTGGAGCTTTATCTCAATACTTGTGAACATTCTAGTCTATTGCATTCCTCACATATTTGGAAGACGCAAAATTTCCTATTATTGACCTTTGGCTTCTCATCTTGCCACTTGTATACTAGACTCTTCACTCTCTTCTTACATGCATACTTTAACTCTATGACACTTGCACACTTCTACATGACTCTTACTCTCCTACATGCACTCCTAATACAATATACTTGTGAACATTCTCACAATACATATTTGTACACACATACATAAAACTCGTGCACATTCTCTCAATACACACTTGCACTTTTACTTACATGACACTTGTGCATATCCTACACATTGCACTCTTACATGACATTTGTGCATATCCTACACATAGATACTCACATAAAATGAAAATATAAATCACTAATCTAAACTAAATATACAATCCCTAATATATTACATATTTACATTGTACCATAAAGGTACCATAGGGGTACGTTAGCATGTACTAAATAATGTAATATTCTCTAACACACCCTTGTATTACATTATTTGGTTATTGAAGACTTTAGTATTCAATAATTATCTTTAGTCTTCAATCTTCAATATTCATGTGACCTTGCATTTTTCATGTATCTCTGCTTCTATAGAATCATCTTGAATATTGGGTTCATCCATTGCTCATGCTTGTAATCTTTATAAGGTAATCTTGGACTATACCTAATCCAATTTCATGTTTCCTATATTTTTAAAAATAGCTTATCATTAATTTGATCTTGAGGTAATAAATGCTCAATGATATCTTGAGAGAATCCCATTGTATCTAAGGCAAATATTCCATTCTTGATTGACCTTGTAGCTTTAGTTTTCCTTTTCCAACTAATCGAGCAATCGAGATGAGATTAGTTGATAATCTAGGAACATATAAAACATTTTTTAGCACAAAATCTGAAAATGACATACTAGATATTACTTATCTAGTTCCTTAAACTTGATACATCTTATCATCTATAATTTTTTAAGAAAATATTATCTTTGACTTCTAAGGATTCAAACCAATATAAGTTTCCAATCATATGATGACTAGCACCTGAATCTATATACCAAACATCTTTTTATCTTTGCATTTTTTTATGAGATTCAAGTGATATTATTTCACATCTTTGATAAGAATTTTGATTTTTTTTTATAATTTTACCCTTTGAACTCAAAAGATTATTTTTTATACATATTTTAATTTTGAAATCTTCCTTTCATGAAATATCATTCTTTAAGATTTCTCCTATGATGTAAAACTCCTATTTTTCTTTGCCACTTATTAATTTTCAAATTTATTGATTCTTTTGAAGTTATAATCCTTATTACTCCAAAGTTAATAATAACTTGCAATAAGAAATTTGCAAATTTTAAATTTTAAAACTTTGATTTAGTAATCCTTTTGTCTTCCTACTAAATTAAATTCTAAAACAAAAAGTTTAAACCAAATTTCTTCTAGTTTCAAAAACTTCAAAATCTAAAAAACTTAAATCTTCAAACTTTTTAACTCAACTTTCAAATATTAAAAAAATCAAATCTTAAATTCTAATCCTTCAAATTTTAAAGACCAATTACAAATAAAAAATTAAATCCTAGTAGAAATCCTTTTCACTCCAAAACTTAAATAAATTTAAATCTTTCAAAAAGAAAATTGAAATAAATAAATTTAAAAAATCATTAGAGTAGAAAACCTTATAAATCCATCTTAAAAAACTTAATAAAGTTCAAATTCAATTGACTTACCTTCCATCCATATAATAATGATGTAAAAGGTAAATTAATGTACCTTTCATTTTTTGAAGTACTTAAATCCAAAATAATGCCTTTGATTAATGCTTTCAAGTAGTAACACATGGACATTACCTAGTAGCTATGTTGACTCCTTCAATTCTTAATTATGACTACAATGCTTACAATGTTGATTGAATAACAATCAAATTAGATGGTATATGAATTTATGAAGTATGACACTCAATACTCTATCATTCTCAGGTTTAGACTTGAGTCTCTCTAGCTGGATAGCATACTCGGTCTATGTTTACTAGAGCTCGAGTCTCTTCTATATGGCACAATTGGTCTCTTATACTAGATAGCACACTCAGAGCACACTTGGTCTCTTCTATTGGATAGCACACTCGAAACACACTCGATCTCTTCTATATGGATAACACACTCATAACACACTTGGTAACTTCTATATGGCACTTTGGTAGCACTGGATAAAATTTGTTGTTAATGCTAATATCTCTTGTTACTACTCTAGAAAACGTTACTTTGATAACACTCTTCTATTTCCACTTTGGAAAATATTACTTATCTCTTCTATTACTACATGTTTATGCTTCTTAACACCTATAGTTTATATTCCTCAATGCTAACTAGCCACTTTGTTTCCTCAATGTTGGATGCTTATACTACTACTTAAACTATTGGATATTGGATACTTATTTGTTGTTCACTTAGGTGTTGGCCACTTGCTTATATGGTGTATGATATCTCCACTAAATAGATATTGACTATGTCTTAATGTTTCATGTTGTCTTCTATAAGATTATAAATTGTAATTTAGGAGAACTTATATTCCCTTATTGCTATAGGATAATTCTCTTCAAAGCTTCTTAAAAAATAATTTAAATGAGTTAAGGCCAATACTAAAATGCTATAGTCATCCTGATGCTTTTGGTTTTTTGATTAACCAAAACTTCAACTTTTATATTCCTCTATATTTCCTTATCATTGGAGGCTTCTTATAAGTACTAATATCTTCTCTCTGGAAGCTTATACTAATCTTATCTATACTCAAGAAGCTTACATGCTTCTCAATACCTGGAAGATTTAATGCTTCTTAATCTCTAAAATTTTTGATGCTTCTCAATCTTCTATAATCTATCTTTGATGTCTTAGGTCACACCTAAGAACAATATGATTCTTCTCTTTTCTAGAGAATCCAAAATCAATATCAAGGTGACTATGAATATCCCTGCACATCAAAATTTCTCTTAAGCTCTCTCAATATTCAATAGTGATTCTCCTTTTTCTAGAGAATCCAAAGTACTATCAAGGTGACTTTGAATATCACTACATGTCCAACTTTATTCTGCATTGACCCTTAATCAATTCAAGTCGAATCCTAGTCTTCAATTATTTTCCTTGAACCAAGTGGAAATATCCTAGCATCCAAATCAGGGTGACATTTCCTTGTCCCCTCAATATCTTCTTAATTAGACCTTTAAAGTAGAGTCCAAGTCTTCACTACTTTAAAAGTGGAAAAAATCCAATATTATTATAGCTCTAAAATATAACTCTATAAAAAATGGTTAGATTTAAGTAGTAAATCTAATACCACTATTGGATTTTAAGCCTACCTATCTATATAAATAAGTCACAATATTATAGGCCAAAATATTAATAATCAAGAGTAGAATTATATATATGAGCAATCTAAAGAACACAAGCTTATACCGAGAGGGGGGGTGAATAGTATAAGACCTCTTTTTACTTTTTCCTTTATACTTCAAAACAGTAAAGCAATATACCCAAAGCAATATCAAAGAAATGCACAATATCATCCACAAAGTGACACCAATTTTAACGTGGTTCACCCAGAATGGTCAGGCTACGTCCACAAAAATTTTCTCTAAAAGTTATCTCAAAGTTCTTTGGGAATCCTTCCCAATTACAATGTTTATGAGCCTCGGCCCAAAGGAGATACCTTCCCCCAATCAGAATTTATGAGCCTCTCGCTCAAAGGAGATACCTTCCCCCAATCAAAATTTATGAGCCTCTCGCTCAAAGGAGATACCTTCCCCTCTGCTCTGGAAATGATCCCTCGAAGATCAACTCGCCTCTACCTCTTGCCAAGCACGTGGAACTCCTTTCCACCGAAGACCTCCTGTCCTCAATGCTTAGCCTAAGAGACCTCTACCTTCTATGATCACGTCCACATCAGCTCAAGCAACCTGTACCAAACATAGTCAGTCGGTCTAGTACAAGTCTTCCTCTGTCTGTCAGATCTGTCCAACTCTTGAACAAATCAATCCTCTGCATACAAGCCTTCTCAAAGACTTTCCAACTGTCCTCAGGTTCTTCTCATAGAACCAATGCACCTATGTCCTCAAGTTCTCTGATAGAACTATCAAACTCAGCTCACAAGTCCTCTGCTAGGACCTGTCCAAATTTGCTCACAAGTCCCCACCAGAACCTGTCCAAAACTGCTCACAAGTCCCCACCGAAACCTGTCCAAAATTGCTCACAAGTCCCCACTGGAACCTGTCCAAAAATAGCTCACAAGTCCCCACTGGAACCTGTCCAAAAACTCAGCAAGCTCACAAAGAAAAACTTTCTTAGTAGGAAATCACAAAGTGAATTGTTAGAGACCCAATGTGATTTTTCAAACTCATAGAAGCATAAAGAGAATTGTTAGAGACTCAATATGTTCTATACTCAAATCCCAATCTCAAAACTCAACTCAAATCAACTCAGCTCAAACTCAATCTCAAATCTAAAAACTCAACTCAATATCTAAAATGGATAGGATAGAATGCTTTCTTTCAAGAACATGAAACCCCAACAATTGCCAACTATGCAAAGAATCACATAACAATGATACTCATGTTCTTTTCACCATCAATTAGGGTTTCAACAACAATGCTCATCAAACAAGGTTTAGTCAACCAACACCATTCAACTCAACATCAACCTTGAAGCATTCAACCAATCATCACAAGAAAAGGAAACAAGTAGAAATCCTTTTCCCTCCAAAGATATTTGAACAAAATAGCCACCAACACAATATCACCAAATGCAAAGAATAACTTGCTCAAATCAACTCAATGGAGTAAGCCCAATATCATGAATCAAGTAAAGCAATAACTTGATCAAACAACCTCTATGGAAGCAACTCAACCATCAAACTCAAAAAAACCAACCAAGGGTTCCACCAACTCAATGCAAGTAGCTAGACTCACAAATATAAACCCTAGTGCACAAAGCTTCCACTATCTCAAACCAGAAATTATGCATTCACCAAAAACTCTCCTTAAGGATAACAATGCATAAGTAGTCTTCAACAAACTAGAAAATATGATTTACACCTAGCCAAAGGATACCTAGTAGAATACCTTTTCACTCCAACCTTATTTCAAAAAACATACACCAATCATACTCATAAGAAGAATGTGCCCATACCTTATTGGAGTAGAAGATAATTGAACCTTCAAGTTGTCACCACACACAACTCTCAAACTTCCAACCAAGTTAGGGTTAGAATAAAAAGAAATGAGCAATAATATAAACTTCCTTTATTACACCTTTTAGCTCCACTTCTTTAAACACAACCACCATAACATGCCAATAAATCAACAATCACAGACTCACACCTTATACCTCCATTTTTAATTTTAGCATAGCAAAGAATAATCTTAAAAATACATCCAAAGAAATATGCCCTTATTTCTCCTAAGCTTTTATTCAATGCTAATCACAAAAGCCAAAACTCATAAAATTTAATCACACCTTATAAATCGCTGTCCAAGAAACTCCGAATTTCGTGGCATAAAGACGTTTTAATAAAAACGTGTGTTACTCTAGCAAAGCACCCCCGTGAGACTCGAAACGGCGACCTCCGCCAATGCAGCGCCCAACAACAGCCTTCGCTACCACTAGCCCACGCGGGCTACGAAGTTCACAAGTGAACTTCCCTCCACTTCACCCTCAAAAAAACTCCCAAAGACTTTTCAACCGCACGTGCTTCTAAGTCTTCCTTCGATCGCAGTGAATACAGAGCACAAACACCGCAAATTGCATTTAGGGAATTTCGAATTAATTAGCCTTCCAACCTTAGGAGTTGGAGAATAAATAGTCTCTTCGAAGACACCTTGACGTCGGCGGAAATAAAGACCATTTCGAAATTAATCAAAAGTCTTTTCAAAAATGGTTTAAAAACCCTTAAATAATTTTAATAAATTAAGAATAAAAAAAGGTTTAAAAACCTTTAAGTATTTTTAATAAATTAAAAATAATTTCTCCCTTAATTAATTAAATAATTAATTAATTAAAACCTTGAAGGGTTTTAAATAATAATTAAATAAATAATAAAGAGAACCTCCATTGGTTTTAATAAAAACCATTTAACTTGGTTTTAATAAAAACCCTATCCAACTTGGTTTTAATAAAAACCGGTTTGGTTTTAATGAAAAACCCTTGCCAATGGAATCTCTCCAGATTCTCTTAAAAATATTCTCTTGGAATCTTCCACCTTTGAAGCCAACACATCCTCTTAACATTAATGCCATTTCCTTTTGACATCAATGACAACTCATAGACAAGAAGCTAGGATCTCAAACCCAAAATTGCCAACAATCTCCCCCTTTGTCATTGATGGCAAACCATGCTTCTCAACAACACAGAAAATCAACATAAACAACTCCCCCTGTCTTGAGGCTCTCCCCCTTACTCAAATATCTCCCCCTTTGTCATCAATGGCAAAGGGTCACCTTTGGGGCTCGGGACTAAGAATGAGCCTCTTAGCTTAGTCCCTCCCCCACCTGATGAGGTGATTAATTCTTGGGTGGGAGTAAAACTCCCATTAGGCACTGATCATCATCAACGTCTATAACTTCTTTTCCGGGCCTTCTCTTGAACTCTTTGTCCATATTCCTGTTCTCGTCACTGTTCTTGTTCTTGTTCTCATCCCTGTTCTTGTCCATGCCTTGATCCTTGGACCTGATCATGCCACTGTTCTTGTTCTTGTATTTTGGAATTTCAACTCTACACTGTCTGATTATGTGACCTTCATTGTTGCACTTGAAACACTTGACAATGTTGTTTCTCTGAGGTAAACCTGATATTTGAATCCACCAGTTCTGACCAAACCTGTTATGACCAAACCTGTTCTGGCCAAACCTGTTATAACCAAACCTATTCTTGTTATTTGCCTTGCAATAAACTACCTTGTGCCCAAACTGTTGACAAGAGTAGTAATACCCTTGAAAGTAACTAGCACTTCTGAAACTGTCATTTACCTCCTTCACTTGAGCCATGCAATGTGAAGCCATGTGACCAAACTTGTGACAAGCAAAACATCTGCCTTGAAACTTTCCTTTAATTGACCTCTTAGGTTCTGAAAACTTCTTCTTCTCATTCTGAATTCTATTTTCTATTTTTGTGCATCTATCATTCAAGGACTCCTTTTCTGAAATACTTTCCTCATCGGAACTCTCTTCCTTTTGGAGTCTCTTACTAGACTCTCCAACTTGTTCCTTGTGTGGCTTAACAAAACCAAGGCCTATTTTATCTGTTGTCTTTCTTTGACCTTTGATGAGTGACTTAACCTTTTTGGAGCTATCTTGAAACCTGTAAAGCTTATCCTTGTACTCTTTAGTTTCCTCTTTCAAAGAAGCCATTTTCTGTTCTAACTCACTATACTCAAGAACCTTAGACTCTAACTCATCCTTGAGTTCTTGTGTCTTAGCCATAGAGAAGTCAAGACTTTCTATAAGATCATCTCTCTCCATACAACATTCATCTAACTTATCCTTGAGTCTAGCATTCTTCTTTCTTTCCTTTTTCAAAGCACTAAGAGCACTAATAAGTTCACCTTCAAGATCTACTTCACCTTCCTCTATATCTTCCTCTATTTGTTTGCTTTTTGAATCATCAAAGCCTTTTTTAGATTTCTTATCACTAGAGGTGCTACCCTTTTCAAAAACCATACATGCATCTTCCTTATAGTTTTCTGAAGCATCCTCATACATACTAGAAACCAAATCATTATTTGTGCAATCATCCTCAAGGTGACCAAAATTTCCACATCTAAGACATTTCATGATAATGAATCTATGTTTCGGTTCTTCCTCTTTTTCTGATATGAACAACATCTCATTTTCATTATCACTTGAAGAAATTTCACTATCACTACTAGAACACTTACTTGCTTTGTCTAGGTAGAAACTCTTCTTGTGCTTGTGAGAATACCTCTTTCCTTGATTGTTGTGCTCATCTTTGTTTTTCCTATGATGCTTGTGCTTTTCAGAATCCTTGCTCTTAGAATCCTGTTTATCTTCATCACTTTCATTCTTGGGAATAGTACAATTAGTAGCATAATGACCAAACTTTCCACAATTGAAACATCTTATATTTTTCATACTTTTGTGCTTTCTAGAGAACTTGCCTTTCTTGTTGTAATATGCCTCTTCATCACTAGAAGACTCATCACTATCTTGAAGTTGTTTACCCTTGGAATTCTTGGTAGCCTTGAAAGTTGCCTCTTTCTTGACATCAACCTTCACTTGAGTTCTCAACTCAAATGCTGCAAGTATACTATGGAGCTCATCCTTTTTCAAATTATCCAAATCTTTAGCTTCCTCAATAGCAAAAATCTTTTCACTAAATCTATTAGGAAGAGATCTTAAAATCTTATCACAAACATCATTTTCAGCAAGCTCAAGACCTAAGTCTTTCATGGAGTTAACAACCTCATCCATACGAAGCATGTAGTCACTAATATTTTCATCATCATTCATCTTGAGTTGTTCAAACATACCTTTGAAGTGTCTCAACTTGGCCTTTCTGACATTTGTATCACCTATATGAACCACCTTCAACTGTTTCCACATTTCACTAGTCGTCTTGCAATGAATCACTTTGGTGAGATCTGCTTTTGTAAGCCTTTCAAGATTGCATTCATTGCTTTTGAATTGCTGTGATGTAGGAGCCTTTCTTCTTTAGTATTAGGACCATGTTCAAGAATAGTGTACTCATCTTCAATCACTTCCCAAACCTCATTCCCAAGTGCCATTAGATGAACCTTCATCCTTGCACTCCAAAGACCAAAATCTGACCCATCAAGAATAGGTGTCGCATTGCCACTTGAATGATCCATTGTGTTCTTTACTAGATTTTCCTTCAAGTCGTTAAACTTTTTGAAGGCACCGCTCTCGATACCAATTGAAGAACACAAGCTTATACCGAGAGGGGGGTGAACAAGATAAGACCTCTTTTTACTTTTTCCTTTATACTTCAAAATAGTAAAGCAATATACCCAAAGCAATATCAAAGCAATGCACAATATCATCCACAAAGTGACACCAATTTTAACGTGGTTCACCCGGAATGGTTGGGCTACGTCCACAAAACTTTTCTCTAAAAGTTATCTCAAAGTTCTTTGGGAATCCTTCCCAATTACAATGTTTATGAGCCTCGGCCCAAAGGAGATACCTTCCCCCAATCAGAATTTATGAGCCTCTGCTCAAAGGAGATACCTTCCCCCAATTAGAATTTATGAGCCTCTACTCAAAGGAGATACCTTCCCCTCTGCTCTAGAAATGATCCCTCAGAAGATCAACTGCCTCTACCTCTTGCCAGCACGTGGAACTCCTTTCCACCGAAGACCTCCTGTCCTCAATGCTTAGCCTAAGAGACCTTTGCCTTCTATGATCACGTCCACAGTAGCTCAAAAACCTGTACCAAACACAGTCAGTCGGTCTAGTACAAGTCTTCCTCTGTCTGTAGATCTATCCAACTCTTGAACAAATCAATCCTCTACATACAAGCCTTCTCAAAGACTTGCCAACTATCCTCAGGTTCTTCTCATAGAACCAATGCACCTCTGTCCTCAAGTTCTCTGATAGAACTATCAAAATCAGCTCACAAGTCCTCTGCTAGGACCTGTCCAAATATACTCACAAGTCCCCACCGAAACTTGTCCAAAACTGCTCACAAGTCCCCACTGGAACCTGTCCAAAAACTGCTCACAAGTCCCCACTAGAACCTCGTCCAAAAACTCAACAAGCTCACCAAGAAAAACTTTCTTAGTAGGAAATCACAAAGTGAATTGTTAGAGACCCAATGTGATTTTTCAAACTCATAGAAGCATAAAGAGAATTGTTAGAGACTCAATATGTTCTATACTCAAATCCCAATCTCAAAACTCAACTCAAATCAACTCAGCTCAAACTCAATCTCAAATCTGAAAACTCAACTCAATATCTGAAATGGATAGAATAGAATGCTTTCTTTCAAGAACATGAAACCCCAACAATTGCCAACTATGCAAAGAATCACATAACAATGATACTCATGTTATTTTCACCATCAATTAGGGTTTCAACAACAATGCTCATCAAACAAGGTTTAGTCAACCAACACCATTCAACTCAACATCAACCTTGAAGCATTCAACCAATCATCACAAGAAAAGGAAACAAGTAGAAATCCTTTTCCCTCCAAAGATATTTGAACAAAATAGCCACCAACACAATATCACCAAATGCAAAGAATAACTTGCTCAAATCAACTCAATGGAGTAAGCCCAATATCATGAATCAAGTAAAGCAATAACTTGATCAAACAACCTCTATGGAAGCAACTCAACCATCAAACTCAAAACAACCAACCAAGGGTTCCACCAACTCAATGCAAGTAGCTAGACTCACAAATATAAACCCTAGTGCACAAAGCTTCCACTATCTCAAACCAAAAATTATGCATTCACCAAAAACTCTCCTTAAGGATAACAATGCATAAGTAGTCTTCAACAAACCAGAAAATAGGATTTACACCTAGCCAAAGGATACCTAGTAGAATACCTTTTCACTCCAACCTTATTTCAGAAAACATACACCAATCATACTCATAAGAAGAATGTGCCCATACCTTATTGGAGTAGAAGATAATTGAACCTTCAAGCTGTCACCACACACAACTCTCAAAATTCCAACCAAGTTAGGGTTAGAATAAAAATAAATGAGCAATAATATAAAATTCCTTTATTACACCTTTTAGCTCCACTTCTTTAAACACAACCACCATAACATGCCAATAAATCAACAATCACAGACTCACACCTTATACCTCCATTTTTAATTTTAGCATATAGCAAAGAATAATCTTAAAAATACATCCAAAGAAATATGCCCTTATTTCTCCTAAGATTTTATTCAATGCTAATCACAAAAGCCAAAACTCATAAAATTTAATCACACCTTATAAATCGCTGTCCAAGAAACTTCGAATTTCGTGGCATAAAGACGTTTTAATAAAAACGTGTGTTACTCTAGCAAAGCACCCCCGCGAGACTCGAAACGGTGACCTCCGCCAATGCAACACCCAATAGCAGCCTTCACTGCCACTAGCCCACGCGGGCTATGAAGTTCACAAGTGAACTTCCCTCCACTTCACCCTCAAAAAAACTCCCGAAGACCTTTCAACCGCATGTGCTTCTAAGTCTTCCTTCGATCGCAGTGAATACATAGCACAAACACCGCAAATTGCATTCGGGGAATCTCGAATTAATCAGCCTTCCAACCTTAGGAGTTGGAGAATAAATAGTCTCTTTGAAGACACCTTGACGTCGGCGGAAATAAAGACCATTTCGAAATTAATCAAAAGTCTTTTCAAAAAGGGTTTAAAAACCCTTAAATAATTTTAATAAATTAAGAATAAAAAAAGGTTTAAAAACCTTTAAGTATTTTTAATAAATTAAAAATAATTTCTCCCTTAATTAATTAAATAATTAATTAATTAAAACCTTGAAGGGTTTTAAATAATAATTAAATAAATAATAAAGAGAACCTCCATTGGTTTTAATAAAAACCATTTAACTTGGTTTTAATAAAAACCCTATCCAACTTGGTTTTAATAAAAACCGGTTTGGTTTTAATGAAAAAACCTTGCCAATGGAATCTCTCCGGATTCTCTTAAAAATATTCTCTTGGAATCTTCCACCTTTGAAGCCAACACATCCTCTTAACATTAATGCCATTTCCTTTTGACATCAATGACAACTCATAGACAAGAAGCTAGGATCTCAAACCCAAAATTGCCAACACAATCAAATATATATCTAGACCAATATAATAATGAAATAAAATTCACTTATACTATTAGATATGAATGTAAATGGCCAAAAATAATTCATGTACATGCATGAAGAATACTTATAATAAAATTTCTCAAAATCCGTGTACAAGCTTTATTATCAATGCTTTCTATGTGGTTATCACTACAAACCATTTATCCTTACATTGTATGGAGATTTGTCTCCATAATATAGACATAGTGATGTGACTCATAAATACTTTTCTATTGCACCCCTCACATATATGAAATATGCAACCTTGCCTATTCTTGACCTTTGGCTTCTCTTCTTACCATTTGTGTACTAGACTCTTCACTCTCTTCTTACATGCATACTTTAACTCTATGACACTTGTACACTTCTACATGACTCTTACTCTCCTACATTCACTCCTAATACAAGATACATGTGCACATTATCTCAATATACACTTGCACTTTTACTTACATGACACTTGTGTATATCTTACACATTGCACTCTTACATGACACTTGTGCATATCCTACACATAGACACTTGTGAACTCTTACATGACACTTGTGCATATCCTACACATAGACACTTGTGCCTTGCTTCCTATTGACTTATTGGTATTTTTTTTCCAAATCAACAGGCAGCAAGGCAATAAGTCAACGACCACAGTCAAAGTCAACCAAATGATAGACAACGAGTGTATGCAACTCCACTCAACTAGCCCTCGGGATAGCTGTCTAGAAGTAGGTGTGTTGCATTATTTATACCACTCCATTTTTTCCATGTAGTTTATGTGGGATTTTTAATCTTGCAAAGTAAAACCAAATGACCAAAAAAGTGTTAATTTGTCATGTATTGCATTCAAAAATTAACGAACACATCCAATCATGAAACACCTAGTAGGGGTCCATGTAAAGTTTGCCAAGGCTGATCACTACACATGTACAACTACTCACATGCCGAACAAAATGGCTAGAAATGTAGTTATGGTAACAATAAAATTTTAAAGGGTTATTTGTTTTTCATCACCGTGAATGTGGGATAATCTGTAGAATTAACAAAGAATTGACTATCATATTCTACAACCAGATGGTGGATGGCCACGATCACTTGCAACATAGATGACTAAAATTTTTGATTTAGCTAGAAAAATATTCAAGGAGGACTAAGAAATATTAGTGGATGAGAGAAATAGGCATCTTGGATGAAATGGATTTAGGGACATCTAAAAATGCACAAAAAATATGGTAGCTCGACTGATAAACGACCTATCTTTTATGACTGCAATGTTAGAGAGAAAATTCAATGATACTAAGGAAAACATATAGTGAGGTTGTTGTATCTACAACGATCTGAAGGAAACATATGTGTTTGGTATTTGTAGGTGATGTCGTTGGCACGTTAGAAATATGCATCATCGAGGCTGAATCAACTGGTAGGAGGTCGTGCCTAAAGTTGATCGTCGTCAAAGTGTGGGTCATCGAGGTGCTAGATACCAGTGAGCTAGACACCTTTTGAACTGGTTTCCAGTTGGATCAATTCTATCAGTCATTGTTGGTAAGGGGTCGAGAGTAATAGATTGATTGCAAAATTTAGAATCGATCAGGAAAATATGCCCAATATACCCAAATTAGATAAATTTGGATAATATTATAAAAACAAAATAAAATAATATAATATAATATTATATTAATATTAATATTAGTTTATCTTTAGAAACTTGTAGTTATATGAACTTGAGTGATCTAACCCTAAAAAACTCTTAAAAATGATGAATAGAGGCAACTCAACTCCTCTAAAATGATAGAAGATCAGCAATGAAATTAAAAATTCAAATTTTGGGGATGATTTTACAAGTAATTTAACAACTAATTCTTATGCAAACTAATGGCTTCCTATACAAACTAAGATACAACTATCACAAGACTAATCACAGGCTTTAACACCAGTGATGACGAAACTGAATCAAAAAATACTAACTCAATATTATTCACATAAGGTGCTAAAATAAGAATATGCTTAACCAAAAGCTATAGTTAAGCTAAGATGCTAACCAATAGATCTTGCTAACTCTAACAAGAAGACTAATCTTACCCAAAGACTTATGCCATCCAAATGTGTCGACATTTACAAGTTGGAATAAGATATTATTAAATCAAACCTAGAATTAGGACTTAATACTTAATTAAAAATTAAAAGCCTAATAAAAATTCTAACTTAGAATTAAGACTAAGGCTTTAGTAATGATAAAATAAACTAAGCGTAATAAACAATAGCTTAGCTCTAATGATATCCATATTAATGGAAGGGGTTGGTTAAAGGTTAGTGATAGGTGATATTGGGGGTTATGGTGGTTGGCCTACTAGTGGAGGGGGTATACCTTTAGATGACCCTATGTCCATACATATATGGGGTAAAGTATTCTTAGAAAAAAAAACAAGGGGAAGTTGAGAGTAGGGATGAAGAGAAATATGTGAGGGGGAAGAAATATAGAGAGGAGAAAAAAAGAGATATATATGAGAGATATGTGGTAGCCTATGAAGTCATAGCCCTCATGATTATGTATCCATCCTTTTTTGGCTAAACAACCAACTATGCAACATCATTTCTAGGTATATTTCCTTCTTCTAATGCTTCTACACCTTCAATTATGGCCAATTATTTCCCTTCCTCTACTTTCTTTAAAGACACCCCCTTTGAGTTAAATTTATTTTGCATTGTTTTCTTTATTACATTATTAATTAGTGCAAGGGTTGATGGAGCAGTATTTGTGATAGTCATATTAGATCCTCTTGGTGTGTCAACTTCAATCCTTGGCCTCCTAGTCCCCCTTTTTATGCTTCCTATCCCATGAACTAGAAAAATTTATATTAAAGTGACCTTGGTACATAGGATCTCCTATAATACATATTTCATACCTGATTTTATAAGGGGGTAATATTTTACTTATTGAGTATCCTTATTTTTTAAGGAATTTTCTTGTTTGATGGGTTATCTTGATATTTGGGTCAAAATTTATTTCCTTCTTCATGCTAACATAAAATGAGTACCATAGGAGAGTGTAGATACCTAAAATTGGATCACCTAACTTGAACCAAAATTGTCAAAAATGCACAAAATAGTCAATCTAGCCATGATGACCACCTCAACCTTAGAATTTGTAGCCAAAACCCATAAATATTGAATTTTCACCTCAAAATTCAATTTGATAGTAAGCGAATTTTCTTCTTAGCCGAAGAATTCACACTTTGTTCAAAATTTTAACCTACCCTATTGGATTTGACTTGCAATAGTCAAATCCTTAAATTAATCAAGCAAAAAGAACTCACTAGTGGAAAATTTGTGTTTTATGTGTAATCAACATTTCAACCCTACCTGTAATAGTCAATAAGGGTATGATTAGTTCCACCCATCCCTTTGACCATCATAGACAATTAGAAGGTAGGGAAGGTGGCTAATTTTCCTCCACATTCTCCCACCTTCAAAAAAATAGCTTCAGTAATCCCAAATAGCCTTAGCTCCAAATCAGTGCCACCTCACTCTTCGTCTTTTAAGAAAATCTTATGAGGGTAAATTCTATAAAGTGTCCCATTGGGAGGTCATTATGATGATCCTTTTGAAATAATGAATTATTGCCAAAATTTTGAGAGAATATCTCATTTATGAATCAAATTTTTGTTGAAATTCTCCCAAGAGATCATCTTCAAGCATTTTATTGAACTTCAAATGGAAGGAGATAACTCAAATATGTGGAATTTTGGTGATAACCTTCCTACCACTTCTACCCTTTGATATCAATAATCATTATCATTTAATGTTTTAGATTTACCTATTTTGCATGCATCTATGTTTTCATTGACCTCTAACAAATATTTTGCATTACCTAGTGTTTTATCAGTTCTTTGTAGGTATTATAGGATACCTATGGGATAGTAGGTACTTCCTAAGGTTATCCATGCACCCTTAGTAGATCTTTGTAGCTTGTTCAACTTTTTTTCCTCGATGAAAGTGAATTCACCACCTGTAACTAGTTTAGGTGACAAATTTTTCCTATGCATTCTTGATCTCGAATCCACTTAGTATATTTGCATCCAATATATTAAGAAAACCTCCACTTAACTCCCCATAATTTTTTTGAAATATTCTCTTTGTTTTATATCTTCTTTCAAATTTTTTTAGATCTTTCAAGTGGTGAATTCATCATATGTATTATAATATCCATCCTCAAAGTTCAAAATTTGATTTTATGCATATAAATAGGGGGTCAAACTATGCTAATCAGGGAGCCTTACACTTATTTCTACTTGGTAGACCTTTGAACTTTGATCCATTTTTTCTTCTCTCTTTTGCAAGCTTTAATGTATTTTCCATCTGGAAGGATTACATGAGGTAAATTCATTAGGGGGAAAATTCACACACATACGACATATTTACATTGAACACCAAAATAGGTGAGTATACCTTTCTCTCATATTTTCATTAATTAGCATAGGTTATCTAGTAATTTTGGTTTTTTTTAATCTATTTTGTCTTTAAAAATCATATAAAAAAGTGACCAAAAAAATATACCCTTTAGATTAGTGTTTTATATCATTTTCTTAGGCATTTAACCAAAACTGCATGTAGCTTGCATCAGGATAATTTGAGTGTGTGCATACCTCTTGCACCCTTGTCTTAAAGAAAGAAACTAAAAAGTTTTATTTCTTGTAATGTCTATCTAAGCTAGCACTCATTAAAACATAATTGTATATAGGATAGTATCTTGTATTTGTACTTCTATCTTCACACTACATTGTATTTTCATCTTGAATATTAGACTCTAGGATAGATAAAACCTAGGTGTTTGTTAAATATGAACACATCAAAATAGATTAGGAAAATATTTAAGCCCTTGGTGAACCCAAAATCCAATGCATAATACACAATAAAAATGAGTTAACAACAATTCTCTCTTTTCTGTGTGGATGATCCTTGAGGGAAAACATGGAAGCTACCACCCCTGTACACCTTTTGGTGTTCCACATCTTTGGTGAACCCAATATAAAATACCATGCAGGTTCAAAACCCATTTTGACCTAGAATATTATCCTTAATCAACAAAAAAATTTGCTACACTGTAATTATGATAATTTAATCTTGTTTGCATAGTAAAAATCACATTAAACAAAAACAACAAGAACATAACCAAATTTTTAGTCCTATCTGAGGAAGGTTAATGACCCCTTGAGTAAATCATCATACAAACCTTGACGGTTATCTCTCTTGGCAAGTATAAAATGGTGGTTTAACGAGAGTCAGAAGGCAGGTTGTTCTCATTAAGGGTATAAGGGTTATAAAAATATCTTCTCCTTTCTTCTCTAAGCAACTCTAAAAATAGTACATAATAAAATTGAATCTCCCTTCCTTTGACCATGTTTGAACACTCTTACATTACTTGGAATGTTGCATGATCATTGAGCGCATAATTTGAGTGCTTCATCTAAACTTCTAGAGAATAAACCCTTGATTTAAAACCCAACATTTGAACAAGAGGAAGACAATATTCCTTTCAAAACACTTTCTCCTATTCACGATGAACAAGGGCAAGTAGTTTTTAATTCCATGGAATATTTAACTACTTTCCTATAAGGAAATAGGAAATCTATGCAATCCATATTAAATGTGGATTGCATGCCCACTTATGCTATGGATTAACTTCTCTTAGAACTCTTTCAACAAACCTAGATTTAATTCCTTGAGTAATTAACAAAGAGACTCTATCATTACAACAAACATACAAGGAAGACCATCAAATATCCCATATTCCTCTAAAAATTAAGGACCTAGTCCTCCAAACATAGATCCATTTAGGGATTTATCCATGTCTCTTATCCCATAATCCTTCCACAAGTTCAAAATGTGGATATCTTTTCCAGTATACCTAATGCTTCAAATGCAATATCTTCTAATCCATTCTTTAGCATGCATATTATTGTAAAAATTCCCTATACTAACCCTAGTTTTCCAAATAGTTATGGAAAAATAACATGACTATCCATTTTAGAACAACCCATCCAAATGCTTAGTACTATTGTAACATCTAAATTTTTACCCCATACTTTGTGTTTGCATTATATAGCTTAAGATATGATTTCATAGAGGTGATAATGAAATAGAAATGGTTAGTATGCTTTGCTAAATTAGAAGAGTTTAATGCTAAACAAAAATTGTTAGTGGCATTTAAAGCATTTATTTGGAATATTTTTTTATCTCCTCGGTTAGTTGGGAAATTAGATGTTAGGATTGGTTTATTTGGTTAACCATGGTCTTTAACATGTGTTAAGCTTGATTAATGGACAACATTGAAGAGGCATTAAATCTAGTTCTATTTTATCCCTAGATTAGTTAAAAGCTAATTGTGATTGACTAGGTTAATTAATTAATTGATTTGCAATGAAATAAAGATTAATTGGAGATCTGGTATGTGTTTTATTGTGATTAGACCACCCTATGTACAAAGTCAAAGATAAATCTAATTTATAGATAACATTTATGATGGGATCATCACCAACAATTTTTAATAATAAAAAATGGTTATGGGGGTATGGTGAGTTCCATTATAAATAGAGCTATTTGGTAAGGCAAATATATAACAATATTTGCGAAATGAGACTAGGGATTATGATCTCCAACTGAGTTGGATCAGAAACTAGAAATCTTGCATTCTTCACAAGTTGGCATTGGAAATATAGATGTTCCTAGGGAATATGCTCTCCAGGGTTTGCTCGGATTAGAAACTAGATGGACCTTGTGATTTACCTTAATTTTTCTTGCCTATTTACTTTGCTAAAAAAAATGAGAGTCGCGTGTAAGTCAAAGTATTGGAATAATTTCTAGATCTTGGTTCGGAGAAAGTCTGTGAAAGATTTAGGTGAGGGTTAAGATACCAACTATAACATGATTGATGTTTATGCTTGTTTTGTGATTGATTTAATGATAGTAATAGCCTTTCTTGTTCTTAAGGTTAAAGGTTTTAATGTGGTATAAAGAAAAGACTTGTATGTTATAAAATAATTGATTTATAATTTGTGAGGTTCTTTCCTTAGAAATCTTGCTTGCATTAGAAATATATTAAATAAAAGAGGTCCTTTTGATTAAGTTGCAAGTCTCAAGTTTTTTGGATCACTTTGTGAGAAAATTACGTAAACTAGTATGGTTTGTTATGAGTTTGCATGGATAAGGTAGAAGTTTATGTATAACTGATAGAAGGGCTAACATATCCTTATATGAAATGGTTGAAGATTATAAAAAAAAATAATTGACCCTTAAATTTATTAGAGTAAGAATGATCTCAAGATTTCTATAGATGAATCCTTGATGTATGATCTTAAGCGTAGGTTTACCTTCAGTAAGAGTGCTCAAGACTTCTTATAGGGTTTGGCTTACATTTTTGAGTACCATGTTTTGAATGTGGAGACTGAGGTTATGTAGCAGTGTTTATCCTCTAGGAGGAGTATCATGCAAAAAAAATGTACATGTCCTTGAGCATTCAAAATGATGTTATAGCCCAACATCTGTAAAACTTATCATCGATTAATCCTGTATGTCATTCTTTGAAGGTGAAACAATGTGTTCACTAGGTGTATGTCAAATTCCATGGTCCTCTTTGATGAGTGTAGTAGTCCTCTAATAAGCCTTAGGTTGTCAAAAATATCTAAGCGATGCAAATTGCATTTGGTGAGAAGCGCAAACGTTTCTCTATGAAAGCCCAAGATGATTATTAATTTTTTCATAAATTAATTTAGGGTTATTTCCCTAAAGTTCTAAAGCATTCATAATAACCATTGATGCAACTGGGTGGTTGCTTAGATCATGCCATGTGTCTTAATATAGTTATACGTTACCTGGTAAGCTAAGGTTTGAAAGTTGCGTTGTCTAGGATAACCCACATGCAATGAAAACACACGTAGGGCATGATTTTAGTTCATGGAGAGCATGGGTCTAATTTTTAAGCTTCCATAGGGGTCCAAGGAGGAAAATTCCATCAAATTATGCACTAAGTTCTTAGACATTAGGCTAAGGTGCTAGTGCCTAACGTAGGCTCTCCATTTATGACATGTCAATGTTAGGAATTTTCCTAATAATAATATTATAATGTTACTTTTGTTAAATAAAAAAAAACTAAAGCTAGACATGGGTTTAGATGTTGAAATAAATTGTAGTGGCATTATAGCAAACATGATAGGGTTTATGGTTTGGAGTAATAAGTTATCTCATAATAACAAGTTTGGGTATTATATTGAACTAAATATAAAAGGGTGAAAGGGTCTAAATAACATTATGAGACAATTATCCTAAAAAGACTCAGATTATGACTTTAGCTAAAAGCTAATGTCCAACAAAGGAAAATTTGCATTTGAACCATGTCCATCTATTGAGGGATTATAAATATCCCAAGCTAGTACAATAATGTTATAACTCAAACCTATTTGGAGGAATGTAATGCTATATGTCTCAATGAAGAAGTTAAATATATAATGGAAACTTAGGTTGACTTGTTCTAAACAGTGTAGACTATTATGGATTTGATAATATGTGTACAAGAAAAAATATAATAGACTATTTATAAAAGATTTTGGTTGTTAAGAAGAATGTTCTCCTTTGATATTGTGATTTTGAGTTGTGTACAAGTTTTTTTAAATGCTATTCCTGGGTGCTTTTATCTTAAAGTTTTGATAACCTAGAAGAAGTAAAGAATAACATATTTGCAATGTTATGATTATAATGCATTGAACAAATAGAATCATGTATATGCAATAATGCATGCTAAAATGAGGAATGAATTATTATGATGGCATCAAATTAATATGGTAGAAAGGGTAACTGGGTTGCATTTCTTGAGAACTTATGGGGTTCTCCGTGGTCATGTTAATGGATGCAGTTAGTATAGATTTAAGAGCATGTTTCCTATGTGATGGAATATGGGATGAAATAAATGGGAAAAGTTTAATTATTAGTAAATTATGGGATTTCCTCCTCTTGAATTGATTTGAATGCTTGTTTATTTACAAATGTTTAAGGTGTTTGTTAGAAAACTAGTCTACATTCTATGGATTACTGTTGCATGGCATTATGTAATTAGTTATCCATGTTCATAAATTAGATTGTCCTGATCCTGAGCATCCATTCACCTAGTACTAGTGGAACTGAGACAACTAGTTCCTGAAGTACTTGTTGAACCTGAAAGAGAGTTGAATATTAGAGGAAGTTGATGTTGTATCCAAATTTAGGAGACTATTTTTGTAACATAAAAGGCTTTCTTGTGGAAGAAATGTTGTAATATATTGTAGGAGTTTATGATTTATTGATAAAAGTGTAAAAAATGTAACTCCAAAGTATCAAGTTGTATTGGATGTGAACAATGTAATCTCTTTAAAGGTTTATGTTCTTAAAAAAAAAATTGTTTACATGTTCTTATATGTTACTTGAATTCTCAAGTGGATGCTTTGTTTACAAATGGTTAAATTAGATCCTTAATTTCTATAAGTAGGAATTTGGAAACATAAAATGCACATAAACATATAAAAGAATACATAAATGAGAGATCTAAAGAGTAGTAGTCAATGAGATATAGTGGTAGGCAACAATATACCTATGAGAATATGTTGGATGATTCTCTTCACACACCATATGTAGTATGGTTAGCTAGTTAAGAATTGCACCTAAAAGATTACCTTATTTGAAAACAATGAGTAATAAAAAGGCACATGCTTAAGGTTAGGTTGAAAGACACCTATGGTTGAAATAAGTTTAACATGGGGTTAAACAATAAGGGAAATGTACATTCTAGTTGAAATAAGTTTAACATGGGGTTAAACAATAAGGGAAATGCACATTATGGTTTAAATAGACTAGAAAATTACCACTGATAATTATGGGACACTAGCCACTCCCATGCACATGGATAAAATTTGATCAAGTTAATTCCTGTGTGGTGCATAGCCTTGGAAACTCATGTGATTACATGCTCAATGGAAACTATATAAATGAATCTCATAAGAAAAATTTAAGTAAATAAAAAAATAGATGGGTGTGATGGTTGGTTTTGGTTAGGTAATTTTGGGGTTATTACAGTTGGTATCAAAGCCTAGGTTAGACAGGTGCATAACTCTCAATATTGATGAATCTAAAGGAAACACAAGAAAGTAAGGAAAGAGAAATGGTACGGATGTGGAAAATGAGCAAGTCTTTCCCCCCATGTTAAACCCCTGGTGAATCATATTGGAAGATCTAGATGGACCCTTCACTAATGTGAGCTTTAAGTAGTGTAATTGATGCTCTTTTGTGGATCGTACTTGCCATATGAAGCTCTAAACAAAGACTCTTACTTAATTATTCATGGTGTTTATATTCAACTTAGGTCATCATATAGGAAGGTGAAGGTTGATGAAAAGCTTTAGAAAACTTAGTTAAACCATCACAAAACTTAACTAGCTAGAGGAGAGTAAGTGCATATTAAGAAAAGACTCCGGTATAAGATTACAAACTAACACATTTATTAAAACTAGGGAATATACCATACAAGATAGGAAGTGGGTCAAATATGCCTCCCCTAAGGACTCGATTAGCTAGCATTGAAAAACTTGGAGAGGGTCATGTTGGAGAAAGATCAGGGAACCTTGAGGGTGTGGAAAATATCACAAATATACTTTAAAATATGTGGGGTGAAATGTCCACCTATCGAGAGCAGATGATGCAATAAAATAATCTATTGGAAGCCCTTAGATATGATATTAGGAGAAATTATAGGGCACTAGAAGTTCTTGCTAAGGCAGTAGTGGAGGAACCAAATGATCTTGCTCAGGTAGCTAAGGCACAAATCAATGCTGAATTGGAAAGATACCTAAAGCATGTTAAGGTTAGGAAATTTTTAGGAAAATAAAGTGGATGAAGTAGAGTTGCATTAACAAAAACACATACAATCCACAAAAATAGAGAAAATGCAAAAGTTTACTAGTATTCCTTGTTGAGGAGAATGGATCTTACAGATACCAATACCATACAAATTCAAAATTCCCCCTCAAATACCCTGTTTTCTCTTTTCCCACCTAGAACAATCTATTTGAAATTTGAATTTCGGGGGAAATTTTTTTGAGGTCATAACTCATCGCTCATTGCTTGAAACAACTATTGGTGCATATTTTCAAAAATATCTTGTAGGGGTTTGTAGCCCCACCATATTTTAGCCTTCAAAAAGGCCTCTAAGGCCTTCAAAATTGACCTCCAAGTTTTACTAGCAGGATTTTCACCAGTTTTGATAGGGTAGAAGACCTTAAAATTTACATATCTCCCAAACCGCTTAGGATATTGGGATGATTCTTTTAGTGTTGGGTCTATTTATCCATCCTATAAAAAACTAAACAAAATTTAGAACAAAATGAAACAAATACAAATTTAGGTGATGCAAGATCACTCTTACACTGATAGATGCTCTTGCATCAGACATCCACGATAAATTGAGAAGTGACTTTCACTTCTCTGTTGTTGGAGGAAAACCAAGGTAGTCAACCTTGGTCTTTGACAACCAAAATGAATCTTCAATAGGCTTGCCCTTCTATTTAACTAGATATTCCTAATACTACCTGTTAATTGTACTTAAGCTAGTGCAAGTGTCTAGGATTTCTTTTATCTCTTCCTTATATGGAGTAGACACTGGAATATCCCAAATTTTTGTTACTATTCCCTCATCATTGTACCCTTCATGATATTCTACCAAATTAGAAATATTGAACACATGTGATATGTTAAGCCCATTCAACAATTATACTTCATATGCATTGCTTGAATCCCATATCTATGATCTTGCATGGTCCAAACTTCTTCATTTTTAGCTTGTTATAGGTTTTAGCAAGAAACCTTTATTTTCTTAGGTGAACCATAACTTCATCTCCCACTTGAAATTCCTTAAGCCTCCACTTCTGGTTTACCCTTATATTTTACTGAGTGTTCATATTGTTAATATGTTTCTTTACCTCCTCATGTAAATTATTTATGTGCTCTGCAAAGTCCTAAGCCTCAAAACTACTCTTTTTCCCTCTATCCATATTTCTTAAATCAGAAGCATTCCTTGGGCTACTCCCATACACAATATGAAATGGGTATTTATTGGTAATTTTGTTGATAGAATTTTTGTAAGCAAATTCTGCTTGTGGTAAAACCAAATCCCATCCCTTGGGATTATCTCCTACTAAGCATCTCAATAGGTTACCTAAAATATTATTCATCACCTCTATTTGTCCATCAGTCTATGGGTGGTATGCAAAACTTAATTTTAAATACATCTTCAATTTCTTCCACAAAGTCCTCCAAAAATGCCCAAAAAAATTGGTATCCCTATCTAAAAAAATACTCTTTGGTAGACCATGTAGTTGTACCACCTCTTTGAAAAAAAATCCTGCAACATGAACTGCATCATTAGTTTTTTGGTAGGGAATGAAATGTGCCATATTTGAAAACTATCAACCACCACAAATATGGAGTCATTCCCCCTCTGTGTCCTTGGTAGACTAAGAATAAAATCCATGTTGATGTCTTCCCATGGTTTCTCTAGTATAGGTAATGGCTGATATAATCCAGTGTTTTACCTCACATCCTTGGCCCTATGGCATACTCTACAACTTTGTACAAATATCTTCACATATTATTGTAATTGTGGCCAATAGTAGTTCTCACTAACAATGGCAATGGTATTATCTCAACCAAAGTGTCCAACCAACCCTCCACTATGCTTATCCTTGACTAGATTTTCCCTCCTCGAACTCCTTGGAATGCACAATTAGTTTCCTCTAAATAACATTCCATCTTGGATTATAAATTCCAACCATTTAGTCCTATCCAAAGTAACAGGTGCCAATCAAGCCCTCTAAGCCTCTATAAAATCGAGATCTTTAGGGTACAAACTCTTAAGTTCATCAAACCATATAACCTCTACATTTATTTTTTTCAATAAGTTCTACCTTCTACTTAAGGCATCTGTAACTCTATTTTACTTCCCACTCCTATGCTTCAACACAAAGGTATAACTTTGTAAAAACTCAACCCATTTTAAGTGCCTCTGATTTAGCTTCCCTTGACTATTAATATACTGCAAGGCCTGATGATTGGTATATAAAAAAACTCATTTGGAAAAAAATAGTATCTCCATTTATTCAAAACCTAAACTATGGTATAAAACTCCTGATCATAGACATAATACTTCTTCCTAGAATCATTAAGCTTCTCACTAAAATAAGCAACAGGTTTACCTTCTTGATTCAATACATCTCCTATGGCACTACCACTAGCATCACAATCTACCTAAAATACCTTATTAAAATCTAGAAGTGCCAAAATAGGTTGCTCTATGACTTTCTTCTTCAACATATTAAAAATCCTATCTTCTCCTATAGTCCACTTAAACTCCTTCTTATCCCCTTTCATTGTCTCCATTAGGGGTGCACAAATACTACTAAAATTTCTAATAAATTTTTTGTAAAAACTGGCTAGACCATGGAATGATCTTACCTTTGTAATGCTCCTTGTAGTAGGCCATTCAATGATAGCCCTAACATTTTATGGGTCAATTTTGAGACCTTTAGCTGAGATGACAAATCCTAGATACATCAACTCCTTAATAAAAATACACTTCTTGAAATTAATCAACAACTGCTCCTACTTTAGCTTCTCAAAAACTCATCAAATATGTAGTAGGTGCTCCTCCAAAGTCTTGCTAAAAATTAAAATGTCATCCTAATAGACAGTGATAAATTTTCCTAAAAATACCTTCAATACCTCATTCATAAGTCGTATGAATGTGCTTGGTGCATTGGTTAGCCCAAATGGCATGACTAACCACTCATACAAACCCTATCTTCCACTCATCTCTTTCTTTGATACAAATCTGATGATACCCACTCTTTAGGTCAATCTTGGTGAAGTACTTGGCTCCACTCAAATAGTTCATAATGTCATCCATCCTTGGCAATAGAAATCTATATTTGATGGTGTTCTTGTAAATAGCTTGGAAATCTGTACACATTCTCCATTCCCCATATTTCTTTGGTGCTAGTACTACAAGTACTGCGCATGGGATAAAACTCTCTCAAATCAGTCCCTTTTTCAGTAGCTCTTGGACTTGTCTATTTAGCTCCACTTTCTATAGAAGTCATTCTATGGTCTATCTTATTGGGTAAACTAGCTTCTGATACCAGGTTTATATGGTGACTGATCTTCCTCACTAGTGGCAAACCCTCAAGTACATTATCTGATATAATATCTAGGAATTCTTCTAACAGACCTGAGACATCTACTGGGATATCTTTGCATTGCTCTTCCTTAACTCTAGGAATTAATGCATAACACCTATGCTCATGCTTCACGCCATCCAAAAATTTTCTACCATTTAGTAAAAAGATTCTAGTACTGCTACATAAATTTTTGTCCACCTACTTCAGGGGCTTCAACTTGTGGCACACTCCATCCTTTATCAGGAAGTAGGTGTTGGCATGCCCATCATGTATTGCACATTGATCAAACTGCCACAAACTTCTCAATAGAAAATGGTAAGCATTTATGGGTAGGATGTCACATAGGACCTCATCACAGTAACTTCCAATATTGAATTTTACTAAACACTGCTCACTAACCAAAGCTCTATGGTCATTCTGCAACCACGTAATTTGATATGGATGTGTGTGCCTCCTCTATAATTTTAACTTGGTAACCATCCCTTATGAAACTAGGTTTTCAGTGCTACCATTATCAATGATAAAATTACACACCTTACCTGCACATTTACACATTATGTGGAATAGACTCTTCCTCTGATCTAGATATTTCTCCTAATTTATCAAAGCCCTCCTTGTGACCAAAATTCTCCTCTTTCTACTTCTTTAGAGTGCTTAGATTCAACACCTTCATCTACAAAAATAGCTCAAGCATTATATTCAGGTCTCTTATTCATCCCTCCTTGGTGTTATGGGCACTCATATGCCCGATGTCCTTCTTTTGCACATTGGAAGTAGGTTCCACAGAATCCTCCTCTTTCAAGCCCTCATATAGACCTTCATCTTCCTCTTTAGTAGCCATTATTCTGCTCATAAGGTGGTAAGAATTATCCCACTTCTGGTCTTGACCGTTTCTTAATTCTCCATTCTTCTTTTGGTCCTCATTCCACCCTACATTTTTTCTCTCACCAGTTCTTCCACCATGACCTCTTCTTCTTTGTTTTCTTTGAAATATCATGTTTAACTTCTCTTCTACCTTTAGGGTAAAATAGTAATAATCTTCTATGGTGGTCATCTTGACTAGACTTAGCTCCTCTTAAATTTTTGATCACAACCCATTTATATAATAGGCTACCTTCTCCTTGGTATAAGAATGGCCTATTCTGATTAAAATCTTGTAAAATTACTCTATGTATTTCTTGAATGACTTGCTTGAATACCTCAAACCCTAAATTTTCTTTAGCAGATCCAAATCGTAATCATCTAGAATAAACTGTCTCTTCAACTTCTCCACCATCCGCTCCCACATTGTTATCCTTTATTTTCCTCTTCTGTTCTGTTCAACTGTACTCCCACCAAATACTTGCATGAACCTTCAGCTTGGTATTAGAAAATATGACCCTCTCTGGATCTTCAAAATCCTCATACTCAATGTATTCTTCCATATCATTGATCCAGTCTTCAACTCTTCTGGATTAATATTTTCAAAATACGTAGAAACCTCCATATTCGATCTCTTCCCAATATAGGATATGAATCTGTATAACCTAGCTTGTGTAGGATCTACTACCTCTTCTTCTTCCTCAAGCTGGGCCTCTTCTTCTTCACTCCCATATTCTCTCCTTGGCTCAAACCCTCTATGCAGTTCCTCTTGTAGAGCTTGAACTTACCTCTGGAAAGCTCTAAAATCCTCTTTTGACACCATAGCATTTCTACCACCACCATGGTTTCTTTGTGGGGGCATTCTACTCAAATTTATCACAGTGTAAAATTCCTCCCATCCATCTATATGTTTACACACTCAGGAACTCCTACTCTGATACCACTTGAAGCAAAGTTGCATTAACCAAAATACATACAATCCACAGAAACAAAGAAAATGCAAAAGTTTACTAGTATTCTTTGCTGAGGAGAATGGAGATTACAAAGACCAATACCATATAAATTTGAAATTCTCCCTCAAATACCCTATTTCACCTTTTCCTACCTAGAACAATCTATTTAAAATTTGAATTTTGGGGGTAAACTTCTCGAGGTCATAACTCATCGCTCATTGCTCGAAATGACTATTGGCACATATTTTTGGAAATCTCTCAAAGGGCTTTGCATCCCATTAATTTGCCAAAGCACATTACCACCATATTTCAGCCCTCAAGAAGACCTATAAGGCCTTCAAAATTTACCTCCAAGTTTTACTAGCAGGATTTTCACTAATTTTGATAGGGTATAAGACCTTAAAATTTACATATATCGCAAATTTCTTAGGATATTGAGACGATTATTTTGGCATTGGGTATATTTTGCCATCCTCAAAACCACTAAATAAACTTTAGAACAAAATGAAACAAATACAAATTTGGGTGATGCAAGATCACTCTTACACTGCTGGATGCTCCCGCATCAGTGGAGATTCTACCGAATCTTGGTTGAATAAGTTAGCAATTTACTTCTCCATGAGAAATTACTCTTCAACCAAAAAGACATTCTTTGTCATAGAAATATTGATTGAAGATAGACTGGAATGGTGGGAAACTTATTGTAAGGATAAAAAATATAAATATAATCCATTGCAAATGGGAGGTTTTTGAAAAGGGTTTTGGAGAGAGATTCCCTACTAAGAAACATTATGCCAGGAAGCTAGATGAGTTCACTTAGCTAAGGCAAATTCAGTGTATGTATAATACAAGAACTTCACTATACTTCTCAAGTACATTTTGACCTAAAAAAAAGATGATAAAATTAAGGTGCATCAATTCCTTTCAGGGCTAGATCATCAACTCAGGATCTCTATCAAAATGTTCAAACCCACCAATTTAGAAGTTGCATATAATTTGGCTTGTCAAGAAGATTACTAAAAGAGCAACAATCCCATCCAAGGACCCAGGAAGAACTACCAAAATCCATTAAAAATGAAGTGGAATAATGAGCCATCTCAAAAGAATAAAGAAAGGTTTAAGTTTAGTAATAGAAACAATGGGTGAGAAAAATATTTAAGAAGTTTCAATATAAGGATAGAAACTCTAATAATATGGAGAAGGCCAAGCCCATGAATCAAGTAGAACCAAATCTTATTTAATGTAAGGAAAAATTAGTTCAAGGTTCAACGCAAAATTCAAAGGTTGGGTGCTATGAGTGTGGAGGTCGTCACTATCCAAGAAATTTTCCATGTCGTACATGAGCTAACCAGAAGGTAAGCGATAAAGGACATAAGATTTATGTTGTTGTTGGAAATCAGAATCTTAATGGATAGTAAACCCTTATGCTTTTACAAGATAAGGTTTTTGATAAAAATGTTATAGTTTTGATAGACAATGGTGCTACTGATAGTTTTATCTCTAGTAGCTTGGTCAGGGATATGCCAGAGAATCCAAAGTCTTTGGAAAAATGGTGGAAATTCGAGTATGGGTCTAGATAGACCTACTCTATAGACCAATATTATCCCTTGATAGAAATATCCCTACCCATAAATTCTATCACTTGGAAAATCTATGTAGCTCTATTACATGCCTTCAAAATAATTCTAGGGGTTGATTGGTTGAAGGACCATAGGGTCTTGATAAAATTTTAGGATAGATGGATAAAATTCACTGATGATAAAGAAAAGAGAATTAGTTTGTACAATGAGAAAAATATGTTCGAACCCATATTTATATCTACTATGCAACTTAAGAAGGTGATTAGGAAAATAAGGATGGTGTATGTGGTCAAAGTAAAGGAGGTGAAGGATGATAAAAAGGATGAAATATTTAAGAAATTTCCCATCCTTCAAGAGTTCAAATATTTCTTTACATCTGAGTTACCATAAATACCCCCTAAGTGAGAATTCGATTTTACTATCAATATATTACCCTGTATAGAACCTATACATAGAGCACCATATAGAATGAACCCTCTAGACATGCAGGAGATAAAAGTGCAACTACAAGAGTTGTTGGATAAATGGTTAATTAAGTTAATTATTTCTCCTTCAAGTGCATAAATTTTGTTTAATAATAATGATGGATCCTTGAGATTATGCATCTATTATAGTATGATGAATAAAACAACAATTAAAAATAGATATCCTTTATCACATATAGAGGATTTGTTTGATCAACTGAAAGGGACTACTATTTTCTCAAATATAGAATTGAATTCTGGTTACCATCAGTTGAGAATCAAAGAAGAGGATACATATAGGACAACATTTAAGACTCGATACTGACACTATGAGTTCACAATTTTACCATTTGGGTTAACAAATGCACCTGTTGTCTTTATGAACTTAATTAATAGTGTGGATAAAGAGAAGTTGGATAGGTTTGTCTTGGTGTTTTTAGATGATATCTTGATCTATTATTGCAACAAGGAGGAGCATGACAAACATATGAGGATAATACTAAGGTTGTTGAGGAAAAATTAGGTATATGGAAACTTGTCAAAATGGGAATTTTATGTATCACAAGTACATTACTTGGGACATGTCATTTTGGTAGATAGAATTGTAGTTGACTATAAGAATATTGAATCTTTTTAGATTGGCCAACCCCTACAAATTTAATAGAATTTCAAAGCTTTATGGGTCTATTTGGATATTATAGGATGTTTACAAAATATTATACCAAAATAACTTGTCCTATAACCAATTTTCAAAGAAAAGGGAAGTTTTTCAAATGGACGAACAAATGTGAAACTACTTTCCAATTTCTAAAAAAAATATTGACTACCACTCCCATATTAAAGATTCTAAATCCTCAAGATAATTTTGAAGTTTTTACCGATGCTTCCTTAGAAGGTTTGGGTGGTTTTTTATCACAATATAGAGCGGTGGTGGCCTATGATTCTAGGAAACTAAAGAAGAATGAAGGAAACTATGCCACACATGACTTAGAATTCGCTACGGTCATGCATGCCTTGAAAGTTTTGTAGTATTATTTTCTAGGAAGACCCTTTGAACTAAGAATAGATCACAAAATCTTGAAGTATATCTTCACTCAACCTTTTCTAAATGCACGTCAAAGGAGGTGGATTGATTTTTTAGCAAAGTATGACTTTGGGATAGAATACATAAAAGGGTAACAAGAATAAGGTGGTGGATGCACTAATTAGAAGAAGGCATATCATTGCTTTAAATAGAAGTCATGTAGATATAATGGACCAAGTTAAAAGAGCTATATTTTAGGACCCATATTGTAGGGAAGCGCAAGAGAATATAAGGAAGTATCTAAAGATAGCTTAATATTTTGGCTTCAAATATGGATTCTTATGTTTCAAATAGTGGGTTGTGATTCTTGAAGCAAATGATTTGTGTAGACTTATCATGAGATAATCTCATATATATCATTTTGTTGCTCATCTTGGAGGAGCTAATATGAGGGAGAATATGAAGAAAACATTTTATTGGCCTAGAATGAAGAAATATATCACTAATTTTATTGGCTAAATTTTTAGAATGTCAGAAGGTGAAATAAAAATATAAGCATCTTGCTGGTCTGCTATATCCTCACAATGTGCCCACAAAAAAATTGCAAGTGATATCTATAGACTTTATTATGGGATTACAAAAGACTAGGTATCAATATGATACCATAATGGTAATAATGGATAAATTGACCAAAGATGCACACTTCATTCTTGGTAGTACTACTGATGATGTAGTAGTTATTTCTAATAGGTTTGCTAGGGACATCTTCAGATTATATGGATTTCTATAAATGATCATCTCGAATAGAGACTCAAGGTTCACGTCAAAGTTCTGGAAAGCTCTCCATCAAGAAATTGGTACTTAACTGAACATAATTTCTATATATTATTCTGAGATTGATGGATAGAATGAGAGAGTCAACAAGGTATTAGAGTAAATGCTTCATAAGTACTACATGGAAGAGAAACTAAAGATAATCTATCAGAGGCTCATAGAAGCTTCTGGCCACCAGAAGAAATATGCAGACTTGAGAAGGACTCCTTTGTAATTTTTTATGGGAGAGAAGGTGTTCCTAAGGGCCAAACCTATAAAAAGTGTAATTAAGACCACTAAGTTGGACTCTAAATATGTAGGACAATTTACCATACTAAAAAAGATCAGTCCTGTTGCTTACAGACTCGACTTGCCACCTAACTTGGCAAAGTTCACAACTCTTTCCATGTGTCCTTGCTTAGGAAGTGCATATATGATCCTACTCATGTTGTGTATGTTTCTAAGTTGTAGATGATGGATTTTATGTACATAGAGATCAAGCCCATACATATTCTTGAGTTCCACATTAAACATATGAAGAAATGGAACCTGAAGTAATGCAAGGTCCAATGGGATCTTTATTTTGAGAAAAATACCACCAAGAAAAAGGTGGAAGACATGAAAAAAACTTTATGTACTTATTTGAGGACAACATGTAGTGTCTAATTTGATTTAATATTTTGTGATAGCATGTAAACTAAGTAGACTGATAGATTTTATTATGTTATGCATGGTTTGACTAAATTTTGATGATGTTGATGAAATAATGGACATTATTATGTAAAACTAAAATATGGTTATGCAGTATAAGTACTTTATATTTTTAGAATATGGTACTACTGATGTTTATTTACTATATTTTAGGTCTATATATTATCGTCAGGTGGGAGAGGTTGTTCTTATCATTTGAAATAAGGATTTTCTCAACCACTAAGAATGGAAAACTAGAAAAAGGGAAAGGATGACAAAGACAATCCAAAGGGTGAAAAAAAAGGGCAAGAAAAATTTACTGCCACGCACGCGGATGAGGGGAGGTGTTGCTCCCTTCCCCTCACGTTGTCTGCGCGCGTGGCTGCATGGCAGTGCGCGCGTGCATCTGTGTTCGCGGTATCTCTCAGGGCACCCTTCCTCCGGCGACGCGGCTCAGACGTGCATGTCTACGTGACGTAGCACGCCGAGCTGGCGTCTTCAAGCACAGACGTCTGTGCGTGGCTGGCGGTGCCTTCATCTTCGAACGTCGTCGACGCTCACTGTTTTGCGTAGAAAACTGGACGGGGGGAGCAGGCCCCTATCCTTCGTCGCACCCTTTTTTTTTTCGTTTTTCTGGCTGCGTCGCAGGGAGACGAGCTAGCGCGCGGGCAGAAAGAAAAAATCACGCCCGCAGACACAAACTCCTCTGCAATCACCTCGCCAAAAAAAAATTTTGGTGGCTCTGATGCCATGTTAAATTAGAGAACAGAATTTCATTATTCAGCAATGGCATAAATAAGGTTACATAGGCCAGGAATAGAACACCGACGAAACTGACTTGTTACGCAGTTGTAACAGTGAGCCAATAATGAATAGAGACAAAATATATTAGTACACTAACATACATGACTACACTATTGGACCATGATGTCCTAGACTAGTCTCCTAGTGGGATGGTGATAATTGACTATCCTAAAAAAATACCAACCACAGGAAAAACAATAGTGTGGAAATGGGGTTTGCATTATCAAATTGCATAATAGGTTGCATGATTTGAATGTGGTTGCAAACTATTAGCTCAATACCTGATTTGTTCTTGATGATGAATGGAAATGCATTTTAATAACCTTGGGGATGAAACATATGGGACTATGTTTAGTATATGGGGGGGAGTGTGTAACATCCCAATTTTTACCCCTTACTTTGTGTTTGAATTATATAGTTTAAGGTATGATTTTATAGAGTTGATAATGAAATAGAAATGGTTAGTATGCTTTAATAAATTAGTAGAGTTGAATGCTAAACATAAATTGTTAGTGGCATTTAAAGTATTTATTTGGAATGTTTATTTGTCTCCTCAGTTAGTTGAGAAATTAGTTGTTAAGATTGGCTTATTTGGTTAACCATGGTCTTTAACATGTGTTAAGCTTGATTAAAGGACAACAGTGAAGAGGCATTAAATCTAGTGCTATTTTTTCCCTAGATTAGTTAAAAACTAATTGTGATTAACTAGGTTAATCAATTAATTACTTAGCAATGAAGTAAATATTAGTTGGAGAGCTGGTATGTGTTTTATTGTGATTGGACCACTCGAAGTACAAAGTCAAAGATAACTCCAATTTGTAGATAGCATTTATGATGGGCTCATCACCAATAATTTTTAATAATAAAAAAATGGTTATGTGGGAGGGTGAGTTCCATTATAAATAGAGGAATTTGGTAAGGTAAATATATAATGATATTTTTAGAGTGAGACCAGGGATTATGCTCTCCAATTGAGTTGGATCAGAAACCAAAAATCTTGCATTCTTCTCAAGTTGGCATTGAAAATCTAGAGGTTCCTAGGGAGCATGCTCTCTAGACTTTTATGGGATAAGAAACTAGATGGACCTTGTGATTTGCCATAGTTTTCCTCACCTTGTTACTTTGCTAAAAAAAAAAAGAGTCACGTGTAAGTCAAAGTATTGGAAGACTTTCTAGAGCTTGGTTCAAAGAAATTCTGCAAAATATTTAGCTAAGGGTTAAGATCCCAACTATAGCATGATTGATGTGTATACTTGTTTGTTTATTGAGTTAATGATATGGTAAAAGCCTTTATTTTTCTTAAGGTTAAAGGTTTTAATGTGGTATAAAGAAAATACTTGTGTGTTATATAATTATTGATCTGTAAATTGTGAGGTTATTCCCTTAGAAATATTGCTTGCATTAGGAATATATTAAAGAAAAGAGGTCCTTTTGAGTAAGTTGCAGGTCTCAAATTTGTTGGATCACTTTATGAGAAACTTACGTAAACTAGTATGGTTTATTGTGAGCTTGCATGGGTAAGGTAGAAGTTTACGTATAATAAATAGAAGGGCTAACATATCCTTATATGAAATATTTGGAGATTATAAAAAAAGAACCGACCCTTGAATTTATTGGAGTAAGTATGATCTCAAGCTTTCTATAGGTGAAGCCTTGTTGTATGATCTTGAGCATAGGTTTACCTTCTGTAAGAGTGCTCAAGACTTATTATAGGGTTTGGATTACAGTTTTTAGTACCATATTTTTAATGTGGACATTAAGGTTATGTAGCTTCATTCATCATCTAGGACGAGTGCCATGTAAAAAAACAAACGTAGACGTTCTTAAGCCTTCAAAATGATGTTATAGTCCAAAGTCTACAAAATTTATCATCGATTAATCCTGGATGTCATAATTCAAAGGTGAAATGATATGTTCATTGGGTGTACATAAAATTAAATGGTCCTCTTTGATGAGTGCAAGAGTCCTTCAATAAGCCATAGGTTGAAAAAAATATCTATGTGACGCAGATCGTGTTTGGTGAGAAGCACAAACGTTGCTCTACAAAATCCTAAGACGATGATTAATTTTTTGATAAATTAATTTAGGGTTCTTTCCATAAAGTTCTAAAGCATCCATAATAATTTTTGATGCAACCCTTAGGTCACACCATGTGTTTTAATCTGGTTAGACATTACCTAGTAAGCTAAGGTTTGGAAATTGCATTGTCTAGGATAATCCGCACACGATGAAAATGCACGTAGGGCATGACTTCCATTCATGGAGAGCATGGGTCTAAGGTTTAAGATTATGACAAGTTCCAAGGAGGAAAAAACCCTTATATGGTATGCTAAGTGCTTAGCCATTAGGCCAAGGCACTAGCGCCTAATGTAGGCTCTCCCTTTGTGACATGTCAACATTAGGAATTTTCCTAATAGTAATATTATAATGTTTCTTTTGTTAAAAAAAAAATAAACTAAAGCTAGACATGGGTTTGGATGTTGAAATTTATGACTTCCTTACAAGTAGAACTTTTCCCAAACGTCCAAATTGCAATGAGTGAAAAACCTAAGACAATGATCTTGGAGATATGTAATAATTAAAGACATCTTGTATAGGTGAACCTTTGATGGAATTCTTCCAAGATGCCTAAATTTGAATTCATTGAGCAAAATTTATTAAAAGGACAAGTGATAGGCAACCAATTTGTAGTAACCCCTTTATCAACTAGTGATCCCCTAGCAATCAAGTATCCTAATGACATGGTAGGTAGCCTCAAGGTAGCACAACAAGATTCTTGGACCCTTTACTTTGATGGTGCATGATGTGTCAAAGACACGGGGGCAAGAATCGTCCTAGTATCACCCCAAAAAATTATCATCCCTTCATCCTTTAAGATTCATTTATCGTGTACCAATAACACAACTAAATATAGAGCACTTATCCTAGGGACTCATCTGGCCATATACTTAAAGGTCACAACTCTCTCTATATTTGAACATTCATAGTTGATCCTTAACCAAATTAATGGATTTTATAAAACTAAAGATGATAAACTTAAACTGTATAAGGACATTGTAGATAAATTAATGGCTTCCTTTGAAATAGTCACCATCAATACGATTCTATGCTCTAGCAATAATAAAATATATGTAATAGATACAATTACCTCTCTAATACCTATAGAATTGGAAGATGAACAAGAAACTATTATCATTCACCAAATAAAACAACCTACAACTTTATAGTTTAGTCAAGAACCCTTACCAATATTTACCACTGAACAAGCTCCTAACCTTGACCCTTGGTATAAGTAAATTTATGACTTCATTACAAGTAGAAATTTTCCCAAACATCCAAATTTCAATGAGTGAAAAACCTAAGACAACGATCTTGGAGATATGTAATAATTAAAGACATCTTGTATAGGTGAACCTTTTATGGAATTATTCCAATATGCCTAAATTTGAATGAAGCTAAACATGTAGTCCAATATTACCATGAGGTAGCTTGTGGTGGTTACTTCAATGGAAGTGCCACCACTAAAAGTATTATTCAAATATGATACTACAAAATAACCATGGAAAGGATCACTCGTAATTTCATGTGAAAATGCAACAAGTAAAAAAAACATGATAATCTTATCCATTAACCCTCCCAAGAGCTCCAATCCATGACATCTCCATGACCCTTCTCCACATGGGGCTGGATATCATTGGAAAGATAATCCCAATATCATCCAATGGACACAAGTTTACTATCATTGGAACTTTATACTTCACAAAGTGGGTAGAGGCTATGCTCTTATCCTCTTATATTAGAGTTAAGGTTTCCAAATTTATCCTAAACTAAATTCTCTCATGATATGTCATTCCCAACATGATTATCTCATTTAGTTCCACCCCATTCAAAAATAAGGATTTTGCCAAGCTTTGTGTAAAAGTTAAAATTTAGTATAAATGATCAACATTGTATTATCCATAGGGTAACAACTAGGTTGAAGCATCTAATAAAAATTTTATAAATATAATGAAAATCATCAAAAAAATAGGTCAGGTTTTGTATTTATAGCTATACCCTACCTTATGGGTGTATCGTACTAATGTTACAATTATAATTGGTGCTATACCCTATGCATTGGTTTATGGAACTGAGGCCATATTCCCTTTTGAATTAGAAGTTTTATCCCTTTTAATTATTTTTAAGAATACTTCTATTAGAAAGGGGTATTTTGACACATACCTTAGCCAATAGGAACTATTTGATGAAAAATGGATCCATGCCTTAGAGCACTTATGGGTCTACCCCCAATGACTTAAGAAATCCTTTGGAAAAAGAGTGTGTCCTCATTACCTCAAAATAGGTTTCTTAGTTCTTAGGGAAAACCAAAATAACACCAATTCTAAAGAACCTAAAAGGATAATTCAACCCTAATTGGCTAGGTCAATTCATAGTGATAGCTAAATATGGATCAGGCACATATCACTTGACCATATTAGACGGAAAAGAGCATAAATAACCTATAAATATAATACATTTAAAAATATATCATGCTTGAATTTTCATTTTTTGCTTGCTCATGTGCCTGATTGCATGTATGGTTACCTATAATTTTTTTTTTGCTTGATCTCATGTTCTTGATTACATGTTTTTCTAAGTTTACCTGTTCATCCCACAATGTCATGAAGAGGAACCCCAATAAAGCAATGATGATTCTAGCTAGAAAATATTCATTTGCATTGCATTTGTAGTAGGTCACTAAGCTAGTGGACCTCCTTGATGACTCCTAAAAATTCATTTTTCATCCTCTTGATATTTTATAATTTGAAAGGAAGTTGAGGTCTTGATGACAGTTTTTAAAAACAACCACCAACCATAGAATAGTTATACATCAATGTACCAACATCTCCTTTTATATTCCAAAATTTTTGGAGGGTTGTATGCATAATTTTCTTTATCATGTGCTTGTTAGTATCAAATACCTACTACATAACCAAATGCTAATTCACTTGCTTGTGTTCACATGCTTTTAGCTTACTTGTTTCTTTCATATAGGATAAAGATATTTTTCGTGGTCTATGATAATCATAGATAGGATAGATCACATTATAGATTAAATTTTAGCTAGGTAGTTCAGGTAGTGAATATATATATCAACTCCTTTAGATAAACATTTCATCACTTTATTATCTACTATCTCATTTGCATAATATTTTCCCTTCAACTTTAGGATATATCACATTATAGATTACATTTTAGCTAGGTATTTAAGGTAGTGAATCTCCCTATCGAATCTCTATAGATGCACATTTCATCACTTTATTATCTACTATCTTGTTTGCATCATTGTTTTTCTACAACTTGCTACTACTCTATGATGACTTTGATACTACAAAGCAAATCTATAAATGGCATATACAAAGGATAAAAAATCTAGAAATTTTCTCCTTGAAAAGCATTTCTTAACTCTTCTATCATATAACATATTCATCACAACATTCTCATATATTATCCGGTTCATATCTACACAGAAAATGCATATGATAGAATCATTCAATGAATGACAAGTGCTTATAAATTCTAAAGCATCCAATACCTTGCGATACTTCTATAAAATAATTTTCCTTTATATAGGGATCTATTATGAATTTCAAAACCATTAGTATCTCCAAAAATTTGATTATCCTAATTCATCCTTATACCCAGAAAGGAGGTAGGATAGAATCATTTGATGCTTGATAAATGTTTAGCATACCTACACATCCAATAAGGGAGGAATAATTTTGTCAAACCTCATTTGGTATAAGGGTCTATTATAATGTTTACATGATAAAATAATACCATCTCTTATCAAATTCATATTTATAACTAAGATGAATGAATGAAAGGATTACCGAATACCTAAAAAAAGTTTAGCACACCTAACAATATTAGGTAATTGGGTCAGATATCCCACCATGGTATAAAAATCTATTAAAATTCTCATACAACATTTTTTTCCCAAACTAGAGCAATATGATAAAGCCTAATCTTTGATAGCAATATATAATTTTTTTCCAAATCCTCCTTATCATTGATAATCTGACATACATGATGGATTGCCTACATAGTTTTAAAATTTCTTGCTTCATATATCCTTGATTATTTTATGAATTTAGAATCAAGAGACTCTGCGATGATGTGATGATGAAACTAGTTAGGTTAGTGGGTCATTGCACTTGCACTAGGTCATTGATTCTAGTGGGTCCCATTAGGAAATACTGCCCAACACAACATATCAATAAAGGACATAAACTATCCAACATAGCAAAAGACTATCTGACATAGCAAATCTATAAGAAAATAGATTGTCCAACACAACATATCAATAAAGGACATAGACTATCTAACACAAAAAATCTATAAGGACATGTTATATGACTATAAATAAATAAATAACATAGGTTGTTTGACATAATAAATCAATACAAGACATAGACTATCCAACACAAAAAAATAATCACATTGATTGTCCAATACCATAGCATTTATTATGTACATTGACTGTCCCCAACATTGTAATATAGAGACATTGATTATCCTTGAAATTGGATTGTATATGGACATTGACAATACCCAACATTGTATTATATACAAACATTAGCTATCCTCAATATTGTATTTTATATGAACAATGATTGTCCCCAACATTGTATTATATATGGATATTGACTATCCTTAGCATTGTATTATACAAACATAGACCATTAAAATTATCAAAAGGTATTGATTACCTATAAAAAATAACTTGTCTAAGTTTTTATCCATTAATTAGGCTAGATGATTCATCACTTAGGAGCAAGCAAATAATTTTAAGGGACATAAACTGTCCAAATGCACAAACTATCTAAAAAGTGATCAATCATATTTACCTAAGTGAGTGTCCATTAACCAGGCTAAGAGGCCATCACTTAGGATCTAACAACACAAAAATGTAAAATAAACATCAGTTGTCAAGAATTATTCAATGACTCTAGTAAAACAATGCTTTTAATGAGCATATTCTTGCAGCTTTTAAAAACTTCACTTAAAAAGGGGTAATAAAATTAAACAAATTTAGATGCATGAAGTAACCTTATTTTTTGCCAAATGAAATAAATTTGCAAAAAATGCTTCTCTTATTAACATAAGGAATATCATCTTAAGAACATTCATAGACATCTACTAACATAATGCAAACCCTCAATCACAAAACTAAATCATTTTTAATTTTCAATGGATCTATTTCAAAAACCTTAATTTTCAACATGCAAAGGATAAAATTGAAATTTTCAAAATCATGTTGAATTTTGTATAAAATTTTCCAATCAACCTTAAACCTCTTCGTTAATATTCATTTATCTAATTGTACTCATCATGCACATTTTAGCCTGACATAAATTGATTTTGAAATTATGTCAAATTCATATTAACCTTCAACACATAGAATAATTTCCAAATAAAAACAATTTATAAAAAATTCTAAATCAATTTTAAAATTAAATTTGTTCTCACAAATGTTAATTATATCTATCATCAAATACCATTGACACATCACAACACCCATTTTCTCTGTGATCAATTTAATATAAAATTTCACATCACATAAACTCAACACATATTTCAACACATCATCTCAATAAATAATCAATGTATATATGTATATATATGTATGTATGTATATATAGGTAAATCATCCATCTTACATCAATTGGGTGCACCATAATCCATCAAAATAATACACTTAGACTCAGGTTAGCTAGCTTGGGCACCTAAGTCAAAATTGGTACCCTCATGCCTCTCATGGCTAGGAAAATTCCTCAAATAAGTCCAAAGAAACCAGGGCTAACTCTTTGATCCACTCTTAGTAGGCCAAATAGGAAACTACATAGATTTTTGAGATACCCTAGTCACTAATCTTACCAAAGAGTAGGATTGAGATTATGTCCTCATAGGCAAGGGGTGCCTCTAGTCTACAAGGATTACTACATGGTATAGAGCCCTATAGTTGCCACTCTCCATCTCTACTAAATAATTTGCCTAAGACTTAGCCAATTGAGCTTGTGCCTAGGTCAAAATGTTCTTTATGCTCTAAAAACCACATAACTACTCATAGTCCTTGACATTGTGGCCCTAGCCACAACATCATATATCTTCTACCTTATGCAAGAGGTCTCCTAAGCCCTTTGATACCTCTTAACCTAGGCCATGTCTTAATTTACTAGGTCCTGGTCTAGCTAGACCTAGTACCCCTCCCTCTTGGTTGTCCTCACCATAATAATTGATGTAAGATTGCTCTTGAATTTCCTAAGCTCATCCTCTAACTATTGTAGCCTCCTCTCCATAACATCTCTCTTATATTGAGTCCTCTCCTCTATAGTCCCACTAGGATTTATCCCATTATCTAAAAAAGTAATAGAGGGTATAATTATAGCTTGACTCAATGTCAACTCATCTCTTTGCCACTATCTCAATGTATCCCTTGTAGTTTAAACATGATGATGTACAAATAGGTTAGACCAAAAATATGGCCATCGTAGTACCAAGTCACCCTAATAGGACAAATATTTTCATATTAATACCAATACCCTGGTACTATGCCCATGTTATCAACTATTAAATCAAGCATTAGAGAATCATATGCATCCTCCTCTATAAAGGTCTTTGAATTTGGTGGGTCTCCAAAGCCCAACCCCCTATCCCTAGTGACCCACTGGTACCATAATTCACCCATTACAAGAACCCCCTAGGGAAGGCCAAAAAATTGAAGAATCTGATCTATCTTGTATAACTCAAACTCTCAATGAGATCTCAATAGCCATTTGATCCTCCTTATTCAATCTAAGTGGAAGGCATCCTTAGCCCACCCTAGGTATGCCATCCATGGTCGTGATGTGACTTGATCTATCTAAAACTCTTTAATTTCTTGTTAAGATACCATCAAATCCTTTCTAAAGGGCCTTTGAAATCTCTCATAGGTATGGTACCACCTGAATCTGATAGGAGCCTTTGCATCCTCCACATATAGTATGAGCTCAAATGGTTGCCTAATCACCACACCTACAATAATATGCAACAAAATAGGCTCTTGCCATTCCTATAAGCCACCTAGCGGAGGCTTTGGTATAGGATATGTAAAATAAAAGACCCCCATATAAACTAAACCTACTTGTCCCTCATATAGGCAATGATATTTCCAAAGCCCTAATGTAGTAACCTCTTTTTGGTGTCTGAAATAAGTAAGACTAATTGCATAGTATAAAGAAGTATTGTCAAATTTTTTAGCGTCACTATACTGGTTATTTCATTATTTAGGCTATTGTTATATTGTTGTAACAATGTCTATTCTCACCGGGTTAGTTCTATCTTCACCGAACTATTCTATGGCGTCAATGTATTATTTAAATCATTCAATACAATGGTTCATTGTTCGATGTTTTACATGGTATTAGAGCAGCTTGTTTTTGGGCATGCATTTTTTTTAGCTCAGGTTTATTTTGAATTTGAAATCGACATGGAACCCGAGGCAAGGCTGGACCTACATCTCGGGTGACACAAGGATTGGACGAGAGGTGCATGTGGAGGGGTCAGACTGGGTAACTCAATACAACATGACTGATTGACTTGGATGTAGGCCCGAATAATGTCAACATTGATGGCTATGCTAGCCCGAACAAGGCCAAAAATTTGGGGAACGTAATGAGGTGGAGGTAGATCAAAGGTAGAGCTCAAAGGGAGGAGACAGAGGGGGCGAGCCACAATCGAGGAGTGGTGGACCTCCCTTAATGGTAGCCACCAATATGGCCCCCATGTAGGAGAATACCCACTGCCCGATTGGGCAACATCTCCTCGAAAGGAGGCACCCTCCATTGTGAAGGTTGCTCTTCTTAAATACGTACCTGGCGTGACAACCCATGAATGTGGGATAAACAATTAAATTTATTTAAAAACCTACAACCAGATGAAAACCTATCCCGATGTCAAACCTAAACCTACAAACAAATTTTTTGTTATCTTTTGTGACGAGGAACTTGCAATTTGGTTTCACTAATCGATTCAAAAAGTTTTTTTGTGAAATTTGTCGGATCACCTTTTTTATTTGACCTATAGATCTTCCAAGATCTATCATCTCTCGATCAGAGACCCGTCTAGAGGCAGTTTGTAGGTTGCAGAGGTCGTTCGTAGAAGTTTTTTTCCTCTATTGGTTACAAGTTTTTTTAAGTTTCATTAATTTTTTTTAAGTTCGTAGATGCTCCAGAAGTCGCCCTGTGTTTCTAGCTCCAGATGACATCTACAACTGACATCGCCATGAGCCGCAGACATCATAGGGAGACACCACTACCAAAGGGAGCCTCCCTTGAGCGAAGGAGCGGTGGTCGCTTAACGGAGAGGTTCTAGGAGCCATCTCATATATGTGGGGCCTACTGATCCTTTCAGATCAGCCTACTAGCCTAGTTGGTCGAGGGCAAAGTGATAGGAAAGAATATGTCATGGGGTCAATTCTTGTCGACCCTCCCTCCTCGACGTACCTTTTGGGTAAGGTATATTAATTTTTTTTTTAAGTTTTGTTAATTTTTTTTTTCTTTAAAGTTTTTTTTTTAATTATTTCTTTATCTAGTTTAATTAAATTATAAATTAATTGTTTATCATTAAAAAAAATATTTTTAATAATTTTTTTTTGAAAAAGTATTTATTTGATTTAATTAAATTTTATAAAATATATATTTTTTAAAACGACTTTAGGAAAGATTTTTTTTCAAAAACTGAAAGGGGGGGCCAATTTTTTTTCAAAGTCAGAAAAATTAAGGGGGGATTGTGAGTTATTTTTCAAGCATTGAAAAAGGTAATTTTGGCATATTGTAAAGGTGCATTTTCGGCAGCGCCTGACACGAATGGGTTTATTTTTTTGGGCACTTTTCTAATGTATGTAGCATTTTTTTCCTTTATGCACTACTTCATTAAAGTTAAAAATTCAAATTACTCCCTAAGTCCCTGGAATAAATAAAACCTATTCGTGCAATTTATTGCACTACAATGTTCGATATTTGTGATACCTCTGGCTAGCACTTACAGGTAATGTTGTCGTGATTGCGCTACTATATCTGCAACCTAATATAGGTGCCAAAATAACTTCTAAGCTTGTTCTGTATCAATCATCAGGGAGGAATAAGTATGCCATTTTGCATATTTTTACTCCATCCACTACCCTAATCATTCTTGTGTTTAGGCATAAATCTTGACAAAATTTCTGAATCCAAAGTGTTTAGGGGAAGTTACGCCCCACATATGAGGATTGAGGACTTTCTATGGTAGGTTCCATCAATGAGACAATTCCCTTTCAATACCGCCTAAGTACCACATATCGTATAATCATTGAAATTACCTATAGTCTCCCTCACATAAGGGCGGGTAATTTCTCTGATTTTTCAAAATACCTATAGTCTTGTTGGTCATGAATCTGCCATAGGAAAGGATTTTACACTAAATGCACCCTAGACCCAGCCAACATTGAAATGCTGGGAGAAAGAAATGTCTCCCAGACCAATCTCCAGAGAGGGCTGGTTCCCTTACTAAACTAAGCTTGATGAAGACTAAAGTTGTAGGAAAGGAATTATAAATGTGTAGAAAGAAATGGGAAATATAGCCGTAGGCCGAATTTATCAGATCGAGAAAGAATAGCAGCAGATAACTTCAAGTACAGTAACAACAAATAATAGAAGATATCAACGTAATTAACTTACAACCTTGTGCAAACAAACCCCCAAAATCACATTCTAGAACCAACTTCCTTACTAGCAATATTTAAACTCAAATGCAGAATTCAAATTAAGTAGCAGATAAGAAATTCGAGCGTATATTAGGAATGTATAAGACAAAAGGAAAAATCACACAAACAGTTGCTTGCAAAACCAGAGGCCAACTATCTTTCATTCATGCAAAGAACTTCAAAGCTTTCAAAAAAAGTCTCTCTCTCGATCCCTCTTTCTGAGATCTACATTGATTTATATAGAAGTCTTGCTTCTTTACAGCATTAAAAATATGCAACGAACTTCCTGGAGATCTACAAAATGTGCAATAGAAACAAGGAAATGATCTCCTTAAACCAGCCTCAGAGAAAGCAAAAATTGAAAGAAACAAGGAGTTGGTCGTCTTCATTAAATGGTCATTCTTGAAACATGCTTGAACCGTTAGAAAAATCATGAACAACAGCCTTGAATAATGGAAGTATTTAATTCTGGTGGCTTGGACACGTTCTTTTACCTTTCTCGCATTGGAAAGCAACAAAACATTTAATTCTGGAGTGCTTTTAATCGTTGGAAATCGTAAAACTTCATCAGGCCGTTTGAACTGCTTTCTGGCACGAAACTGTAATAGGTCACGAAAACGCGACATATCTCTGCTCCGTACACTTTTGTCACTTTGGGACCATGAAAATCAACCATGTCATGAAATCGCTACGTATTCGGCTCCTTTGTTTCCTTCGCTACCTTAGCTCGCGAAAATGTGACGTGCCATACTATTATGCTCTTTCTCCACTCTGTTTTTGCAAAAATGTGACAAGGCATGATTTTGCGACGTTCTTCATCCATGCTGTTCTCTTTGCTACTTTGAATCATGAAAATGTGACATTGCGCGATTTCGTTACACCTTTCTCTCTTTTGGCTGTCTCACTTATACGTCGTGAAAACAAGACAAGTCGCGCTTTCGCGACGTTATTCCATAAGCATATTTGTTTTATCTCTAGGTCATGAAAACCAAAAAAGTCATGAAATCGCTACACTATCTCCCCATTGCTTAATATTTTCTTCTATGTCGCAAAAATCCAACATGTCATGATTTTGTGACAATTTTCATCCACCTTGTACGGTCCTACTTCTAACCTGTGAAAACATGACACTCTTGCCTCAAGTGGTTCCTCAATCTCCATCATGTCGTGAAATCACGACAGGTTCTATCTCCTTGGAATTTACTGCTCTTGACCACAAAAATTTTTCATGTCATGAAATTGTGATGTTCCGTACAATCTGGCTGCCTTCTTGCTTCCTCCTCGCGAAAACGCGACAAGTCACAAAATCGCTACAATTCTTTGCACTTGGTCCTTTTGCCCCAATATGTCACAAAATCATGACGTTTCCATGTTGCTAGACTGCACCTCCACAAATGTCATGAAATCGTGATGCCTTTCATGCCTTGTGCTTTTGTTTCAACTTTGTCGCGACCACGCAACACGTTGCAATTTCACGACGTCTTTCGCATTTTGTGCCTTGTTCATTATTCTATCACGATATCGCTACAAAGTTTATTGTCATCACCCTTTGTTTAGTTATGTCACGTTTTCGTGACCTTTTCTCTTACTATACTCCATGGCCATTGTAAGTCATGAAAACGTGACATGTCGCGATATCGTGACGGTTTTGCTGTGCTACCTTCCGTTGACCATTTTGACCATGATTTTGGAACATGTCCTGAAATCGTGACAACTTTGCTACTTAGCCCTTTTCTACCTTTTGCACCATGAAACTGTGACAGGTCGTGATTTCGCGACACCTTTGCTTTTGACTTCTCTCTCCTCAACAGACCCGCGATAACGTGACATGTCGCGATATCGCGACGATTTTGAAATTATGCCTTCCATGCTGCTTTTTGTCACGATATCACGATAGTCTTCGGACTTAGCCTTTTTTGCATCAAAACCTATATAGAAGTGAGAATTTCAACATCTTATGCATGAATAATCAACAATCAAAATAATGTGGCAAAAATTCCAACAAGTCTACCTCACATTAGGGCGGGTATTTTGTACAGTATAACGACCTGAAATTAAAGTATAAAGAAAGGGGGACCATTTGGTGATATAAGGAACCTTCACTATGTCTATATTGAAAGGTCCTAACTACACACCATGGAAAAACAAGATGAAGAAAATTATAGTCATGGATGACTTATGGGATGTTGTTTCTGGAGCAAAAACCAAACCTTCACCTACTACTGGATAAACAGTAGCCACAACTCCATATGCTACTCAGATAAACTTTGACAAGAAAGAAAGCAAGGCAAAAGAGCTCATCTTGCTTGTTGTTTCAAACGAAGTTCAACCCCACATTGTTGACTGTGCACATAGTAAAGGGGCATGGGATGCCCTTAAAACTATATATGAGGGAAAGAATTATTCCACTACTCTATTCCTTCAATCGTAATTGCATAGTATAAGCATGAAGCAGAGAGAGACAGTTGAACACTTTCTTTGCAAAGTATCTGAGTTGAAAGTAAAATTGAGTTCTTTGGGAGAACCTGTTGATGACAAGCTCCTTACATTAATTGTATTGAGAGCTTTACCTAATTCTTATAGGGTGTTGATCACTTCCCTTCAGGTGTCACAATGAAAAGTTACCTTTGTTGAGTTGGTCAATATGCTTCAAGAGGAGGAGGAACACCAAATTTAGAGAGATGATTCTTCTAACACAACCCTCTATTCCAACAGGAAGGGTCCTAAGAAGAAGGGTAATTTTAGAAAGGAGGAAATTCTAAAAAAATTCAAAAGGGAAACAACCTCAACAAACAAAAATATATTGCAAGATCTATGACAAAGAGGGTCATGATACAAACAAATGTTGGCATAAGAATAAACAACCTAAATAGAAATACCAGAACAAACCACAAAATAAGAATAAGCAACCCAAAGTGAATGTTGCTATCGAAGAATCTGACTCAAATTCTGAGAGGGCACACAAGATGCTTATGACTACCAAAATTTCCAAGCAGAAGTATCCTATTTGGTATGTCTATTCTGGCACTAGTAAGCACATGACTAATGATAAATCATGGTTTGAGTCCTTTGAGGCCAAAGAGGGTAAACCTGACACTATTACTGATGAGAAAACCTACAAGGTTCAGGGCAAAGGTATAGTTTCAGTCACTCTTCCTGACGACAAGTATCAGATTAAAAAATTTCTCTCGATTCTAGGATTGGCGAACAATTTGTTGTCAGTCACACAAATTTTGGACAAAGATATGGTTGTGAAATTTAGTGTTTATGGAGGCAAGAAGTGTTGTTCTATTACCAAGAGAGGTAAGAACATTGCAACCACTTCATATAAGCATGTCTTATTTGCCTTAGATGCTATCTCTACTCCACATGTAGCCATGACAGTCTCTACAAAGGAGGTAAAATCCTTATGGCACAAGAGATATGGGCATCTTAGTTCAGGCTACTTACTTGAGCTTAGTAAGTATGAGATGGTAAAGGATATTCCTTCCCTTTCTACCATATTGCCAGTGTGCTCTGACTGCTTGGCAGGAAAGCAACATAGAGTACCTTCTGAGAAGACCTCTACAAGATCAAAGAAACCTCTAGATTTGATTCATGTGCGGTCCTTTTGCACCTATCAGTTATGTGGGAAGAGGTATTTTTAGTTATTTGTGGATGATTACTCACAAAATATGTGGGTTTTCTTTCTTAATTTGAAATCTGAGGCTTTTGGTTTCTTCCAAAAATTCAAGAAATTTGTTGAGGAGTCAAGGACTTCTATAAAGACCCTTCGCTCAGATCGAGGGGGGATTTTAACTCTAAATAATTTTTTGCATTCTTGACTACACATGGGATCATGAGATAGTTAACTACTACTTATACTCAAAAAAATAGAGTTGCTAAAATGAGAAATTGTTCCATCATGGAAATGGTTCATTGTATGCTCACAAGAGCTAGTATTGAGCAACAATATTGGGCAGAAGCTATCACCACTACAGTATATCTGTTGAATAGGGAACCCAAAAAGGCCCTACAAGGAATGACTCCATAGAAAGCATGGAGTGGTCGAAAACCCTCCATATCTCATCTACGCATTTTTGGATGTAAATCTTTCATGCACATACCGAAAGAGAAAAGGAAGAAGCTAGATGAGAAGACATTGAAGTGTATTCTTCTTGGCTATGATGAGCACTCTAAGGGTTATCATTTGATAGATCCCTTGACCAATAAGATTCATGTCAAAAGAGATGTTTTTTTTGTGAGGCTTTCACATCACAAAGCAGATCATATGTATACCTAGATCTTGTGGAATCTAAAGTTGAGAAGTCTCCTTCATCACCAAAGAATGGAGTTCCTTCTTCATCTTCTTCACCACCATAGAAGAAGAATCCAAAATGGTATACAAGTACAATCATAGACTCCAAGCTATCCACTCCACCAGATTTGACTTTGGATAGACCTCCTACTCGCAGCATGGCTCAACAGGAGAGAGTCGCATCATAGACTACTGAGGTTGATGATTTTTTTAATCTTTTGAGGAACTTTTTGTAGATCCAAATAGGGAAGCATATGATATGGATATAGATGTTGACAGGGTGTTTATGTATTCAATGAATGAACATGAACCAGATTCTATGTAAAATACCCTTAGTGAGCCATAATGGAAGGCTACTATGGATGTTGAGTATAAATCTCTGATGAAAAAAACTTGGGAGCTTGTCAATATGCCATACGAAAAGAAGCCCATAGGCTAAAAATGGGTGTACAAAGTCAAGTACAAGGCATATGGGACAATAGATAATCATAAATCCCATCTTGTTGCAAAGGGCTATGCACAAAAGTAAGGTATTGATTATGAGGAGACTTTTGCACCTACTGCTCGAATGACCACCATTCGAGTTCTTTGTGCTATGGCAACATAGTATGAGTGGAAATTTCACCAAATAGATGTCAAGAGTGCTTTTATGAATGGTGATATCCAAGAGGAAGTCTACATGACTCAACCTGAAGGATTTGAAGTGGAAGGCCAAGAGGAGAAAGTGTGCAAGTTGGTCAAATCCTTATATGGTTTAAAACAAGCTCCTCGAGCTTGGTATATAAAAATGGATAATCACCTCCTACAACATAGATTTAAGAGATGTTCATCAGATGCAAACCTCTATTTCAAGAAACAAGGTTCTAAGATAGTGTTGCTTGTACTCTATGTTGATGATCTACTCAAAAAGGACTTGTGTAAATATTTTGAGATGACAGATCTTAGACTTCTCCATTACTATCTTGGTCTAGAAGTGAACCAGAAGGAGAACTACATCAAAGTTTCTCAAAAAAATATGCCAAGACACTGTTAGAAAAATATCACATGACTAATTACAAGCCGATGGTAATTTTGATGGAATTAGGGCTTCAGTTATTGTAATATGATGATTCACCTCAAGTAGATGGTACTCTCTATTGATAGCTGATTAGGAGTTTCATATATCTGACTAATACTAGGCCAAATATCGTATTTACTATCAACTATATTTTGAGGTTCATGCAGGAACCTAAGACTACTCACTAGAAAGCAACAAAATGTGTTCTTCACTATGTCCATGACACAATGTAATATGTCCTAGAATACAAGAGGAATGACAAATTCTTCTTCCAAGGATACACAAACTTTGACTATACCAGGTCATATGATGATCATAAGTCAAATTCAAGATATATATTTCATATTGGATCCGGTCCTATATCTTGGCACAACAAGAAGCAACAGGTGGTTGCTATCTCATCTATAGAGGTAGAGTATCACACCACATGTGAAGCTATGTGTGAAGTGATATGGTTGCATCACATTCTGACAAGTATGGGTCATCCATAAAAATCTCCAATACACTTGTTCTGTGACAACTAGGGTGTTTTGAGCCTTGTTAAGAATCCAGTGCATCATGAGAAAACAAAGCACATTGACACACAATGTCACTTCATTCGATACAAAATTCCAAGGCACCGAATTTAGCTTCAATACATCTCCACTGATGCTCAAGTTGTAGATATTTTCACTAAGGTACTTGCACATGTCAAATTTGAATTGTTTCGTAGCTCTCTATGTATTGTAAAATTATGTAATTAGGGGGGATGTTTGTATAGCTAGTAGTTATCTTATTACCCAAATAATGTAATAAGGGGGGACGTTAGCGTCACTATATTGGTTATTTCATTATTTAGGCTATTGTTATATTGTTGTAACAATGTCTATTCTCTCCAGGTTAGTTCCGTATTCATCGGACTATTCTAGGGTGTCAATGTATTATTTAAATCATTCAATACAATCGTTCATTGTTCGATGTTTTAAAATTTTTTCCAACAAACCTACCTAAAATACAATATTTATTTCAATATCACACTGCATCAACCAAAACTATGGATTCCCAGTAAGCCTCTATAGTGCATGAGACCTATTATGACTCCTTAGAATTAATGTCCCTTTAATCAAAACCTACAATATCTTCTGTACATCCTCTAATGTAACCTATATTTCACCTATCGACAACAAAAAATGATAAACTTATAGTGCCATGACTCTACTAATATTATGAGTAAAGCATGGTCTAACTCTATGGAGGGCATCATAACTAGGTACCTAATGCCAACCACATCAAAAACTACCCTCTCAACTATAGTCATGGTATCTACTATTCATCTTAGAGTGTAGGATCACCAATCTTAGCACTCCAAAATATATAATGCCTACATGCACAAAAGAAAAAAGTTAGAATTATTAAAATACAAGTAATTTCTATTCTTATTATCTAGTTTAAAATTTGAAGACTTTGCACAAATTCATTGATCAAGTGAATTTGCATCCCTATCACAAATTCATTGGCATCAAGGGATTTTTGTAAATTTTCTACTTGTCTTGCAAATTCATGACAAAATATTTACCATGCATGTGCAAATTCACCACCCGCGATGTCATGGATTTAAAAAAGAAAAAAAAAACTAATAGATAGGTTTGACTCATACCTAACCTTGGGCCCCAGCTAATCCAACTCCACCCCATACTAACTCCACTTTGTGCATTAGGCATCCATATTATACTAGTTTTGTAAGCTCTACATTTTCTCCTAGAGCTCTTTTCTCTCCTTGCGCATAGTGAAAATGACCTATCCTTGTGCCCTTTGCCCTATTTTACCCTGTCTAGGTAGAATTTTTCTCTTCTTTAATCTCTTACCTAGCCTATTCAAGTTCCATTAGGACCCTATTTTGTCCCTTAGAAACTAGAGGGGGCACCCAGGCTAGAGGTAAAATTAGTTTAAACCCTTATTTTAATTGTGATGAGAATATTATTGGGTAAATGTTTTACATATTTTCAACCATATTTTTATGCATTTTTGTACCACATAGATCAATTAAAAATTAACAATTCTATTTTCTAAAAAGTCTAGGAGCAAACATAGTAGAACACATAAGAAGTGGTAAGGTAAACATTATAACCCACGACTGCACAAATGAGAACTGCCTATCATCCCCATAATGTTGTGATGTAAATAGTCCATTTTATGTGCACCATATCCAAGGTGGGAGGGAATATGCAAGCTCAGAATTACCAGGTGGCTTCCATAAAACTTAACATCAAAGACACCAAACTAGAGGATAAAGTCAAATTTGTAGAATAGGCACATGAAGTTGTAAGCCACAAGTATTTGAATCATGCAAGGAAGCTAGCAAGGAAAGAGAAGTATCTAGATAATACCATTCAAGCACTCAAGACCTCTAATGGGATTTGATATTAACCATCCTTTTTATCCTTTTTGTCTTAACTCCAAAATGATTATATTTTATAACCTACTTTGGATTTATAAGTATGTTTTATGCATATATAAATAAATAAAGTTTGTTTGAATAAGAATATAAATAAGATGTTTTAATTTGAGTAATCATATGCTTTACTAAGGAAAGAGAATGCTGAATGAATGATTGTTTCTTGTTGAGAATATCTATATTTTTTGGTTTAGTTGTTGCCTAGTTACTCTAGGAAGACATTTTTACAAGTACTGCATAAGGGCAACACAATTACTGAAGAAGAAGATAATTTGTTCAACAAATAGTTCCTATAGAGCAGATGTCAGATAACAAAGTGATAATTAATAGATAATAGATTGACAACTGATAGAGAAAACTTGGAAACTATAGTCAAGATTCCTCAAACCTCGGATGCCAACCAAAGATAATCCCTTGCATATAGGAGTTAAAAGCTAAAAGGATAGAAAACAATTATCTCATACCACACAAGAAAGAAATAGTTGCTATATTTCCTCTTGTACCTGAGAAATAGTAGGGTTGATTGCTATTACAAGTTTGAATCTATTATATTTATTTTAGAATGTAATCCATTTTGGTTTAGGTTGTTAGAAGTTTTTTAAATATGGAAATTAGAACTTGTTTATAAATCAAACATCCTATATTGTAATAGAGGTGGAACTTTTCTAGAGCATAAAAATAAGGAATTAGTTTGTTTCCTTTTCATATGTTGTCCATTGTAAGGTATTTTTGCCTATGGAGTTTTAGCATGAATAAATTGTTATTTTGAATTGAATATTTTTGTTCATATTTTTCTACTTAAATTAGTACTTAAAATTATGCAATGTTGAGTTTTGTAGTTAATTAGTAATTAGTTACAGGAATAAATTCAAATATAGGATGTGTAGGTAGGGATCATTTTATTTCAGTAGATTATCTTAAATTTCTATCTCTGTTTAGAAGAAATTATGTTGTAGGTATGTTCTATTGCTTTCTTCAATAGATTAAAAAGTTTCTACAATAGTTTCTAGTTCCTAGATTTTAATTGTAGAGAAAATAACCACTTAATTGCATAGAATCCTTTCATTAGATCATACAAAGTAACATTGCTTTTAAAATTGTAATCCTATTATGATAGTTAAAGTTGAAAACTGAGGCCCATCACTTTTTGGTGTCATTTCCAAGAGGTACCACAATGTTAGGAATTGTGTTCATTGAGAATTTTTATTGTTGAAATTCCTATAGTGGTTGAGAAATTCTCCAAATAAACAACATAAGATATCATGTTGCATAAGAAGGATTCTATAGTTCTCAAGCTAAGACGCAATGTTGAAAGTTAGGTTCATAGACAATTTATTTTCAACAATTATTTATTATTATGAATATGATTTATTCCAATTTTGTTTACAATTATTTGTTTATTTTCAACAAGTTAAAAAAATCTCATGTATGTAATTTATGAAGAATAATTTTTTTGAGGGAAAAGTATGAGTGAATGAATCACCAATGGGATAATAATGATAAATTCATTGCAACAACTTCCAATCCTAAACATAAAGTATTGGGTACTATCTAGTCTGAAGAGAGGATACCTAGTGAAAAGAGGATTAGTGCTTCCATGATAGACCAACAACATCCCACTTCTACATTTACTAAAATTCAACCACTTGATACTACTATTATTTCAATAAAATAACATAATACAACTATATATTTAGTTGTAGGAGCTGGGCATATTCACCATTTTTCATCCCTAATATTGAAAAGGAATAACTAGGGAGTGTATATCCCACTACAAAAATTGAAGAGGGACGACAACCAATCAAACATTTATTGTTTTTAAAAGAAAAGAGATAAAACCATAGGATCAAGCCGAGTCTTTATCAAATTTCTCCATCATCAGATAAGAAGGAACCCTTCAAGTCTTGGTGGAGTCTTCATTTATTGTAATGTTTTTTTCAATGCTTATGAGGATGTTTTTGATGTTTGGGTGAAGTTGTTACAAGTTGTTCATGCAAATTTTTGAAAGTTGCAAAAATCGTCAGAAAGTTGTCAAAGTAGCAAAATTGTCAAAGTTGCAAAAATCGTCAAAGTTGCAACAACGTCAATGGAATGTGTTGGACAGCCCAAGATACTATTTGGATGTTTTTTTATCATTAGAAAGTGTGGTTGAATTTTTGAAATGACCATTTAGTTTTCCGATGTATTGTTGATCAGTTTCATGCTTTATGTGATAGGTGTAAAATCTGCGTCGGAGGTCACTTTACGGGAGGAATATTAAGAAATTCATGAGGAATTGGACCTCAATTTTTTTAATAGAGGCATTTGGATATACTGAGATCTTAAGTTATAAATTTTAGCCCAAATTAAGTCCGGAAGAAGAAACGGTGAGCGTTGCAAAATGGCTTTGGAGCACTTTTTCCAATTTATGTGATAGGTGTAAAATCAACATTAGAGGCCACTTTGTCGGAGGTACTCAGAATAATCTGTGAAGAGTTAAATTCTAAAATTTAAACTGAAGGTAGTCAATTTATCCAATAATATATGTTTCAATTTTTAGCTCATTTGGAAATTTGAGGAAGTTATGACTATTACAAAAAGACCTACTAGCTTTTTTTAGCAATTTTGGCAGTTTCTAAGAATTTAATGGTTGAGTGGTACTTTTGTGTAACTGAAAAAAAAAGCTATGTTTTTTAATGTGAATCATATATATGTTTTAAAAGAAAAGGGAAAAAAGGATTTTTTTGGAGAAAGGACTGTCGGTGCATGTTGTGAAGAATTTTTTTCTTTGGCATTTTGATTGAAAAATGTGCAAGGTGTGAGATAATCAATGTGCAGAGTTGAGAATATTGAAAAGGTTAGACAAAATATTTTAGAGGAGATTGTGAGCTAGACAACTCAGGGTTATTTTATGAGATTTAAAACTTTTATCAGAGTTTTTTAAATTTTTTGGGTCGGTGCTTGGCAACAAGGGTCCTTGCAGTTGGTGCTGCTAAAGTTCAGGTTGGTTGGTACCATTCCCTGTAGTTGGTGATACAAAAATATTGTAAATATCAAAAAATTGTGAGGTTGGATTTATATGGGAGTCCAAATAGTCCATTTGTACAGTGGTTTTTCCACATCGGGTTTCCATTATAAATCTGGTATTATGTGATGATGTTTGTGTGATTGCTTGTTTTGATTTAATTTCATAGTTGGATTAAATTTTTAATATACACTAATTCACCCCCTCTCTTAGTGTCATGATTAGCTCAAAAATTGGTATCAGAGCTAAGTTATTAAATAGGCTTAACCCACTAGGGTGATCTTGGAAGTGACACAATGGTAGGTGGTGAAGGCTTCTCATTAAAAAAAGTAGCATTGTTTGGCAGAACTAATTATGCATTTTTAACACTCAAGATGTAGACATATATTTGTGCTTTGGGATACGATATTTGGAATTCAATAAATAGTGGATACACAATACCCACCACTTCTCCAACCGATACTACTAGTAAGAAACTATTTGAGAATGACTCAAAAGCAAATAATGCTATCATGTGTGGATTAGTGAACAAAAAACTGGTAAATATTATGGGTTTTAAAATGACAAAGGAAATATTGGAAAAACTAAAGAGTATTCACAAAGGAGACGTTAAGATCAAGGAGGCAAAGTTACAAACACATCGAGCTCAGTTCGAAGGATTAAATATGAATGAGGATGAGAATATAGAGGCATATATACTGAGAGTTAATAAAGCCATTAATGTGATTAGAGTACTCGACAAGGAAATCAAAGATTCTATTATCGTGAAAAAGGTATTAAGGTTCCTTCCCCAAATATTTGATTCTAAAGTTTCAGCTATAGAAGAAGCTAAAGATCTCAATTATTTTAGTATGGATGAGATGCATGGTTCTTTGACTGCATATGAGATGGGAATAGTAAAATCTAAACCCACAGATAGAGAAGCTACTTTTAAAGCCCGAAAAAATATGAAAGCAAAACAAGAATCTGAGGAAGAAGAGACATCAGATGAAATGGAAGTAAACCTTGTTCAAAAACTAAAAATGGAAAAGGAAAATATAGAGGAAAGTTATCATTTAAATGTTTCAAATGTGGACACATTGGGTATTTCGTAGCTAAATGTCCACTTAATGAGAAGAACAGAAGTGATGAAGGATAGCACGGAGAAATAAGTGACTAGAAGAAAAAATCAAATTTCAGAAAAGGTAACTTCAAGAAGAAAAGTTTCATCTCTAAGAAGGTCAATTCATCAGAAGACAACTCTAATGAGGATTCTAAAAAAGAAACAGGTGAAGCTCTTTTCATGGCATTCGAAGAAGAAAAACCAAAAAAAGAATAGGAATGTGATGAAGAAGAAATTGACATAGAAGTGAATTTGGAAGAGGAACTAATTGCAGCTCTGGATGAATTGAAGACAAAAATAAAAATGAATAAGAAAATTTCAAGAAATCTTGAGGATACAAATGAAATCATAACAAAATTGAAAGTGTAGATAGAAGAATCTAAGAAGATCTCCAAAGATCTTGAAGTGCAAATAACAATGAAAATAGATTATTGTATCAAATTAGAAGAAGAGATTGTTGGTTTAAGGATGTAGCTAGAAGAGATGAATAAAAAAATTAGCTTTTATTACAAATGTGAAGAGAGTTCTATGAAGCTATATAAGATCATTAAGAACCAGAAGACTAGATGCATCAAATTTTATTTGGGTTTTGATGAAGGAGAATCATCAAATGGATCAAAGGCCACAAATGAAGAATCCACAAAGAATGAAGAAAAGAAATAGGTTAATCAAGCAAAAACAAATCATGCAAAGGAAAGCAATAATGCAAGGCACAGAAGGAGAATTAACAATGATGGTTTCACCAATGTCACACATCAAAGAAGAAGAAGATTTATGTCTCCTACAACAACATGGCAAAGACCACCACCCAGGTTCAATCATCCCTTTTTTGGTTATTGTTTTAAATGCAATGGTTATGGACATAAGATTTCAGATTGCAAGTATAATGTAGGACCAAGGAATTTTGTCAGTAGAAATAATTTTTCATATTTTATGAATTATGTAGTAGAATGTTATAACTATCATAAATTTAGGCATATTGCAAGAAATTTTAGAAGTACATTTGCATCAAATCAATTTTAGGGAAGAAAATTTCAGCCAAATGGAATAAGACAAAATAGAAAATTTCTCGAAAAACATGCACAAGCTATTGAAAAATAAAAGCCAAAACAAGAGCCCAAAATTGTAATAAAACCAGAGTGAAAATACAAAGAGAAACCTAAGGAAGAAAAGGAATCCTTGATCGTACAAAAGACATTTAAAGCGTAAAATAAATCTGCACCATGGATACTTGATAGTGGATGCTCTAGTCATATGACAAGTGACAAACATAAATTTGAGAAGTTGTAGCAATATGAAGGTGGTTCAATGAAATTCTAAAAAAATGATGGAGCTAAGATAGTTGGCAAAGGTTCAATTAAGATCAGTGACAAAAAAATTAGGTCAGAATAAGTCTTGCTTATGGTTGGTCTGAAGCATAACTTGTTGAGTGTAAGTCAGATTTGTGACAAAGATCATGATGTGATCTTTAAGAAGTAGGGCTGTGGAATTAGAAAATCAAATAGTGGGAAGTTGATAACAATTGGATAAAGGACATATAACAACTTGTACACTCTCTTGGAGACTTCAGAAGGAGCTTGCTTGATTGGACAAGAAGAAGAGAATTGGTTGTGGCACAAGAGGCTTGGTCATATCAATTTTTATAACCTAGTAAAAATCAATTCAAAGAAAGCAATGAGAGATATTCCCACCATTGGAATACCATAAAATATCATTTGTGCTTCATGTCAAAAAGGGAAGCAAACTAGAGTCTCATTTAAAACAAAAGAGTACTACACAAGCAAACCTTTGTAACTAGCACATATTGATTTATGTAGACCCATGAGAATGCAAAGCATAAACGATGACAAATATTTCATGTTGTGTATAGATGACTATTCCAGGATGACATGGGTATTATTTTTAAGCATAAATCAGAAGCTTTTGAGATGTTCAAGGTTTTAAAAAACCAAGTTAAGAATCAAATAGGAAAATGGATTAAATTTTTAAGGTTAGATAGAGGAGGAGAGTTCATTTCAAAGGATTTCATAGAGTATTGTGAAAAATATGGCATCAGGAGACAGTTTTCAGCAGCCAGGACACCTCAGTAGAATGGTGTGGTAGAAATAAAGAATAGGACAATGTAGGAAATGGCATGAACTATGTTGACTAAGAGTAAAGTAGCAGATATATTTTGGAAAGAGGCAATCCATATATAGTATACATCCAAAATAGGTGCATATTGAGGATGCATGAAAGAAAAACTCCTTATGATTTGTGGTTTGGTAAAAAGGCAACAACAAGATATTTTAAAGTTTTTGGCAGCAAGTTTTACATCAAAATAACTTAAGAAAACCTTGGTAAGTTTAAATGTAGAGTGGATGAAGGTATTTTTCTTGGCTATTTGTCAAAAAACAAATCTTACAAATGTTACAATAAGATGCTAAGAAAAATTACGAAAAGTATCGATGTTAAAGTTGATGAAGGAAGGGAACGCGTAATTAGCTATGAAGAGAACTATCCAATTTATGTAGTATTCATTGAAGGAGATGAGGAAGAGGAAACATAAAAGAAACCAAGAATTGACTCAGATAATTCAAAAAGTGATTCAAAATTGGAAGAAAATAAGAAATTCAAAATAGGTAGCTGGTCTTTGGACTGAACGCTTGTCCCTTTCCTGGTGCTTTCAACGGTGTAAAAGGTTTAAAATGATTGTGGCATGGTGGTTATAGGGGTAGAATGCATGAATATCTGTGTGGTAGCTTCTAGGGCAGACATCACAGAATACTGTGGCGGCCATAAAAGCTGGACATCCTGCCCGGATTCGTGGCGGCTACCGATTCCACCATGTAAATTCAAAAAAAAAAAAATATAGGTAGCTGGCCAAAAGATCATCCTAGACAAAAAATAATTGGAGACCCCATAGTTGGTTTTCAGACAAGAAGAATATTAGTAAGTAACTACTCTTTACTATCTAGTATTGAGCCCAAAAATATTGTCAAAGCAAGCAAAGATGAAATTTGGGTAAAGGCAATAAATGAAGAATTAGATCAGATCGAGAAAAACAAGACTTGGGAGTTAGTACCAAGACCCGCAAATAAAAATTTAATCGATACTAAATGGGTCTTTCAAAACAAATTGAATTAATATGGATAGGTAGTCAAGAACAAAGCAAGATTGGTATGCAAAGGGTATGCGCAAGTTGAATGTATTGACTTCAAGGAAACCTTTGCACCTGTGGCTAGACTAGAGGCAATTAGAATATTTCTTGTTTTAGCAGTTTACAATAATTGCAAAGTTTATCAAATGTATGTGAAATCAGCATTTTTGAATGGGAAACTTGAAGAAGAGGTTTATATTGAGTAGCCATATGGTTTTCAGCTTGGTGATGATCCCAAATTGGTTTGCAAGTTGAAGAAAGTGTTATATGGCTTAAAACAGGCACCCCGGGCATGGTATGAAAGGCTAGATAGTTATCTTACTCAATAAGGATTCAAGAAAGGTATGGTGGACAATAATTTGTATGTCAAAACAATTTTTTTTTATCATATTATTGTTGTTGTATACGTAGATGATATCATATTTTGCAGCAACAAAGATGAGTTGCATAAATATTTAGCAAATAAGATGCATAAAGAGTTTGAAATGTCAATGATTGGTGAAATTTTGTATTTTCTTGGATTTCAAGTTAATAAAAAGGATAAAGGTGTATTTATTTCTCAAATTAAATATGTGAAAGAGATGCTGAAAATTTTTACAATGGAGGATTGCAAGCCAATTAGCACTCCTATGACGACAGGTTCCAAGTTGAGCAAGGATGAAAAATCTCCGCCTGTTGATCAAACTATGTATAGATCCATGATTGGGAGCTTACTATACTTAACAACTACTAGACCAGACATTTTGCAGGCAGTATGCATGGTAGCATGATTTTAGGCTAGTCCCAAGGAGACTCATGTGACAACAGTGAAGATGATTTTTCGGTACCTCAAGGGTACTATGGAGTATGGGTTATGGTATTCGAAAGGTAAGGACTTCACCCTTATTGCGTATTTAGATGTATATTGGGCATTATGTGTAGATGACAGGAAGAGTACCAGTGGAGGTGCATTTTATCTTGGTGATAACCTTGTTGTGTGACATAGCAAAAAGTAGGAGTCAGTCTCATTATCCATAATAGAGGCAGAGTATATTGCAGCGACATCATGCTATACACAAGTACTTTGGATGAAACAAAATTTGAAGGATCTTGGAATAAATTTTAGTGAGCTTATCTTGATCATGTGTGACAATACAAGTGCAATCAATATCTCAAATAATCTGGTTATGCATTCTCGCATAAAACATATTGCTATCTGGTATCATTTTTTGAAGGAGAAAGTTGTCGAAGGTGAGGTTAAGTTGGATTTTGTTCCAACAATAGAGAAAGTAGTGGATATGTTCACAAAACCATTTCCCAAGGAAGTCTTTGAGCACCTTCACAAGAAATTGGGAGTGGTCACACTTCCCAAGCATTGACTAGCTATCGGGACCACATTCTCAAGGGGAGCATTTGTGTCTTTGTTTATCTTTTTGCTCATGTTTGTGATTCTTGCTAAGTGTATTAATTTTTTCCTGATAATGTTGTGCATGGACTCAGGGGGAGTTTGTAGCAGCCCTTTGGTCTTGTTGTCAAAGGGGGATAAGAGTTACAAGAAATTGTGTGTGTTGACAATAATTCCAAAGGGGGAGATTTTTGAGGAAGGTGCAACAATATTATCATTGTTGTCAACACACTCAGATGGATAGGTTTATGTAGTGGAGATTTTTTTAGAGTATGTACAGTGGTGTTCAATTCTTATGAGGATGTTTTTGATTTTTGGGTGAAGTTGTTATAGGTTGTTCATGCAAATTTGTAAAAGTTGCAAAAATCATCAAGTTGTTAAAGTAGCAAAATTGTCAAAGTTGCAAAAATCGTCAAAGTTGCAACGTCAATGGAATTTTTTGGACAGCCAAAGATACTATTTGGAGGTTTATTGATCATTAGCAAGTGTGGATGCAGTGTTGGAACAGTCGGTTGCTTCGCCGGTACATTGTTGGTCAGTTTCATGTTTTATGTGAAAGGTGTAAAATCTGCGTTAGAGGTCATTTTGCGGAAGGAATATTAAGAAATATGTGAGGAATTGGACCTCAAATGTTTTAGTAGAGGTGGCTGAATATATTGAGAGCTTAAGTTTTAAAATTTAGATTAAACAAAGTTTGAAAGAAGAAACGGTGAGCATTACAAAATGGCTCTGGAGCACCTTTTCTAGTTTATGTGGCAGGTGTAAAATCAGCGTCAGAGGCGACTTTGTCGGAAGTACTGTGAATAATACGTTAAAAGTTAAAATATGAAATTTAAACTAAGGGTAGTTAGTTTATCCAAGAATATATGTTTCAATTTTTAGTTCGTTTGGAAATTTGAGGAGGAAGTTTTTGACTGTTACAAAAAGCCTAGTCAGCTCTTTTTGGCAATTTTGGCAGTTTCTAAGAATATAACGGTTGAGTGGTACTTTTGTGTAACTGAAAAAAAAGAGCTGCATTTTTTAATGTGAAGCATATATATTTTTTAAAATAAAAGGGAGAAGGGTTTTTTTTTGGAGAAAGGACTGTCGGTGCATGTTGTGAAGAATTTTTTCTTTGGCATTTTGATTTAAAAAATGTGCAAGGTGTAAGATAATCAATGTGTAAAGTTGAAAATATTGAAAAGGTTAGACAGAAGATTTTAGAGGAGAAAATTTGTGAGCTAGAACACTCAGGGTATTTTTATGAGATTTAAACTTTTATCAAAGCTTTTTAAATTTGTCGGGTCCATGCTTTGCAACAGAGGTCGGTACTCCTTGCAATTGGTGTTGCTAAATTTTGGGTTGGTTGGTGCCATTCCCTATAGATGGTGCTATAAATTAATCAACAACTGCTCCTCCCTTAGCTTCTTGAAAACTCATCGAATATACAATAGGTGCTACTCCAAAGTCTTGCTAAAAATTAAAATGTCATCCAAATAGACAGTGACAAGTTTTCCTAAAAATCCCTTCAATACCTCAATCATAAGCCACATGAATGTTCTTGGTGCATTGGTTAGCCCAAATGGCATGACTAACCACTTGTACAAACCCTCTCTAGTCTTGAAGGCTATCTTCCACTCATCTACTTCTCTGATACAAATATGATGATACTCACTCTTTAGGTCAATCTTGGTGAAGTACTTGGCACCACTCAAATAGTTCATAATGTCATGCATCCTTGGCAATGGAAATCTATATTTTATGGTGATATTGTAAATAGCTTGGAAATCTATAAAAATTCTCCATTCCCCTTATTTATTTGGTTCTAGTACTACAATTACTGCACATGGGCTCAAACTCTCTCGAATTAGTCCCTTTTTTAGTAGCTTTTGGACTTGTCTATTTAACTCCACTTTCTATAGGATTCATTCTATGGGCTACCTTATTCGGTAAACTAGATTTTGGTACCAAGTTTATGTGGTGACTGATCTTCCTCACTAGTTGTAAACCATCAAGTACATTATCTGATATAATATCTAGGAGTTCTTCTAACAGACCTGAGATCTCTATTGGGATATCTTTGCATTTCTCTTTTTTAACTCTAGGATTAATGCATAGCACATATTCTCATGCTTCACACCATCCAAAAATTTTCTACCATTTACTAAACAGATTCTAGTACTGCTACATACCTTTTTGTCCACCTAATTCAGGGGCTTCAACTTGTGGCACACTCCATCATTTATCAGGAAGTATATGTTGGCATGACCATCATGTATTACACATTGATCAAACTACCACAACCTTCTCAATAGAAAATGGTAAGCATTTATGGGTAGGATGTCACATAGGACCTCATCACGATAACTTCCAATATTGAATTTTATTAAACACTGCTCACTAACCAAAGCTCTATGGTCCTTCTGCAACCATGTAATTTGATATGGATGTGTGTGCCTCCTTATCTCTAGTTGTAACTTGGTAACCATCCCTTATGAAATTAGGTTTTCAGTGCTACCATTATCAATGATAAAATTACACACCTTACCTGCACATTAACACATTATGTGGAATAGACTCTTCCTCTGATCTAGATATTTCTCCTAGTTTAGAAAAGCCCTCCTTGTGACCAAAAATTCTCCTCTTTCTACTTCTTTAGAGTGCTTAGATTCAACACCTTCATCTACAACAATAGCTCGAGCATTACCTTCAAGCCTCTTCTTCATCCCTCCTTGGTGCTGTGGGAACTCATATGCCTGATGTCCTTCTTTTGCACATTGGAAATAGGTTCCATGGAATCCTCCTCTTCCAAGCCCTCATCTAGACCTTCTTCTTCCTCTTTGGTATCCATTATTATACTCATGAGGTGATAAGAATTCTCTCCCTTCTGGTCCTGAATGTTTCTTAATTATCCATTCTTCTTTTGGTCCTCATTCCACCCTACATTTTTTCTTACCAGTTCTTCCACCATGACCTCTTCCTCTCTGTTTGCTTTCAAATCTCATGTTCAACTTCTCTACTACCTTCAGGGAAAATAGTAAGCATCTTCTATGATGGTCATCCTGACCAGACTCAGCTCCTCTTGAATGCTTGCTATCAACCCATTTATATAACAGGCTACCTTCTCCTTGTTGGCATAAGAATGGCTTGCTCTGATTAAAATCTTGTAAAAATCCCATGTATTCCTTGACTGAATTGCTTTACTACCTCAAAACCTAAATTTTCTTTAGCAGATCCAACTTGTAATCAACTAGAATAAACTATATCTTCAACTTCTCCACCATCTGCTCCCACCCTCTTATCCTTTCTTTCCCTCTTCTATTTATGTCTAACTGTACTCCCTTACACCAAATAATTGCATGAAACTTTAGCTTGGTCTTAGCAAATATGACCCTATCAGGATATTCAACATCCTCATACTCAAAGTATTATTCCATATCATTGATCCAGTCGATCAACTCTTATGGATTAAGATTTCCAAAATACATAGAAACCTTCATATTCGATATTTTCCTAATATGGGATATGAATTTGTATAACCTAACTTGTGTAGGATCTACTACCTATTATTATTCCTCAAGTTGGGTCTCTTCTTCTTAAGTTTCATCGTCACTCCTATCTTCTCTCCTTGGTTCAAACAATCTATGCAGTTCCTCTTGTAGAGCTTGAACTTACCTCTGCAAAGCTCTAAGATCCTCTTTTGGCACAATAGCATTTATACCACCACCTTGGTTTCTTTGTAGAGGCATTCTAATCATATTTATCATAAACTCTAACCATAAATCCTGGTGTAAAATGCCTCACATCCAGCAATATGTTTACACACTCAAGAACTCCTGCTCTGATACCAATTGAAGCAAAGTTGCATTAACCAAAACACACACAATCCACATAAAAAAAAAATATATAAAAGTTTACTGGTATTTCTTACTAAGGAGAATGGAGCTTACAAAGATCAATACCATACAAATTTGGAATTCTCCCTCAAATACCCTATTTCCCCCTTTCCCACCTAGAACAATCTATTTAAAATTTGAATTTTGAGGGCAAACTTCTCGAGGTCATAACTCATCGCTCATTTCTTGAAATGACTATTGGCACATGTTTTCAGAAATCTCTCAAAGGGGTTTGCAGCCTAGAAATATGCCAAAGCACATTACCACCATATTTTAGCCCTCAAGAAGACCTCCAAGGCCTTCAAAAATGACCTCCAAGTTTTACTATTAGGATTTTCACTAGTTTTGATAGGGTAGAAGACCTTAAAATTTACATATCTCCCAAATCGCTCATGGTATTGAGACGATTCTTTTGGCATTGGGTCTATTTCACCATCCTCTAAACCACTAAATAAAATTTAGAACAAAATGAAATAAATACAAATTTGGTTGATGCAAGATCACTCTTACACTACTGGATGCTCCCGCATCAGTGGAGATTATACCGAATCTTGGTTGAATAAGTTAGCAATTTACTTCTCCATGAGAAATTACTCTTCAACCACAAAGACATTCTTCATCATAGAAATATTGACTGAAGATAGACTGGAATGGTGGGAAACTTATTGTAAGGGCAAAAAATATAAATATAATCCATTACAAATGGGAGGTGTTTGAAAAGGCTTTTGGAAAGAGATTCCTTACTGAGCAATATTATGCTAGGAAGCTAGATGAGTTCACTTAGCTAAGGTAGATTCAGTGGATGTATACTATAGGAACTTCACTAGACTTCTTAGGTACATTTTGGCCTATGAAAATGATGATAAAATGAAGGTGCATCAATTCCTTTTAGGGTTAGATCATCAACTCAAGATCTCTATCAACATGTTCAAACCCACCAATTTAGAAGTTGCATATAATTTGGCTTGTCAAGAAAATTAATCATAAAAAAAGTGACAATCCCATCCAATGACCCATGAAGAACTACCAAAATCCACAAAAAAGAAAGTGGAATAATGAGCCAACTCAAAATAATAAATAAGGGTTTAAGTCTAGTAAGAGAAACAATGGGTTGGAAAAATATTTAAGAAGAAGTTTCAATCTAAGGATAGAAACTCTAATAATACGAAGAAGGCCAAACCCATTAATCAAGTAGAACCAACGCTTATTGAAGGTAAGGAAAAATTAGTTCAAGGTTCGACGCAAAATTCAAAGGTTGGGTGCTATGAGTGTGCAGGTCCTCACTATGAAAGAAATTTTCCACGTCGTACATGAGCTAACCAGAAGGCAAGCGATAAAGGACATAGGATTTATGTTGTTGTTGGAAATCATAATATTAATGGATAGGCAACCCTTATGCTTTTATAGGATAAGGATTTTGATAAAAATGTTTGAGTTTTGATAGACAATGGTGCTACTGATAGTTTTATCTCTAGTAGCTTGGTCAAGGATATGCCATAGAATCCAAAGTCTTTAGCAAAATGGTGGAAATTCGAGTAGGGGTCTAGATAGACCTACTCTATGGACCAATATTACCCCTTGATAGAAATATCTCTACCCATAAATTCTATCACTTGGAAAATATATGTAGTTCCATTACATGCCTTCGAAATAATTTTAGGGGTTGATTGGTCGAAGGACCATAAGGCATTACTAAAATTTTAGGAGAGATGGGTCAAATTCACTAATGATAAATAAAAGAGAATTAGGTTGTACAATGAGAAAAATATGTTCGAACCCATATTAATCTCTGCTATGCAACTTAAGAAGGTGATTAGGAAAAGAGGGATGGTGTATGTGGTCAAAGTAAAGGAGGTGAAGGATGATAAAAAGGATGAAATATTTGAGAAATTTCCCATCCTTCAATATTTCAAAGTTGTCTTTACATCTAAGTTACTAGAAATATCCCCTAAGTGAGAATTCAATTTTACTATCGATCTATTACCCTGTACAGAACCTATACATAGAGCACCATATAGAATGAACCCTCTAGAGACATAGGAGTTGAAAATGCAACTACAAGAGTTGTTGTATAAATGGTTAATTAAGCTAATTATTTCTCCTTCGGTTGCATAAATTTTGTTTATCAAGAATAAGGATGGATCCTTGAGATTATGCATCAATTATAGGATGTTGAATAAAGCAACAATTAAAAACATATATCCTTTACCACAGATGGAGGATTTGTTTGATCAACTAAAAGGGTCTACTACTTTATCAAATATAGAATTGAAGTATGGCTACCATCAATTGATAATCAAATAAGAGGATACATAGAAGACAACATTTAAGACTCGATACTGACACTACGAGTTCACAGTTTTACCATTTGGGTTAACAAATGCACCATTGTCTTTATGAACTTCATGAATAGTGTGTTTAAAAATTAGTTGGACATGTTTGTCTTGGTGTTTTTAGATGATATCTTGATCTATTCTCACAACAAGGAGGAGCATGAAAAACATCTGAGGATAATACTAAGGGTGTTGAGGAAAAATTAGGTATATGGAAGCTTGTCAAAATGGGAATTTTATGTATCACAAATACATTATTTGGGACATGTCATTTTTGCAGATAGAATTGTAGTTGAATCTAAGAATATTGAAGCTATTTTAGATTGGCCAACCCCTACAAATGTAATAGAATTTCAAATATTTATGGGTCTATTTGAATATTATAGGAGGTTTACAAAATATTATTCCAAAATAGCTTGTTCTATAACCAATATTCAAAGAAAATGGAAGTCGTTCAAATGGACGAACAAATGTGAAATTTCTTTCCAATTGCTAAAAAAAATATTGACTACCACTCCCATATTAAATATTCCAAATCCTCAAGATAATTTTTTAGTTTGTACCGATGCTTCCTTAGAAGGTTTGGGTGGTGTTTTATCACAAGATAGAGCAGTGGTGGCCTATGAGTCTAGGAAACTAAAGAAGCATGAAGTAAACTATGCCACACATGACTTAGAATTGGTTGCAGTCATGGATGCCTTGAAGTTTTGGTAGTATTATTTACTAGGAATACCATTTGAAATAAGAACAAATCACCAAAGCTTGAAGTATATATTCACTCAACCTTTGCGAAATGCACGTCAAAGGAGGTGGATTGAATTTTTAGCAAAGTATGAATTTGGGATAAAATACATAAAGGGTAAAGAGAATAAGGTGGTGTATGCACTAAGTAGAAGAAGGCATATCACTACTTTAAATAGAAGTCATGTAGACCTTATGGACTAGGTTAAAAGAGCTCAATTTCAGGACCCATATTGTAGGGAAGTGCAAGAGAATATAAGGAAGGATCTAAAGATAGCTCAAGATTTTGGCTTCAAATATGGCTTCTTATGTTTCAAAGAGTGGGTTGTTATTCTTGAAGTAAATGATTTGTGTAGACCTATCATGAGAGAAGCTCATATATATACTTTTGTTGCTCATCTTGGAGGAGCTAAGATGAGGGAGAATATGAAGAAAACATTTTATTGGCCTAGAAAGAAGAAAGATATCACTAATTTTATGGCTAAGTGTATAGAATGTTAGAATGTGAAAGAAAACCATAAGCATCCTATTGGTATACTATATCCTCATGATGTGCCCACAAAAAAATGGCAAGTGATGTCTATAGACTTTATTATGGGATTACAAAAGACTAGGTATCAACATGATACCATAATGATAATAGTGGATAAATTGACCAAAGTTGCACACTTCATTCTTGGTAGTACTACTGATGATGTAGTAGTTATTGTTCTAAGGACATTCAGATTATATGGATTTCTAGAAATGATCATCTCGGATAGAGACTCAAGGTTCACGTCAAAGTTCTGGAAAGCTCTCCATAGAGAAATTGGCACTTCATTGAACATAATTTTTGCATATCATTCTAAGATTATTGGATAGATTGAGAGATTCAAAAAGGTATTAGAGGAAATGATTCATAAGTACTACATGGAAGAGCAACTAAATATAATTTGTAAGAGGCTCAGAGAAGCTTCAAGCCACCAGAAGAAATATGCAGACTTGAGAAGGACTCCTTTGTAATTTTTTATAGGACACAAGGTGTTCCTAAGGGCCAAACCTATAAAAAGTGTAATTAATACCACTAAGTTGGACTCCATATATGTAGGACCATTTACCATACTAAAAAAGATCAGTTGTGTTGCTTACAGACTAGACTTGCCGCCTAACTTGGCAAAGGTTCACAATTCTTTCCATGTGTCCTTTCTTAGGAAGTACATATATGATCCTACTCATGTTGTGTATGTTTCTAAGCTGTAGATGATGGATTTGACATACATCAAGATCAAGCCCATGAATATTATTGATTTCCATACTAAACATATGAAGAAATGGAACCTGGAGCAATGCAAGGTCCAATGGGATCTTTATTCTGAGAAAAATGCCACCTGGAAAAAGGTGGAAGACATGAAAAAAATATTTATGTACTTATTTGAGGATAACATGTAGTGTCTAATTTGATTTAATATTTTGTGATAGCATGTAAACTAAGTAGACTTATGGATTTTATTATGTTATGCATGGTTTGACTAAAGTTTGATGATGTTGATGAAATAATGGACATTATTATGTAAAACTAAAACATGGTTATGCAGTATAAGTACTTTATAATTTTAGAATATGGTATTGCTAATGTTTATTTACTGTATTTTAGGTCCATATATTCTCCTTAGGTGGGAGATGTTGTTATTATCATTTGAAATAAGGATTTGCTCAACCACTAGGAATGGGAAACTGGAAAAAGCGAAATGATGACAAAGACAATCTAAAGGGTGAAAAAAAGGGCAGGAAAAATTTACCTTCACATCTACATGACTACAGTATTGGACTGTGATGTCCTAGAATAGTCTCCTAGTGGGATGGTGATAGTTAACTATCCTAAAAAAATGCCAACCATAGGAAAAACAATAGTGTGGAAATAGGGTTTGCATTATTAGATTGCATAATAGGTTGCGTGATTTGAATGCGGTTGCAAAATATTAGCTCAATGCCTGATTTGTTCTTGATGATGAATGGAAATGCATTTTAATAACCTTGGAAATGAAACATAGGGGACTATGTTTAGTCTATGGGGGGAGTATGTAACATCCCAATTTTTACCCCTTACTTTGTGTTTGCATTATATAGTTTAAGGTATGATTTCATAGAGGTGATAATGAAATAGAAATGATTAGTATGCTTTGCTAAATTAGTAGAGTTTAATGCTAAACATAAATTGTTAGTGGCATTTAAAGTATTTATTTGGAATGTATCTTTGTCTCCTCAGTTAGTTGATAAATTAGTTGTTAAGATTGATTGATTTAGTTAACTATGGTCTTTAACTAGTGTTAAGCTTGATTAAAGGACAACATTAAAGAGACATTTAATCTAGTGTTATTTTTTCCCTAGATTAGTTGCAAGCTAATTGTAATTAACTAGGTTAATTAGTTAAATACTTAGAAATGAAGTAAATATTATTTGGAGAGTTGGTATGTGTTTGATTGTTATTGGACCACCCAAAGTACAAAGTCAAAGATAACTCCAATTTCTAAATAACATTTATGATGGGCTCATCACCAGCAATTTTTAATAATAAAAAAATGGTTATGGGGGGAGGGTGAGTTCCATTATAAATAGAGATATTTTGTAAGGCAAAGATATAATGATATTTGTAGGGTGAGACCAGGGATTATGCTCTCCAATTGAGTTGGATCAGAAACCAAGAATCTTGTATTCTTCGCAAGTTGGCATTGGAAATCTAGAGGTTCCTAGAAAGCATGCTCTCTGGAATTTCTTGGATAAAAAACTAGATGGACCTTGTGATTTGCCATAGTTTTCCTCACCTTGTTACGTTACTTAAAAAAAAGAGTCACGTGTAATTCAAAGTATTGGAAGACTTTTTGGACCTTGGTTTGAAGAAAGTATACAAAATATTTAGGTGAGGGTTAAGATCCCAACATTAGCATGATTGATGTGTATGCTTGTTTGGTGATTGAGTTAATGATATGGTAAAAACCTATCTTTTTATTAAGGTTAATGGTTTTAATGTGGTATAAATAAAATACTTGTGTTATATAATTATTGATCTGTAAATTGTGAGGTTCTTCCCTTAGAAATCTTGCTTGCATTAGGAATATATTAAAGAAAAGAGGTCCTTTTGAGTAAGTTGCAGGTCTCAAATTTGTTGGATCACTTTATGAGAAACTTACGTAAACTAGTATGGTTTGTTGTGAGCTTGCATGGGTAAGGTAGAAGTTTACGTATAATAAATAGAAGGGCTAACATATCCTTATATGAAATATTTGGAGATTATAAAAAATAACTGACCCTTGACTTTATTAGAGTAAGTATGATCTCAAGATTTCTATATATGAAGCCTTGTTGTATGATATTGAGCATGTTGAGCAAGGTGCAGCGATAGTATTGTCATTGTTGTCAACACAGTCAGATAGATCGGTTGATGCAGTGGACAAGAGTTTAGAGGTTATTCAGAGTATGTACAATGAAGTTAAATGCTTATGAGGATGTTTTTGATGTTTGGGTGAAGTTGTTATAGGTTGTCCAAGAAGACCAAAGTGGCCCATATGCTAAAAATGCAAAGAAAAAAAGTGTCACGATATCGCGACATGTTGCATTTTCATGGCCAAAAGAGAAGCGGAAAATAAAAGGAAAAAAAATGTCGCGATATCGTGACATGTTGCATTTTCGTGGCCAAAAGAGAAGAGAAAATGCAAGGAAAAAAAGTGTCGTGATATCGCGACATGTTGCATTTTCGTGGCCAAAAGAGAAGCGAAAAAGCAAGGAGGAAAAAGTGTCGCGATATCGCGACATGTTGCATTTTTGCGACCAAAAGAGAAGTGAAAAAGCAAGGAGGAAAAAGTGTCGTGATATCGCGACATGTTGCATTTTTGCGGCCTAAAGAGAAGAGAAAAAGCAAGGAGGAAAAAGTGTCACGATATCGCGACATGTTGCATTTTCGTGGTCCAAAGCGAAGAGAAAATGCAAGGAGGAAAAAGTGTCGCGATATCACGACATGTAGCATTTTCATGGTCCAAAGCGAAGAGAAAGAGCAAAGAGAAAAAAGTGTCACGATATCGCGACATGTTGCATTTTCACGGTCCAAAGCGAAGAGAAAATGCAAGGAGGAAAAAGTTTCATGATATCGTGACATGTAGCATTTTCACGGTCCAAAGCGAAGAGAAAAGCAGAGAAAGCAAAAGTGTCACGATATCGCAACATGTCGCATTTTCATGACTTGAAAAGGGTAGGAAGGTAGAGAAGCAAAAGTGTCACGATATCGCGACATGTCACATTTTCACGACTCAAAAAGGGCAGGCAGGCAGAGAAGCAAAAGTGTCGTGATATCGTGACATGTCACATTTTTGTGACTCAAAAATGGCAGGCAGGCAGAGTAACAAAAGTGTCATGATCGACATGTCGCATTTTTGTGACTCAAGAAAAGCCTCAAAATAGAAACAAACAGTAATGAAGGAGAAAATGAATAGTCATCGAAGGAGAAAACAAATGCATGCACAAGGGAAAAGAAAACGAACAGTCAGACATGCAAAGAGAAAATGAACAATCATGCAAAGAGAAAATGTACAGACATGCAAAGAGAAAATGAACAGTCATGACCGAGAAGATGAACAGTCATGGTAGGAGAACATGGTGTCAATTATTTGCATGTGACGTGTTTGACGAAATGCCTTCTCAAAATATACAAAAGGAGTTACAATTGAAGTTACAACTGGAGTTACAAAGAGAAAGGATGGTTATAAAAGGAGTGTTGCTTGGAGAATTTATCAAGCGTGGGGGATTAAAGCGTAGCGGATTTTATCTTGCGAAGAGAGCGAGAGGTGCACGCAATAGGTGAGTGAGAAGGGTGTGAATTATGGGCGATGTTGAGTAAGCAATAGACCAGTCAGGGTCTTGTAAAAGTGAAGGCATTTATATGTCAATCTTCTAGTTTCAGAATTGAAGTCCAAGTTGGTGCTTGGCATCATGATTTGGTGCTCCTTGTAGTTGGTGTAGATAAATCATGGGTTGGTGCTCCTTTCTATTGGTGCAGATAAATCAGGGGTTGGTGCTCCTTCTAGTTGGTGCTGGTAAATCAGGGGTTGGTGCTCCTTTTTGTTGGTGCAGATAAATCAAGGGTTGGTGCTCCTTTCTGTTGGTGCAGATAAATCAGGGGTTGGTGCTCCTTCTAGTTGGTGCTAGTAAATCAGGGGTTGGTGCTCCTTTCTATTGGTGCAGATAAATCAGGGGTTGGTGCTCCTTTCTATTGGTGCAGATAAATCAGGGGTTGGTGCTCCTTCCAGTTGGTGCTGGTAAATCAGGGGTTGGTGCTCCTTCTAGTTGGTGCTAGTAAATCAGGGGTTGGTGCTCCTTCCAGTGGGTGCTGGTAAATTGATTGTAAATTTGATTGCTTTGCAAAGGCTAGATTTGGATGGGAGTCCAAACAGTCAATTTTTGAGGAGTAGCCAAATCGGTGAACCTCGGTACATCTTGTGTTGTGTGATGCTCTCTTGTTATATTTGCTTTATTTGATTTTAAGTTCTCATTGTTTTGGCTTTAAGAGTTTAAGATTTAAGTTTTATAGAGCTACACTGATTCATCCCCCCTCTCAATGTCATTGTGAGACTAACAATTGGTATCAGAGCCAAGTTCTTGAACAAGCTTAACTGGCTAGGGTGATCTTGGAAGTGACACAATGGCAGGTGGTGAAGGCTTCTCATCAAAAAAAGCACCATTGTTGGATGGAACTAATTACATATTTTGGAGACTCAGGATGCAGACATATCTTTGTGCTTTGGGATACGACATTTGGGATTCAGTAGATAGTGGATACACAATACCCACCACTTCTCCAACCGATGTTGCCGGTAAGAAATTGTTTGAGAATAACTCAAAAGCAAAGAATGCTATCATGTGCGGATTAGTGGACAATGAACTAGTAAAAATTATGAGTTGTAAAATAGACAAAAGAAATATGGGACAAACTGAGGAGCATTCATGAAGGAGATGATAAGATCAAGGAGGCCAAGTTACAAACACATCGAGCTCAGTTCAAAGTATTAAAGATGAATGACGATGAGAACATAGAGGCATATATGCTGAGAGTTAATCAAGTCATTAATGCGATTAGAGGACTCGGCGAGGAAATCAAAGATTTTGTCATCGTGAAAAATGTATTAAGATCTCTTCCCCAAAGATTTGATTCTAAAGTTTCAGCTATAGAAGAAGCTAAAAATCTAAATTCTTTTAGTATGGATGAGATGCATGGTTCTTTGACTGCATATGAGATGAGAATAGGAAAATCTAAACCCACAGATAGAGAAGCTACTTTTAAAGCCCATAAAAATATGAAAGCAAAACAAGAATCCGAGGAAGAAGAGACATTAGATGAAATGGAAGCAAACTTTGTTCAAAAACTAAAAAGGGGAAAAGGAAAATACAGAGGAAAGTTACCGTTTAAATGTTTCAATTATGGAGGCATTGGGCATGTTGCAGCTAAATGTCCACTTAATGAGAAGGACAAAAGTGATGAAGGATCGCACCAAGAAAGAAGTGACTGGAAGAAAAAACAAATTTCAGAAACGACAACTTCAAGAAGAAAAGTTTCATCTCCAAGAATGTTAGTTCATCAGAAGACAACTGTGGTGAGGATTCTGAAAAGGAAATAGGTGAAGCTCTTTTCATGGCACTCAAAGAAGAAAAAATAGAAAAATAACAGGAATATGATGAAGAAGAAATTGATGAAGAAGAGATTGTTTTTTTGAAGAAACAACTAGAAGAGGCCAATACAAATCTCAAATTTGTGAAGAGCACAGAGTTGCTAGATGAAATGATAAGGCAACAAAGAAGCTCCATGGTTAAGCTTGGTCCTGGATATGAAGTTGAACAACCTTCATCTTCCAAATATGCAGAGAAGAAGAAGTTCACTGTTGAAGGATCGAAGCAAGAAAATTTTGAAGCTGAATCTTCAAAAGGAAGAAAATATCAAAGGAGATCTACAACAAAGCAACCACAACAAAAGAGATTTCATCAGACACAAAGAATGCAACACAGACAGGGAAGAAATCATGTGCATCAAAGAAAGGAAAATAATCATCCATCAAGGATGCACAAGAGACAACCACCCAAGAGAAATGTTCAAGTTCACGAAAAGGTTCAAAATAGGGATGCAGTTGAAAAATTCAAGCCCAAGTTCAAGAAATATTGGAGAAAGAAAGAAGAGAGGAAATCATGTCTCCTTGGACTGAAGGAGATTACTCCTCTATTGCACTAAGCAGCTCTAGGTAGCACATCCTCAGGGGGAGCAATCTTAAAGTTTTATTTTAATGCTCCTATGTTGTTTGGTTATCTGAGGATGAAAGGCAAGTAGTCAGGGGGAGTTGTCGTATAGTTTTCAAAGTGTGTTTCAGTTCATGTAGTTGTTTGTGGAGGTAATAAGAGAGCTTTAATTTTCTCTAAAGAAGTAGCCATTATCAAAGAGATGCTAGAGTCAAAGCAAACAATGGCACTAGCACCCAGTTGGTCAAGAGTGCCAAGTGGCACATGCAAGGTAGAGACGTTGAGAGAATAGCGCCCAGGTGGTGAAGCGCCAAGGAGGACAAGATGCCTATGCACCTAAGAAAGTCTTGCATTATTTGAGAAATGTGAGATATTGCCCGAGGAATCCCTTGATCACAGCGAGGATAAATGCTCCCTGGAATCACGTGAAGAATGTTCATCTAAGACATTGAGTAGCCCTGACATATGCCCTAGAAAGAAGCAGAATACCGAGTGTTGATGACTGCATGCATACTGAGGTTCCAATGCTAGATGTAACGGTCCACTATCAATACCTGCATAGAAGATGAAAACATTCATGGCAATCGTTAGAAACCAGAGACATTGAGCTACACAACGGATGCGAGGCAAAGTCGTTAGTCATGGAGGAGGTGGCAATCAAAAGGCTGAAGAAATTACGTGCAGGCTTCCTGGAGAGTCGGTCACTTTTGATTTGGGAGTAACTTTTGCGTAGCTGAGAGTTGCGTGTTGATCAAACTATACCAAATAAGTAAAAGCAAGGTACAACAGGAATTATAATATGATGAGTAGAGATTAGAGTGCTTATCCAAGAAGACTTTATGATAGAAAGAGTACCAATGGAGGTGCATTCTATCTTGGAGACAAGTTGGTCGCATGGCACAGTAAGAAACAAGAGTCAGTCTCCTTATCCACAGCAGAGGTAGAATATATTGCAGCGACAACGTGTTGTATGCAGGGGGAGCATTTGTGTATTTGTTTATCTTTTTGCTCATGTTTGTGATTTTTGCTAAGTATAATAATTTTTGCCTAAGAATGTTGTGCATGGACTTAGGGGGAGTTTGCAGTAGCCCTTTGGTATTATTGTCAAAGGGGGAGAAGAGTTACAGGAAATTGCACGTGTGTTGCCAACAATTCCAAAGGGGGAGATTGTTGAGCAAGGTGCAACGACAGTATTGTCATTGTTGTCAACACAGTCAGATAGATCGATTGATGCAATGGACAGGAGTTCAGAGGTTATTCAGAGTATGTACAGTGAAGTTAAATGCTTATGAGGATGTTTTTGATGTTTGGGTGAAGTTGTTACAAGTTTTCCAAGAAGACCGAAGTGGCCCATATGCTAAAAATACAAAGAAAAAAAAGTGTCGCGATATCGCAACATGTTGCATTTTCACGACCAAAAGAGAAACAAAAAAGCAAGGAAAAAAAGTGTCGCGATATCATGACATGTTGCATTTTCACGGCCAAAAGAGAAGCAAAAAATCAAAGGAAAAAAGTGTCGCGATATCGCGACATGTTGCATTTTCGCGACCAAAAGAGAAGCGAAAAATCAAGGAGGAAAAAGTGTCGCGATATCGTGACATGTTGCATTTTCGCGGCCAAAAGAGAAGCGAAAAAGCAAGGAGGAAAAAGTGTCGCGATATCACGACATGTTGCATTTTCATGGCCTAAAGAAAAGAGAAAAATCAAGGAGGAAAAAGTGTCGCGATATCGCGACATGTTGCATTTTTGCGGCCGAAAATGCAAGGAGGAAAAAGTGTCACGATATCGCGACATGTTGCATTTTCGCGGTCCAAAGCGAAGAGAAAATGCAAGGAGGAAAAAGTGTCGCGATATCGCGACATGTAGCATTTTTGTGGTCCAAAGCGAAGAGAAAGAGCAGAGAGAAAAAAGTGTTGCAATATCGCGACATGTTGCATTTTTGCGGTCCAAAGCAAAGAGAAAATGGAAGGAGGAAAAAGTGTCGCGATATCGCGACATGTCGCATTTTCGCAATCCAAAGCGAAGAGAAATGCAGAGAAAGAAAAAGTGTCGCGATATCGCGACATGTCGCATTTTTGCCACTTGAAAAGGGTAGGAAGGCAGAGAAGCAAAAGTGTCATGATATCGTGACATGTCACATTTTCGCGACTCAAAAAGGGCAAGCAGGCAGAGAAGCAAAAGTGTCACGATATCATGACATGTCACATTTTTGTGACTCAAAAAGGGCAGGCAGGTAGAGTAACAAAAGTGTCATGATATCGTGACATGTCACATTTTTGTGACTCAAGAAAAGCCTCAAAATAGAAACGAATAGTAATGAAGGAGAAAACGAACAATCATCGAAGGAGAAAACAAATGCATGCACAAGGGAAAAGAAAACAAACAGTCAGACATGCAAAGAGAAAATGAATAGTCATGCAAAGAGAAAATGAATAGACATGCAAAGAGAAAATGAACAGTCATGACCGAGAAGACGAACAGTCATGGTAGGAGAACATGGTGTCAATTATTTGCATGTGACGTGTTTGACGAAATGCCTTCTCAAAATATACAAAAGGAGTTACAACTAGAGTTACAACTGGAGTTACAACTAGAGTTACAAAGAGAAAGGATGGTTATAAAAGGAGTGTTTCTTGGAGAATTTATCAAGCACGGGGGATTAAAGCGTAGCGGATTTGATCTTGCGAAGAGAGTGAGAGGAGAGCGAGAGGCACACGATAGGTGAGCGAGAAGGGTGTGAATTGTGGGCGATGTTGAGTAAGCAATAGACCAGTCAGGGTCTTGTAAAAGTGAAGGCATTTATATGTCAATCTTCTAGTTTTAGAATTGAAGTCCAAGTTGGTGCTTGGCATCAGGGGTTGGTGCTCCTTCCAGTTGGTGCTGGTAAATCAAGGGTTGGTGCTCCTTCCAGTTGGTGCTGGTAAATCAGGGGTTGGTGCTCCTTCCAGTGGGTGCTGGTAAATTGATTGTAAAGTTGATTGCTTTGCAAAGGCTGGATTTGGATGGGAGTCCAAACAATCAATTTTTGAGGAGTAGCCAAATCGGTGAACCTCGGTACATCTTGTGTTGTGTGATGCTCTCTTGTTATATTTTCTTTATTTGATTTTAATTTATCATTGTTTTGGATTTAAGAGTTTAAGATTTAATTTTTATAGAGCTACACTGGTTCACCCCCCCCTCTCAGTGTCATTGTGAGACTGAGAAGTTTACCTTCTATAAGAGTGCTCAATACTTCTTATAGGGTTTGGATTATATTTTTGAGTACCATGTTTTGAATGTGGAAATTAAGGTTATGTAGCTCTGTTCATCATCTAGGAGGAGTGCCATGTAAAAAAAACAAATGTAGACGTTCTTAAGCCTTCAAAATGATGTTATAGCCCGACATCTACAAAATTTATCATCAATTAATCCTGGATGTCCTCATTCGAAGGTGAAATTATGTGTTCATTGGGTGTACATAAAATTCCATGGTCCTCTTTGATGAGTTTAGGAGTCCTCCAATAAGTCGTAGGTTGACAAAAATATCTACACGATGCAAATCGCATTTGGTGAGAAGCACAAACATTGCTATACAAAAGCCTGAGACGATGATTAAATTTTTGATAAATTAATTTAGGGTTATTTCCCTAGAGTTATAAAGCATCCATAACAATTTTTTATGCAACCCTTATGTTGCACCATGTGTCTTAATCTGGTTAGACATTATCTAGTAATCTAAGGTTTGAAAGTCGCATTGTCTAGGATAACCCAAACACGATGAAAATGCATGTAGGGCATGATTTCCATTCATGGAGAGCATGGGTCTAAGGTTTAATCTTATGATGGGGTCCAAGGAGGCAAAAACCCTTATATGGTATGCTAAGTGCTTAACCATTAGGCCAAGGCACTAGCACCTAATGTAGGCTCTCCATGTGTGACATGTCAATGTTAGGAATTTTCCTAATAATAATATTATAATGTTACTTTTGTTAAAAAAAAACTAAAGTTATACATGGGTTTGGATGTTGAAATAAAGTGTAGTGGTATTTTGGCAAATATGACAGGGTTTATGGTTTGGAGTAATAAGTTATCTCACGATAACAACTTTGTGTCTTAAAATTATATTGAGCTAAATATAAAAGGGTGAAAGAGTAAATAAAATTATGAGACAATTATCCTAAAAATACTCAGATGATGACTTTGGCTAAAAGCTAATGTTCAAAAAAAGAATATTTGTATTTGAACCATGTTCATATATTGAATGGGGCTTGAAATATATAAGGGATTATAAATATCCCTATCCATTACAATAATGTTATGACTCAAACCTATTTTGAGGAATGTAATGCTATATATCTCAATGAAAAAGTTAAATCTATAATAGAAACATAGGCTTAATTGTTCTAAACAGTGTAGACTATTATGGGTTTGATAGTATGTGTACAAGGCAAAACATAATAGCCTATTTATAAAATATTTTAGTTGTGAAGAAGAATGTTCTCCTTTGATATTGTGATTTTGAGCTATGTACAAGTTTGTTTAAATGCTATTTCTTGGTGCTTTTATCTTAAAGTTTTGATAACCTGGAAGAAGTAAAGAATCACATATATGCAATGTTGCAAATACAATACATTGAACAAATGAAATAATTTATATGTCAATGGATGCAACTAAAATAGATTTAAGAACATGTTTCCTGTGTGATGGGATATGGGATGAAAGGAATGGGAAAAATTTTATTCTTAAGAAAGTATGGTATTTTCTACTCTTGAATTGATTCATACAAATTCTTAACGTTTTTGTTAGAAAATTGTTATGCATTCTATGGATTACTACTACATGTCATTATGTAATGCGTGTTCATAAATTGGATTGTCCTGATCCTGAGTATCCATTCACCTTGTATTGGTGGAACTGAGATAACTTGTGCCTTAAGTACCCATTGAACCTGAAATAGAGTTGAAGATTAGAGGAAGTTGACATTGTATCTAGATTTAGGAGACTATTGTTGTAACATAAAAATCTTTCTTGTGAAAGAAATGTTTTAATAGATTGTAGGATTTTATGATTTATTGATGGAAGTGTAAACAATGTAACTCCCAAGTATCTGGTTGTATTGGATATGAATAATGTAAACAAAATTTGTTTACATGTTCTGATATGTTACTTGAATTCTCAAGTGGATGCTTTATTTACAAATGGTTAAATTAGATCCTTCTTTTCTCTAAGTAGAAATGTGGAAATATAGATGCACATAAAAATATAAAAGAATACATAAATGAGAGATATAAAGAATAGTAGTCAATGAGATATAGTGGTAGGAAAAAATATACCTATGCGAATTTGTTTGATGATTCTCTTAACGCATTATATGTAGTATGGTTAGTTGGTTAAGCATTGCACCTAAAATATTACGTTATTTGAAAACAATGAGTAATTAACAAGGTACACATGTAAGGTTAGGTTGAAAGACACCTATGGTTGAAACAAGTTTAACATGGGTTTAAACAATAATGGAAATGTGTGTTCTGGTTGAAACAGATTGAAAAATTCCCATTGATAATTATGAGACACTGGCCACTCCCATGCACATGGATAAACTCTGATCAAGTTGATTCTTGTGTGGTGCATAGCCTTGGAAACTCATGTAATTACATGCTCAATGGAAACTATATAAATGACTCTCATAAGAAAAATTAAGTAAATAAAAAAAATAGATGGTTTTGATGGTTGGTTTTGGTTAGGTAATTTTGGGGTTTATTACAACTATTCATTGGTTAATTCTCAACCTTAATTCATAACACCACAAGTTCCTTATCTTGGATTCTAGGATATAAACACAAAGAATAGTGGGTTAAAGAAAACTCAGAATTTAAAAAATAGTTTGCTTCTATACAAGGAACCAAAAGAATAATATATTACTATAAGTATTACTATAACCAACCCATAGATCCATCCTTAGTTATTCGACATTTTACTTAAAAATTTATAATATTAAAGATTCAAATGTAAAAAGAGAAGGTGATCCAAAAAATCACCTTAGAGTTTTCCAAGTTGCTTGCCATGACATCATCTATGATGAAAAATTATTATTAAAGCTATTCCATGGAATCCTTGGTGGAAAGGACTTAGAATAGTATTTCTAGATATCTCACTCCTCAATCAGGAGCTTTGGTGATTTGGTAGAAATGTTCATCCAAAACTTCTTTGTCTACATCACTAAAAAATGCATAGTAGATGATTTATATAAACTTAAGTAGGGTAAACAAGTCTTTCACTAAATTATTAACCCAATGGAATGGTTTAGTTAGAAAGCTTCCTTTCGCCCTATCAAAAAGATAATTATTACATATTTTCATGCATAATTTATGAGAGTAACTTTTATATACTTTATAAATTACTTGCATCTCCTCTTTTGAGTATGTTAGAGGTGTCCATTCAATCTATGGGGAAATTAAAACCTAATAAGGAGGAGGAAAAGTCTTCTACCTCTAACACAAAATGATAGTATAAAAAAAAGCATGTTGTGGGTGATGGTGTAACCAAATCACCCTGTTAACAATCCTAAATCAAATAATTTTAAAACTACTACTACATCATAAAAATTAGTTCTAGCTAAGGCTCAAGAAAAGCCTCAAAGGAATTTTAACAATTTAAACCAATCACTATACTCTATGCTAACACAAATATTAGATGCTAAGATATAATTTCTACCTCTAAGAGCTTTTGACCCTGAGGGAAAATCTTCCTTTGTTCAAGTCAACCAACAATGTGCTTTCCATAACACAAATGGTCACCATAAAAATAATTATATCACTCTTAAGCATATGGTACAAAACTTTATTGATGAAGGTCCTCTATTGGGCAGTTGTCCTAAACATGCAACATAATATAACCAAAATATAAGGATATTTTAGGACCCTTTACCTAAACACAATCACAATGCTACCAATTATGTTCAATATATGAACATATCTCACTAGATAAAAATTTGGTAGGGATTATTCAAGTCAGAATAATCACTAGACAATAAGCCAAAGAAAGAGGGTAACCCCTAGAACTGCCCTTTTATCCCCCCTTTGGCCTTTCAGACTAGATGCACTACCGTTCATAGAGAACAACCTTTGGTTCTAAATACCTAATACAAATATAAGAGGATATTAAACCTCCAATAATAATTTTAGGACATACCAACCAAAATATCTATACTCAAATTATTGAGAACTTCATAGAGTTATAATGAAAATCTATTTAAACTTTTAAGTGAGCAAATCATACCCACAAATATTAGTCTTGATGATTTAGCTAATATGGTAGGGTCCCTTAGTGTGGACCATGCAACAATTTTATTTTTCAAGAATGACCTTCCATTCCCTTTTATGTTAGGAGAGCTCCCTTTGCACATCACATGTAACATTGGTGAGTAATGCATTAAAAGAGTCCTTATTGATAATAGTTTAGCTATAAATATCTATCACCTTAAATTTATTCATAGGATAGGACTTAACAAGGAAGATATAGAGAAATTTGATATTGTCATAAAATCCTATGACAATGAGGAGCACAAAACTATTGGAATAGTAGTACTTCCAATAAAAGTGAGACCTTGCATACTAAACATTTTATACTTTGTGTTGCCTTATGATTTGAACTACAAAATCCTTTTAGGATGACATTGGATCTATGCTATGCAATCTATCCCCTAAACTTACCATCAATGTATAAAATTCAAATATCAAGGTAAATTGTATAAAATTATGGCTGAAAAATATCCTTTCACTTACTATCAAGGCTTTTAGTCAAAAAACCCAAGGAATTGCCTTTTCCCTTTGTTAAATGTTTCTTGTCCTTTCATAGATGATACCCTAAAGTTTTTTCCCCCTAAGGGAATAAGTACTAACCAAATAATAAAAACTAGTAGTAAATCCATAATAAAAGATAAGGGTAAACTTGAGGATATTAACCATATAAACCTCAACAACTAGCATCATGAGCTACTAGCTTTAGAACTAGTTAGACTAACCCCATCACCTCACACTTTAGGGCTGTCTTCCAAACAAGGAATTATCATGTAGATAGGAATTTGTACTTTTTTTTCTACAGAGACAACCAATGAGAAGAGAATTCATGGAACTAATCTATGATTAATAGAATGGATACATGTCTTGTCTTATCTCTCTAACCTTTACCCTATTCCTATGTAATTTATTTGTAACATTGGTTATTAAGGAAAATTATTAAAACCTTGTGATCAAGGTGTAAAGGAAAATTTGGAGATTGAAGTATGGCCAAGATGTTGGGATTATGATACAACCCCAACCCTAATGAAAGGTCACCTTACCCATCCTGAGATAGTAGTGATGATGAGGTGTGTCTTTATTCCCTCAAACCCAAAATCAATATCTCCTTGGTGGAAGGGTTGGATTGGGATGAGAATGGGGATATTGAACTTGCTTATCTTCAAATATTTGACCTATTATTTAAATTTACTCATATAAGTATGATAAGGATCATGCATCATAATATTATCAATGAAAATAGCCAAGAGTCCCATGAAATTATTGAAAGTAGCATTGACAAGAAAAATGAGTTAGCCTTGAATCAAGCAAAAGATAACATTCCCCTTAAATAAATAGAAAGTCCTTTAGAAACTATCAAAGACCATGAGGTGAGATTTTTATCACACAACTCTCCTAGGGATGCTAACACTAATGGTATTGATCAAGACGACATACCTGTTGAAGGATCTCTTTTCTTAATTACACATCCCTCATAATCATTAGAATTTGAGCAATGGATTTTAGGGTCTAAAGAGATTTAAAGTTTAGGGTTTCTACTTTCCCTTCCATAATTAAAATATTAATATCATATATTGATATAGGAAACCATTGACATCAACATAGGTTCCCAAGATGGTCAATCGATTAAAAATTTAGGAAACGTTTATACCCAAGAAGAGTATGAAGAGTATACAAAATATAGATATGCTTGATTTAGATATTCCTTTGGTAGTCCATCACATTTTTGTTCAATAATATGCCAAACCAATAAATTATAAATTGAGGAAAATGCATCCTAAGGTTGCTTTACTAGTTAAAGAGAAACTCAAAAAACTTTTGGAGGTCAAATTTAACAAGGCAATCAACTATTTTGATTGAAATTCCAACATAATACCAATAGCCAAAATGTAACATGTTGTGCATATCTGCACTAAATTTCAAGACATAAATTTTATCCCAAAGATGAATTTACCTTGCCAAACATAGAAATTATTGTATATTTCATCACAAGTTATGGAATGTTGTCCTTAATGATTTTTTTTTCTAGGTACAATCAAATTCAAATCATGCCAGAAGACCAACTTAAGATAAATTTGACTATTTGTTAAGGGACCTTTTGTTATGAGGTCATAACCTTTGGTTTAAAGAACACAAAACACCTTATAAATGTGCAATGATTTATATTTCATGATATAATGCATGATATCATTGAAGATTATGACAACGATATTTAAAATGAAAAGATTATGTTAAGGAATTAAGGCATATCTTTGAGAAACTTAGAGAATACAAATTCCTCTTAAAAAACTCCAAATACATATTTGTGGTAACTTTAGGGAAAACATTAGGATTTATAGTCTCTTGATGTGGCATTGAACTAGACCCAAACAAAATATCTGCTATCACCAAAATGCCACCACCAAAAAACCTAATCCAATTTTAAAGCTTGCAAGGTATATTGCAAGCTATTCAAAGGTTCATATCTCAATTGGAGGATAAATGTTATCCCTTTTATAAAATTTTGAGGAAAGGAATTAAATTCATCTGGGATAAAATTTCAAAAGGTCTTTGACATATTGAAGACATATCTTCTATCTCCACTAGTTCTTATCTTACTTAATCTTCTTAAATCTTTGTTGCCATACATAAAGCAACTGTTCATGCCTAAGGTGCCATGATAGCACAAAATAATGATCAAAATAGGGAAACAAAAATTTACTATATTAGTAAAAACCTTGTTAGTTATGAAAATCGATACATACCCTTAGAAAAATTGTTCTTGGTATGAGTATTTGATTCTCAAAAGCTAAGATATTACATGCCAAGTCATAAGACTTATATTATAGCTAAGTTTTATTATTTACAATACCTTATGTCCAAGATCTATCTATTGGTAAGGACAACTGAATGCATAATAGCCCTTAATAAGTTTGATCTTGAATTCATTGAGCAAAAGTTATTAAAAGGACAAGTGATTGCCAACCAATTTGTAGTAACCCCTTCACCAACTAGTGATCCCCTAGAAATCAAGTATCCTAATGACATTGTAGGTAGCCTCAAGGTAGCACAACAAGATTCTTGGAACCTTTACTTTGATGGTGCATGATGTGTCAAAGGCACGGTGGCAAGAATCATCCTAGTATCACCCCAAAAAATTATCATCCCTTCATCCTTTAAGCTTCAATTATCATGTACCGATAATACAACTAAATATAAAGTACTTATCCTAGGGATTCATGTGGCCATATACTTAAAGGTCAAAACTCTCTCTATATTTGAACATTCATAGTTGATCCTTAACCAAATTAATGGAGTTTATCAAACTAAAGATGATAAATTTAAACCGTATAAGGACATTATGGATAAATTAAAGGCTTCCTTTGAAATAGTCACCATAAATATGATTCCATGCTCTAGAAATAATAAAATATATGTAATAGATACAATTACCTCTCTCATACCTCTAGAATTGGAAGATGAACAAGAAACTATTATCATTCACCAAATAAAACAACCTACAAATTTATAGTTTAGTCAAGAACCCTTACCAATATTTACCACTGAACAAGCTCTTATACTTGACCCTTGGTATAAGTAAATTTATGACTTCCTTACAAGTAGAAATTTTCCCAAACGTCCAAATTGCAATGAATGAAAAACCTAAGACAACGATCTTGGAGATATGTAATAATTAAAGACATATTGTATAGGTGAACCTTTGATGGAATTCTCCCAAGATGCCTAAATTTGAATGAAGTTAAACATATAGTCCAATATTACCATGAGGTAGCTTGTGGTGGTTACTTCAATGGAAGTGCCACCACTAAAAATCTTATTCAAATGGGATACTACACGATAACCATGGAAAGGATCGCTCGTAATTTCATGTGAAAATACAAGTAAAAAAACATGATAATATTATCCATTCATCCTCCAAAGAGCTCCAATACATGACATCTCCATGACCCTTCTCCACATGGGGCTGGATATCATTGGAAAGATAATCCCAATATCATCCAATGGATACAAGTTTATTATCATTGGAACTATATTATTCACAAAGTGGGTAGAGGCTATGCTCTTATATTAGAGTTAAGGTTTCCAAATTTATCCTAAACTAAATTCTCTCACGATATGTCATTCCCAACATGATCATCTCATTTAGTTGTACCCCCTTCAAAAATAAGGATGTTACCAAGCTTTATGTAAAAGTTAAAATTTAGTATAAATGATCAACATTGTATTATCCATAGGGTAACAACTAGGTTGAAGCATCTAATAAAAATTTTATAAAGATATTAATGAAACTCATCAACAAAATAGGCCAGGTTTGGTATTTATAGTTATACCCTACCTTATGGGTGTATCGTACTAATGTTTGAATTATAATTGGTGCTACACCCTATGCATTGGTTTATGGAACTGAGACCAAATTCCCTTTTGAATTAGAATTTTTATCCCTTTTAATCATTTTGAAGAATGATTCTATTAGAAATGGGTATTTCCACACATACCTTAGCCAATTGGAACTACTTTATGAAAAATGGATCCATGCCTTAGAGCACTTATGGGTCTACCACCAGAGACTTAAGAAATAATTTGGAAAAAGAGTGTGTCCTCATTCCCTCAAAATAGGTGCCTTAGTTCTTAGGGAAAACTAAAATAACACCAATTCTAAAGAAGCTAAAAGGATAATTCAACCCTAATTGGCTAGGTCCATTCATAGTGATAGCTAAATATGGATCAAGCACATATCACTTGACCATATTAGATGGAAAAGAGCATAAAGAACCTATAAATATAGTACATTTAAAAATATATCATGCTTGAATTTTAATTTTTTGCTTGCTCATGTGCCTGATTGCATGTATGGTTACCTGTAATTTTTTTTTTGCTTGATCTCATGTTCCTGATTACATATTTTTCTAAGTTTACCTATTCATCCCACAATGTCATGAAGAGGAACCCCAATCAAGCAATGATGATTCTAGCTAGAAAATATTCATTTGCATTGCATTTGTAGCAGGTCACTAAGTTAGTGGATCTCCTTGATGACTCTTAAAAATTCCTTTTTCATCCTCTTGATATTTTGTAATTTGAAATGAATTTGAGGTCTTGATGACAATTTTTAGAAACAACCACCAACCCTAGCATAGTTATACATCAATGTACCAACATATCCTTTTATATTCCAAAATTTTTGGAGGGTTGTATGCATAATTTTCTTGATCATGTGCTTGTTAGTATCAAATACCTGCTACATAACCAAATGCTAATTCACTTTCTTGTGTTCACATGCTTGTATCTTACTTGTTTCTTTCATACAGGATCAAGTTATTTGTCATGGTTTATGATGATCCTAGTTAGGATAGATCACATTATAGATTACATTTTAGCTAGGTAGTTGAGGTGGAGAATATATCTATCAACTCCTTTAGATAAATATTTCATCACTTTATTATCTACTATCTCATTTGCATAATATTTTTCCTTCAACTTTAGGATAGATCACATTATAGATTACATTTTAGCTAGGTATTTGAGGTAGTGAATCTTCCTATCGAATCTCTATAGATGAACATTTCATAACTTTATTATCTACTATCTTGTTTGCATCATTGTTTTTCTACAACTTGCTAGTACTCTTTAATGACTTTGATACTACAAAGCAAATCTATAAATGGCATATACAAAGGATAAAAAAACTAGAAATTTTCTCCTTGAAAAGTCTTTCTTAACTCTTCTATCATATAACATATTCATGACAACATTCTCATATATTATCTGGTTCGTCTCTACACTTAGAAAATGCAGATGATAGAATCATTCAATGAATGAGAAGTGCTTATAAATTCTAAAGCATCCAATAGCTTGGAATAGTTCTATAAAATAATTTTCCTCTATATAGGGATCTATTATGAATTTCAAAACCATTAGTGTCTGCAAATATTTGATTAGCCTAATTCATCCTTATACCCAGAAAGGAGGTAGGAGAGAATCATTTGATTCTTGATAAATATTTAGCATACCTATACACCCAATAAAGGAGGAATAATTTTGTCAAACCTCCTTTGGTATAAGGGTCTATTATAATGTTTAAATGATAACATAATATCATATCTTATAAAATTCACCTTTATACCTAATATGAATGAATGAAAGGATTACCGAATACCTAAAAAATGTTTAGCATGCCTAATAATATTAGATAATTAGTCCAGATATCCCACCATGGTATAAACATCTATTAAAATTCTCATACAACATTTTTTTCCCAAACTAGAGCAATATGATAAAGCCTAAACTTTGATAGCCATATATCATCAATTATTTATCATAAGAGCCAAAGAATTTTTTTCCAAATCTTCCTTATCATTGATAATCTCACATACATGATGGATTGCCTACATAGTTTACAAAATTTCTTGCTTCATATATGCTTGATTATTTGATGAATTTAGAATAAAGAGACTCTGTGATCATGTGATGATGAAAACTAGTTAGGTTAGTGCGTCATTGCACTTGCACTAGGTCATTGATGATAGTGGGTCCCCTTAGGAAATACTATCCAACACAACAAATCAATAAAGGACATAAACTATCAGACATAGCAAAAGACTATCTAACATAGCAAATCTATAAGAAAATAGATTGTCCAACACAACATATCAATAAAGAACATAAACTATATAACACAATAAATCTATAAGGACATATTATCTGACTATAAATAAATAAATAACATACGTTGTTTGACACAATAAATCAATACAAGACATAGACTATCTAACACAAAAAAATAATGACATTAATTGTCCAATACCATAGAATTTATTATGTACATTGACTGTCCCCAAAATTGTAATATAGAGACATTGATTGTCCTTGAAATTGTATTATATATGGACATTGACTATACCCAACATTGTATTATATACAAACATTAGCTATCCCCAAAATTGTATTATATATAAACAATGATTGTCCCCAACATTGTATTATATATGGATATTGACTGTCCTTAGAATTGTATTATACAAACATAGACCATTCAAATTATCAAAAGGTATTGATTACCTATAAAAAATAACTTGTCTAAGTGTTTATCCATTAATTAGGCTAGAAGATTCGTCGCTTAGGAGCAAGAAAATAATTTTAAGGGACATAAATTGTCCAAATGCACAAACCATCTAAAAAGTGATCAATCATATTTACCTAAGTGAGTGTCCATTCACTAGGCTAAGAGGCCATCACTTAGGATCTAACAACACAAAAATGTAAAATAAACATCAGTTGTCAAGCATTATTCAACGAATCTGGTAAAACAATGCTTTTAATGAGCATATTATTGCAGCTTTAAAAAACTTCACTTAAAAAGGGGTAATAAAATTAAACAAATTTAGATGCATAAAGTAACCTTGTTTTTTGCCAAATGAAATAAATTTGCAAAAAATGCTTCTCTTATTAACCTAAGTAAAATCATCTTGAGAACATTCATAGACATCTACTAACATAGTGCAAACCCTCAATCACAAAACTAAATCATTTTTAATTTTCAATGGATCTATTCCAAAAACCTTAATTTTCAACATGCAAAGGATAAAATTGAAATTTTTGAAATCATGTTGAATTTTGTATAAAATTTTCCAATCAACCTTAAACCTCTTCGTTAATATTCATTTATCTAACTATACTCATCTTGCATAGTTTAGCATGGTATAAATCAATTTTGAAATTATGTCAAATTCATATTAACCTTCGACACTTAAAATAATTTCCAAATAAAAAAAATTTGTCAAAAATTCTAAATCAATTTTAAAATTATATTTGTTCTCACAAATGTTAATTATATCTATCATCAAATACCATTGACACATCACAACACCCATTTTATCTATGATCAAATAATATAAAATTTCAAATCACATAAACTCAATACATATTTAAACACATCATCTCAATAAATAATAATTGTATATATATATATATATATATATATATATATATATATATATATATATATATATATATATATATATATATGTATGTATGCATATGTATATATATGTATGTATATGTATATATATGTATGTATGTATATATAGGTAAATCATCCATATTACATCAGTTGGGTGCACCACAATCCATCAAAATAATATACTTAGACTCAAGTTAGCTAGCTTGGGTACCTAAGTCAAAATTTTTATCCTCATGCCTCTCATGGCTAGGAAAATTCCTCAACTAAGTCCAAAGAAATTGAGGCTAACTCTTTGATCCACTCTTACTGGGCCAAGTAGGAAACTACATAGATTGTTGAGATACCCTAGTCACTAATCTTACCCAAGAGCAGGATTGATATTATTTCCTCATAGGCAAGGGGTGCCTTTGGTCTACAAGGATTGCTACATGGTATAGAGCCCTATAGTTGCTATTCTCCATATCTACTAAATAATTAGCCTAAGCCTTAGCCAATTGTGTTTGTGCCTAGGTCAAAATATTCGTTATGCTCTAACAACCACATAACTACTCACAGTCCTTGACATTGTGGTCCTAGCCAAAACATCATATATCTTCTACCTTAGGCAAGAGGTCTACTAAGCCCTTTTATCCCTCTTAACCTAGGCCATGTCTCACTTTATTAGGTCCTAATCTAGCTAGTCCTAGTACCCCTTCCTCTTGGTTGTCCTCACCATAATGATTGATGTAATAATGCTCTTGAATTTCCTAAGCTCATCCTCTAACTATTATAGCCTCCTCTTCATAACATCTCTTATCTTGAGTCCTCTCATATATAGTCCCACTAGGCTTTACCCCATTATATAAAATTAAAGTAAGAGAGGGTATAATTATAGCTTGATTCGATGTCAACTCATCTCTTTGCCTCTATCTTAATGTATCCCTTGTATTCTAAACATGATTATGTATAAATAGGTTAGACCAAAAATATGGCCATCGTAGTACCAAAGTCACCCTCATAGGAAAAATCTTTCCATATTAACACTAGTTCACTGGTACTATACCCATGTCATCAACTATTGAAGAAATCATTAGAGAATCATCTACATCCTCCTCTCTAAAGGTATTTAAATTTGGTAGGTCTACAAAGCCCAACCCCCTATCCCTAGTGACCCACTAGTACCATAATTCACCCATTACAAGAACCCTCTAGGGAAGGCCAAAAAAATGAAGAATCTGATCTATCTGGTATAACTCAATCTCTCCATGAGATCCCAATAGCCATTTTATCCTCCTTATTCAATCTAAGTGGAAGGCATCCTTAGCCCACCCTAGGTATTCCATCCATGGTCGTGATGTGACTTGATCTATATAAAACTCTTTAATTTCTTGTTAAGCTACCATCAAATCCTTTCTAAAGGGCCTTTGAAATCTCTCATAGTTATGGTACCACCTAAATATGATAGGAACCTTTGCATCCTCCACATCTAGTAGGAGCTAAAATATTTTCCTAATATCCACAACTACAATAATATGCAATAAACTAGGCTCTTGCCATTCCTATAAGCCACCTAGTGGAGGCTCTGGTATAGGCTATGTAAAATAAAAGGCCCCCATATAAACTAAACCTGCTTGTCCCCCATCTAGGCAATGATATTTACAAAGCCCTAATGTAGTAACTGTTGAGCAAGGTGCAACAAAAATATTGTCATTGTTGGCAACACACATGCAATTTCTTGTAATTCTTCTCTCCCTTTGATAATAATACCAAAGGGCTACTGCAGACTCCCCCTGAGTCCATGCACAACATTCTCAGGCACAAATTATTACAGTTAGCAAAAATTACAAACATGAGTAAAAAGATAAACAAATTGACCACTCCCAATTTATTGTGAATGTACTCAACGACTTCCTTGGGCAACGGTTTTGAGAAGATATTCGCTAATTGCTCTGTTGTTGGAACAAAATCCAACTTAACCTCACCTTCTACAACTTTCTCCTGTGTATAGCACACTATCGCTACAATATATTCTCCCTCTACTGTGAATAAGGAGACTGACTCTTCTTTCTTACTGTTCCATGCGACCAACCTATCTCCAAGATAGAGTGCACCTCTACTGGTACTCTTTTTGTCATCTACACATCCTTGCTCAAATTGCAACCTATCTTCATGGGAGTGCTAACTGGCTTACACTCCTCCATTGTGAACTTCTTAGCATCTCTATCACTAAATCAAATTATCAGAACTATTATAATCCATAACTTTGAACAATGGTAGTAAGAACCATAAAAAGTATACCATTGACATATACCAATACTAGCAATGGTGACAAATCTCAATTTAATCACCACCCTCCATGGTACCTCCACAAAAAACTACATGAACTGAAACACACTTTGACAACTATACAACAAATCCCCTTGCCTACTTGCCTTTTATCCTCAGATAACCAAACAAACACATAGGAGAAACAATAACCTTTAAGATTGCTCCCCCTAAGGATGTGCTACCTTGACTTGCTTAGTGCAATAGATGAGTAATCTCCTTCAGTCCAAGGAGACATGATTTCCTCTCTTCTTTCTTTCTCCAATATTCCTTGAACTTGGGCTTGAGTTTTTCAACTACATCCTTGTTTTGAACATTTTCCTGAACTTGAACATTTCTCTTGGGTGGTTGTCTCTTGTGCATCCTTGATGGATGATTATTTTCCTTTCTTTGATGCTCTTGATTTCTTCCCTGTCTGTGTTGCATTCTTTGTGTCTAATGAAATCTACTGTCTTGCCTTAGATTAGATACAAAAGTTTTTGGACAAAACCTTGCTATGTGCCCATGACCATTACATTTAAAACATTGCACATGGTGTTCAACAGATGTATTTCTACCAACATAACTCTTTGATATATTATTCAATCCATAATGCATTGCCTTGTGACCATAATGGTTGCATCTAAAACAATAGCCATTCCAAGCATTATTATGAATAAAGTGAGAGTGATAGAACCTATTTTGTTGTGGTTGATTTGTTGTAGATCTCATTTGAGATTTTCTTCCTTTTGAAGTTTCAACTTCAAAATTTTCTTGCTTTGATCCTTCAGCAGTGGACTTCTTCTTCTCTATAGATTTAGAAGATGAAGGTTGTTCAGATTCATATCCAAGACCAAGCTTACACATGGGGCTTATTTAATGCCTTATCATTTTATCTAGAAACTCTATGCTCTTCTCAAATTTGAGATTTGTATTGGCCTCTTCTAGTTGTTTCCTCAATAAAACAATCTCCTCTTCTTGTTTATCGCAAACATCGCTTTTATCATCCAATTGTGACTTCAAGGCTTCTTCTATTTTCTTGGCTTTATGAATTTGCAAGAAGAGATATTCAATATTATCCCCATATTCTTCCAACTTCTTGGATAGTCTTTTGTTCTTTTTCCTTTCTATACCCAACTCTTCAAGTGTAGCGATCAACTCACCTTCTAGATATACTTCAGCCTCAGCCTCAAGTTTTTTATTACATTCCTATTTTTCCTCTATTTTTTCTTCTTTGAATGCCATGAAAAGAGCTTCATCTGTTTCTTCTTTAGAATCCTCACCGGAGCTATCTTCTGATGAACTAACATTCTTGGAGATGAAACTTTTCTTCTTGAAGTTGCCATTTCTAAAATTTATTTTTTTCTTACAGTAACTTCTTTCTTGGTGCGATCCTTCATCACTTTCGTCCTTCTCATTAAGTGGACATTTAGCTGCAACATGCCCAACACCTCCACAGTTGAAACACTTAAATGGTAGCTTTTATCTGTTTTTTCCTTTTCCCCTTATTAGTTTTCGAATAAAGTTTGCTTCTGTTTCATCTGATGTCTCTTCTTCCTCATATTCTTGTTTTGCTTTAATATGTTTATGTGCTTTAAAAGCAGCTTCTCTATCCGTGGGTTTAGTTTTTCCTATTCTCATCTCATATGCAGTCAAAGAACCATGCATATCATCCATACTAAAAGTATTTAGATCTTTAGCTTCTTCTATTGCTAAAACTTTAGAATCAAATATTTTGGGAAGATATCTTAGTACCTTTTTTACGATGACAACATCTTCCATTTTCTCGCTGATTCCTCTAATCGCATTAATGATTCCATTAACTCTCAGCATGTATGCCTCTATGTTCTCATCGTCATTCATATTTAATGCTTCAAACTGAGCTCGATGCATTTGTAACTTGGCCTCCTTGATCTTATCATCTCCTTCATGAATGCTCCTTAGTTTGTTCCATATTTATTTTGTCGTTTTACAACTCATAATTTTTACTAGTTCACTATCCATTAATCCGCACATGATAGCATTCTTTGCTTTTGAGTTATTCTCAAACAATTTCTTACTGGTAGCATCGGTTGGAGAAGTGGTGGGTATTGTGTATCCACTATCTACCGAATCCCAAATGTCATATCCCAAAACACAAAGATATGTCTGCATCCTAAGTCTCCAAAATACGTAATTAGTTTTGTCCAACAATGGTGCTTTTTTTGATGAGAAGCCTTCACCACATGCCATTGTCTCACTTCCAAGATCAACCCTAGCTGATTTAGCCTGACAAGGGAAACTAGCTTTGATACCAATTGTTAGTCTCACAATGACACTGAGAGGGGGGGTGAATTAGTGTAGCTCTTAAAAACTTAAATCTTCAACTCTTAATGCTGAAATAATGAAAACTTAAAACCCAATAAAGAAAATATAACAAAAGAGCATCACACAACACAAGATGTACCGAGGTTCACCAGTTTTGGCTACTCCTCAAAAATTGACTGTTTGTACTCCCATCCAAATATAGCCTTTGCAAAGCAACAACTTTACAATAAATTTACCAGCTCCCACTAGGAGCACCAACCCCTGATTTATCTGCAACAATAGTATTGTCATTGTTTTCAATACAATCAAACAGATGTCATTGTTGTCAACACAATCAGATAGATCAGTTGATGTAGTGGATAGGAGTTAAGAGGTTCTTCAGAGTATGTACAATGATTATCCAGAAGATTGAAGTGGCCCATATGCTAAAAATCAAAAGAAAATCATAAGGAAGAAAACTGTCACGATATCGCAACATGTTGAGCAAGGAAGAAAACTATCACGATATCGCGACATGTTGAGAAAGGAAGAAAACTATCGTGATATCACGACATGTTGAGAAAGAAAGAAAAATTGTCACGATATCGTGACATGTTGAGAAGAAAGAAAAACTATCATGATTTTACGACATGTTCGAAGAGAAAGCGCAAAAAAGAAAAATTGTCACGATTTTGCAACATGTTCGAAGAGAAAGCGCAAGCAAGAAAAACTGTTGCAATTTCATGACATGTTGGAAGAGTAAAAGGCAAGTAGAAAAAGTGTCACGATTTCATGACATATTGCAAGAGATATTGTACGGAAGAAAAAGTGTCACGATTTCATGACATATTGCAAGAGAGAGAGTTCGAAAGAAAAAGTGTCACGATTTCGTGACATATTGCAAGAGAGTTTGTACAGAAGAAAAAGTGTCGTGATTTTGCAACATATTGCAAGAGAAAGAGAAGAGAGAAAAAAGTGTCACGATTTCATGACATGTTGTATTTTTGCGGGCCAAAGCAAAGAGAAAGAGGAGAGAGAAAAAAATGTCGTGATATCGCGACATGTTTCATTTTTATGGTCCAAAGCGAAGAGAAAATGCAAGGAAGAAAAAGTGTCACGATTTCGTGACATGTAGCATTTTCGCGGTCCAAAGTGAAGAGAAAATGCAAGGAAGAAAAAGTGTCACGATTTCGTGACATGCAGCATTTTTGCGGTCCAAAGCGAAGAGAGAGAGCAAGGAAGAAAAAGTGTCACGATTTTGTGACATGTAGCATTTTTGTGGTCCAAAGTGAAGAGAGAGAGCAAGAAGGAAAAAGTGTCGTGATATCATGACATGTCGCATTTTCATGACTCGGCAAGGGCAGGAAGGAAGAGAATGAAAAAGTGTCACGATATCGCGACATGTCGCATTTTCGTGACTCAGCAAGGGCATGAAGGAAGAGAAAGAAAAAATGTCGTGATATCATGACATGTCGCATTTTCGTGACTTGAAAAGAGCAGGAAGGAAGAGAAGGAAAAGTGTCGCGATATCATGACATGTCGCATTTTTACGACTAAAAAATGAGAGAGAAAGTAAGAAGGCAGAAGTGTCACGATATCTTGACAAAAGTAAAGAGGAAGACTACAGAGGCAAAAGTGTCTCGATATCGTGACATGTGTTTTCACGGGTACAAACCAAGTAAAGTAGCAAGGAGGTGAAAGTGTCGTAATATCACGACATATGTTTTTGTAGGTACAAACCAAGTAAAGTAGCAAGGAGGAAAAAGTGTCGTGATATCATGACATGTGTTTTTGCGGGTACAAACCAAGTAAAGTAGCAAGGAGGTGAAACTGTCATGATATCATGACATGTGTTTTCGTGGGTACAAGCCGAGAAGAGGACAAAGAGGCAAAGTGTCACGATTTCATGACAGGTCACTTTGGCACGATCTAAGAAGAGAACCCAGCTAAAATAAGATATGTGACAGTTAACTGAAGTTATACGGTAGTTATAGGGGCCGTTGCAAAAGAAAATCATGCAACTAAAATAAGAAGAGTTAACTAAAGTCAGTACGATAGTTATAGGTGCAGTTATAGAGAAAAATCATGTAGCTAAAATAAGAAGAGTGAACAGAAGTCAGAATGATAGTTACAGGGCCAGTTATAGGTTGCATGCAAAAATATAGAAGTTAAAAATAGAGTCAAAACTTTGTTATAAAATGAGGTCTACGTGGAGAATTAAATAGCTACTAAAACAGAGTGAAAGTGCTACAAAAAGAGGGTTGGAAGAGTGTCGTAAGAGAGCATTAAGCAGAGCCGTGAGAGCCATAAGAATGTAGTAAGAATCATAGCAAGAGGGCTATAAGAGGGTCGTAAAAGTGCAGTAAGCAAAGCATTAAGTGTGTGTGATGTTTATGTGAATAGCGAGAAAGGTTGGGTTAGCAACAGACCAGTTAGGGTCTTGTATAAGCGAAGGCATATTTATGTCAATCTTATAGTTTCAGAACAGAAGTCCAAGTTGGTGCTTGACATCAGGGGTTGGTGCTCCTTCTATTTGGTGCTGGTAAATCAAGGGTTGGTACTCCTTTTTGTTGGTGTAGATAAATCAAGGGTTGGTGCTCCTTTCTGTTGGTGCAGATAAATCAGGGGTTGGTGCTCCTTTCTATTGGTGCAAATAAATTAGGGGTTGGTGCTCCTTTCTGTTATTGCAGATAAATCAGGGGTTGGTGCTCCTTCCAGTGGGTGCTTGTAAATTGATTGTAAAGTTGTTGCTTTGCAAAAGCTAGATTTGTATGGGAGTCCAAACAGTCAATTTTTGAGGAGTAGCCAAAACTGGTGAATCTCAGTACATCTTGTGTTGTGTGATGCTCTTTTGTTATATTTGCTTTATTGGGTTTTAAGTTTTCATTGTTTTGAAATTAAAAGTTGAAGATTTAAGTTTTTAAGAGCTACATTGATTCACCCCCCACCTCTTAGTGTCATTGTGAGACTAACAATTGGTATCAGAGCCAGTTTCTCTTATCAGGCTAAATCAGCTAGGGTTGATCTTGGAAGTGAGATAATGGTAGGTGGTGAAGGCTTCTCATCAAACAAAGCACCATTATTGGATGGAACTAATTATGCATTTTGGAGACTCAGGATGCAGACATATCTTTGTGCTTTGGGATATGACATTTGGGATTCGGTAGATAGTGGATACACAATACCCACAACTTCTCCAATCGATGCTGCTAGTAAGAAATTGTTTGAGAATAAATCAAAAGCAAAGAATGCTATCATGTGCGGATTAATGGACAGTGAACTAGTAAAAATTATGAGTTGTAAAATGGCAAAAGAAATATGGGACAAACTAAGGATAATTCATGAAGGAGATGATAAGATCAAGGAGGCCAAGTTACAAATGCATCGAGCTCAGTTCGAAGCATTAAATATGAATGACGATGAGAACATAGAGGCATACATGCTGAGAGTTAATGGAATAATTAATGCAATTAGAGGACTCGGCTAGAAAATGGAAGATGCTATCATCGTGAAAAAGGTACTAAGATCTCTTCCCAAAAGATTTGATTCTAAAGTTTCAGCAATAGAAGAAGCTAAAGATCTAAATACTTTTAGTATGGATGAGATGCATGGTTCTTTGGTTGCATATGATATGAGAATAGGAAAAACTAAACCCACAGAAAGAGAAGCTACTTTTAAAGCACATAAACATATTAAAGCAAAACAAGAATCCGAGGAAGAAGAGACATCAGATGAAACGAAAGAAAACTTTGTTTAGAAACTAATAAGGAGAAAAGGAAAATACATAGGAAAGCTACCATTTAAGTGTTTCAACTGTGGAGGCATTGGGCATGTTGTAGCTAAATGTCCACTTAATGAGAAGGATGAAAGTGATGAAGGATCACACCAAGAAAGAAGTTACTGGAAGAAAAAAATAAATTTTAGAAACGAAAACTTCAGGAAGAAAAGTTTCATCTCCAAGAATTTTAGTTCATCAGAATACAGCTCTGATGAGTATTCTGAAGAAGAAACAGATGAAGCTCTTTTCATGGCATTCGAAGAAGAAAAAACTGAGGAAAAATTGGAATGTAATAAAAAAATTGAGGCTGAGGCTGAAGTATATCTAGAAGGTGAGTTGATTACTGCACTTGAAGAGTTGGGTATAGAAAGGAAAAAGAACAAAATATTCTCCAAGAAGTTGGAAGAATATGGGGATAATATTGAAGATCTCTTCTTGCAAATTCATAAAGCCAAGAAAATAGAAGAAGCCTTGAAGTCACACTTGGATGATAAAACCGATGTTTGCGGCAAACAAGAAGAGGAGATTGTTTTATTGAGGAAACAACTAGAAGAGGCCAATACAAATATCAAATTTGAGAAGAGCACAGAGTTGCTAGATAAAATGATAAGGCATCAAAGAAGCCCCATGTGTAAGCTTGGTCTTGGATATGAAGATGAACAACCTTCATCTTCTAAATATGCAGAGAAGAAGTCCACTGCTGAAGGATCAAAGCAAGAAAATTTTGAAGCTGAAACTTCAAAAGAAAGAAAATATCAAAGGAGATCTACAACAAAGCAACCACAACAAAAGAGGTTCTATCACTCTCACTTTATTCATAATAATGCTTGGAATGGCTATTGTGTCCATTATGGTCACAAGGCAATGCATTGTGGATTGAATAATAGATCAAAGAGTTATGTTGGTAGAAATACATCTGTTGAAAACCATGTGCAATGTTTTAAATGTAATGGTCATGGGCACATAGCAAGGTTTTGTCCAAGAACTTTTGTATCTAATCTAAGGCAAGATAGTAGATTTCATCAGACACAAAGAATGCAACATAGATAGGGAAAAAATCATGTGCATCAAAGAAAGGAAAATAATCATCCATCAAGGATGCACAAGAGACAACCATCCAAGAGGAATGTTCAAGTTTACGAAAAGATTCAAAATAGGGATGCAGTTGAAAAACTCAATCCCAAGTTCAAGGAAGATTGGAGAAAGAAAGAAGAGAGGAAATCGTGTCTCCTTGGACTGAAGGAGATTGCTCATCTATTGCACTAAGCAACTCCAGGTAGCACATCCTCATGGGGAGCAATATTAAAGGTTATTGTTGCTCTTATGTTTTTGTTTGGTTATCTGAGGATGAAAGGCAAGTAGGTAGGGGGAGTTGTCGTATAGTTGTCAAAGTGTGTTTTAGTTCATGTAGTTGTTTGTGGAGGTACCGTGAAGGGTGGTGATTAAATTGAGAGTTGTCACCATTAGTAGTATTGGTATATGTCAGTGTTATACTTTTGATGGTTCTTACTACCATTGTTCAAAGTTATGGATTATAATAGTTCTGATAATTTGGTTTAGTGATAGAGATGCTAAAAAGTTCACAATGGAGGAGTGTAAGCTAGTTAGAACTCCCATGACGACAGGTTGCAAGTTGAGCAAGGATGTGTAGATGATAGAAAGATTACCAGTAGAGGTTCACTCTATCTTGGAGATAGTTTGGTCACGTGGAACAGTAAGAAAGAAGAGTCAGTCTCCTTATTCACAACAGAGGGAGAATATATTGCAGCGATAACATGCTATACACAAGAGAAAGTTGCAAAAGGTGAGGTTAATTTGGATTTCATTCCAACAACAGAGTAAGTAATGGATATCTTCTCAAAACCGTTGCCCAAGGAAGTCGTTGAGTACATTCGCAATAAATTGGGAGTGGTCAATTTATTTATCTTTTTTCTCATGTTTGTAATTTTTGCTAACTGTAATAATTTGTGCCTGAGAATGTTGTGCATGGACTCAAGGGGAGTCTACAGTAGCCCTTTGGTATTATTGTCAAATGGGGAGAAGAATTACAAGAAATTGCACATGTGTTGCCAACAATTCCAAAGGGGGAGATTGTTGAGCAAGGTGCAGCAACAGTATTGTCATTGTTGTCAACATAGTTAGACAGATCGATTGATGCAGTGGAAAGGAGTTAAGAGGTTCTTCAGAGTATGTACAGTGATTATCCAAAATATCGAAGTGGCCCATATGCTAAAAATCAAAAGAAAATCACAAGGAAGAAAACTATCGCGATATCGTGACATGTTGAGCAAGGAAGAAAACTGTCGTGATATCATGACATGTTGAGCAAGGAAGAAAACTGTCGTGATATCGTGACATGTTGAGCAAGAAAGAAAAACTGTCACAATATCGCAACATGTTGAGAAGAAAGAAAAATTGTCATGATTTCGTGACATGTTCTAAGAGAAAGCGCAAACAAGAAAAACTATCGCGATTTCGTGACATGTTCGAAGAGAAAGCGCAAGCAAGAAAAACTATCATGATTTCGTGACATGTTCAAAGAGAAAGCGTAAGCAAGAAAAACTGTCGCAATTTCGTGACATGTTGGAAGAGAAAAATGCAAGTAGAAAAAGTGTCGCAATTTTGTGACATATTGCAAGAGAGATTGTACGAAAGAAAAAGTGTCGCGATTTCGCGACATATTGCAAGAGAGAGAGTCCGAAAGAAAAAGTGTCACGATTTCATGACATATTGCAAGAGAGATTGTACGAAAGAAAAAGTGTCACGATTTTGCGACATATTGCAAGAGAAATAGGAGAGAGAAAAAAATGTTGTGATTTCGCGACATGTATTTTTACGGGCCAAAGCAAAGAGAAAGAGGAGAGAGAAAAGTGTTGCGATATCGCGACATGTTTCATTTTCACGGTCCAAAGCGAAGAGAAAATGCAAGGAAGAAAAAGTGTCACGATTTTGTGACATGTAGCATTTTCGCGGTCCAAAGCGAAGAGAAAATGCAAGGAAGAAAAAGTGTCACGATTTCGCGACATGCAGCATTTTTGCGGTCCAAAGTAAAGAGAGAGAGCAAGGAAGAAAAAGTGTCACGATTTCACGACATGTAGCATTTTTGTGGTCCAAAGCGAAGAGAGAGAGCAAGAAGGAAAAAGTGTCGCGATATCATGACATGTCGCATTTTTGCAACTCGGCAAGGGCAGGAAGGAAGAGAATGAAAAAGTGTTGCGATATCGTGATATGTCACATTTTCGTGACTCGGAAAGAGCATGAAGGAAGACAAATAAAAAGTGTCACGATATCATGACATGTCCCATTTTTGGAACTTGAAAAGAGTAGGAAGGCAGAGAAGGAAAAGTGTCACGATATTGCAAAATTTTGCATTTTCACGACTAAAGGAGGAGAGAGAAAGTAAGAATGCAGAAGTGTTGCGATATCATGACAAAAGTAAAGAGGAAGAGTACGGAGGTGAAAGTGTCGCGATATCGCGACATGTTGTGTTTTCATGGGTACAAACCAAGTAAAGTAGCAAGGAGGTGAAAGTGTCACGATATCGCGACATGTGTTTTCGTAGGTACAAACCAAGTAAAGTAGCAAGGAGGTGAAAATGTCACGATATCATGACATGTTGTGTTTTCATGGGTACAAACCATGTAAAGAAGAAAGGAGGCAAAAGTGTCACGATATCGTGACATATTGTGTTTTCACGGGTACAAGCCGAGAAGAGGACAAAGAGGCAGAAGTGTCATGATTTCATGACAGGTCGCTTTGGTGCAAGCTAAAAAGAGAACCCAGCTGAAATAAGATATGTGATAGTTAAATAAAGTTATATGGTAGTTACAGGTGCCATTGCAAAATAAAATCATGCAGCTAAAATAAGAAGAGTTAACTAAAGTCGCATACGACGATTACAGAGTGCGATTCGAGAGAAAAATCATGCAGCTAAAATAAGAACAATGAACAGAAGTCAGAACGACAGTTACAGGACCAGTTATAGGTTGCATGCAAAAATATGGAAGTTAAAAATAGAGTCAAAACTTTGTTATAAAAGGAGGTCTTTGTGGAGAATTAAATAGCTACTGAAACAGAGTGAAAGTGCTACAAAAATAGGGTTGGAAGAGTGTTGTAAGAAAGCATTAAGAAGAGCCATGAGAGCCATAAGAATGTAGTAAGAAGCATAAAAAGAGGGCTGTAAGAGGTCCGTAAAAGTGCAGTAAGCAAAGCATTAAGTGTGTGTGATGTTTTGGTGAATAGTGAGAAAGGTTGGGTTAGCAACAGACCAGTCAGGGTCTTTTATAAGCGAAGGCATCTTTATGTCAATCTTATAGTTTTAGAACAGAAGTCCAAGTTGGTACTTGGCATCAGGGGCTGGTGCTCCTTCCAGTTGGTGCTGGTAAATCAGGGGTTGGTGCTACTTTTTGTTGGTGTAGATAAATCAGGGTTTGGTGCTCCTTTCTATTGGTGCAAATAAATTAGGGGTTGGTGCTCCTTTCTGTTGGTGTAGATAAATCAGGGGTTGGTGCTCCTTTCTGTTGTTGCAGATAAATCAGGGGTTGGTGCTCCTTCCAATGGGTGCTAGTAAATTGATTGTAAAGTTGTTGCTTTGCAAAGGCTGGATTTGGATGGGAGTCCAAATAGTCAATTTTTGAGGAGTAGCCAAAACTAGTGAACCTCAGTACATCTTGTGTTGTGTAATGCTCTTTTGTTATATTTGCTTTATTGGGTTTTAAGTTTTTATTGTTTCGACATTAAGAGTTGAAGATTTAAGTTTTTAAGAGCTACACTGATTCACCCCCCCTCTCAGTGTCATTGTGAGACTAATAGTAACCTCTTTTTGGTGTCCCAAATAATAAAGACTAATTGCATAGTATAAAGAAGTATTGTCAACTTGTCCAACAAACCTACCTAAAATACGATATTTATTTCAATATCGTACTACATCAACCAAAACTATTGATTCCCAGTAAGCCTCTATAGTGCATGAGACCTATTATGACTCCTTATAATTAAGTCCCATTTAATCAACACCTACAATATCTTCCATACATCCTCTAATGGATCATATATTTCACCTATCGACAACAAAAAATGGTATACTTAGAGTGCCATGACTCTACTTATATTATGAGTAAAGCATGGTCTAACTCTATGGAGTGCATCATAACAATGTACCTAATGCCAACCACATCAAAAAATACCCTCTCAACTATAGTCATGGTATCTACTATTGATATTAGAGTGTAGGATCACCAATCTTAGCACTCCAAAATATATAATGCCTACATGCACAAAAGAAAAAAGTTAGACTTATTAAATAACAAGTAATTTCTATTCTTGTTATCTAGTTTAAAATTTAAATACTTTGCACAAATTCATTGATCAAGTGAATTTGCATCCCTATCAAAAATTCATTAGCATCAAGGGATTTTTGTAAATTTTCTACTTGTCTTGCAAATTCATGACAAAATATTTACCATGCATGTGCAAATTCACCACCCGTGATGTCATGGATTTAAAAAATAAAAACTAATAGATAGGTTTGACTCATACCTAACCTTGGGCCCCAACTAATCCAACTCCACCCCATACTAACTCCAATTTTGTAAGCTCTACATTTTCTCCTAGAGCTCTTTTCTCTCCTTGTGCATAGTGAAAATGACCTATCCTTGTGCCCTTTGTCCTATTTTACCTTGTGTAGGTAAAAAATTTCTCTTCTTTGATATCTTACCTAGCCTATTCAAGTTCCATCAAGATCCTATTTTGTCCCTTAGAAACTGGAGGGGGCACCCAGGGTAGAGGTAATATTATTTTAAAACCTTATTTTAATTGTGATGAGAATATTCTTGGGTAATTTTTTTGCATATTTTCAACCATATTTTTATGCATTTTTTTCCCACATCGATCAATTAAAAATTAACAACCCTATTTTCTAAAAATTCTAGGAGTAAACATAGTAGAACCCATAAGAAGTGGTAAGGCAAACATTATAACCTATGACTGCACATATGAGAACTACCTATCATCCCCATAATATTTTGATGTAAATAGTCCATTTTATGTGCATCATATCCAAGGTGGGAGGGAATATGCAAGCTCAGAATTACTAGGTGGCTTCCATCAAACTTAACTTCAAGGACACTAAACTAGAGGATAAAGTCAAATTTGTAGAATAGGCACATGAAGTTGTAAGCCACAAGTATTTGACTCATGCAAGGAAGCTAGCAAGGAAAGAGAAGGATCTAGACAAGACCATTCAAGCACTCAAGACATCTAATGGGATTGGATATTAACCATCCTTTTTATCCTTTTTGTCTTAACTCCAAACTGATTATATATTATAACCTACTTTGGATTTATAAGTATGTTTTATGCATATATAAATAAATAAAGTTTGTTTGAATAAGAATATAAATAAGATGTTTTAATTTGAGTAATAATATGCTTTACTAAGGAAAGAGAATGCTGAATGAATGATTGTTTCTTGTTGAGAATATCTATATTTTTTGGTTTAGTTGTTGCCTAATTACTCTAGGAAGACATTTTTATAAGTACTGCATAAGGGCGACACAATTACTGAAGAAGAGGATAATTTTGTTCAAAAAATAGTTCCTATAGAGCAAATGTCAGATAACAAAGTGATAATTAATAGATAACAAATGCAACTGATAGAGAAGACTTGGAAACTATAGTCAAGATGCCTCAAACATTGGATGCCAACCAAAGATAATCCCTTGCAAATAGGAGTTAAAATCTAAAATGATAGAAAACAATTATCTCATACCACACAAAGAAGAAATAGTTGCTAGATTTCCTCTTGTACCTGAGAAATAGTAGGGTTGATTGCTATTACAAGGTTGAATCTATTAGATTTATTTCAAAATGTAATCCATTTTGGTTTAGGTTGTTAGAAGTTGTTTAAATATGGAAATTAGAAATTGTTTATAAATCAAACATCCTATATTGTAATGGAGGTGGAAATTTTCTAGAGCATACAAATAAGGAATTAGTCCGTTTCATTTTCATATGTTGTCCATTGTAAGGTATTTTTGCCTAAGGAGTTTTAGCATGAATACATTATTATTTTGAATTGAAGATTGTTGTTCATATTTTTCTATTTAAATTAGTGCTTCTTAAAATTATGCAATGTTGAATTTTGTATTTAATTAGTAATTAGTTACAGGGATAAATTCAGATCTAGGATGTCTAGGTAGGGCTCATTTAATTTAGTAGAGTATCTTGAATTTCTATCTTTGCTTAGAAGAGATTATGTTGTAGGTATGTTTTATTGCTTTCTTCAATAGATTAAAAATTTTCTACAATAGTTTCTAGTTCCTAGATTTTAATTGTAGAGAAAAGAACCACTTAATTGCATAGAATCCTTTCATTGGTTCATACAAATGTTGGCAATTTTGGGTTTGAGATCCTAGCTTCTTGTCTATGAGTTGTCATTGATGTCAAAAGGAAATGGCATTAATGTTAAGAGGATGTGTTGGCTTCAAAGGTGGAAGATTCCAAGAGAATCCGGAGAGATTCCATTGGCAAGGGTTTTTCATTAAAACCAAGTTAAATGGTTTTTATTAAAACCAATGGAGGTTCTCTTTATTATTTATTTAATTATTATTTAAAACCCTTCAAGGTTTTAATTATTTAATTATTTAATTAATTAAGGGAGAAATTATTTTTAATTTATCTTAAGGGTTTTTAAACCCTTTAGAAAGCAATTTCGATTAAATTCGAAATTACTTTTCGAATTCAGCCGACGTGTTTGGAAATGCATCAAAGTGCATATAAAATGAGGCAAATGAATTCATTTATGTTTGGCCAAGAGTTCGATATTAATCCCTGAGCATTTCATTTTCGACATCGGAGCCCTTGCGCCGATGAAGGAGGAAGACAAGCGTTGCATGGTCAAAGGTGTGACGGGTTGGTCTTGGCACCAAGGAGGAGGCGCACGCGGTGATAAGAATGGAGAATTCCCTTCTCCCTCACGTGGGCTCTCCTAGCCCATGCGGCGTGGCCAAAGGACTTAGTAGCATGGTGGTCGGCGGTTCGAATCGCCGAAGACCCTTTTGAGGGTAGTGTATGCACTCCGAAATTCGCGGGATATTTACCAAAGGTATGCGCTCCAATTTTTGCAGAAAGAGTGGCAATTAAATTTTAATATTTTGCTTGCTAAGGTTTTATAAAGTTAGCTTTGGGAGGTATAAGGAATGCAAGCTTAATATTTTTGCTATAGTCGGATTGAAAATTAAAGGGGAAATAATTGCCATGGTGGTTGAGTTATTTTGACATGCCAATGTTGGGTTAATAATTTTTAGGGAAGATCAAAATTATTAATTGTGGTAGATTTTCAAGGGCTTATTCATCTTCAAAAAGGGTATGGGCACATTTTTCTTATGAGTATGATTGGTGTATGTTTTTCTGAAATAAGGTTGGAGTGAAAAGGTTTTCAACTAGGTTTCCTTTGGTTGGGTGTAAATCCTATTTTCTGGTTTGTTGAAGACTACTTATGCATTGTTATCCTTAAGGAGAGTTTTTGGTGAATGCATAATTTTTGGTTTGAGATAGTGGAAGCTTTGTGCACTAGGGTTTATATTTGTGAGTCTAGCTACTTGCATTGAGTTGGTGGAACCCTTGGTTGGCTGTTTTGAGTTTGATGGTTGAGTTGCTTCCATAGAGGTTGTTTGATCAAGTTATTGCTTTACTTGATTCATGATATTGGGCTTACTCCATTGAGTTGATTTGAGCAAGTTATTCTTTGCATTTGGTGATATTGTGTTGGTGGCTATTTTGTTCAAATATCTTTGGAGGGAAAAGGATTTCTACTTGTTTCCTTTTCTTGTGATGATTGGTTGAATGCTTCAAGGTTGATGTTGAGTTGAATGGTGTTGTTTGATTAAGCCTTGTTGATAAGCATTGTTGTTGAAGCCCTATTTGGTTGTGAAAGATTGATTGGTTGAGAAAAGTTATTTGGTTGTGGAAAGAACATGAGTATCATTGTTATATGAGATCTTGCATGGTTGGCAATTGTTGGGTTGTGTTTCATGTTCTTGATAAATGCAAACTTCATTCTATCCTATTCTTTTCAGATATTGAGTTGAGTTTTAGCTAAGTTGATTTGAGTTGAGTTTTGAGATTGGGATTTGAGTATAGAACATATTGAGTCTCTAAAAATTCTCTTTATGCTTCTATGAGTTTGACAAATCACATTGGGTCTCTAACAATTCACTTTGTGGTTTCCTACTAAGAAAGTTTTTCTTGGTGAGCTTGCTGAGGTTTTGGACAGGTTCCAGTGGGGACTTGTGAGCAGTTTTGGACAGGTTTCGGTGGGGACTTGTGAGCAGATTTGGACAGGTCCTAGTAGAGGACTTGTGAGCTGAGTTTGATAGTTCTATCAGAGAACTTGAGGACAGAGGTGCATTGGTTCTATGAGAAGAACCTGAGGACAGATTTGGCAAGTCTTTGAGAAGGCTTGTATGCAGAGGATTGATTTGTTCAAGAGTTGGACAGATCCGACGGACAGAGGAAGACTTGTACTAGACCGACCGACTATGTTTGGTACAAGGTTGTTGAGCTGCTATTTGGACGTGATCATAGAAGGCAGAGGTCTCTTAGGCTAAGCATTGAGGACAGGAGGTCTTCGGTGGAAAGGAGTTCCACGTGCTTGGAAAGAGGTAGAGGCAGTTGATCTTCCGAGGGATCATTTCCAGAGCAGAGGGGAAGGTATCTCCTTTGAGCAGAGGCTCATAAATTCAGATTGGGGGAAGGTATCTCCTTTGAGCAGAGGCTCATAAATTCTGATTGGGGGAAGGTATCTCCTTTGGGCCGAGGCTCATAAACATTGTAATTGGGAAGGATTCCCAAAGAACTTTGAGATAACTTTTAGAGAAAAGTTTTGTGGACGTAGCCCAACCATTCTGGGTGAACCACGTTAAAATTGGTGTCACTTTGTGGATGATATTGTGCATTGCTTTGATATTGCTTTGGGTATATTGCTTTACTATTTTGAAGTATAAAGGAAAAAGTAAAAAGAGGTCTTATACTGTTCACCCCCCCTCTCAGTATAAGCTTGTGTTCTTCAATTGGTATCAGAGCAGGTGCCTTCAAAAAGTTTAACGACTTGAAGGAAAAGCTAGTAAAGAACACAATGGATTATTCAAGTGGCAATGCGACACCTATTCTTGATGGGTCAGATTTTGGTCTTTGGAGTGCAAGGATGAAGGTTCATCTAATGGCACTTGGTAATGAGGTATGGGAAGTAATTGAAGATGAGTACACTATTCCTGTACATGGTCCTAATACTAAAGAAGAAAGGCTCCTACATCACAACAATTCAAAAGCAATGAATGCAATCCTGAAAGGCTTACAGAAAGCAGATCTCACCAAAGTGATTCATTGCAAGACAACTAGTGAAATGTGGAAACAATTGAAGGTGGTTCATACAGGTGATACAAATGTCAGAAAGGCCAAGTTGAGACACTTCAAAGGTATGTTTGAACAACTCAAGATGAATGATGATGAAAATATTAGTGACTACATGCTTCGTATGGATGAGGTTGTTAACTCCATGAAAGACTTAGGTCTTGAGCTTGCTGAAAATGATGTTTGTGATAAGATTTTAAGATCTCTTCCTAATAGATTTAGTGAAAATATTTCTGCTATTGAGGAAGCTAAAGATTTGGATAAGTTGAAAAAGGATGAGCTCCATAGTATACTTGCAGCATTTGAGTTGAGAACTCAAGTGAAGGTTGATGTCAAGAAAGAGGCAACTTTCAAGGCTACCAAGAATTCCAAGGGTAAACGACTTCAAGATAGTGATGAGTCTTCTAGTGATGAAGAGGCATATTACAACAAGAAAGGCAAGTTCTCTAGAAAGCACAAAAGTATGAAAAATATAAGATGTTTCAATTGTGGAAAGTTTGGTCATTATGCTACTGACGTACTATTCCCAAGAATGAAAGTGATGAAGATAAACAAGATTCTAAGAGCAAGGATTCTGAAAAGCACAAGCATCACAGGAAAAACAAAGATGAGCACAACAATCAAGGAAAGAGGTATTCTCACAAGCACAAGAAGAGTTTCTACCTAGACAAAGCAAGTAAGTGTTCTAGTAGTGATAGTGAAAGTTCTTCAAGTGATAATGAAAATGAGATGTTGTTCATATCAGAAAAGGAGGAAGAACCGAAACATAGATTCATTATCATGAAATGTCTTAGATGTGGAAATTTTGGTCACCTTGAGGATGATTGCACAAATAATGATTTGGTTTCTAGTATGTATGAGGATGCTTCAGAAAACTATAAGGAAGATGCATGTATGGTTTTTGAAAAGGGTAGCACCTCTAGTGATAAGAAATCTGAAAAAGGCTTTGATGATTCAAAAAGCAATCAAATAAAGGATCTTGAAAGTGAACTTATTAGTGCTCTTAGTGCTTTGAAAAAGGAAAGAAAGAAGAATGCTAGACTCAAGGATAAGTTAGATGAATGTTGTATGGAGAGAGATGATCTTATAGAAAGTCTTGACTTCTCTATGGCTAAGACACAAGAACTCAAGGATGAGTTAGAGTCTAAGGTTCTTGAGTATAGTGAGTTAGAACAGAAAATGGCTTCTTTGAAAGAGGAAACTAAAGAGTACAAGGATAAGCTTTACAGATTTCAAGATAGCTCCAAAAAGGTTAAGTCTCTCATCAAAGGTCAAAGAAAGACAACAGATAAAATAGGCCTTGGTTTTGTTAAGCCACACAAGGAACAAGTTGGAGAGTCTAGTAAGAGACTCCAAAAGGAAGAGAGTTCTGATGAGGAAAGTATTTCAGATCATGAGTTCTTGAATGATAGATGCACAGGAATAGAAAACAGAATTCAGAATGAGAAGAAGAAGTTTTCAGAACCTAAGAGGTCAATTAAAGGAAAGTTTCAAGGGAGATGTTTTGCTTGTCACAGGTTTGGTCACATGGCTTCACATTGCATGGCTCAAGTGAAGGAGGTAAATGATAGTTTCAGAAGTGCTAGTTACTTTCAAGGGTATTGCTACTCTTGTCAACAGTTTGGGCACAAGGCAGTTCATTGCAAGGCAAATAACAAGAACAGGTTTGGTCAGAACAGGTTTGGCCAAAATAGGTTTGGCCAGAACAGGGTTAGTCAGAATAGGTGGATTCAAAGAACAGGTATGCCTCAAAGAAATAACATTGTTACTTGTTATAAGTGCAACAATGAAGGTCACATAGCTAGACAGTGTAGAGCTAAAATTCCAAGGTACAGGAACAAAAACAGTGGTATGAACAGGTCCAAGGATCAAGGCATGGTTAAGAACAGGAACAGTGATAGGAACAGGAACAGGAATATGGACAAAGAGTTCAAGAGAAGGCCCGACAAGGAAGTTATAGACGCTGATGATGATCAGTGCCTAATGGGAGTTTTACTCCCACCCAGAATTTAATCACCTCATCGGGAGGTGGGGGAGGGACTAAGCTAAGAGGCTCATTCTTAGTCCCGAGCCCCAAAGGTGACCCTTTGCCATTGATGACAAAGGGGGAGAGATTTGAGTAAGGGGGAGAGCCTCAAGACAGGGGGAGCTGTTTATGTTGAGTTTCTGTGTTGTTGAGAAGCATGGTTTGCCATCAATGACAAAGGGGGAGATTGTTGGCAATTTTGGGTTTGAGATCCTAGCTTCTTGTCTATGAGTTGTCATTGATGTCAAAAGGAAATGGCATTAATGTTAAGAGGATGTGTTGGCTTCAAAGGTGGAAGATTCCAAGAGAATCCGAAGAGATTCCATTGGCAAGGGTTTTTCATTAAAACCAAGTTAAATGGTTTTTATTAAAACCAATGGAGGTTCTCTTTATTATTTATTTAATTATTATTTAAAACCCTTCAAGGTTTTAATTAATTAATTATTTAATTAATTAAGGGAGAAATTATTTTTAATTTATCTTAAGGGTTTTTAAACCCTTTAGAAAGCAATTTCGATTAAATTCGAAATTACTTTTCGAATTCAGCCAACGTGTTTGGAAATGCATCAAAGTGCATATAAAATGAGGCAAATGAATTCATTTATGTTTGGCCAAGAGTTCGATGATTAATCCCTGAGCATTTCATTTTCGACATCGGAGCCCCTGCGCCAGCGAAGGAGGAAGACAAGCGTTGCATGGTCAAAGGTGTGACGGGTTGGTCTTGGCACCAAGGAGGAGGCGCACGCGGTGATAAGAACGGAGAATTCCCTTCTCCCTCACGTGGGCTCTCCTAGCCCATGCGGCGTGGCCAAAGGACTTAGTAGCATGGTGGTCGGTGGTTCGAATCGCCGAAGACCCTTTTGAGGGTAGTGTATGCACTCCGAAATTCGCGGGATATTTACCAAAGGTATGCGCTCCAATTTTTGCAGAAAGAGTGGCAATTAAATTTTAATATTTTGCTTGCTAAGGTTTTATAAAGTTAGCTTTGGGAGGTATAAGGAATGCAAGCTTAATATTTTTGCTATAGTTGGATTGAAAATTAAAGGGGAAATAATTGCCATGGTGGTTGAGTTATTTTGACATGCCAATGTTGGGTTAATAATTTTTAGGGAAGATCAAAATTATTAATTGTGGTAGATTTTCAAGGGCTTATTCATCTTCAAAAAGGGTATGGGCACATTTTTCTTATGAGTATGATTGGTGTATGTTTTTCTGAAATAAGGTTGGAGTGAAAAGGTTTTCAACTAGGTTTCCTTTGGTTGGGTGTAAATCCTATTTTCTGGTTTGTTGAAGACTACTTATGCATTGTTATCCTTAAGGAGAGTTTTTGGTGAATGCATAATTTTTGGTTTGAGATAGTGGAAGCTTTGTGCACTAGGGTTTATATTTGTGAGTCTAGCTACTTGCATTGAGTTGGTGGAACCCTTGGTTGGCTGTTTTGAGTTTGATGGTTGAGTTGCTTCCATAGAGGTTGTTTGATCAAGTTATTGCTTTACTTGATTCATGATATTGGGCTTACTCCATTGAGTTGATTTGAGCAAGTTATTCTTTGCATTTGGTGATATTGTGTTGGTGGCTGTTTTGTTCAAATATCTTTGGAGGGAAAAGGATTTCTACTTGTTTCCTTTTCTTGTGATGATTGGTTGAATGCTTCAAGGTTGATGTTGAGTTGAATGGTGTTGTTTGATTAAGCCTTGTTGATAAGCATTGTTGTTGAAGCCCTATTTGGTTGTGAAATATTGATTGGTTGAGAAAAGTTATTTGGTTGTGGAAAGAACATGAGTATCATTGTTATATGAGATCTTGCATGGTTGGCAATTGTTGGGTTGTGTTTCATGTTCTTGATAAATGCAAACTTCATTCTATCCTATCCATTTCAGATATTGAGTTGAGTTTTGATTTGAGATTGAGATTGAGCTGAGTTGATTTGAGTTGAGTTTTGAGATTGGGATTTGAGTATAGAACATATTGAGTCTCTAACAATTCTCTTTATGCTTCTATGAGTTTGACAAATCACATTGGGTCTCTAACAATTCACTTTGTGGTTTCCTACTAAGAAAGTTTTTCTTGGTGAGCTTGCTGAGTTTTTGGACAGGTTCCGGTGGGGACTTGTGAGCAGTTTTTGGACAGGTTCCGGTGGGGACTTGTGAGCAGATTTGGACAGGTCCTAGCAGAGGACTTGTGAGCTGAGTTTGATAGTTCTATCAGAGAACTTGAGGACAGAGGTGCATTGGTTCTATGAGAAGAACCCGAGGACAGATTTGGCAAGTCTTTGAGAAGGCTTGTATGCAGAGGATTGATTTGTTCAAGAGTTGGACAGATCCGACGGACAGAGGAAGACTTGTACTAGACCGATCGACTGTGTTTGGTACAGGTTGTTGAGCTTCGTGGACGTGATCATAGAAGGCGAGAGGTCTCTTAGGCTAAGCATTGAGGACAGGAGGTCTTCGGTGGAAAGGAGTTCCACGTGCTGGCAAGAGGTAGAGGCAGTTGATCTTCCGAGGGATCATTTCCAGAGCGAGAGGGGAAGGTATCTCCTTAGAGCAGAGGCTCATAAATTCAGATTGGGGGAAGGTATCTCCTTTCGACTGAGGCTCATAAATTCAGATTGGGGGAAGGTATCTCCTTTGGGCCGAGGCTCATAAACATTGTAATTGGGAAGGATTCCCAAAGAACTTTGAGATAACTTTTAGAGAAAAGTTTTGTGGACGTAGCCCAGCCATTCTGGGTGAACCACGTTAAAATTGGTGTCACTTTGTGGATGATATTGTGCATTGCTTTGATATTGCTTTGGGTATATTGCTTTACTATTTTGAAGTATAAAAGAAAAAGTAAAAAGAGGTCTTATACTGTTCACCCCCCCCCTCTCAGTATAAGCTTGTGTTCTTCAACAAAGTAACATCAATTTTAAAATTGTAATCCTAGTTTGATAGTTAAAGTTGAAAACTAAGGCCCATCACTTTTTGTGCTATTTCCAAGGAAAGAGGTGCCACAATGTTAGGAATTGTGTCCATTGAGAATTTTTATTGTTGAAATTCCTAGCAGGGTTGAGAAATTCTCCAAATAAACAACATAAGATCTCATGTTGCATAAGAAGGATTCTATAGTTCTCAAGCTAAGAAGCAATGTTGAAATTTAAGTTCTATAGACAATTTATTTTCAACAATTATTTATTATTATGAATATGATTTATTCCAATTTTGTTTATAATTATTTGTATATTTTCAACAAGTTAAAAATATTTTATGTATGTAATTTATGAAGAATACTTTTTTTGAGGGAAAAATATGAGTGAATGAATCACCAATGGGATAATATTGATAAATTCATTGCAACAACTTCCAATCCCAAACCTAAAGTATTGGGTACTATCTAGTTTAAAGAGAGGATACCTAGTGAAAAGGGGATTAGTGCTTCCATGATAGATTGACAACATACCACTTCTGCATTAACTAAAAGTCAACCACTTGATACTATTGTTATTTCAATAAAATAACATAATACAACTATATATTTAGTTGTAGGAGCTGGGAATATTCACCATTTGTTATCCCCTAAGATTGAAAAGGAATAACTAAGGAGTGTATATCCCACTACAAAAATTGAAGAGGGATAGTAACCAATCGAATACTTTTTATTTTTAAAATAGAAGAGAGAAAACCATGGGATCAAGCTGAGTCTTCATAAAATTTTGTTGCATCATAAAATAAGAAGGAACCCTTCAAATCTTTGTGGACTTTGTGTGCAAGCAATATGACTAATGAAATAGAACAACAATAGGAATAACATACCATATTCAATTTTATAATCTATATTCCAAGAGGTAATTCCAATGCCAATGGGTAGATGAAGAATATCCACCTTCCATGGACTAGTAAATGAAGATCCATATATTTTCTTTTTGAATTTGAAATACTCAGTTGCACTTATGATTACATAACAGATGCGTAAAAGCTTAAACTATTTCCATCCACATTAAAATATGTTGCCATGATATGGTTTATGGGTTTATCAAAAGACTTTGTTACTTCATAGGATGACAATAAGGGGATGAAAGAAGTCTTTCTAGATAAATATTAATATTTTTGCAGAGTACGTGACTGAAAGAACAAGCTCTTTAGAATGACAAAGAGAGAAGATAAACCATTAAAGGATTACATTGAATGATCTAAATTTATGCTAAAAATAGAAGATATTTAATTGGAATAAACCTTTGCTCAAAGCTATGTTTTTAAAAGGATTGCAAGAAGAATCACTTGATATCCTTAATTTAATGGGAGGAGGAGAAATTTATAGCTTTTCAATTGAGAGAATTATGGAATAATGTACTAATTATTCTTTCACAAAGCCAAAATTGTACAACCATCGAGCTGCTAGAAAATTTATAGAAGTCACAAAGAATTGAAATATTTGTTAGATAGTCTCAAAATTGAAATTATTTAGATGTTTTCCAATTCCATGGACACAATGAGGCTAAAAATTGTTGAATAAAATGATCCTCTAGATATTTATTGTCCTTGCTATAGATAAAAGTATGAACTTTGTGAATGCCCTTTGGACAAGATCTCAATCTATAATATTTATGACCAAAATCATTCAATAGATAGTTGCTGACATCTATCTACAATAAAGTTATCTTTGAAGGAACCTAAACTTCAAGAAATTGAATATGTTTACTTATTTGCTTAAATATGACCACCATAGGGATTCATACAAGAAAAATATCATCTAGGTATGCCTAATACTTATGCTCCTTTTAAAAATTGTCCTTATGTTGCATAAGGATTGGTACATCCACAATACCCATGGTCTCAAAAACCTCAATGGATCCAACTAAACCACTAGTCTCCACAATAAACCTTGGCCATAGTAAGACTAGAAAATCTAATAGTGGCCACAACAGGGTTGGAAAGCCCAAAAATAGTCACAATAAAGGCTTGCAGTCTAATTAGTATAACTAACACCAATATAGAGGGCAGGTTCCTCAATAAAAACACTAATGTCTTTTGGCTACCCCTATTAATAATCCTAACCACATATATCAATCCAAATAGTACCCAATACAAATAATTGACCAACATAATAGTCAGTCTATGAGGATAAAGAAACATACTCTATTGAATTGCTATCCTATAGTGAAATCTGTTGAGCAAGGTGCAACAACAATATTGTCATTGTGGTCAACACACTCAGATGGATAGGTTGATGCAATGGATAGTTGTTTGAAGGTTATTCAGAGTATGTACAATGGTGTTCAATGCTTATGAGGATTTTTTTAATGTTCGGGTGAAGTTGTTACAGGTTGTTCATGCAAATTTACAAAAGTTGCAAAAATCGTTAGGAAGTTGTCAAAGTAGCAAAATTGTCAAAGTTGCAAAAATCGTCAAAGTTGCAACAACATCAATGGAATGTGTTGGACAACCCAAGATACTATTTGGAGGTTTTTTGATCATTAGTAAGTGTGGTTGTAGTTTTGGAACGATCGGTTGCTTCACCGGTGCATTGTTGGTCAATTTCATGCTTTATGTGATAGGTGTAAAATCTACATCGGAGGTCACTTTGCAGGAGGAATATTAAGCAATCTATGAGGAATTGGACCTCAAATTTTTTACTATAGGTATCTAGATATACTAAGAGCTTAAGTATAAATAGAGTCCATAATAATAAATGGTGAGCATTGCAAAATGGCTTTGGAGCATTTTTTCTAATTTATGTGAAAGGTGTAAAATCAATGTTAGAGGCCACTTTGTCAGAGGTACTGCGAATAATACGGGAAGAGTTAAAATATAAAATTTAAACTAAAGGTAGTCGATCTATCCAATAATATATGTTTCAATGTTTAGCCCATTTGGAAATTTGAGGAGGAAGTTATGATTGTTACAAAAAGCCCTGTCAGCTCTTTTTGGCAATTTTGGATGTTTCTAAGAATATAACGGTTGAGTGGTACTTTTTTGTAACTAAAAAAAAGAGATGCATTTTTTTAATGTGAAGCATATATGTTTTAAAATAAAATGGAGAAGGTTTTTTTTTTGGATAAATGACTGCCGGTGCATGTTGTGAAGAATTTTTTTCTTTGGCATTTTGATTGAAAAAATGTGCAAGGTGTGAGATGATCAATGTGCAGAGTTGAGAAGATTGAAAACGTTAGACAAAATATTTTAGAGGATAATATTTTTGAGATAGACCACTTAGGGTATTTTTATGAGATTTAAAACTTTTATCAGAGCTTTTTAAATTTTTCGAGTCGGTGCTTGGCAACAAGGGTTGGTGCTCCTTGTAGTTGGTGCTGCTAAATTTTGGGTTGGTTGGTGCCATTCCCTATAGTTGGTACTACAAAAATATTGTAAAGACCAAACAATTTTGAAGCTAGATTTGGATGGGAGTCCAAATAGTCCATTGGCACAGTGGTTTTCCCACATCAGGTTTCCACTATAAATCTGGTATTATGTGATGCATATTTGTGTGATTGCTTGTTTTGATTTGATTTTGTAGTTGGATTAATTTTTTAATACACACTGATTCACCCCCCTCTCAGTGTCATTCTTAGTTCAACAATTGGTATCAGATCCAAGTTCCTGAACAGGCTTAATCGGCTAGGGTGATCTTGGAAGTGACACAATGGTAGGTGGTGAAGGTTTCTCATAAAACAAAGCACCATTGTTTGATGGAACTAATTATGCATTTTGGAGACTTAGGATGTAGACATATCTTTGTTCTTTAGGATACGATATTTGGAATTCAGTAAACAATGGATACATAATACCCACCACTTATCCAATCGATGTTGCTAGTAAGAAACTGTTTGAGAATGACTCAAAAGCAAAGAATGCTATCATGTGTGGATTAAGGGACAAAAAACTAGTAAATATTATGGGTTGTAAAATGGCAAAGGAAATATGGTACAAACTGAAGAGCATTCATGAAGTAGATGTTAAGATCAAGGAGGCCAAGTTACAAACACATCGAGCTCAGTTCGAAGGATTAAATATGAATGAGGATGAGAATATAGAGGCATATATGCTGAGAGTTAATGAAGTCATTAATGCGATTAGAGGACTCAATGAGGAAATCAAAGATTTTGTCATCATGAAAAAGGTATTAAGGTCCCTTCCCCAAAGATTTGATTCTAAATTTTTAGCTATAGAAGAAGCTAAAGATCTCAATTATTTTAGTATGGATGAGATGCATGGTTCTTTGACAACATGTGAGATGAGAATAGTAAAATCTAAACCCACAAACAAAGAAGCTACTTTTAAATCCTAGAAAAATATGAAAACAAAACAAGAATCCGAGGAAGAAGAGACATCAAATGAAATGGAAGCAAAATTTATTCAAAAAATAAAAAGGGTTAAAGGAAAATACAGAGGAAAGTTACCATTTAAATGTTTCAACTATGGAGGCATTGGGAATTTCATAGCTAAATGTCCACTTAATGAAAAGAACAAAAGTGATGAAGGATCGCACGAAGAAATAAGTGACTGGAAGAAAAATTCAAATTTCAAAAAAGGCAACTTTAAGAAGAAAAGTTTCATATCCAAGAAGGTCAATTCATCAAAAGATAACTCAAGTGAGGATTCTGAAAAAAAATAGGTGAAGCTCTTTTCATGGCATTCGAAGTAAAAAACCAAAAAAAGAACAAGAATGTGATGAAGAAGAAATTAACACATAAATGAATTTGGAAGAGGAAAAAATTGCAGCTGTGGATGAATTTGAAGAACACAAGCTTATACCGAGAGGGGGGTGAATAGTATAAGACCACTTTTAACTTTATCTATCAATACAACTTTCAAACCATTAACATGCAGAATACGATAGCAGTAATAAGAGCAGTAAAACAGTGCACAAAATGCAATCCACAAAGAGACACAACAATTTACGTGGTTCACCCAAGGTGGGCTACTCCACGGATAAAAATTTACTCTAAAAGTTATATCAAAAAACCTCTGGGAATCCTTCCCGATTACAATGTTTATGAGCCTTGGCTCAAAGGAGATACCTTCCCCTAATTTTGCTTTGTTGGTGATCCTCTAGAAGACCTCTATCTCCTTTGCCCTTAGCAAGTGGAACTCTATCCATAGAAGACACCTGTCTTCCCTGCTCTGGCTGGAGATCTCTGTCCTCAACTTTGTCACTACAAGCTAGTCCTCTTATTTACACCAAACACAGTCCTTCGGTCTGGCACAATTGTCCTCTTACTCTGTTCTTTTCTGCACTTGGTTGAAAAAAACTTTTAACTGTCTACGCAACTACAGTAGCACAATCTTATCAAATTATAGTAGCACTTTCTTCTCAACTTCTGCACAAAAATAGTAGTGCAATCTTCGCAAAATGCAGCAGCACTATCTTCTCAACTTAGCTTTTGCTCCGTTGCACATCCAACATAGCGCAGTCTTCGCACACTCTGCTTTCTTTACATAGTCTGTGTAAATACTGCAGCACTCGATTGCACAACAACTTATGTGCCTATGTGTAGCCACAACAACACCCACTTCGCGTAGTCTGCTCCTTCTCGATCGAACTTCTTCCTGCGCTCTGCTTCTGTGAAAGTCACACTTCAAACGCACACTTCGATTGATTCGATACGACTGCTCTTTGCACACTGCAGACTTCACTTGCATAAATTTGACACACGCATTCAATTCTTGAAACTCAAAATAGTCCTCCTTATATAGCAATAATTCATGACCAAATTCATGATCTTAGTCAGCTGTAAATCCTTAAAACAATCGTTGGCTGCATAACCTTACACTTCATCGGCAAAGGTTAACTCTGTCGGCTTCAATCGCCTCTGTTGTTCTGTAGCTTTTCTAGCGCAAAACTCAAACATGTGACGATATCGCTACACCTTTGTATGTCGTACACTTTGTATTACTTGCTGTCGTGAAATTGTGACACTACTACCTGTCATGCACCTTCTTTGGTTTGTTGTCGCAAAATCGTGACACTACAGCCTGTTGTCGCTAAATCGTGACACTCCTTGACTTTGCTGATGTCATCATGATTCTTGTCACGAAATCATGATGCTTTAGTCTGCAAGGCCTTCCTCTCTACTCTTGTCATGAAATCACGACACATTTGCTTTTGCTGACGTCATCATGATTCTTGTCGTGAAATCGCAACGCTTTAGTCTGCAAGGCCTTCCTCTCTGATCTTGTCACGAAATCACGACACATTTTCTTTTGCTGACATCATCAGAAACTTTGTCGTGAAATCACGACACTTCTTGCTTCTTCAACCTTTCCTCGGTTTGCACTAGCAAAAATGGAACATTTCGCAAAATCGCGATGCTTTTTCTGCCTTAAGCACTTTTTTGCCAACTACTCATGAAACTAGAACATGTCACGAAATTGTGACGCTTTTGTTGCCTTAAGATATTTTCTGCCAACTGCTCACGAAACTAGAACATGTCGCAAAATCGTGACGCTTTCGCCACCTGCAAGCTGCCAACTCAACCTGTCGCAAAATCGTGACAATTTCTGCATCCGTACAACTTCATTGAAACCTGTCATGAAATCGCAACACTTCTTGAAACTCAACACTGCCAACTCAACTTGTCACAAAATCATGACACTTTTGCCTGCTTTGCCTCTGCCTTCCTGCATGTCGTGAAATCACGACAGATTTGCCTAAACTTTCTCTCTCCTGAAACATGTCGCAAAATCATGACAGTTTTTCCAGCTTTGCCTCTGCCTTCCAACATGTCACAAAATCGTGACAGTTTTGCCAGTGCTTTCTCTCTCCTAAAACATGTCGCAAAATTGTGACAGTTTTTCCAGCCTTCTGCATACTTCTTCTTACTTGTATTTTTCTTGATCTTTTTGCAACTGGGCTACATAAAAACTTACTGATCATACTGAAACCTTCATCAAAACACATGCTTGGACAACTAATCAAATTGCTTCAATAACTCTTTGACATCAAAGACAACAACTACCAAGAGCTCCTTTGACATCAATGACAACAACTATACTTGAGCAAAGGCAATGTACTCAAGGTACCCAAAATTGCCAACAATATCCCCCTTTGTCATTGATGGCAACCCTTAACTAAAAACATATCTCAAGAGCCAAAATTGAACCAACTGATCCAACAATTGAGAATCTGTATTTGAAGTTTTTGCTCCCCCTGACTTGAAGCTCTTCTCTTCACTTTAAGCACTTCCCCTTACACATATCTCTCCCCCTTACTCAAATTATCTCCCCCTTTGTCATAAATGGCAAAGGGTCACCTTTGGGGTTTGGGACTAAGAATGAGTCTCTTAGCTTAGTCCTTCCCCACCTTCTATTAATGTGATTTAAAACAGGGTTGGGAGTGAAACTCCCATTAGACACTCATCATCATTAATGTCTACTATTTCTTTGCCGAGCCTTCTCTTGAATTCTTTTTCCACATTGATGTTCTTGTTACTGTTGTGATCCTCGGACCTATTCATACTGCTGTTCCTGTTCCTTTTATCATTCCTATTTTTATCCATGCTTTGATCCTTGGACTTGTTCATACTGTTGTTTTTGTTCCTGTACCTCGAAATATCAGCTCTACACTGTCTAGCTAGGTGACCTTCATTGTTGCACTTATAGCAGGTAACAATATTTTTTCTTTTAGGCATGGCTGTTATTTGAATCCACCTGTTCTGACTAAACCAATTCTTGTTATTTGCCTTGTAGAAAATTGCCTTGTGCCCAAATTTTTGACAAGAGTAGCAATACCCTTGAAAGAAATTACGTCTCTTGAAACTGTTATTTACTTTCTTCACTTGAGTCATACAATGTACAGCCATGTGACCAAACCTATGACACGCAAAACATGTGCCATGAAATTTTCTTTTATTCGACTTCATGGGTCCCGAAAACTTCTTCTTCTCAATCTAAATATCATTTTTTGTTTTTGCATATCTATCACTTACGGACTCATGATCTGAAATACTTTCTTCAACAGAACTTTCTTTCTTTTGAAATCTCTTGCTAGATTCCCCAACCTGTTCCTTGTGCGGCTTAACAAAACCGAGACCTATTTTATCTGTTGGTTTTCTTTGTCCTTTGATGAGAAAATTAACCTTCTTGGAGCTATCCTGAAATCTGTATAGCTTATCCTTGTACTCTTTATTTTCTTCTTTCAAGGAAGCCATTTCCTGTTCTAACTCACTATACTCCAAAATTTTAGAATCTAACTCATTCTTGAGTTCTTGTGACTTAGCCATAGAGACTTCAAGATTTTCTATAAGTTCATCTCTCTCCATACAACATTCATCTAATTTAATCTTGAGTCTCTCATTCTTCTTTCTTTCCTTTTTCAAAACACTAAGAGCATTATTGAGTTCACATTCAAGATCCTCTATTTGATGGCACTTTGAATTATCACGACATTTTTCAGATTTCTTATCACTAGAGGTGCTACCTTTTTCAAAAACCATACATGCATCTTCATTGTAGTTTTCTGAAGCATCCTCATACATACTAGCAGCCAAATCATTATTTCTGCAATCATCCTCAAGGTGCCCAAAATTTCCACATCTAAAACATTTCATGATAATGAATTTATGTTTCGGTTCTTCCTCTTTTTCTGAAATGAACAACATCTCATTTTCATTATCACTAGAAGAACTGTCACTATCACTGCTAGAACACTTACTTGCTTTGTCTAAGTAGAAGCTCTTCTTATTCTTGTGAGAATGACTATTTCCATGATTGTTGTACTCATCTTTGCTTTTCTTGTAAAACCTGTACTTTTTAGAATCCTTGCTCTTAACATCCTGTATATCTTCATCACTTTAATTTTTGGAAACAGTACAGTCAGTAGCATAATGACCAAATTTCCCACAATTGAAACATCTTATATTTTTCTTGCTTTTGTGCTTTCTAGAAAACTTGCCTTTCTTGTTGTAATATGCCTCTTCCTCACTAGAAGACTCATCACTTTCTTGTATCTGTTTGCCTTTTGATTTCTTAGTAGCTTTGAAAGCTACCTCTTTCTTTACATCAGCTTTCACTTGAGTTCTCAACTCAAATGCTGCAAGAATACTATGGAGCCCATCCTTTTTCAATTTATTTAAATCTTTAGCTTCCTCAATAGCAGAAATATTTTCACTAAATCTATTAGGAAGGGATCTTAAAATCTTATCACACACATCATTTTTAGCAAGTTCAAGACCTAAGTCTTTCATAGAGTTAACAACTTCATCCATCCGGAGCATGTAGTCACTAATATTTTCATCATCATTCATCTTGAGTTGTTCAAACATATCTTTAAAATGTCTCAACTTGGCCTTTCGAACATTTGCATCACCTGTATGAACAACCTGCAATTGTTTCCACATTTCACTAGCTATTTTATAGTGAATAACTTTGGTGAGATTTGCCTTTTGTAAACCCTTCAAGATTGCATTCATGGCTTTTGAGTTGCTGTGATGTAGAAGCCTGTCTTCTTTAGTGTAAGGACCATTTGCAAGAATGCTGTACCCATCTTCAATAACTTCCCATACCTCATTACCAAGTACCATTAGATAGACTTTCATTCTTGCACTCCATAGGCCAAAATCTGATCCGTCAAGAATAGGTGCTGCATTGCCACTCGAGTAGTCCATTGTGTTCTTTGTAAACTTTTCCTTCAAGCTGTTAAAATTTCTGAAGGCACTGGCTCTGATACCAATTGAAGAACACAAGATTATACTGAGAGGGGGGGGTGAACAGTATAAGACCACTTTTAACTTTATCTATCAATACAGCTTTCAAACCATTAACATGCAGAATAAGATAGCAGTAATAAGAGCAGTAAAATAGTGCACAAAATGCAATCCACAAAGAGAGCAATTTACGTGGTTCACCCAAGGTGGGCTACTCCACGGATAAAACTTTTCTCTAAAAGTTATATCAAAAAACCTTTGGGAATCCTTATCGATTACAATGTTTATGAGCCTCGGCTCAAAGGAGATACCTTCCCCTAATTCTGCTTTGCTGGTGATCCTCTAGAAGACCTCTATCTCCTTTGCCCTTAGCAAGTGGAACTCTATCCATAGAAGACACCTGTCTTCCCTGCTTTGGCTAGAGATCTCTGTCCTCAACTCTATCACTGCAAAGCTGGTCCTCTTATCTACACCAAACACAGTCCTTCGGTCTGGCATAATTGTCATCTTACTCTGTTCTTTTTTGCACTTGGTTGAAAACAACTTTTCATTGTCTATGCAACTACAGTTGCATAGTCTTCTCAAATTACAGCAGCACTATCTTCTCAACTTTTGCGCAAACATAGTAGTGCAATCTTCGTAAAATGCAGCAGCACTATCTTCTCAACTTAGCTTCTGCTCCGTTGCACATCCAAAACAGCACAGTCTTCGCACACTCTACTTTCTTTACATAGTCTATGTAAATACTGTAGCACTCGATCGCACAACAACTTATGTGCCTATGTGCATCCACAACAGCACCCACTTCACACAGTCTGCTCCTTCTCGATCGAACTTCTTCCTGCACTCTACTTCTGTGAAAGTCACACTTCGAACACACACTTCGATCGATTCGATACGACTGCTCTTTGCACACTGCAGACTTCACTTATGCAAATTTGACACACGCATTCAATTCTTGAAACTTGAAATAGTCCTCCTTATATAGCAATAATTCATGACCAAATTCATGATCTTAGTCGACTGTAAATCCTTAAAACAATCGTCAGCTGCACAACCTTACACTTCATCGACAAAGGTTAACTCTGTCGACTTTAACTGCCTCTGCTATTCTATAGATTTTCTAGCACAAAACTCAAACATGTCACGATATCGCTACTTCTTTGTCTACCGTACACTTTGTATTACTTGCTATCGCAAAATTGTGACACTACTGCCTGTCGTGCGCCTTCTTTGGTTTGTTGTCGTGAAATTGTGACACTCCTTGACTTTGCTGACGTCATCATGATTCTTGTCGTGAAATCGTGATGCTTTAGTCTGCAAGGCCTTCCTCTCTGCTCTTGTCATGAAATCGTGACACATTTGCTTTTGCTGACATCATCATGATTCTTGTCACAAAATCACGACGCTTTAGTCTGCAAGGCCTTCCTCTCTGCTCTTGTCATGAAATTGTGACACATTTGCTTTTGCTGACGTCATCAGCAACTCTATTGCAAAATCATGATACTTCTTGCTTCTTCAACCTTTCCTCGGTTTGCACTAGCAAAAATGGAACATGTCACGAAATCACGACGCTTTTGCTGCCTTAAGCACTTTTCTGCCAACTGCTCACGAAACTGGAACATGTCACAAAATCACGACGCTTTCGCTGCCTTAAGCTCTTTTCTACCAACTGCTCACGAAACTGGAACATGTCATGAAATTGTGACGCTTTCACCACCTGCAAGCTGCCAACTCAACCTGTCATGAAATCGTGACACTTTCTGCATCCATACAACTTCATTGAAACCTGTCACAAAATCGCGACACTTCCTACAACTCAACACTACCAACTCAACTTGTCGCAAAATCGTGACACTTTTGCCTGCTTTGCCTCTACCTTCCAGCATGTCACGAAATCACGACAGATTTGCCCAAACTTTCTCTCTCCTAAAACATGTCGCGAAATCGCGACAGTTTTGCCAGCTTTGCCTCTGCCTTCCAAAGATGTCACGAAATCACGACAGTTTTCGCAATGCTTTCTCTCTCCTAAAACATGTCGCGAAATCGTGATAGTTTTTCCAGCCACCTGCATACTTCTTCTTACTTGTCTTTTTCTTGATCTTTTTGCAACTAGGCTACATAGAAACTTACTGATCATACTGAAACCTTCATCAAAACACATGCTTGGACAACTAATCAAATTGCTTTAAGAACTCTTTGACATCAAAGACAACAACTACCAAGAACTCCTTTGACATCAATGACAACAACTATACTTGACCAAAGGCAATGTACTCAAGGTACCCAAAATTGCCAATAGAATTGAATACAAAAATAAGAAGGAATAATAAAATTTCAAGAAATCTTGAGGATGCAAATGAAATCATAACAAGTTTGAAAGTGCATATAGAAGAATCCAAGAAGATCTTCGAAGATCTTGAAGTGCAAATAACCATGAAAATAGATTATTGTAGCAAGTTAGAAGAAGATATTGTTGGTTTAAGGATGCATATAAAAGATATGAATCAGAAAATTAGCTTTTATCACAAACGTGAAGAGAGTTCTATGAAGCTGGATAAGATCATAAATAACTAGAAGACTACATACATCAAATTTGGTTTGGGTTTTGACGAAGGATAATCATCAAATGGATCAAAGGCCACAAATGAAGAATCCAAAAATAATGAAGAAAAGAAACAGGTTAATTAAGGCACGAAAGGAGAATTGACAATGATGGTTTCACCAATGTTACACACTAAAAAAGAATATTTATGGCTCCTACAACAACATGGAAACAACCACCACCCAGGTTCAATCATACCTTTTCTGGTTACTATTTTAAATGCAATGGTTATGGACATAAGATTTCAAATTGCAAATATAATGTAGGACCAAGGAATTTTTCTAGTAGAAATATTTTTTCACCTTTGATGGATTATGCGATAGAATGTTATAACTGTCATAACTTTGGGCATATTGTAAGAAATTATAGAAGTACATTTGCATCAAATCAATTTCAGGGAAGAAAATTTTAGCCAAATGGAATAAGACAAAATAGAAAATTTCTTGAAAAACATGCACAAGCTACTAAAAAAGAAAAGCCAAAACAAGAGCCAAAAACTATAATCAAACCAGAGTGGAAAGAAAAATAGAAACCTAAGGAAAAGAATGAATCTCTGATCGTATAGATGACATTTAAAGTGCAGAATAAATCTTCACCATGGATATTTGATAGTGGATGCTCTAGTCATATGATAGGTGATAAACATAAATTTGAGAAGTTGCAGCAATATGAAGGTGGTTTAGTGAAATTCAGAAACAATGATGGAGCTAAGATAGTTGGCAGAGTTTCAGTTAAGATCAATGAAGGAAAAACTAGTTTAGAAGAAGTCTTGTTTGTGGTTGGTTTGAAGCATAACTTGTTGAGCGTAAGTTAGATTTGTGATAGAGGTCATGATGTGATATTTCAGAAGCAGGGCTATGAAATCAAAAAGGCAAATAATGGGAATTTGATAGCAGCTAGATCAAGGACATATGGCAACCTATACACTCTATCAGAGACTTCAAAATGAGCTTACTTTATTGGATAGGAAGAAGAGAATTGGTTGTTGCATAAGAGACTCGATCATATCATTTTTGAAAACCTAGTAAAAATCAGTTCAAAGAAAGTAGTGAGAGATATTCCCATAATTTTCAAACCATCAAATAACATTTGTCCTTCATGTCAAAAAGGGAAGCAAAATAAAGTCTCATTTAAAACAAAAGTGTACTACATGAGCAAACCTATGAAACTAGTACATACTAATTTATGTGGACCCATGAGAATGCAAAGCATAAATGGTGACAAATATTTCATGTTGTGTATATAAGACTATTCCGGGATGACATGGGTATTATTTTTGAAGCATAAATCAAAATATTTTGAGATGTTCAAGGTTTTCAAAAACCAAGTTAAGAATAAAATAGGAAAAATGATTAAATTTTTAAGGCCAGATAGAGGAGGATAGTTCATTTCAGAGGATTTCACAGAGTATTGTGAAAATATGGCATCAGGAGACAGTTTCCAATAGCTAGGATGCCTCAGTAGAATGGTGTGGTAGAAATAAATAACAGTATAGTGTAGGAAATAGAACAGACTATGTTGACTAAGAGTAAATTAGCAGACATATTTTGGAAAGAAACAGTCTATACTATATTATACATCCAAAATAGGTGCATGTTGAGGACGCATGAAAGAAAAACTCCTTATGAGTTGTGGTTCAATAAAATGGCAACAACAAGATATTTTAAATTTTTGGCAGCAAGTGTTACATCAAAAAAATTGAATAAAACCTTGGTAAGTTTGAAGATAGAGTGGATGAAGGTATTTTTCTTGGCTATTCATCAAAAAGCAAAGCTTACAAATGTTAAAACAAGAGGCTAAGAAAAATTATGGAAAGTGTCGATGTTAAAGTTGATTGTAGAAGGGAACAAGTAATTAGCTATGAAGAGAACTTCCAAATTTATAAAGAGGTCATTGAATGAGATGAGGAAGAGGAAACAAAAAAGAAACCAAGAATTGACTCAGAGGATTCAAAAAGTGATTCAAAATTGGAAGAAACAAGAAATTCAAAATAGGTAGCTGGCAGAAAGATCATCCTAGAGAGCAAATAATTGGAGACCCCATAGTTGGTGTTCAAACAAGAAGAAGACTAGTAAGTAACTACTCTTTACTATTCAACATTGAGCCCAAAAATGTTGTCAAATCAAGCAAAGATGAGAGTTGGATAAATGCAATAAATGAAGAATTAGATCAGATCAAGAAAAACAAGACTTGGAAGTTAGTATCAAGACCCGCAAATAAAAATGTAATCGATACTAAATGGGTCTTTCGAAACAAATTGAATGAAGACAGACAGGTAGTCAGGAACAAAGAAATATTTGTATGCAAAGGGTATTTGCAAGTTGAAGGTATTGAATTTTATGAAACCTTTGCACCTATGGCCAGACTAGAGGCAATTAGAATGTTTCTTGCTTTAGCAGTTTACAAGAATTTCAAAGTTTATCAAATGGATGTGAAATCCAAATTTTTGAATGGGAAACTTGAAAAAGAGGTTTATATTGAGCATCCAGATAGTTTTTAGCTTGGTGATGATCCCAACTTGGTTTGCAAGTTGAATAAAATGTTATATGACTTACAATAGGCACCCCGGGCATGATATGCAAGGCTAGACAATTATCTTACTCAGCAAGGGTTCAAGAAAGGTATGGTGGATGGTAATTTGTATGTAAAAAAAAAATGGTCATCATATTATTGTTGTTGTATACGTAGATGATATCATATTTGATAGAAGCAAAGATGAGTTGTGTAAATATTTAGCAAATAAGATGCAGAAAGAGTTTGAAATGTCAATGATTGGTGAACTTTCATATTTTTTCGGATTGCAAGTTAATCAAAAGGAGAAGGGCATTTTTATTTCTCAAATTAAATATGTAAAAGAGATGCTGAAAAAGTTTACAATGGAGGATTGCAAGCCAGTTAACACTCCCATGATGACAGGTTGCAAGTTGAGCAAGGATGACAAATATCCACCTGTTGATCAAACTATGTATAGATCCATGATTGGGAGCTTACTGTACTTGATAGCTACTAGACCAAACATTTTACAGGTAGTATGCATAGTAGCACGATTTCAGGCTAGTTCCACAGAGACTCATGCGACAACAGTGAAGAGGATTTTTTGGTACCTCAAGTGTACTATGGAGTATGGGTTATGGTATCTAAAAGGTAAGGACTTTACCATTATTGCATATTCAAATGCAGATTGGGTAGGATGTGCAGATGACAGGAAGAGTACCAATGGAGGTGCATTCTATCTTGGTGATAATATTGTTGCATGGCATCACAAAAAGCAGGAGTCAGTCTCATTATCCATAGTAGATGTAAAGTATATTGTAGTGACATCATGATGTACACATGTACTTTGGATGAAACAAATTTTGAAGGATATTGGAATAAATTTTAGTGAGCCAATCTTGATCATGTGTGACAATACAAGTGCAATCAATATCTCAAAGAATTCGATTATGAATTCTTGCATAAAACATATTGCTATCTGGTACCATTTTTTGAAGGAGAAAGTTGCGAAAGGTGAGGTTAAGTTGGATTTTGTTCCAACAATAGAGCAAGTAGTGGATATATTCACAAAACCATTGCTCAATGAAGTCTTTGAGTACCTTTGTGTCCTTGTTTATCTTTTTGCTCATGTTTGTGATTCTTGCTAGGTGTAATAATTTTTGCCTGAGAATGTTGTGCATGGACTCAGGGGGAGTTTGCAGCAACCCTTTGGTCTTGTTTTCAAAGGGGGAGAAGAGTTACAGGAAATTGTGTGTGTTGCCAAAAATTCCAAAGGGGGAGATTGTTGAGCAAGGTGCAGTGACAAAAACTTGCCTCCATGACAAAAATATCACCCGAATAATCCCCCTTTTATTACAATGACTTCAAACAAAAAAAATTATTTTGCTATTTATGAAGCCTAAAAGGTGTGCAAAGGTGCATTGAAGGCAAATTGGGAATTGTCCCCCCTTTGTTTTTCAAGTTGCAAAATCAAGGATGATTTATTGTCTTCTCCAAAGGTTTGTATGAAGTTCAAGTTTGAAAAAAAAAAGTTTCTAATGAAAGAAAACTTATAGGTTTAGTAAATATAATTGTTCTCAAAATAAATTTTAAGAAAAAAAATATTTAAATAAACTAAGTTTTTTTTTTTATAACATTAGATAACTAAATTTAATCAAACTAAAAAATTTGTTACCTTTGTTTGGGTCGGTGGGTCTCGAACCCCCACCTCTGGTTGGCTACAGACTTCCGTCGAGCAAGTTAACCACCGCAGCTAGCCGCGTTGTTGGAATGAAAGGGGAAAGACCCCATATGTGACAACTTCTATGTCACCGCTTGAGAGTGGGCGACATCGCTCCTCTGCTCCACCACAACGGTGCTGCCAGCTCTTCGGTAAGGTGGCTTTGTCCAAGTGATGATGCCACTTTCAGTGGCTATGCATGTGGATGTCTTCGAGAGGAATAAAGGGCTTCCATATACATGATAAAAAAAATTATTACAGTGATCAAACACTCATGCTACTTCATTTCTCTGTCTATGCTTCAAACCGGTATGAGTTTTCGTCTGCAATACCACCAATATTCCAAGAATTTTTTGTTTCACGGTAGATCTCACCCGTCGAGGACTTGGCTACGAACGATCTCGTCTGCAGGGATCGAGTAAAGTCTACATAATCAGCAAACCATTATTTTCCTACGATCTCCATCAAAAAAATAGTCTTTGTTGTCACTATGCCTGCAAATGGTATGCATTCTACAATTGTTGTCATGTGGAAAGCACGCCTCCTATCAGACCAAGATTGTTTGTGCACATGTGAATTATCCCACATGGGGAGTATTGCATGGAAGATGTGGTTTAAAAACAATTATCCAAACATATATTAATGACCACCACACGGTGGTCTAGCCTCCCTCGAAGCCTTTTGTAAGTCGCTACGTCACCATCTGCCCACTGCCAGATCACGCTGCTGTCAACGCCAGGTCAGAGTTTAGGTCTGTCATGTTTCTTAGGTCTAGGTCACACAGTCATTCATGCTTTCAAAGATCTGTCATCTCTCTCTATTGTCCAATCTCGAGCTCCCACATCCAGTTGTCGTGTCTTTGTCCTGCCATGTTACATCCTAGGGGTCTTAGGTCTATCTGTCTTCGGGTTGGTCCATGGTCCTCTATCCACGTGTCTATGTCAGGGTCGGTAGGCTCCCATGGTATGATTCGATCACTTCCTGGTGTCTAGTGCATCCGCATAGGTTTAGGTCATCCCAATGTTAGTTCCAAGTCACACAAATCACATCCGAGTGAGTTCGTCAGTTAGATCTCGATATGTGGGCCAAGTTGGCCTCAAAAATTGATCGACCTCAAGAATCATGCTCAAGTTGGTCAAACCACCCAGTCGTCAAGCTACGAAAAATGAACTTCGACTACATTGCACTCTGATACCATGTTAGAGAAGCGAATCACAATGCATTTGATAATAATCAAATAAATAGTACACTATCGCTTAGAATAGCCCGTAACAGATGGAGCTAATAATACGACTTAGGTAGATGTTACAACAACCTAACAACTAACCTAATAATGGAATAACAACTATATGCTATCTACGATAACAGAGCTACTATAAATGTAATGACCAAGGAAACAATGGATAGACTAGGCTTACAAAATATACATCCCACACCTATGGTCCTATAACTAGATGATTGATATTGTATTGCTCCAAATTTTTCATATCCTTACCTTCAGGCTATAGGATCCATGCCCAAAAGGAGGATGCAAGAAGGATGGAACAATACCTCGGACTAAGAGGCCCTTTGAAGGTCCCGCCTCTTAGGGGAGGGTATAAGGGTGAATTTTTTACGGATGGTGGGTTCACAAGGAAACTTTTGAGTGGCAGTTTCCATGCCTAGGTTGATGATAGGTTTGATGTATTCATTTTATATTCAATCATTCAATTCATAGGTTTGGCCAAGATGAATCTAAGATAATCTATATGTCGATGCTAATTTTTATGGATACAAAAAATATGAATAAATGTTGAACATAGATAATGTGCTAAATAGGATAGAATATACCTGATTTCGGATGTCTGAATGAAGATTCTACAGTTTGTAGAAGTCCAAATCATCTTGAATTGTATAGAATCATCTAAAATTGCACAGAATCATCTCAGATCACAGTCGGTCATCTGAGATCAGACATGATCATCGATGATCTGACGAATTCATCAGACAAATTCATCAAAAACCTGTAATCACAAAAACAGATACAAAATACCAAAAATGCAACTGCAAAAGCATGGGGAAATGATAGGAATAATGATGAATTTGCCTAAATGGTAGATCTAAATAGCAATTAAAAAGAAATGCATCAATTTGACAATTTATTTTAACTTCATCATATATCTATGCTAAATGAGGTGAACTCCAAGATGCATAAATATAATAGCCTAAGATAATGCACAAAGAAATGCAAAAAAATAATAAGGAAATGCAAACTCTGGGTTCTGATTGCCCCCAATTTGGACTACAGTCAGGATCACATCCAATCATACAAGATCATCTACGCTCCTCGACAATATCATCCAAAATCGTCTAGAATCGCCTGCGACGATCCAAGCTTGCTTCGACTAAAAAATAGTAAAATTCCTACAATAAAACATGAAATATAGAATGCAAACGATGGTGTGAGGATGCTCTAAAGCATATGGAACTAACTCTGTAGGGAAATCTATCAGCTAGGGGTTCAGGGGGATAAACTGAGAAAATCCCAGTTTATATAGGATTAGGGAGAGGTTAGGAGGTTGGAAATCATCCCAATTTGGGAGATCTCCAATGGGGGTGACTCTAACTATGTAGACACGCTTTTTGCCCAAGTTAGAGAAGTTGTTGAGATAGAAGATAATTATGAAAATTTGGTTTTGGGAGAAAATCGTCTAGACGTTCTGTTCCAAATGAATTCATCAGATTTGGGACGATTTCGTCTGATCTGCGATGATATCGTCCAATGGTCAAAAAAAATCCTAAAAATGGCATGAAAAATGAGGAACGTGGGTAACGGGCAGTTAATGGGTGGTTTGGGTTTAAAATTCATATTTTTATCTTTTTACTAAGGTTTAACTGCGCCAATTTTAGGGTGCTACATTTTGCCCCCTCTTTAGCAATTTTTTTGAAGAAAATGCATTAAAGCCAAATTTTTCCTATTTTACGAGAAATAAAAAATTTACTCAATTTTCTAGACGACGATTCTAGGTCGAATACGACTATTGGCTATGGTGTCCCCTCTGTTTTTTTACCCAAATCGAACATTTGAGGTAAAATCACAGAAAAGCAAAAAAAAATGTTGTTTTTTTAAATAAAATTAAGAAAAATAGGGTAAAACCCTAATTCATTTTTACTAGTCATTTTTTATTATTCTAGAGCTCTACAGAGAGAAAAATGGTTGAGACATCGCACAGAGCAACAAAGGTCCGGCGCGGGCTACGGGTAAGGATCTAATCCTAGTAAATTAGGTTTGATTTTAATTTGTGCAATTTTTTGTTTGAAATTTTGATGTTTTGGGGCATCACAACTGTTTTTAGGCCGTTGACGACATCGAGATGAAATCGTCCCAATTTTGTCAGAATCATCCCTAGATCATCGATTTTGTTGGAGGGAAAAATCGGCGATATAGGGGCGATCCCATCCAACAAGGGGCGATCCCCAAGTTATGAAATAGTAGACGATTTCATCCTATAAAGGACAATTTGGCCCAATTTGGGATGATATCATCCAATGGTGGATGATATCATCATTTTTAAGAAATTAAACTTGATTAAAATGTTTGTAATTTGATTTTAATGATTGATTTATTAATAAATTTTATTGTTTTATTTTTTGTTTTGCATAAGGGATTATTAAAGATTCGAAAGTGGAAATACGATGGGTTGCGAGATGACATAGCCGCGCTTGATCAGGTAGAGCACGATCAACAGGCTCAGGTCGATTTACAACATGTGGCAGAGATGCCACAAGTACCAACAAACATGGGGCTACTGACAACCCTAGCAGAGAGATGGTATCCAGGGTTGTCCTGCTTTCGGTTATCGATAGGGGAGATGGCTCCCACACTATAAGACGTATGGAGGATCATGAGGATCCCCATAGATGGACGGTTGAGGATGCCTGTGACCAATTAGGGCCAGGAAATGATGAGGTTGATCGAGGACCCGAGCTTCACCCTAGAGAAGGGTGGAGTGAACATCGAGTCTCTAAGGCAGATGCCTGGGGCATCTAGGCTGACTCGGGTCTTGGTAGGAGTGGTAGGTGGCTTACTGCTGTGCCATAAGAGTGGATGCAGGTTATCGTGGCTCCTCTCAGATGTGGTCTATGACATGAGAGACCATGATTATAGGTTTTCTTGGGGTAGTTTTGTGCTATGTCGTTTGTATAGGATCCTACATGGGGTCGTATACAAGGGAGGTCGATGTCTAGTCTTGACATCGCTACTGCAGGTTTGGTGTTGGGAGCACATCATGGTGCAAATGTCGATAGGGCTCCCACTAACAAGGGTTGACCGAGAGAGGCCCCAAGTTTTCTACTGGTGGTTATAGAGGGGGTCATAGCAGTGAATAGATCTACCAATGTCACTTAGAGGCCATGGCGAGAGCACCCAAGGTGGGCAGAGGATGGGCAGGAGCTGGATCACATCAAGCGAGTCTGCTAGATATAGATGGAGTAGGGAGAGGTAGAGCTCCATCGCTATGATCGAGTTCTATGATAGTTCGGTCTATAGTAGGGGATCCCTTCTCTCAGGGATTACGAGTACTCCCAGATTTTTTGGGATAGTACTACGCTAAGCGGGGCTCCAGACATGCAACGATTCTAGAGTCAGGACATGAATGATGCCCCCATCCAACCAGTGGATGGTGACGATGCTAGGGTCATAGATAGGTACAATGCCTGGTATGTAGGCATCCGCACACCTCAAATGACGAGGGCATAGGGTCCAGTGCACATCGTGGTGCAACGGATGGGGAGGTGGTGCCATGCTGCTATTGAGGCAGGGTGGGGTCACGACGGGAGAGAGCAACAATGGTATCCATAGGAGAGACGCCAGAGGATGGGTCAGGCTCCATACAGGTCATAGGAGACAGGGCAGAGGGAGGAGATATTCCCTTCACAGTAGGGGGAGAGACCACCATCACTCGAAAAGGGCAAGGGTGACGAGGTAGGGGAGAGTAGCGAGACGACGGCTCTCTAGGCTGAGGTTGCCCACTTCTGAGCGTAGGTGCAGATGCTACAGGATGAGACTACACGGCTTAGGGCTTGAAGTGGGGGGGTGAGCACTCAAGATCTGGTGTGGTCTATTGCTCAGACCACATTCTATCAGGGGATATAATATCATGTGGTCCCAAAGGGATAGAGGGTACCACTGCCAGCCCCCATTGCAAAGCTGGTCATGATGGGATCATCGAGGAAAACCTCACGATCGATGGTGAGGACCCAGGACACATCCCAGACCTCTATGGGACCACCTCCTCCATGTCAAGGCAGGGGGGAGATGAGGCTAAGAGCTCGAGTTCTTCTCGAGGCTAGCTGCTACAGAGGGTAGATTGTATTATTATATATATATATATATATATATATATATATATATATATATATATTGATGGGATTGAGTATGCCAAGGTTTTGATTGTGGCATACCAATCCAGATGATGTACATGATTGATTGAGATATATAGATTATATTTTTGATGATATGACTTGTGTATATGTTGTATGGTGCTTTAATTTTGAATTTTGTGATTAATTATTTATGTAATTATATCGTTGGAAAGAAAATATTTATGCCATGCTATAAAATTGGAAATGAAAATAATTTGATGTAAATAATTGGTTGTTTTTGTGGTGTGTTTTGATGAAAAAAAATAAAAGGTACTTCTAACAATACTTTCAAAGGACATTGTCGCTGGTATAGACCATTTCATGGAGTCACCGCTCACTAGGTCGTCAAGCTAATCCCAGGATAGAAATATTGTTAAAAGTAAAAGAGTGCTTAAGAGATTGTCTTAATACTTTGTGTTGTGATGATGGAAGTGATGATGGTGTGGATTGTTTTCAGATTTTCATAAAAAATATTATGCATGACATATTAAAGAAATATGATTTTGCTAGGCATAAATTCCTAAGTGTGATAAATTTTTTGAATAAGTCCCTAGAAACTATATCATCATTGCAAAATTGAATGTTTGACATAATGACATGAAATAGAAAAGGTGTTCGTTTGTTTTTAAAGCATAATTGTGTAACATAATGATGTAAGCCATATGATTTTATGAAAATTTTAAAATAAATGGAAAATAAAATTAGAATAATGGTTTGCGCTAGGCATAGAATTATAGGTATAGACTTATACCATCATCGCAAAATCCAAAGAAGAAATTGATATTTTAGTTTTATTGCATGATTGATTTTTTACTTTTGATAGACAAAAAAATAATAATATGAACATGAATTTATTGATTATATGTGTGTCAAAGGTTGTTTGAAAGCATTTTGTGATTTTTGAAAACAATGTATATAATTGTTGTTACACTAAACAGATGTTCTAAAATAAGAAGATAAAATTATTCCAAAAAGAGTTGCAAAAATATTTTACATTATCTCAAAGACAAATGTAGATTTATAAGGAACCCTTATGTGCAAATGTGAGTTCATTACCGATCTTGTTTTATCATAATGATACAAAATCTCTCAAATACAAATGTGTGTGCAATTGTATTGTTCATTCACCAATTTTGAGCAAAAAAAATTGATACAAGTAATTTGACTTAACCAAATGAGTGTTCCTTGACCATGATTTATATGCATGTAACCGTACCATACTACTATGTAAGTCAGGTTATCAAGAGCTAGATAATACATAAGCCGACATAGGTCTGTACAAAAGAAGGTCGCTAATGTGACAGACATATCACCACGCTAGGAATTACCCAAGGCCAAGCAGGTTGGGCACAAACCACCTATTATGGGGCTTACCTCATAGTTTTCGAATAATTGAGAATTCTAAGGATTCAAGCTCATTCACCCTTCTTTTCTTTTTAAGGGGTAGGGAAAGGATTTTGTTGCTTTTGCTTTTGCTTTTCTCTTTTTCTTGTTTTTTTGTTTTTGTATGTTTTCTTGATATTGAGATAATGCTGAAATATTGCTATGATGATACAAAATAATATTTTTCTTTTTCTCTTTTGCTTTAACTTTTTCTTTTGCTTCCTATACTAGGGATACTTGCTCGGCTGTAGAGTAAGGGATTTTTATTCCAGGTAGGGGTGATCTTGTCCTTTAGTCAATTGTCAAAGATTCTAGACCATGTGCATGATAGGATAGCAGGGGAAAATTTTTGCTCAAGAAACCACTTCTACTATGTAGCATCATATTGAATTTGCAATGAAACCATTTTAATGTGAAAAGATATGCTTGGTTCAAGTAAATAACAAGATCAGTTCTCTATGCTCAAAACTTTATTTTAATTCAACTGTGGACTTTAATATAAGAGAGATTAATAATCATACCAAATAAAATCAAGATATTTATGCCTATGAGTGTGAAAGTGTGGGATTCCAAATAAATGCTAATTTATCCAAAATAATTGAAAATATAACTGCAATATGTCAAGAATTGACAGGTATGAAAATAAAAGATGTTTTTGAAGATTTTGAGGATTTTGAAGTTTTTATATTTTGATTTTGAGTGATGAATTGAAAAAAAAAATACTGTTACTGTTTTGGAAAAATATTTTGATATAAATGGCTAAAATGAAACAATATGCAAAATACAATATATACAAATGATGAAATGACCCAATGTTATGCATAATAACACTTAAGATGCATAATGTTCATAGGTTTTTTAAGATCTTTACCATATAAGGTAGCTAATCGATATGCTCTCGATCCAAATTCAGCAGTGATGACATATGGTCCAAGCTAGTTGGGCTCAAATTTACCTTTAAGGTCTTTAGTGGCATTAGTATTTTTTTTATTTTCTTTTAAGACAAGGTCGTCGATCTCAAAGGATCAATGATAAACTTTCTTGAGGTATGCTCTCTTAATCTTGTTTTGGTAGGCACGAAGATGCTCCAAAGCATTGATGCACTTTTCATCTAGGAGTTCTAGCTGACTAAATCTGCTAGCACGATATTCATCTCCTACTTCAGTATATTGAAGTAGTAGAGCTAAAAAAGGAACTTCTAATTCAAAGGGAAAAATTGCTTCTGCGCCATAAACCAAAACAAAAGGTGAAGTGCCTGTGGGGGTACGAATGTTAGTTCGATAAGCCCACAAAGCCAGCTATAATTAGATGTGCCAATCTCGACTAGACTTATTGACCAGTATTTTGAGGATTTTGATTAATGTTTTATTAGATGCTTCTGCTTGGCCATTACCCTAAGGATAATAGGGAGTGGACCAACGATGTTGAATTTTATATTTTTGACATAATTTTTTGAAATATTTATTTTTGAAACAAGTTCCATTATTTGAGATGAGATTTGCAGGAATTCCGAACCTACAAATAATTTGATTAAAAATAAACTTGGAAACTTGGGTTCCAAGTGCAAGAAGCTAAGGGCATAGCTTCAACCCATTTCGTAAAATACTCATTGGCGATTATGATGAATTTGTGTCCATCAGATGACACAGGGTTGATTTTTCCAATGATGTCTAAGCCCCATTTTGAAAAGGGCCAAGGAGATGAAATAGCCTGCAGTTCTTATGCAGGTGCATGGACAAGGTCAGCGTGTTTCTGGCACTTATCGCAATGGCGCACATAATCATGTGCATCATTTTCCATGGTAGGCCAAAAATATCCGATCTTAAAGAGCTTCTTAGAAATGGCACTACCACTAAAATGCCCCCCACAAGATCCATTGTGGGCTTCACTCAAAGTTGATCTAGATTCTACTAGATTCAAACATCTCAGTAAGATGCCTTCAAAAGATCTCTTATACAAGGTATTACCAATAATTATGAAGCGACTTGCTTGTCTACGTAATATACGTAATAACCGACGCTGGTTGTGATTACAACCTTCAGGAAAGGTCCCCTTTTGAAGAAAATTAAATATATCAGTGTATCATGGTTTGGGAGTAGTTTCATTGATTAGAAACACATCCAAAGGTTCAAAGCATGATTTATTTGAAGCGGGTTCCTGGAGTCGATGGATAATGATGGTAGCATATTCGTCATCTAACTCCAAGGGCAAAAGAGATGCAGCTGCAGCCATAGCGTCAGCCGTACGATTGCTAGTTCAAGGAATAGCTTCCAAGGTAACTTGATCAAATAGGGATAATAATTATAAGACATATGATTTATATGGGCCTAATTTATCATCTCTAGTCTGATAAACATCATTGATTTAATTTATGACAAGTTGAGAATCATTGAAAACCAATAAATTTTTAATTTTCAGTGCCAAGGTAGCCCGTAATCCAAGGATTAGAGCCTCATATTCAACAGTATTATTGGTGCAAGCAAATGTTAGTTTGAAGGATAGAGGTATAAGATGTTTTTGCAGAGATATTAAAATAATACCTGCACTAGCCCCAATCATGCATCGGGTTCCGTCAAAGTATAGGGACCATTGCTCAGGATGGTCTACCTCTAATTTAAGGCATTCATCAGGAAACTCAATGATGAGGGGATGGGTAGGCTCTAAGGGTGCAACAGCTAATTGATCTGCTATGATTTGACCTTTAACAGACTTTTGTCCTATAAACATGAGTTCAAACTCACTTAGCGCAAGAAACCACTTGGTTGTGCGACCAGATAAGTATGGTCAACTCATGAGATACCGCAAAGGATCGAATTTAGCAATAACATACATTTTTTGACTGAGCATATAATGGCGTAGTTTCTGTGTAGAAAATACGACTGTGAGACATAAATTCTCTAATGTTGTGTAACGGGTTTCATAACTGATTAAGGTTCTACTGATGTAATAATTAGCACGTTCTTTCTTCTCATCGTCAAGTTGAGCTAACATAGCTCCTAAGGCAAAATCTAAAGCAAAAATGTACAAGATAAATGGACGATTAGATCTAGGTGGGAAAAGCATCTGTGGTTTAAGGAGATATTGCTTAAGGAGTTCAAATGCTTCCTGGCATTCATCGTCCTAATGAAAAGAGACATCTTTCTTAAGAAGCTTAAGAAAGGGTTCGGTTTTGTCTGCAAACTTATCGATGAAGCGGCGAATAGCTTGAAGCTTACCTTGTAAACTTCGTAATTTAGATATATTTGTGGGTGTGAGCATATCAGTGATAGTTGCGATCTTGACAGGGTCAATTTCAATGCCACGTAAAGAAATGATAACCCCCAATAATTTATCGGACTTAACTCCGAATATACATTTGGCTAGATTTATTCGGATAATATATTCCCTTAACCGATCAAATAATTTTCTCGTCATCTAAATGATCATCTTATTTGATGGAATGAGCTATAATATCATCTACATAATCATGTATAATATCTTGCATCATGTCATGAAGGATATAAGTCATGGCTCGTTGATATGTTGCACCTGCATTATTTAAACTGAATGGCATAACTTTCCAATAAAAGGTTCCCCAAGGGGTAATAAAGGTTGTTTTATCCTGATATACAGGAGCTATCCTGATCTTATTATAACCAGATAATACATCCATTAGAGATATCATTCCGCTCCCAGTAGTAAAATCAATGATCTGATCCATGTTGGGAAGAGGAAAATTGTCTTTAGGGCATGCAACATTAATATCTCTAAATTCTATGCAAACCCTAACTTTGGTAGCTTCTTTCTTAGTTACTGGAACTAAATTTGAGATCCATTTAGCATAATCAATAGCTTGTATAAAAATAACCTTCAAGAGTTTTTCTAATTCTCCTTTAACTAGTAAAGTCACTTTGGGATGCATTTTTCTAAGTTTTTGTTTAACAGGTTTAGCATCCGGATGGACTACTAGGTGATGCATAACTATAGAAGGGTCTAATCCTGGCATATCTTCATATGTCCAAGCAAAAACGTCTTCATATTCTTTAAGAAATGCAATGTATGTATCTTGTTTTTCTTGACTCAATTCTGATCCAATGTTGATGATGTGAGGGTTATCTTCGGTTCCAATGTTAATTTTTATAACGTTTTCAAATTCCATATGTAGATCTCTCTCAAAATTAGATGGGGTGGGTGAAACACCTAATTCTTGTAATTCTTCTAAGGTTAGCTTGGATAATTCATCTTGAGGATTCGTGGCCTCAAGCTGGGCTATACTAGGTATAGAGCCATCGAAATAAAATTTGTTATGTAACAATTCCTCAACAGAGACATCATGGAAAATATCCCCCTCCAACTCATCGTCGAATTTAGTAATCATCTCAGGGTAAGCTATGGATAGCATATAGCATGTAAATGGATTATCCCTTAAACGCAAAGCATCGCGTTTATCCAAATAATCTTGGTAACATATAAGATGGTCATCATCCTCAAATGGGAAGGGCTAACATTTACTAGGAAATAGGCCCACACCACATCGAGCAGGCCATGGTTCTACCTCAAAATGTTCTTTCATACCATTTTGGGAAGGTTCCAAACCTTTCCCTTTATAGCCCAATCTAAGAATTATAGGTTTAGATTTAACATACTCATTAGTAAAATAATAGTGAGCATACCCATCATAATGAGTCTTGATGTTTCTAGGTATTCTTCCCCAGTCATATCCCTTATAAATAAAAGCACAACTCCCGACTTGGTAGATACTTCCCATAGGCTATGGGAGGCCCACGGTACAAGGAGATGGTGGTAATTTATTTAAAATATGGTAATATTGCATAGCAACGTTTGTTTTTTTTGATACAAGAATTTTAGATAAATCGGGTAAGAGCTCGTCAGTAAGAGCGTACGAGGTAGAAGGATCATTTCCTATGTTTTTAGATGCGAAAAACATGCCTTTGATAAGCGTAGACATTGTAGAGATGTCGATGGACGGGTCTAAAGGTATGGAAGTTATAAGAGTAAAACAAGAAGCATTGGTTGTGGGTTTAGGATCTTTTTGAGGTCCTAATGTGGTTTGTTCAAAATATGGGTGAGCTATATGTAGAGGTGGATTTGATGGGGAAAAATTAGATGATGTTATGAGTGTGTGTTTCACACATTTGGGTGGATGATGATAATTAGGATGTGTGGATGACAGAGCAAGGCAAAATTGAACTCCAATAGGTTCTGCCAAAGCACACATATCAAAGGGTCTAGGATCACCATGAATGGTAACCAAATGATTTTTAAATTTGAATTTAACACATTGATGTAAAGTTGAGGGAATAGCTCGCATCGCGTTGATCCAAGGGTGACCCAAAAGTATATTGTACAATGCAGGGCAATGCACAATAAACACGGTCGTGTCTAAGGTTCTAGGACCAACTTGCAATGGAATAGTAATAACTCCACACGTTTCTTGTGTTTTGTCATGGAATGCTTTTATAATCATATCAATTATTTTCATTTTGTCACTTCTAAACCCAAATATTTGGTAGAAATCAAAAGTGCATATGTTTAAAGATGAACCGTTATCAATCAAGACTCGTTTAACTGCTACATATCCAATTAAGGCATTAATATATAAGGGGTTATCCTTATGTAGACTATGTTATGGTATATATCTATCCCGGAAGTCAATACAATTGACTTATCGAGTTATGATAGTATTGGACATGGCTTCAGGTTGAATATTTTGTGGTACCATCATTTGGCTTAATGTGAGCATTAATTCATCCCTATGGGTAGGAGAAGATATTAAAAGGTCCAAAAGGGAAATTCTAGTTGTAGTATTTGATAATTGTTCATTAATATTATAAGGAGGTTTAGGTTGAACATTAGGTGCATGATTCCCTTTATTAGGATTTTTCAAAACAAATGGAGCTGATCCATCATTCTGAGTTTGATCTTGTTGAGAATTTTGATCTTGTTGTCGAGTAACAACTCCAGTGGTACCTACAATATGATTTTATGGATGATGGATGGGTCTTGGTCTAGCATTTATGACTTGTTCATTAGAAAGTAATTGGTGAGAAGATGGTCGAGTAGTGAATCTTCTAGGAAATGGTTCTTCCAGAACCATAGAATTTGTGATGGGTTGAACAACATCTGATTCATCTTCAGAACTATTTGATTGATTTGAGGTGATTTCCATGTCACTTTCAGTCTCATATTCGGTATCACTAAGATCAGGTGTCCAAATATTATGTAGAGGTCTGGTCGTAACCATGGATAAAGTTGTGTCAAATATTTGCGGATCGTGAACAGGTAAATGTCCACTAATAGTTCCTACATATCGGGTAGGAGGGGAAACATTATGATGCTCAATTTGATTAGCCACATATTTACCATGCTTTGATAAAGGATGTTGAAATATATCCAATGATTGATTGGCATTTTGATTCTAATTTTGGGAAATGTTCTTTTGAGTATTATTAGGAGGATTTTGTTTAGGTTGAAAGGCTTGCACCTCCATCTCATTGTTATCAATTAGGTATTGTATTTTATGTTTTAATATTTTACAAGAGTTGGTAGCATGTCCAGGTCCTCTATGGAAATCACAGTGTAAATCTGCTCTATATCCAGGTATAGTTGGATCAGGTTCCCGGATATTTGGTAATTGGATCAATCCTCGTGCTAGTAATTGCGAGAGAATGGTTGATAAAGGTTTATTTAACCTAGTAAATTCTTGGGGTGGTTTATCAGGAGGTTTCAGTATAAATTTCTCAGTTGTTTTTGCAACATTAACAGTAGTGATATTTCTACTATCAGTGACTCCATCACCCACAACTTGTTTATTTTTATATTGATTTTTGGATGTTTTCTCATCATCTTTCTTTTTAAGCTGGCCTCTCCAAACAAGAGCATCTTCCACTCTTCGAGCTAAATCTATAGCTTGATCGAAGGTGGTCAAGGTAGCAGTTGATAACTCATAGGATAGTTGTTCTTGTAAATTATTGACAAAGATATCCAACATTCCTGATAGGGTAACATAAAGTGAAATTTTCCCATCAACTGTCTCCATCGAGCTAGGAAATCAACAAAACATTCATCTTTGTCTTGTTTTAGGTTGTACAAATCTTTAATGGTTACATGCCTTTCAATGTAGGCACTAAATTGATGCACAAAAGACTCGGCGATTTCTTTGAAATTTCTCAAAGAATGAGTGGGTAGTTGATAATACCATTCTAATGCCATTCCTCCTAAACTTTTTGGGAACATTTTTAGTAATAAAAAATCATCATGTGATATATCATGACATGCTATCCTAAACATACGAAGATGCTCTATGGGATCTTTAGTTCCTTTGTATATTGGTAGGACAGGCATAGGAAAGTGTTTAGGATATGGTTGTGCTACAACTATAGGATATAGAGGCTGACTACACATCTCTCGATAATTTTACGAGGGATGATAGGGATCTATCTGGTCCATGCGGGAGACTAATTGTTTCACCATGGATTCTATATTACCCGTTTGTCCACCATATTGGTTTGGTGGTACATGAGTATGGGATTTATGAGCGTAGGATGGCATGATGTAAGGATTAGATGCTATATTGATGTTATGCAAATGGTTGGTAGGAAGAGTATTATGAAGAAGATTTGTTGTAGCATTATGTTGTACCCCAGATTGTTGGAAATTGGTATTTGGTTTTGTTTTAGGCTTTTGTTGATTTGAGGTATTTTAATCAATAACTTGGCAAAATAGAGCAATGAATGATGGTTTCTTTTGTGTGGGAATAACCCTAGGCTTGGTAACAGGTACTCTAGATGGTTGGGTAACCTATTCTAGTTGCATGTTTTGGATTATAGCGGCCATATCCAAATTGGATGGTCCAGCTTGATCACTTTCTTTATCAACGAAGGACAAGGGATTAGTGCGTGTGTGATATATGTCTTCTAGGGTTGCTTGAGTGTCACTAATTTGATCCTTGTCCATATGGACTGCTCTATTAAGAGTGCCAATATTAGTATTGAGGAAATTCTAGAAATGTTCCATGTTCTCAAAAGTAATAGCTCATTTCAGATATATTTTAGGAGATGAGGATCCTTCCTCCCTAACAATTTCTCTTTGTTCATTTGCATCAACAAACTCTTCTTCTTTTTTGTCTAGGGTTCCTTCTTCCTAAATTAGGTCTTCAGGAAGGACATATGATTTATTTACCATTTTTTCTAACCAATCTTCTTCTACTTTAGTCTATTTTCCATTCTTGAGTCTAGTCATTATGTTTAAATTTAAATTTTAGCAAATATATATTAATATATTTGCAAAAAACTTGGGAGGTATATATTTTAATTATATACCTACTATAATGCTTAAAAGAAAATGTTTTGATTTTTGTTATGATTTTGATTTTGTTTTTTGTTTTTGTTTTTATGATAATTTTATAAAGACAACAAACAACACACTAAATGCAAGAAATAATAATAATAAAATAATGGCTTAGTTTTCTATAAAAAGTTTATAGATGTCATTGATAGGATCAAGTTCATCAGGAGTCATGAAATGCTCCTCTTCAAATTGGAAATGGTTTTTCAGGAACTTAACAAAGTGTGTTATGGTGATGTTATCTAATTCTGACTCTGTCTTGTAAAAATAGAGCTCATGGCAATACTCTCGATATAACACAGCTCTAGGAACTCTATTCCATATCTTTCTATCTGTGAGAATGACCTCTTGATCCTCTATACGAGATAGAAATTTATGTACTACAACTGCATTGTCAAGGTATTCCTCAAAGGTGTACAATTCAAAAGACACAAGGGCTCTTTTATCTGCTAACCACCAATGGCAATCTCTCTGAAGCTCATGATACAAGGTCACTTGATCAAGATCCAGGATTCTATCTAGGACAAACCTCTTGACTTGCCTAAGTTCGGTTGATCTAGATGAAATGAGATTCAATCTTCTATTAAGTTTGTCCCATAAAGGTGGAACTCTATATGTTTGAGATACTTTAAGCAAAGAAGTAATATCTATAGCTGCTAATTGATTCTCAACATTAATGGTGACAACTCGTCTTTTATTATAATCTACCATCTAAATATGTTATGCAATATTTGATTCTAAATGCATTTATGTTTTGTTTTTTTTTTGGATTGTTTTCAAAAGGTTTTTAGTTTTCACGTCGGGTTCACCAAAATGTATCGCTCCAAATTTTTTGCATCCTTACCTTCAGGCTATAGGATCCGTGCCTGGAATGGGGATGCGAGAAGGATGGGATAATACGTCGAACTGAGAAGCCCTTTGAAGGTCCCGCCTCTCGGGGGAGGGTATAAGGGTGAATTTTCGACGGATGGTGGGTTCACCCGAAAACTTTTGAGTGGTAGTTTCCACGCCTAGGTTGATGATAGGTTTGATGTATTCATTTTATATTCAATCATTCAATTCCTAGGTTTGGCCAAGATGAATCTAAGATAATCTATATGTCGATGCTGATTTTTATGGATACAAAAAACATGAATAAATGTTGAACATAGAGAATGTGCTAAATAGGACATAATATACCTGATTCTAGATGTCTGAATGAAGATTATATGGTTTTTAGAAGTCCACATCGTCTCAAATCATACATAATCATCTGAAATTGCACAAAATCATCTTAGATCATGGTCGATCATCTGAGATTAGATAGGATCGTCGACGATTTGATGAATTCGTCAAAAACTTGCAATCACAAAAATAGATACAAAATACCAAAAATGCAATTGCAAAAGCAAGGTGAAATGATAGGAATAACGATGAATTTGCCTAAATGGTAGATCTAAATAGCAATTAAAAGGAAATGCATCAATTTGACAATTTATTTTAACTTCATCATATATCTATGCTAAATGAGGTGAACTCCAAGATGCATAAATATAATAGCCTAAGATAATGCACAAAGAAATGCAAAAAAACAATAAGGAAATGCAAACTCTGGGTTTTGATTGCCCCCAATCTAGACTATAGTCAGGATTGCCTCCAATTGTACGAGATCGTCTGTGCTCCTTGACAGGATCATTCGAAATCATCTGGAATCGCCTACGATGATCCAAGCTTGCTCCGACTAAAAAATAGTAAAATTCTTGCAATAAAACATGAAATATAGAATGTAAACAATGGTGCGAGGATACTGTAATGCATACGAAACTAACTCTGTAGGGAAATATATCAACTAGGGGTTCAAGGGGATAAACTAAGAAAATCCCAGCTTATATAGGATTAGGGAGAGGTTAGGAGGTTGGAAATAATCCCAATTTGGGAGATCTCCAATGGGGGAGACTCTAACTATGCAGAAACACTTTTTTCCCAAGTTAGAGAAGTTGTTGAAATAGAAGCTAATTATGAAAATTTAGTTTTGGGACAAAATCGTCTGGACGTTCTGTTCCAGACGAATTTATTAGTTCTGGGATGATTTCATCTGATCTGCGATGATATCGTTCAACGGTCAAAACAAATCCTAAAAATGACATGGAAAACAAGGAAAGCGGGTAACGGGTGTTTAACGGGCGGTTTGGGTTTAAAATTCAAATTTTTATCTTTATACTAATGTTTAACTGCACCAATTTTAGGGTGCTACAGATATACTATTTTACCATGAGTGCTTGATAATATTCTAGCCATTGTAACATCATGGAAATATCACATATATTTCAATGAGTATATTTTGGTATGCATCAACTACGTGACCAAATGAATGGAAGTGAAACCTTTGTTGTAGGTACATGATAAGAAAGCTGCTAAATTTATCTATGATAATTTTTTTTAGCACTTTGTAACACCACATGAAATTATCATGAATCAAAGACCTCAATTTAATTTTGGAGTCATTGTAGCATTTGTCCACAAATATCAAGTTAATCACCAAAAATCCTCTCCTTACCATCCATAATCAAATGGATAGGTAGAGGTTACCAATAGAGAACTTGAAAATATTTTGACTAAGATAATAACATCACACATGGTAGATTAGGCACATCGAAAAAAGGAATTTGTTTGGGCCTATAACACCACTCAGAAGACAACTATAGGTCTCACTCCTTATGAGATGGTTTATGGAAATAAATTTTTAATACCAATTGATTTTGAAATCCAAACCCTAAGAAATGCCTTACAAGTTGGAATCAATATTTTGTAGCTTAAAAATAAAGACTTCAACTTAATGCTTTGGATGAGATGTAGCTTCAAGAATTGCATCAGACTAAAATTTTCCAAACATAGTAGAAGTGGTACATCATTTCTTGTATATTTTAACTAGGAGACTGGGCATTATTGTAGGACTCCATGTTTTAGGATTTCAAAGGTAAAATCTATACACTATGGTTAGGTCCTTATAAATTTGAGAAATATTTTTACAAGGGTGTGATTAAGTTGAAATCCATTGATGACTCTACTCAGGGCTTAATGGTTAATAGATGTCGCTTAAAGTTGTATCACAATCTACTTTCAATAACTGATTCTATTTAACGAGTCATCAAAAAAGCATAGGTGTAGCTCATATAAAATATGCCTTCTTCTATAGAAGAGTTTCCTTCATCTACAAGAGAGATGCCTTCTTCTATAGCTTATTAAATTTTTCTTCAGCTCTCCAAAAAAAAAAAAAGCAAAAAAAAAACTAATGTTTTATCGCGAAAACCTTCATAGGCATTACATACCCAAGGATGGAAATGAAAACTAGATTTTTGGCTTTCCACCCTTGCAAAAAATTCCATTTGTGAAAACCTCTTTTAGAGGCGCAAATGGACAAAAAACTTCTAAAAACCAATTTACTAGCGGAAGTCTTCTATATTAAAAAAAAAAATATTTTTTCAACTATCTAAAAGGTTATTGCTAATAGCTAGTGTTCAATATTGTCCCTTTTGCATCTATTCATACCACTCAATAATCAAGATCCTTTTTGTAAAAACTTAGGTACTCTCTATTTCTTCTCTTGTTCTAAATATTTTTTACTTTATTTGTATATATGTATGGTATACTTTTAAATCTACAATGTTGTATTTTTCCATACCTTTTTTTTTAATGGGGCATGAAAATACTTTAGTTGGAGGGGAATGAGACTATGCAAGAAATTTTATCTTCCTACTTGTACATGTTGCTTGCAGTCCATTTCTTTTTTCAATTTTTTTTTTCCAGTTGCCTATACATGTTGCATGTCCTAGTTGAAACAAGGTGTACATCAAAGAACATCCTTAAAATATTTTGTAGTTAGTTTTCTATAGATTCCAACAAAGTAATGTTGATTCAAGGAAAGAAAAGAAAAGAAAATAAAAAGGACTTATCCTAGATTTCTTTAAAATTTCATAGTCCTATACAAGCTATAGAGAAATTTACTAAAGAATTTTAGATACTTGTACCAAAATTTATAGAGGTTGTTGTTGTAGAATTTTAGAATCTTGTACTAGAATCTACAAAGGATGCTATTTAAAAAGGTGCCACTCAAAGAGTTTAAACTCCACCTCCAAATACTATTGGAATTTCTTTGTTAGTTAAAAATATCAAGGAGAGGGTATATGTAGTATAGGAGGCAATGAAGTTGATGCATGATGAGTTGAACACTATAAAAAAGCAATTGAATGAATTAAATATAATTGCAACTCTCCAAAGCATACCCTAGGGTAAAAAATCATAGGCTACAAAAGAAACCTATGAAAAATACAATAAAAAGGCACAGAACTAGTATGCCCCAACATCCACTTCTAAAAAGGAGAAGCGAAAGGTATAGGGATAGTCTGTTTTAGCATCCACTTATGAGAAGTAAAAGGAAAAAGTATAAGGATAATCAACTTCAACGGGTTTTAAACAAAGGCCAAAATGCACCGTGCATCCAAAGATTGATGATCCAATAAAACAAGCCAAACATGATAATATGAAAAGAACCTATTTAAAAGGGTTTAGCATAGAAGACAAGTAATCATCAACAGTGTTACTCAGTTTTGGTTGCATGAGGACATGCAACATATTTAATTGGGAGGTAAATTTATGAGATTTGATATTAACCATAATTTTTATTCTTTTGTATTAAATTAACCCTAAATTGATTATCTTTTATAACCTATTATAGATTTATAAGTATGTTTTTCATATATATAAATAAATAGTGTTAGGAACCTCCTAACATGTACTCTTAATTACATTTATGTTTTAACTATTTTATAAGGGTCACAACTCTTTATCATCGCAACTATTAGAATAAGTATTTTAAGGCAATCCAAGAGGTTACAATAGGCATCCAGAACATTATTTTTTATCTTATTGTGGGTTATACTCCAATACAAACTACAATTCCATTGTAAACAACGATTCTTCTGCATTTTATTTTGACTTATTGTTGCGGGTGTCTAACAAGTGAATCAGAGCTAAGTTCGAGTAAAAGAATTTCCTCTTGATCGATTAAGAGCCGACAACATACTACTGAAGCAGCAAGGAGAAATTATTCTGTCACTTCGTGACAGTCCGATGGCTCATTCAAAAAGTCTCGGTTCCTTGTTCGGTTAAGCACACCACAATTTACATCCTCCACGGCATCAAACACAACATTGGCGAGCATTAGCAAGGGAAAACACAAAATTTTTCATTCTTTAAACCAAGCTAGATACACACAGGCATCCCAAATCATGAAACGTACATAGCGGCGAAGAATTTTTGGCCCAAAAATCGGTCTGTGTAGTTTTTCGACCAAAATTGTATTTTCCATTAAAGCTTGAAAAATCCAGTGAATACCCAATTAACGAAAACCTTTTCCTAAGGCTAAATTTAAATAGTTAATTTTTCTGGCCATCGACGACGAACTCCAGCGTCGATAAGGGTAACGGAGATTAATTTTTTTTAGCGTTTTATCCCACATTAGCCCTATGCAGGGCCAAACGGGATTTATAAGATGCCCAATGCACCTAATAGAGGTGTCTAGCTATGCGGACGAGTCTCCGTCTTGACTACTGACCTTTGTTGACTCCACCTAAGCTGTCCACTCCTCGTTCCTTTTCCTCCGTCCTCTCTGCTATCCACTCCACCGCTTTCGTCCGCCTGCCTGGGCCCTTCTTACCTGTCGCTTGCCCTCGATTGCTGCCACATCCGTCCTATGTACCGCTCGACCTCCATTGTCGTGCCTACCTGTTGACTTGTGTGCCATGCCCAGTCTACTGCTCATCGATGGAATCATGTGTTGTACCCGCAATTGTGTCGTACCTTACAGCTCCTACTATCAATTATTAACAATAGAAGACCTTACAACTACTAAATTAGGGCAATAGCCCAACCAATTTTTATAAAAACATACAAAAGTTGCTATAAATACCAAAAACGAACTAGGTTGAAATAAAAAATTGAATAAATTTTTGAATAGTAAAGAGTTGTCCTTAGAGCAAATTTTGAAGCAATTTTTTGCAAAAGTTGCTAACAACTTTTTGCAACTTTTGTCAATATTTTGGCAATAAATTCTTCAAAAGACCCACTGAAATGGTCGATGGAAGAAGGTCCCTAGATATGGATAAAATTTACCAAGAAATTCGTGAAGTCAAGGAGGAGAACGCCACTAAGACACAAGACATCCAAGATACAATAGTTACAATGAACTTAAAGCTAGAATATATCTCTCAGAATTTGGCACTAATGCACATGAACCACATTAATAGAGGACCATACCTTTGGGAGGGGCACAAACATCCATCCTAGCCAGAACTACCAAGTTAGACTTTCCAATATTTGAATGCGGTGACCCTACAAATTGGATTTATCGGACAGAACAATACTTTTCACTGAATCAAATTTCGGAAAGACAAAGGGTGCATATTGCGTCCTTCCACTTAGAGAATGAAGCCATCCAATGGTACCAGTGGTTCAAAAAAACCAACGACACTCCTACTTGGTTAACCTTTACACAAAATTTATTGGTATGATTTGGACCAAGCACTTTTGAAAATTTCATAGGAGCCCTCACTAAATTGTGTCAAACCACTTCGGTACGGGATTATCAAGCTGAGTTTGGACGATTGGCAAATTGAACAACCGGGCTAGACACTTCCTTATTTTAGGATTGTTTCATCAGTGGATTAAAGGAAGAAATTCAAATAGAAGTGCAAATGTATAATCCCACAACCATGATGCAGACCATAGGGTTGGTAAAACCAGTTGAAGACAAAATCAAGGCGCAATGTCGATTATGGAAACCACCTATGGGGAAATCATCAACCACTTACATCGCCCCTAAACCAATGCAAAATGATAGAACACAAAGCACTTACACCACCCCCAAAATTAACCCAACTCTACCAATTAAACATCTCAATTTTGAAGAAATGAAAGATCGACAAGCTAAGGGGCTTTGCTACCACTATGATGAGAAATTTTACCGAAATCATAAATGCGCCTTATGAAAGTTGTATATTCTGGATGCTAAGGAGGATGAAAATTCCATCGGTGAAGAACCCCATATGGAAGTGGAGGTAATATCCAACACTAGCGATGAGGAGAATACACCTAAGGTTTCCTTCAATGCCCTGGCAGGGTTCTCTGCTCCACAGACGATGAGGGTTAAAGGGTGTTTTAAGAAACAAAACCTTATTGTGCTCTTAGAATCTGGCAGCATGCATAATTTTATCGATCCTAAAGTGGCTAAATAGGCTAATTATTTCATATACCCTTGCAATAATTTTGAAGTAATGATTGGAAACAGAGGTAAAATTGCATGTAAAGGTAAGTGCAGAAATATAAAACTAACTATGGGGGATTATAACATGAAATGGGATATGTATGTACTACCCCTAGGAGGTTGTGACATCGTACTCAGAGTACAATGGTTACGAATACTAGGCATAGTGCAGTGGGAATTTGACGAGTTATGGATGAAGTTCACTGAAAAGAACCAAACATATACTATCAAAGGATTAAAATCTGGACCTTCTCAAATCATAAGTTCTCATAGAATGGAGAAAATTATCTGAAAGGGAAGCAAATGAATGGTATCCCAATTGTCCTCAATCCAACTAGCCCACGAAGAAAAGGAGGTGCCAAAGTTACAAAGAATCTTATAACAACATAAAGTGGTATTCAATGAACCAAAAGGACTACATCCACAATGAAGTCATGACCACACTATTCCACTATTTGCAAGACATAAACCCCCTAATATCATGCCCTATTGTTATCCATATCTTCAAAAAACTGAGATAGAGAAATTAGTACAGGAGCTTCTTAAAGTAGGGGTCATTAGACCTAGTAGAAGCTCCTACTCCTATCCAGTTATATTAGTGAGGAATAAGGATGGGTCATGGCGTTTATGTGTCGATTTAGAGCACTTAAAAAAATGACCATCAAGGATAAATTTCCTATTCCAATCATTGACGAGCTACTAGATGAACTACACGGGGCTGCCTACTTCTCCAAATTAGACTTAAGATCAGGCTATCACCAAATCAGAATTAACAAAAAGAAAATTCCAAAGACCACATTTCACACTCATGAAGGGCACTATGAATTCTTAGTGATGCCATTTGGCCTTACCAATGCTCCTTCCACTTTTCAAAGTCTAATGAACAAGGTATTCCACCCTTTCCTCCGTAAATTTATCTTAGTTTTCTTTGATGACATCTTGATTTATAACAAAACATGGGAAGATCATTTGAACCATATTAACCAAGCATTGAGAATTTTGAAGGCAAAGAAATCAAAGTATTCCTTTGGAATGCAAGAAATCAAACACTTAGGACACATTGTCTCTAAATATGAAGTTAAGGTAGATCCTCACAAAATAGAGGATGTGAAAAGTTGGACTATTCTGAAAACCTTGAAAGGTCTCTAAGGGTTTCTTGGGCTAACATGATATTATCAAAAATTTGTCAAATATTATGGCAAAATCATAGCTCCTCTAAAAACATTACTTAAGAAAAATACCTTAAAATGGTCATCTCAAGCAGATGAAGCTTTCACTACATTAAAAAATACAATGTGTACCACTCCTGTCATAGCTACACCCAAATTTTCTAAACCATTCATCATTGAAAGTGATGCCTCGGGGATAGGAATAGGAGCTATACTTATGTAGGATGAAAAGCCTCTAGCTTTTACAAGCAAGGCATTTTCTAAAAAGAATCTAGCTCGTTATACCTATGAAAAAGAAATGTTGGCAATTGTTCATGCTATTCAACATTGGAGACCATACCTTATTTGATAATATATTATTATCCAAACTGATCACCATAGCCTAAAATACTTCTTGGAACAATGTACAAATACTTCGGAATAACAAAAGTGGGTCACTAAGCTACTTCGATATGATTATGAAATCACCTACAAAAAGGGAAAAGACAACCAGGCAGTCGATGCACTTTCTAGAAAATTTGAAGACATGCCTCAATTCCATGCTCTTTACTCCCTTATTCCTAAATGGCTAGATGAGGTTCATGAAGAATGGATAAATGATCCTACTATCCACACAATAATTCAACAGCTCCAACAAAATTCCAATAGTAAGCCTCCATACACTTGGATGGATAATATACCAAGGTACAAGAGAAGGATGGTCCTCTCTCCGAATTCCTCTTATCGTGAAAAACTTCTCCACGAATTACATATTTTGCCTGTTGTAGGACACTTAGGATTATTAAAAATACATAAGAGTAAGTAGATATTTTTATTGGGTGGGTATGAAAAATTACATCAAAAATTTCATAAAAGAATGTGAGACTTGCCAACGACACAAAGGAGAGACACTGGCTACTCCGGGATTACTTCAACCTCTTCCTATATCAGCCAAAACATGGGCGGATATTTCTATGGATTTTATTGAAGGTCTCCCAAAATCAAGTGAGAAAACAACAATTTTTGTAGTATTAGATCATTTATCCAAGTATAACCATTTTTGTCTATAGCCCATATTTTCCTTGATAACATCTTTAAATTACATGGTATGCCATCAACGATTGTTAGTGATCATGATCCAAATTTTACTAGCGCTTTTTTGAAGGAATTGTTCAAATTACAAGGTACTCAACTTAGTATGAGCATCGCTTACCATCCTCAAACTGATGGCCACACGAAAGTTGTTAATAAATTCTTAGAAACTTACCTTCGTTGTTTCGTCTCTACTCAACCGCTCCATTGGGTAAAGTGGCTTCCATTAGCAGAATGGTGGTATAACACTTCCTACCATACATCCATAAAAATGACTCCTTATGAAGCATTATATGGCCAAACACCGCCATCACTCACTTCTTATCTTCCAGGGAGTACAAAGGTACAAGTAGTGGAGACAAAACTCTCTACTTGGGATGACATTCTAAGGATCCTAAAAGAGAACTTACATATCACCCAAAATCGCATGAAGAAGCAAGCCAATCAACATAGGAGCAAGCATAGTTTTTAGGAGGGTGATAAGGTTTTCCTACGCCTCCAACCTTACTGAAAATCCTCTCTCAAACAAAAAGGCTCATAGAAGTTAGCGCCCAAGTTTTATGGACCTTATAATATTCTCCAACGTATTGGGGCCATTGCTTACAAACTGGAGTTGCCACCAACTTCCAAAATTCATCCCGTCTTTCATGTATCTTGCCTTAAGCTAGTGGTGGGAGCCAACATCACTATACAAACTAACCTTCCTAAATTTACCTATGATGGAGTACTTTTGGTTGAACCTAAAGCTATCTTAGATCGTTGCACTTGTCACCTTCAAAATCGAGATATCACAGAAGTCTTGATCCATTGGAAAGGTATACCTTTAGAAGACGCTACATGGGAGACTAGTCACTATATCCAGTAATAATTTCCATATTTCCAGATTTGAGGACAAAGCTCTTTTAAGGAGGGTGGCATGTTAGGACCCTCCTAACATGTACTCATAATTACATTTATGTTTTAACTATTTTATAAGGGTCACAACCCTTCATCATCACAACTATTAGAATAGGTATTTTAAGGCAATCCAAGAGGTTGCAATAGGCATCATCCAGAACATTATTTTATATCTTATTGTGGGTTATACTCCAATACAAACTATGATTCCATTGTAAACAATGATTTTTCTGCATTTTATTCTGACTTATTGTTGCAGGTGTCTAACATAAAATTTGTTTGAATAAGAATAGAAATAAAACATTACTTTTTTTTAATTTGAGTAATCGTATGTTTTACTAAGGAAATAAAATGCTAAATGAATGTTTATTTCTTTTTTAACACACCTATGTTTTTGGGTTTAGTTGTTGCCCAATTACTTCAGGAAATATTTTTTTAAGTACTGTAGAAGGGTGACACATCTATTGAAGAAGAAGACAACTATGTCCAATAAACAAATCTTGTAGAACAATGAGTAGATAATGGAGTGAGAGCATGCAGAGAAGACCTAGAAAATCTAGTCAATATGCCTCAAACCCAATATGATAGCCACACCTAATCCCTTACAAACAAGAGTTGAAAGCTGAAAGGATAGAACAAAACTATCTCATGACAAACAAGGAAGAAATAGTTGCTAGATTCCCTCTTGCACCTACGAAATAGAAGGGTTGAATACTAATACAAGATTGAATTTGTTAAATTTATTTTGGATCACAATATATTTTGGTTTAGGTTGTTAGAAGCTATTAAAATAAATAAATAAGAGATTGTCTATACATTAGACATCCCAGATTATAATAGAGGTGGAACTTTTCTAGAGCATAAAAATAGGGAATAGTCTGTTTCATTTTTATATGTTGTCCATTATAAGGCATTTCTACCTAAGGAGTTTTAGCATGAATAAATTATTATTTTGATTCAAAGATTGTTGTTCCTATTTTTATGCTTAAATTAGTACTTCCTATAATTATGCTATGTTGACTTTTGTAGTTAATTAGTAATTAGTTGCAGGGACCAATTCAGATATAGGCTGTCTGAGTAGGGCCTACCTTGTTTTAGTAGAGTATCTTGAATTTCTATCTTTGCTCAATAGAAATTAGGTTGTAGGTATGTTCTATTGCTTTATTTACTAGGTTATAGATTTTTTGTAGTAGTTTCTAGTTCTTATATTTTAGTGATAGAGAAAAGAACCATTTAATTACATAAAATTCTTTCATTGACTCATACATTGCAATATCTATTTTAAACTTGTAATCCTAGTTTGACAATTAAAGTAGAAATTTGAGATCCATAAACCTCCCAAGCCATAATTTAGGCATTAAAGACTCAAATGTCCTGTCTCATGGTGCAATTAGAGGAGGAAAAAAAATAAAAACAGAATTGGAAGAATAGAAGAAGAAACTCTCTAAGCTAGATAAAAGTGTAAATGGAGTAGATAAAATGCTTGAGATAAGTCAAGAACTCTAGAATGAAGTAGTCAAAGTAGTCAAAGACCTAATTCCAGTACTTGAGTACATCTAGATAATATTTGCATGCAATGCCAAGGTGAAGAAAGTGCTCGACCATGTCCTAATGACTATCGATCCCTTATTTGAGAAAGCATAAGCATCCAAAGATTCAATAGCTTGGTCAAGAAATCAATAATTGGAAGTAGCAGGGATTACTCATCAAGAGGTAGCTATCTATAGAATTATTGAGGTCATAGTAGTAGAGCAAGTTGCACATCATTACAATGATCATGTAGATACTCTGACTTGGATGGTGATGGAATGGAAAGAATGCATCACCTTTTTGGTTTATAATGGTATTCCTTCTGCTTGGAATTTGAATAGTGATCCACTTTTATAGTAAAATTTTGGACAAAATATAAAGTAGTTGAGGAGCATTGAGACACTGTGATATAAACCCATAATTGACAAGGTATCTAGGGTTATGGAACCATTTATTGATCTTAAAATGTACCTCTAAGAAATCATGGGTAAAACCACACACATTGATCTACATGATCAATGGGAGATTGAGAAAACTTACCTTTAACTCACCCAAATGATACTACCATTATAAAAGGAATGAGAATACGTCCTAATGAAAATGAATAAACTTCCCTATCCTCCCCAACTTATGATATGTCCATCATGAATCTATGCCAAAGGAATAATGTTTCTAAAGTTTTCCTATCCAATGTAAATTAATATTTATTTAACACCTTGTAAGATAATGTGACAATTAGTATAAACAATGAACAGATCCAAATTAGTAGATGTAACCACTCAGAGAGGGTAGAGTCTCGTAGCCACTTAGAGAGGGCAAAGTATCTTGCGTTATACACAAATAAATTAAATTCCTTGATGATGAAAACTTAATGAGTCATTCTACCTATTACTAGATGAAAATAATCAATGAATCAACATGGCTAATAAATGAATTTAAATGACTAATTTAGTATCATTACATGGTTTCCCTCCTTAGAAGCTTTGTCCTGAAATCTAGAAAGGATTAGAAAATACTCTCACGATCCCATGTAGCATTTTATTTTTGTCCTGCCACTTAATTAGGAACTCTTGAATTTGGTGTTATTGTAGATGACACACTTTAGATTCTAGTATTTCTTCTGGTTGGAGAGTTATATGACCTTCTTCATCCAATAGTGGAATATATGTTTGGGATTGCACCTTTTGACCAATGAGTTTTTTGAGACAAGATACATGGAAAACTAGAAGGATGCAATATGAAGGAGGAAGCTTCAATTGATATGCTACTTCACCAATGAAATTAACCACTTTGTAGGGCCTATAATATCAAGGGATCAACTTATAATTAGACTTGATCTTAAATGACAAAAATTTATAAGGTTGAAAGCGTAAAAGTACCATATCTTTGATGTTGAATTGTCATTCCAAATGATGTAGGTCTTGTTGTTGCTTCATAAGGTTCTATGCATGGATCAAATTATCTTTAAGAAGTTTAAGCATCATCTAATTTTGTTGTAACAATTCATCTACTCGAGCTACCTTGGAAGTTCCTGGAACATAGTCTACAATAACTGGTGGATTCTGACCATACAAAGATTCAAATGGACACATATTATGGAAAAAATGGTAAGAATAATTATATAACCATTCTGCTAATAAAAGCCATTGAATCCAGTGATATTACGTATCTTGAGAAAAACAAAAAGGTAAGTACCCACACATTTATTAATAATATCCATTTAACCATCCGATTGGGGGTGATATGCAGAATATATGCTCAAATTGGTACCACTAAGGTGAAACAGTTTCTTCCAAAAGTTACTAGTGAATATAGGATCATGATCACTCATAATGGTTTTTGGCATATCACATAGTTTTAAAATAGGATCAAGGAATACCTTGGCTATCTTACTTGCAAAATAAGGATTTTGTAGGGCACAAAAATGGGTATATTTAGAAATATGATCTACTATCACTAAGATCATTGTTTTACCCTTTGATTTGGGAAGCCCCTCAATGAAGTCCATGGAATTATGCTCCCAATGGCAGTTATGAATAAGTAAGGGTTGTAACAATATAGAAGATTTAAATTTTCTTTTTTGTTACGTTGAAATACCTCACACTCAACTACAAATGTCTTGACATCTAATTTTAAGCATTTCTAGGAAAATGATTGCTTCACCCATTGGTATGTTTTCAAAAATCAAAAATATCCTACAAGAGGAGATGCATATAGTTCTTGGAGAACCATTGATTTAATAGTGGAAGATTGAGGAAGGTAAATACGATATTTCTTGTGAAGTAATCCATTTGAATAAGAGAAATAAGAATGCAGGGATGATCCTATTTTTATATCTTGAATGATTTGAGAAATCTCTAAATCATCCATTGAATCTTCTTGGAGTTGGGAAAGCCATTGGGGACAAGGTCCCAAGATGGCATTGATGGTCACATCATATTGATATTTGCAAGACAAAGCATAATATACCACATTTTATTTACCTTTCTTGTACTCAATGAAAAAAACATAACCCATGAGTTTGGTCAACCATTTACTTTGTTAATGATATGAAAGACATTCTAAGAAATGCTTAAGGCTACTATGTCCAGTTTTGATGATGAAATGACTACTTACTAAATAATATATCCATTTCTCTATAGCATGTAAAATAGTTAGCATTTCCTTTTTATAAGTGGATCATCCCAAATTCTTCCCTAAAAGTTGCTTACTTTCAAAAGCCAATGGATTTCTTTCTTGCATTAAAAAAACTCTAATACCTGTACCAGAAGCATCACACTCAATGATAAAGATCTTGCTAAAATCATGAGTGGCCAAAACTAGAGTGGAAAACATAGCCTCTTTGAGGGCTTGGAAATCTTGAGAAGAAACTTTATTCTAAATAAAATCTTCCTTTTTAGTAAGAGTAGTAAGAGGTGTCCCAATATTACTGTAGTTGAAAATAATTTTTCTATAATAGCCTGAGAGTCCTAGAAAACCATGAAGTTTTTAAAGCAATTTTGGTAGAGGCCAATCTTGAATAGCTTTGATATTATGAGGATCTACTTTGAAACCTTCATGAGATACTATATGTCCCATATATTCCACCTCTTGGACTCAAAATGCACATTTGTATATTTTAACGAAGAGTTTTTCCTTTTGAAATATATAAAGAACTTTATCAACATGAGCTAGGTGATCCTTCCAATATTTGTTGTATATTAAAATACCATAAAAGAAAACTAGGACAAATTTATGAAGATAGGGACTAAAGACATGGTTCATGAATCTTTGAAAAGTTGATGGATCATTAGTGAGACTGAAGGGCGTGACTAGAAACTCATAATGATCCTCATGGGTGAAAAAAGCTATTTTAGGGATATATTCTTCTCTAACTCTAATTTGATGAAATCCCGAGTGTAGGTCTAGTTTGGTTAAATAACTAGCACCATGTAATTTATCCAATAAGTCATCGATGATTGGGATAGGAAACTTATATTTGATCATAATCTTGTTAAGAGGGCAAAAATTAGGACATGTGCACCATGACTTATCCTTATGATATACCATCACCATGAGGTATGAATAAGGATTGATGCTTGTACGAATGGTTCCATGCTCTAATATTTCTTGGATCAACTTCTCAATTTCTAATTTTTGGGGTTGTGGATAGCGATAAGGATGCTCTACCAGGAATTAGGTGAATGTCATGATCATGTGATAATTTAGGAGGTATACCCCTTGGTTCACTAAATAATTCTTTATAATTATCTATAATATCTTGACTATCCCTTGGAAGAGTTGTAGGAGAAGAATTCAAGGATTGAGCCTCGATGGAATTTATTTGGGCAAGAAATCCATAGATACCTTTCTTCAATATATTCTCCATGCTATGTGAAATCACTACCCTAAAATGAGGAGGTTGAGTCCCTTGAAGAAAAATGACCCTTCCATTCTCTGTCCACTTGATGTATAGTTTTTGGAGATTGATAGTAATATTGCTGAGCTAAGATAACCAATATGCTTCCAAAATGACATCTAAGCTCCCTAGGTTCATAACAAAGAGAGTACCTATCCATATATAATTTTCTATTTGGGTTGTAATTTTAGATTTTTGAACCACACATTGAGCATTACCTCCATTTGCAATAAGGACTTGAAATAAATCTTGATTAGAAGAATGGATATACAAATTCAAGGATTTAGTTGTTTATAATATATGAACTTATGTGTACTCCTTGAATCAATAAATACATTAACATGTTGGTGTTAATTTAATATTTGTACTTTGATAATATGATGAGCTTGAATACCCATAAGTGCATATATTGAAAGAGCCACTATCTCATCCTCTTGTGTTTCATCATTTTCTAGTTCTATAGATGTCTTAGGTTGAGGTAAATCTTCCTCCTTAAAAACTAATGTATTGTCATATTCTAAGTGAAATTTTTGACATTGCACAAAATCTTGATCTCTTGTGTGATTTGAACTACATTTAGAGCAAAAAAAATCCTATGGAGCGCTTGAAATTACAAAAAGGACAATGAACATTAAAATATTGCTTATGAGGATCAACATCTTGGAGTTTTTGTTCTTTTGCTTGAGCTATATGTTGTGCATCATATAGGGTATAGGGATCATGCATGTCAATTTGAATCTTATCCTTAAGACCATAGAAAAAATAAAAAACCACTATTATTAGATTTAATTCTTGTGTAGAGGTGAGAAGACTAGTAAGTTCAAAGATATAGTCATCTATTGACCCTATCTGCTTAATTTACATAATATGGACCACATATGATGTGGAATATTATTTATCGAATCTTCTAAGAAATGTTTTATTAAATTGGGACCATAAAACATGACACTCATTTTGAAAAAGTTGTCATAACAACCATTGATACGCACGTGTACCTAGATTAGAAGCTGCAAAAGCAACACGACCTATTTTTGGAATATGGTGCAATAGGATAAGGCCTTCCATTTTTAAAACCATCCATGAGGGTCAACCCATTCAAATATGGGTATGTCAATTCAAGGAACTTGAACATCACCAGACCATTCCAAATAATTTGAAGCACCACTTGATTTTGGGTCTAAATCATTGGCAAAGCCTTGGTTAGAAGAAAATTATCTTTGATGAATGTTTAAAGGTTTGAGATTGAGAGAATTTAGTGACATGGGAATATGAGGAGGTGTTGCAATAGTTATATGGGCTTCAATGGCTTTCAACATAGTATGGATTTTCTTCAACATTGTTTCTTATTGAGTAGGATATTGATGTAAGGGGGGATCAACACTATTAGGAATTGGGATAGATGGGTTAGGAAGAGGATAATTGAGAGAAGGATCGACATTGTTTGGAGAAGGTTAAGCCATGGAAATTAGTGAAGAATAAAGGCATTGGTAAAAACTATTAATATTAGTAGAGGTATTATGATGCATACCTTAATTTCATGGTTTACATTTATTTTTTCTCAGACACATCATCTGGTTGTTCAGTACATTGTAATATTCCATTTTCTCCTCATGTCCAATCACTCATGCATTACGTTACACTTTTTGGAGTAACACTAACTTTATTTGATGGAAATAAATAAAAAATATTGTTTGTTAGATTTCAAATCATCATACAACGATCAAAATAGCACAACGATCTGAATTATAATAGTCAGTAGAGTGGTTAGTGCATGGATAAGAATTTCTAATAGGTAGGATGACCAACAAGGACTAGTCAAGGGCTTCTAAGAACTCTAGCACTTAAAAATCCTCTTCATCCATTGCAGGGATGATGTGGAATTTTTTTCCCACCAAATAAATCCAATTGTAGGATAAAAAGTTTTGTTTTTCAATTGTTGGAGGTCTGCACTGGTTTATGCCATGGTCAAGGTATACATCCAATGGAGGTTAAGTCATGGAATTCCAAGTGTCACACAAAGAAATCTACCCTACATGCTAGAATGAGACTAGTGAACAACTCATCGCTTGAGAATGTGAGTTGTGAAGGTTATAAGGTGCACATGACCCACAATACAATAGATGTGGGAGAAATTTTTTTACTTAATTTCCACTTGTTACGAATGGAGTTTAGGTTTTATAAAAATATTTGATCCTATTGGGTAATAATAACTTAGAAGTTGGTCAAAATTTTTTGTGAGGTAGGTGCTATATTACTACGTACAAAATAATTTTCTAGTGATTGATCGAAAACTAGATTTGAGTTCCTAATTCTCACCGGAATTGTTGTTTACCTTGCCTAAAAGCACATCATAATAATATGGGTTTAATTTTCTCTTGCCTCAGAGTTTGAGGTAAATTATGTAAATAAAAAATACTTTGGAATGAAATAATTCAATCCTTGAATTAATTTAGAATTCTTCATCTAATGCTTATTACACAATATGAACCTTAAATAATAATTAAACCTTAATATTTTAAGCCTCATCACCTTCACTGCAATTGACCTCTGTAAATATTTTTTTGAAAAAATTGAAAAAAAACTTGTATTAAAACAAATAACAGTTACAAGTGGGAGAGAAGACATCCCAACTGAAAGCAAAGAAGCCAGAAGAAAACAGGCCGCGAAAACGTGACATGTCACGAAAACGCGACATGTCACGAAAACGCGACATGTCACGAAAACATGACATGTCGCGAAATTGCGACACCAAACCTAACAACGGCCGCACCCCGGCAACAAGTCACGAAAACGCGACATGTCACGAAATTGCGACATGTCGTGAAATCACGGCAAAACAACGCCGAGGCCGCAAAACCCAAAAGGAGTCGCGAGATCGCGACGGCACAACACCAAAGCTCCCAGACGCCAGAATCGTCGTGAAATCATGACGAGAAATCCAGAAGGCACCTGATCTCTAGAATTATCGTGAAATCGTGACAAGGTCTCCCTTTGACACCAACATTGCAAAAGTGTCGCGATATCGCGACGTTTTTTCCTCATGGCTCCAGTTTTTCGGAAGTGTCACGATTTCACGACGAGAAGACCTTTGGGCGACCCTTCAACAAAGGTGTCATGAAATCGTGACGTGTTCTCCCCGCGACGCCCTTTTCTCAAACGAGTCGCGATATCGCGACGATTTTCCCTCCTGAAGCTTGTTCTCCAAAACTGTCACGAAAACGCGACAAGTTTTCCCTTGAGCATCCTTTCCTCAAAAAGACCTCTGTAAATATTAATGGACCAGATTATATCAATTATTTAATAAAAAAGTATGATTAAACTTCATGAATATTATCATCAAAATCATCGAAGAAGTAAAGCATCGAAAATTATTTGCTGGGACCTAAGAGAAACCGAAAAACCCAAATACTTCTATTCCTAAAAATGCTAAAATATTACCACTTGGAGCGATCTTATGAGATAATGTTATTAGGGTTTACAAAGCATGTGATTGGATTTCATTTCAATCTTAGTAAATTAAAAAATTAATTATTTCTATGTTCACCTTTGACATCTTTCGAATAATATTACGAGTGATTTTGGTACCTTTAGACCATGGAAATGCGACACTTGTGAAGCTTTTACGAATAACATAAGATGATGTCGATGTGTTTAAAAATTATCTTGATGATACAAATATCGTCAACATGAAAGATATCTGCTAGTTTCAAAAAAAATTGGTGTACTTATGGATTCATGTAAAAAACAGATTATAGTCCTTCCATTATCGTAGGCTCTGATATCACTTGAAGCATTCCATTCCAATATAACTTAATATTTATTTAATACATTGCAAACTAATGCAACAGTGAGTATAAACAATGAATAGATCCAACTTAGTAGATGCAGCCACTCAGAGAGGGAAGAGTCTCTTAGACACTTAGAGAGGGTAAAGTATCTTACGATATACATAAATCAATTGAATTCTTAAATGATGAAAATTTAATGAACCATTTTACCTATTAATAGATGAAAATAATCAATGAACCGACATGACTAATCAATGAACCTACATGACTAATTTAGGATCGTTACAATTTCCAAGTCTTAGGTCCTTCATCACCAATAGGCTGGAGATCCACCATAAGCCACTATAACTATAGTGAATTTTCACTACATGAAAGGTCTGGGTGATATAGATAAAAGGGAAGAAAGAAACTAAGTTTATCCACAAGGTCAAAATGCCCAACAAATAGCCTAAATTGAAGTTCCAACGAGAGGCCAAAATGGCAAAGGTAAAAATACGAAAAATAGAATTCCTAGGAAAATTTTTAAGTAATAACTAATACAATAATGTGGAATCCGAGCCCTTATAGAGAAAGAAAACCACAAAAATTATAGAAACTAGAGTTCTAGTAAACTTCCAGGGCCACATTGCACATAAAATAGTGATAATCAAGATTATGAATAAAGGGTCAATGTAAATAAATTGCTAATTGGATCTGATAGGAAAGGATATTCCAAAAGAAAGGAAGGTAGAGAGTAGAATCCACATGATCAAAAAAATCCTTAGGATTGGAAAAATACTTCCATAAAAAGTAAGAGTTGTCCTAGCCAAAGTCCATATTTCTAAAGGAGGTAAGGCTTTAAATGTGATATTCAAAAGGAACTACTAGTATATAGATCATTCACTTTGAAAGAACTACAAACTACCCTCAAGCTCACAAAGCATAAATACAAAAACACCTCAAGCTAAGGTGCAATGGAAGTTTTAGGTTCCTAACTATGTTAAAGTATAGGAAAATTTTGAATTTTGAATTTTAGATTAACTGTATAAATACCCAAATTTGAGCTTGGGAAAAGGAGGGAGAATTATATATTCATTCCTAGTATCTGATCTTATGTATAATTTTCACCTTGTTATTTTATGTATGTCGAGACTCAAGCCTTGAGTCATTTTATATACATGTCCTGAGCCTCTTTCTTTTTGGAATGCATGTATAAAATACTTTTATAGATATATATACAAAGATCTATGACTACTCTTGTTTTATCTTGGTATTTATGTGTATATTGATTTGTATGAGAAGTTGTGGTTAGTATATGCCCTAGTTCTTGTATGAGTTTCATGCATAAGTGGGTATTTTGGGCTAAAACCATGTTTATTTTAGCTATCATGAATGGTGTATGTATATATTTATCCCAATAATATATAGAATATTTTGTGATCTTGACGCATCGCTACTCGTAGCTTAGGATTGTTTGTTTTAATTTTTCTCTTTTTTCCTTTTATTAGTAAATTTTGGTAGAATATGTTAGTTTAGGATAAGTGAGCATTATAGATCACATTTAATAAGGATTTGGCCTTAGAAAAAATCCTAGAGGTTGTCCTTTGAGCTATGTTCCATACTCTCTAGGCTTCCATACTATGCACTCTCCATGCGATGGTATTGGGTACATCTAGCTATTATAATAGATGGTCATGATGTCCTAAGTAAATATCAGTATTATTGGCACTCCCAATGGGACTTGATTTCCATAAATTGGTATCACTAATAAAAGACTTAGAAGCAAATCAAAAATAACACCCAGCATGCACAATGATAATTTTCCATGGTAGGACAAATTTGGTTTAGGTTTACCTTACTAATTATAAGTAAGATTGGTGCTTGAAAGAATATATTTCAGAGCTCAATATCAACATTGAAAAATATTTGGTAGAAATCCTAATCTTCTAAACCGTTATCCATCTAGTGACTCCTCTAATCAAATAAATCAATACTTGACTATTCGATAAAAATTAGACATAACATTTTATAAGATTTAGGCTTATCATGAAGTCCAACATAAGTGAAAATTTGTAGCTGTTGCAACCTCCCCTTAAATATGGTTAGAGAAGAAGAGACCAATTATAGAATATACCTACCCTATAGAATTTACTTTAGAGGAGACTCATTGCCTAGAATGATAGAGGCCCTTTATCAGAACCTATTCCACCTACCATATGGTATGATATCCTAACCTCTATGTTGAAATACTTACCATATTTCATGGAAGAATATGCAACCATAAAAAAAACATCTCAAATACACAGTTACTTATGCGTACGATAAAATATTAGAGAACATAATGTGGTGTTACGATTATAGGTAATATATTTTAAAGGAAAATCATTTGAGTGTTATATCTCACTTTTTCCATACTCAATCACCAAATAGGACCAAATTACCAACTTGTTTGTAGATAGATTTGTAGAGAAGGTAGATGGAGTGTCCCTCCTAGATTAGTTATCGACCATCAAAAGAGCTTCGATGGAGGCCATGAATGACTTCAATACATGGTTCTACAAAACATGGTATAGAATCCTTAATGAAATTCAACCTCCCCTAGGTATGGCCTTTACATATTACTTGAAAATATTTCATTTAGAAATAGCCATGATGGTAAAGTCTAAGGAAGGTAACACCCTACTAGCATTTCATTGTATATCCATTCAGGCTAAAAATAATCTCATCTAGATAGGAAGGTTAGCACCTAGACCTCTAATTCCCGTCTTTCCTAGCATTCAACTTGTCTATTGGTTACCTTTGGTTGTACAACGTACGACCTTCAACCGAATCCTATATTAAACCTAGTCTTGGTACAAGCATCCCTTCCAACTCCAAGCCAAACTCTTGCTAATCCACACCCCTCAGAGTTGGATGAGATGAAATTTTTTTTAATAACAATGTCTAATAAGATCATATCCCTTAAGAAACATCAAAATGTCTAGAGATTCCTCTACCAAAATTATCCAAAGCCTCCATTCTAGCGAGGTACTCAATGTTAACTCCCTCCCTCGAATGGCTATCAAAGACATGCATACCAAATCAATAGGGAGTTTTATCAAGCCCAAACCTTAGGACAATAGATAGTACCTGTACCAGTATACTTGCAACAATTTTATCCCAACCCAAAAAAGGATATCATTTCCACTCAAAACCATTATGTAGAAGACCCATATGCTTGGAACTATCCTTGCATGAACACAAATTTCATAATCAAGGAGACCCATAATAGGTGATGTATCCTATGATGTAGGCTACCTATGCAAAACCAATTATATATGATTTGGGAAAATTTCATCAAGGTCTAGCCCTTGATGTTACTTTGAACATAAGTATTATCCCAATGGAGTAAGCATTAGTGAAATGGTATGAAGGATAGGTTTATATGATGTCCAAAAAAGTAAATTACCTAGTAACCAATTGACCACAAGTGTATTCAGAAATCGTCACTAGAGAAAAAGAAGAGATATTAAGGAGCAATGATAAGCAAACTAGTTGACTCCAAATATCCTATTGATAATATCCAATCAAGAACCAAGGAAACCTAAGTGAGATAATCAAGCAAAGTAAAAAGTAATTACATCAAAATTGATCAAAGCTCTCAATCTCATATTGAAGAGGTTGAGGTCATAATGGATAACAAGTAGTACATCCATGATCCAATATCTTGAATTGTTTTATGTAGTGGAGCACTTGAAGTACATTACATCCATGTCACTTTGGAATGTCCTCACACTTCCAAAACAAAAAAATATCTAGAGGAAGCCCTAGAGAGATAATGGGTTACTGAAAAACAAAAAGTGTCAACCATCCTTGAGGTATCTAGTCTCGGGTTAAGTAGACCCAAGTCCCTACCCTTCTACTTGACACTCATATGTGGATATAAACTAATTTATAATTACCTAGTTTATTTAGGGTCAACCATGTTAGTCATGCCAAGGTTGGTGGTAGATGCATTGGTACTAGCTTATGAGTTGGTCAATCAAGCTATCATCCAACTTGATGGGAATTCAATTTCAATATTTAGTCTTAGGTGAGATAAAATTAATCTCATGTAACCAATAAAAAAAATCATTACCAAAATTGACTATTTAATAAAAAAAATCATAGGTGTTTAGTGGGTTGCACAACAAAAATCCTTGTGCAAAACAGGTAGAAAAAAAACAAACAAAGTTGGAAGCAGTAGTGGTGGCGAACAACAACAACAATAAAAAATTGTGCTCGGACCTAGTTGAAGGAAGTAGCAGGTAGGGTGAATAACCAATGAGGGGTTGAAAACTAAAATGAAGAAAAAGTAAAACCTAGAAAGTAAGGTTTCAATTATTTTCAACCCATAAATGGGTGTTTGAGTAAAAAAATAGAATGAATGAGAAAAGGAGTAAATGAACCAAGGTTTGGAGCGATCGAAGATAGACAAGGAGTGGCTGGCACAAGAATTGAAGTAGAACAAGGCCATACTAGGGAATTGGAAGGTACATCAATGGATGGGGTCTGGGATGAATATCTGGAGAATGGATTTCTAGGAATAAAAATCCAAGAACCTCCCAATAAAGCGATCCCAAAGAAGGTGCAGTATGAATCAGAGGCTGACAACTTTCAAGAGAATTGAGATCCAAAAGTGGGATAGAAATGCTCTTGGGCCCAGGTTGTACATGGTTCTAAACCTTCTACTACTCTTACTTTGTTGGTAATCCACTTGAACTTGAGATTTAAATATGGAATTCTCAAAATTCCCTAAGAGATAATTTTGAACATGAAGATGGAAGGCAAACACAATTTGGTGGGCAAGTTTTTTGGGGTAAGGTCAGATATAGATACTATTCGAAGGTGGGCCTTCACTAAATGGAAAAAAAAGGGTTGCATGAAGATTGTGGCACTCCCAAATGGGTTATTCATGATCATACTTACTGAGGTAAGTGACATGCACAAAATTTTATACGGAGGACCATGGTCAATGGGGAAGTGTAGACTATTTCTCAAAAAATGGGATGTGGATTTTAATTCTCACACCTAAAGTCTCAATAAAACTACTATTTGGGTAAGATTATATCACCTTCCATTTCAATATTAGCATGATGAAGTTTAAATGGATTTTGCAAATGGTATTGGTATCTTTGTTACCATTGATAGGGTAAAAAGGTTGAAGTCTCGTATGGTGTTTGCCAAAATTTGTGTTAATGTTGATCTGGATAGCAAGCTTCTAGAAAAAATAAACCTAACATCCCTAGTGGGTACCTGGAATCAAAGTTTGGAGCATGAAAATATTCCACCCTTTGTGATATTTGTAAAGGGAGAGGTCATATCTCAAGCTTTTGCCCGAAGAAGAAGAAAGCTCCCAATAAGAAAGTATGGCAGAGGAAGGAGAGTAAAGATGCAAAGTAGGGTAAATGTACTGATCTCATGGTGGATAATCAGAAGAAAGCAATCACCTTACACCAGCAAGTTGTGGTGGTTTAGGAGGAACACACAAAATATCTCTCTTATGGAGTTGTGGTAGTCCAGCTCCCCATGAAGTTGTGGAACCCCTTGACTTTGTAGACTCTAACTCGTTTGCTTTCTTGAGAGGAGCTAAAGAGGACGAAATGGGAGACCTAGCCAAATTTGTGGAATTTTTGGACGAGACACAATGGGTAAATTATTAGGAGGTACAACATGAGATTATAAAACCTCTAGAAGTGGATTTAGATGTTAATACTATTAACACAATTCTTACAAATCGGGACAAACAAGATGAAGCTGGAAAATAATTAAAGGAAGATAATCAAATCCTAAAAAATATAACTCTCTTGGATGTTGATAAGGAACACACTATAGGTAGATCCCATTTAATAGAGATAAGGAAGAAGGAAACAACAACAAAGATAGCTAGAGGAACACAAATCATCATCAATATGGGTGGGAGAGGGAAGAAATAAGCTAAATCTAAAAAATAAAGGTTTTTTCATGGAATGTACAAGGTCTCAACGGGACTAGAAGACATAGATCAGTACAAACATTGAGAAGAGATAATCACCTAGATATTTTGCTATTACAAGAGACAAATGTGGTAGAAGTAAACTTAGCAATGGTTAAAGATAAGATTTGAAGAGGAGCATAATTTGTTGGTCAACCCTTAATGAGCTCCTCAGGAGGAATAATGTGTATTTGGGGCCCAAATAAATTGGAAGGACAAAAAAATTTCTCAAATGATAGATTTTGTGCTATCCACTTCTTTATGAAGGAGGATAATTCCCACTAAATCATTACAAATATATATGCACCCACTACTGTGGTTGGAAGATGAAGGTTATGGAGGTAATTGAGTGAACTTAGGCATGTATTTGTAGGCATCCCATGAATCATTGTATGGGACTTCAATATCCCTTTGTATCCATATGATAAGAAGGAAGGTGTTGAAGGATATTGAGAGAGTATGACTGAGTTTTGTGATTTTATAAATTTAAATTTTTTGATGGACTTGGAGCTTAGACAAGTAAAGTTTACTTGGAATAAAATGCAACTAGGGAGTCAATTGATTCATATTAAAATAGATAGGGTGTCTATTTCTCAGGAGAGCTTAGTATTGTTTGGGGACACTACTCTCACAACCCTTCCAAAAATCTAGATCTAAGCTCTCCTAAAAATATTTTGTATTACATGTACATTACATTTATTTGTATTGATTGCTATTATTCAGGTTTAATAGAGTTCTACCATTGATTCTACCAAATACGATTTACCAATCCATTCACCTTTGCCAACCATCCATTTTTCCCTTATGTCAACATGAATCTTGCTAACTTATTCATCCCACTCTGTAATACATATTATTTTGCAAAGCCAATTCATATTGACATGAGTATTATTGATATAGACTAGATTTCCTTACCACCATCCTTTTTTGATTTTATCTTATCCAAGGAATTGTTAAGAGCTTAAGCCAACTACATTCCTCCATCACCCCCACCTTCACCTTCACATTCACCTTCAGATCCTAAGGTTTTCCAGGTTGACATAGATAAGGTTGATTTAGAAGAGCTTGATGACATCATAGACGACATTCATCTGATCCCAACACCCTATCAACTTGAGGAAGGTTACCACATGTCTATTTAAGATACTATCAATGTGAACCTTAGTTTGGAACAAGAGAAATTAATTGAGCTCCTCAAGAAGAAGGTTATTTTTGCATGGTATTACAAAGACATGCCTAGCATTGACCCTAATTTGGCTATCCATAATCTCACCTTACACTCTGATGCCAAGCTGGTCAAATAAAAACTTAGAAGGATGCATCCTACCATTGCCCTATTGGTCATAGAAGATCTTCAAAACCTTTTAGATGTGGGTTTCATAGTACCCATTGACTATCCTAAGTGGCTATTAAACATGGTACTCATTCACAAGCCTAACAGGGTGATTCATGTTTGCATTAATTTTCGAGATCTCAACAAAGTGTGTCCTAAGGATGATTTTCCTCTTCCAAATGTTGATTCTCTTGTTGACACTTATGTTGGCCATGAAATGCTTTCTCTCATGGATAGTTTTTCAGGATACAACCAAATTAAAATAAATCATGTTGACCAACACAAAATAGAATTCACTACACCTTAGGGAACTTTTTGTTACAAGGTGATGCCCTTTGGCCTTAAAAATGTAGGTTCCATTTATCAATGTTCCATGACATACATCTTCCATGATTACATGCTTTAAATTATCGAAGATTATATGGATGATCTCTTGGTAAAATTCAAAAATCGACAAGAACACATTGGTGTATTGGAAAAAGTCTTTGATCGACTTCTAGAACATAATGTAAGGTTGAACCCCAATAAATATGTCTTTGGTGTTACCTATGGAAAACTACTAGGGTTCATTATCTCCAAAAGAGGCATTGAGGTGGACCCAAACAAAGTCAAGTCCATCATGGAGATGCCTCCCCCAAAAAACTTAAATGAATTACGTAGTTTACAAGGAAAGATTCAATCAATCCATCATTTCATTGTGCAACTTTATAACAAATGCAGGTCATTCAATCACCTATTACAAAAGGGAGTACCATTTTCATGGACAAATGAATGTCAAAGAGCCTTTGATGATATTAAGCAATACTTGACTTCTCCACTAATCTTAGTTCCTCCTCGTATGGGGGTACCATTCCATATTTATGTTTCAACAACGAAATTTACATTAGGGACAATGTTTGCATAAAAGAATAAAAATAATCAAGAGCAAGTTGTCTATTACATTAGTCGACCATTGGTAAGATATGAAACCAGATATGCTTACACAGAAAAATTGTTCTTAGCAGTGGTTTTTGCCACTAAGAAACTCAAATATTACATGCTTAGTCATACCACATATGTCATAGCTAGAGAAAATCCTCTGCGTTTTATGATGTTTCACACTTATAATAACACCCATACTGCTCAATAAATAATGCTTCTCACTAAATTTAATCTTGAGTTCATTAGTCAAAAATCCATTAAAGATCAAGTTATAGCTGATCAACTTGTGAAAGCTCCACTACTTGGTGATCAACCCTTGATTATTGATCTCCCAGATGATTCGGTATTCACTATCACTGAACAAGAAGAAGATGTCATTATGGAGGAAGACATCGATATCACACTATTCTTTGATGGTTCTAAGTGCAAAAAAGGTCAAGGTGTTGGAGTCATTTTTCATACACCACAAGGGGTACCTATCCCCTTATCATTCAAACTAGACTTCCAATGCACAAAAAATAATGCAAAGTATGAAGCCTTAATATTCGATCTTCAAGAAACCATAGCTATGGGCATAAAGCGTATGAAAATATTTGATGATTCTCAACTTGTTTTCAAATAGGTAACAGGAGAATACCAATGCAAAGAACCTACCATAAAACTTTATCATGAAGTAGTAATGAAATTGCTTGCCAAATTTGATTGGTATGAAATTGATAGTTTGTCACGTTCGACTAATAGATTTGTAGATGTGATGGCCTATCTTGGATCATTGATTTCAAATGATACCTTAGGAGAGGTACAACCACTCATAATCACAATGATCTCTAAATCTATAATTATTTGTGATGAATCTAATTATGAAAAGAATGTTTGATTTATCCATTCGGAGCCATATGAACCTTGGTTAAACCAAATAATAGCCTTTCTCAATTTTAGAACACTCCCATCAGATATGTCACGAACTGCTAAACACACTTTCAAGAAAAAGGTAGCTCATTTTACTCTCTTGGAGGACGTGTTGTATAGACATGGTTATGATGGAGTTCTTAATTATCTTGAGTTTGTTGAAGCACAAAGAGCCATAGATGAAGCTCATGATAGTACTTTTGGTGGTAATTTTAGTGGAATGGCCATTGCAAAGCGTATTTTATGCATGGGTTACTATTGGCCTATGATGGAATGATACTATTGCACTTATGTCAAACATTGTAAGCAATGTCAAAAGCATGCTAATTTAACTCATGTATCATCGTAATCATTACAACCCATTCAATGCCTTTGGCCCTTTTCACAATGGGATCTAGATTTAATTGGTAAAATATCACCTCCTTCCTCGAGATAACATACATTCATCATTACAACCACTGAATACTTCACAAAGTGGGTTGAGGCAATTCCTCTAACCAATATGACAAGACCTAGAATTGTGGAATTTATACTTCATCATATCATTTATCATTTTGGTATTCCCTTGAAAATCATCTTTGACAATGGCAAGTATTTCAAGAACAAGGATGTTCGAGCACTTTACAAAAAATATAATATCCAACACAATTTCTCAACTACTTATTACCCACAAGAAAATGGATAAGTTGAGGTTATCAACAAGACCTTAATTGATATTCTCAAGAAATTTTTAAAATAAAATTATAAATATTGGCATACACAAATTCCCTTGGCACTATGGACTTATCGAAAAAGCATACACATGCCTACTAGGGAAACACCATTCTTATTGGTCTATGGAGCTGAAGCAATCATGCATTTTGAGCTTGAGATCCCCTCATTGTGATTGCAAGAACCCTGATGTTGTTGTGTAAATTTGATAAATAATTTAATATAAAATGTAATCATAGGCCACTTAAAGGGGGCTCCCTCCTTGCCATTTATAGGGGGCTCCCTCTTTAGAATATATACTTATTGTTCTTCTTCTTGTATGATTTGTGTGAATAGCCAAATTAATATATATATCTACCCTAAAGCTACATTAGTAAAGATATGTGATGGTTCACGTATGAAGAGATGTGATGGTTCACTTTATGGGTTAATAATATAATAATTAAATGATTAATAATACTAACTAATACTAACTAATAATTTTAGGATGAAGGATCCTAACATGCTACCCTCCTTTAAAATAGCTTTGTCCTTTGTTTTCCAATAAGGATTTGCATAAGTTCTTGGACTCTTTTAATGTCATCCTTCTGTAGTAAGGGATATCGATAAGGATGAAGCGTTAGCGTGGGGTTTCAATAAAAATTGGTAAATATGTGATGATGAGGGAAGGGCAACCCTTGGGGTTCTTCAAATTCCTTAAAATGATGCATAAAAAGAGGTGGTAAAACTTCTACATTATCCTATTGTTCCCTAGGAGAGGCAATGGAGGAGTATGCAATCACATTTCTACCTTGTTTTTCAATAGGTTTGACCTTATGGTGATAACTCACTATTGGAGAGGAAATTGAATGTAGTTCTTGTAGAGTGTATGTTTGACCATAATGAGTCACTTTAGGAATGTCTACCTCATCCTTGCCTGATGCATCGATCACTTCTGGCATATTGACCTCATTGTATTTATTATTGTGAGTAGGTGCACCAGGTACTTAGGATACAACTACCTCATATTCACCTTTTAGGGATTGAAAAGGATCAACTTCCTTCAATAAATACAATGTTAGTGTAATGCATTTCTGATGGGATCCAAATTGCTCATCACAATTATCACAGAGGTCTTTCACTCATTGTTCCTTCACTTCCTTCAGGCTGAGGTACTCAACCTACAAGGATCGGTTAGGTTTTTGGGCATCATAAGTGGTTTGTGCTTTCCCAATATGTATTTTTCCTAATTGATGTTGAGTATTGAATTTATCTTCGGCTAATTTGGCCAATCCATAGGTCTGCATCATGGTATAGGGATTGAACCTTGTCACCTCCATTCTAATTTCCTCTTTCAATCCACTAATGAAGCTATTGATGAGAATTTATTCATCCAACCGTGTGTTGTGTTTGGTGATATCCTTAAACCGAGTTTGATACTCACACATGAAATTTATTTGACAAAGATCTTTGAGCAATTCCCACATGACTGGGTTCCACATGGCTCTGATACCAAATGCAAGAACCTTGATGTTGTGTAAATTTGATAAATAATTTAATATATAATGTAATCATAGACCACTTAAATGGGGCTCCCTTGTAATCACTTTCCCGCTATAGGGGGATCCCTCCTTGCCACTTATATGGGGCTCCCTATTTAGAATCTATGCTTCTTATTCTTCTTCTTGTATGATTTATGTGAATAGCCAACCTAATATATATATCTACCCTAAAGATACGTTGGTGAAGAGACGTGATGGTTCACGTTATGAAGAGACGTGATGGTTCACATATGAAGAGATGCGATGGTTCACTTTATGGGTTAATAATATAATAATTAAATGATTAATAATACTAACTAATACTAACTAATAATGTTAGGATGGAGGATCCTAACAATGATTTCATTACAAGAATTCATAGATGATGATATTGCTAGACAAGCACATTTTGACCAACTCACTCTCCTTTATGAGAGGTGATTCAATGCTTTAGAGCATTTACAAGTATATCAAGTCTGCCTAAAGTGTGCTTACAATGCTAAAGTTCATCTATGTGAATTCCAAGTAGGAGATATTGTTCTTAAAGAGAATCAACAAAACACCAATGCATTACCGCATCTTCATGATAAATTCACGACTAATTGGTTAGGTCCATACATTGTTTCTCAAAAAGTGGATAAAGGAACTTATTGACTTACCAATCTAGAGGGAGTTGAAGAGCTCGAACCACTTAATGTTATCCATTTGAAATCATTCTATGCATAATGTGATTTATATATATGTACATATACATGGCTATTACATAAAAGTAAAATTGTATGTCATACATCGCATTTGCACACATTTCATTTCATAAAATTGCATTTCACAAGCTACATTACACTCATTCCATTGCACAAATTGCATTTCATACATTGCATTCATATATTCCATTTCATATTAGGGATCATTTATTCAGTTCAAGATATAATTGTTCTAACAAAATAATGTTGCCTTAATCAGTGTAACCTTCAAAACATCATCCATTTTGTTTTACCAAGTCATTGAGTCAAAATTATCATTTGAAAGTCACATGTCTATAATTCCTAGGTATTTTTGATAACTCAAGCCACTCTTGGTGTTTTAAGCAACCTCCAAATACATGTCGAGTTTTTATTAAGACTAAGACACAATTTTCACTAAGAAAAACTTAAGTTTTGGGAATTGACTCCAAAACATCCTTGAACCAAACATAATTTCACATCTTAAAAACAAACTGTCTCAAAGAGGGATAATACCATATTTGGTTTTAAACTCAAATTGAAAAGGATATTTCTTACTCATCCCATTATGCAACATAGTCCACAAAAATAGTGGTTTTCATCACTATCACAGTCATTTCAAAATTTAAAATACATAGTAAGGTTAGGTTACAATCCTCATCACACTTAGATTGAGAATATGATTCCCAAAAGCTCTAAATATTTCATCACACACCATAGATCCTCAAGCTGTAAGGATAGTACTACATTTCTAGTTAGATGGTTAGGTAGTCATCCCCAAAGCCTAAATATCAAATAATTGGACTATGGAGCTAGTCTCCACCGGATCTATAGACGCTTGAATGGAAGTGGAGTACGCTCATGCATGGTGACACATCTCTTTTAAAGAGATCTATGATCACACATAAGGACAAGCTAGTTTCTTGGTCTCATCCATAACATGTCTCACCTAATTTACTCAAGATAGATCAATGAACTCACTTGCACACAATGGTTATTGATTTTCTCGAGTCATTACCATGCTCTCAATTTGATAAATGAATTCACTACACACACATTTGATCTTAAAGAAATTAGATAGTATATAGTGAGTTTGTTTCATAACACTAGTATATCCGATTCTTTGCAAACCAATCATTTTTCCATATCAGCATCTATATCTTCTTCCATATCAACATGCATATCTTCTTCCATGTTAATATCCATGTCATTTCATGAGTTTTCCATTTTCACATACCACCAGTTTGGTGCCCCTGATTAAACAACAATGTTAAACATGGCCAAGAAAATTCTAAACTATGAATGATCATTAAAATATTTGCATTCATACGCATTATCACTTGCATTAATCATGTATATACACAAAAATCCACACAAAAAAATTCACACAAAAGCATAACACAAAATTAAAGCCATGTATATATGTATAAATATTGCATGTACAATGAATTCCCAAAGGCTATATAAAATGGAGCACCAAGGATCATATATAAAAAGTGTATCTAAGCACTAAATAATGCCTATAAGAGGACCCCTATGACCCTAAAGGATCCCTAGACCTAGATCTATGCCTAGACTCACTAGGCCTAATAGACCCGGATATGGATGAGGAGGGAAGATCTAGAAATCCAATGTCATGGAAGATTTTTATAGGGATATATTGACTCAAGTAGCAAATAAACTCATATTTCTGTGGAGTAAATAGGTGTTTGGAGACATTATGGTTAAAAATATATCTTTACAACAATAAATCATGGAGTTAGAAAACTCTTTGCATTTGGGGGAGTATTCAAAGGAAGTTTGGGCTAGATAAAATGATCTTCTATGTGATTTGCATAATACTCCGGTGTGTGAGGAGGTTTTATAGTAGCAGAAATTAAGAGCTTTGTGGTTAAAGGAAGGGGACATGAATATGAGGTTTTTCTATTTTTAAACTCTTAGGCACAGAAGATTTAATAAAATTTAGGAGATCAATATTGTTGATGGTTCTTCTACAAGGGATCCTTCCCAAATTAGAGGGGAAGTTATTCAATTTTTTCAAGACATATTAGGAGTGGACTCGGAGTTGGATGAAGAGATGATGAACCTATTGTTAGGCCATATTCCCTTAAAGATTAAAAATTGGATAAATGACTATCTCCTTAGACCATTTACAGATGAGAAAATTAAAGATGTAGTCTTATCCATTAAGGGAGACAAATATCCTGGTCCAAATAGGTTTTCGATGCTCTCCTATCACAAGTTTTGGCATATCATTGGTAATGAGGTCACCTTAGCAGTCAAGGATTTTCAAATGTCTAAAAGGATCCCTTCTGATGTGAACTATATGTTCTTATACCTCATCCCAAAGATTTCATATGCTAATTCTTTTATAGATTACCACCCAATCAACCTATGTAATACTCTACAAAATTATGTCTGAAGTCCTTGCAAACTGGCTGAAGATGAATCTCTCTTTTTTCATTGATAAACACCAAAGGGGTTTTATTCAAGGATGAAAGATCTTGATGGGATCATTTTTATCCATGAGATCTTGCACTCTATATCTAAATAAAAAAAGGAAGGTATGTTTCTTAAATTGGATATGAATAAAGCATATGATAGAGTTTATTGGGATTTCCTGATCAAAGTGCTCCAACATTTTGGTTTTCATGAGGATTGGATCTCTATGATGAAAAACTACATCTTCACAATTATGATTTCCATCTTAGTTAATGGGTTTGTAGTGGGTTATTTTCCTAGCAAGAGGGGGTTAAGACAAGCGGACCCCCATTGTCCCCTTATCTATTTATAATTTTAGCTAAATCTATAGGTAGAGCCTTCACAAAAACCACGAGTAGAGGAGAAATAGAAGGTATCAGTCTAGCTTCCACTCTGTAAATGATCTCTTTTCAATAGTTTGTGGATGATACTCTAATTTTGACAAGATAATATCTTCCACAAGTAAGAAATATTAATATGATTTTGCATTTATATGAGCGTGCAGCAGGCCAAAAGGTCAATTTTAACAAAAGAATTATTTTTTCCTAAATACCTCTAGAGATTTCCAATTATAGATAGCAAGAATCTTCAACTATGGCATAGGTGATTTGCCAACAACCTATCTAGGGATGCCTTTATTCTATGGGAGTATGAAGGAAACCTTATGGGATTTGGTTATTAAACATGTTACAAAGAAACTATCTTCCTAGAAAGGCTCTCTTCTTAGTCAGGTAGGAAAGACCCAGCTTGTGAAATCCTACCTTCAAAGTATACCTATTTACTTCATGTCAATTTTTAAAATGCCAGTATCAGTTTGCAAAAATATTGAACATATCCAAAGGATTTTTTTGTGGTCTAGGACTGAGGAAAAGAAGAGGATATCTTTACTTGCTTGGAACAAAGTCTGTACCTCTAAAAAATAGGGGGGATTGGAACTGAGAACTATTTCCACAATGAAAAAATATCTAATGGGAAAGTTGGATTGGAAGTTGGCAAATGAAGAAGACACTCCTTGGGTCAAAATTGTAAAAGCTAAGTATTTATGTAATTCCTCCTTTCTGGAAAACCTCAACCCTTCTAAGGGGTCTATTTTATGGAATAGCCTTAAGTAAGTAAGACCTATGATCCAATAGGGTTGTAGATGGCAAATTGAAGATGGTTCTAATGTGATATTTTGATAGGATACTTGGCTCTTTAACTCTTCCATTTATGAGATCCCAAGGTTTGCAAACTTAAGAACAACATTGACTCCTATTTATGGATGGCTGGTTCAAGACTATATTGTGGAAGAAAATGGCATCAAGAAGTGGAAGTGGCTTTATGATAAGAACATTAATGAGGAATTGCATCCACACCTAGAAAGTATTAACAGATGCCTTAATGCCTACATCCTTGGCCATTGGCGATTGAATGATATATTTTTTTGGATGAAAATGAAGTGGAGATTATTCTGTGAAGTCTGGTTATAACTTGGTTGAAGATGTAGGGGTAGTGTGGCCCCATGTAAAGGTTTGGGAAAAATATATCATCCCTAAGATTACTATTTTCTAGAGGCTAGTTATGCATAGTAAAATTATGATCCAAGATAATGTGAAAAAATGTGGTTTCTCCTTACCAAATAGATGTGTTTTGCATAAAAAAGAGGAGGAAAGCATTGATCATCTACTTCTCAAGTGCTACTTTACCAAAAAATTGTTTGATTAGCTCTATAGTGATTTCCAAGTTCAGTGGGTTTTACCTAGAACTATCTCAAATTTGAACTTGCAATGGGAGCCTTCTTTTAAAGGTAGAAGAATCAGGAAGCTGTGGCTTCTAAGCCTTCCATAGATCTGGTGGAGAGTTTTGAATGAAATAAATCACATAATCTTTAAGAACTTGAATATGGACTAGGAAATAGTTTGGAATTGAGCAAGAAGTATCCTAATGGAGAATTTTAACACTATCAACTTTAAGGAGGGATGGGAATCAGAGCAAGAAAGGTAAATATTGGAATACTGGGGAGTCAGAGAGAAATTACCAATACCTCAAGTTTATCCTAGTACTCATGCAATATGGATACCACTGTTGTTTGTATGGTTCAAATTAAATTTTAATGGGACATTGAAAGGTAATCCTAGGCTGGCAAGAGTTGGAGGGGTGATCCGAAATCATCTAGGTAAGGTAATGAAAGCCTTTGCTAAACCACTGGGTGAACATACAAGTCATTTTATTTAAGCAAGAGCATCTTATGTAGGAATTTATTTGGCTATCAATTGCAATCTAGATAAGCTCATAGTTGAAGAAGACTCACAAAATATTATGACCATTTTAAAGGGAGAACAACCAACCACTTGGACTATTGATTTAATGATGGTGGAAGCTCAAGCATTTTTGGATAGACTCAATAATGTGTCTATCAATCATATTTATAGAGAAGCCATCAGGGTAGCATAAGGTCTTGCTAATGAAGGAGTTATGGTAGATGCCAAAAAGGAATGGGGGAATAATATCCCAGTGCACATAAATAATTTAGTTGAAAATGATAATGCCACAAGAATTGACAATGGGGATCAGTATGAAGAGGCTACCAAGAAAGTATAGAGTATATGATATTTAGATATGTAAGGTGTATGCTTATTTTCTAGTTTTGGATGTGGTTAGTGAAGTTTTTTTGTTGTTACACGATTGGTATAGGCTTTATGCCAGTGGAAAATCCTTCTTGGTGAAATGGACAGTGATTGACCATATATATTGATGTAAAAGGTTAGCATTCCTTTCAAAAATTCACTTTTCCAAATTAACAAAATTAATTCCAATATTTGGTCTTATGAGAGACTTCCTACTCATTATCCATGCTTATCCCAATATAACTATCTCCCAATAAGTAGTAGTGGTTGAGCTACCGACTTATTTTGGCATTTTCCTAGTCAAAGGCTTCATTTCCAAAATTGGAGGATAAGTTTCATTGAATTGAATGCATATGATCATGAGGACCCATTACAATTTTTAGGTAAAAATTCCCTTTGAGATGCTTCACATCCATCACATACCAACAATAAAATTGAAAGTGAAGTAGACATTCCTATCAATAGAAAGTTGGTCAAAATATAAATTAATAGTGAATAAAATTTGCACTTCAATCCTAGATGATCGGATAGATGAATGGACCTCCAATATGTGGGACTCAGATAATTATAATGTCCTTGATTCAATGGGATTAGATTCCTACTTAATCTAGGATGAAAAGCCATTTCTACTCAAGATCACCAAAACTTTAGAATATTTGACTGAGATTTAGAATCTCTACTTTGATGGAGCTAAACAAAGGATGAAAGCAAGAGCTAGCATCTATTTAGTATCATCCAAAAAATAAAATACTTTGTAAGCATATAGGATATAATTTAACTATGCTAATAACATCATCTAATATGAGGTATTAGTGCATTCTCTCCAACTCACAACTAAGAAGGAATTAAGGTCTTACAAATATATGGTGATACCAAGCTCATTGTCAAGTAGGTGAGATATTAGTGCCTAGAAAAAACTAATCTAATGAAATCATACAGTCCTAGAGTCTAGGAGTTACTAGAAGCATTTGAGATTCTTAACCTACTAACTATTCCTTGGACTCAAAATGTTGATGTTGATATGGTGGTCATTGATGCCTAGTTTGATCCTATGGAGGAATTATTGCACAACTTCCATTGTGTCAAGGTCATCATTAGAGAAATGGTCCTAGATAATTAAACATACTAGAATGCATTTAATAACGACAAGCACATAATAAACTTTATCTAACAAGAGGAATAGTTTGGAAAGGAATTGGCACATAAGTACAAGAAACTTATGGAGATCAAATTATTCAGCTCAAGGGTAGTAAGCTTCCCAAAGAACATGTCACACTATAGTCATTATTTAACCTGGGTACCAAATTAAAAGGTAGAAAAGGTATAGCAATAGATAAATATGATTGCTGGGAAGTGGAGGTAGCACCTGGGTGAACACTATAGATAGGGATCTTAGCCATCTTAGAGGAAAGCAAAGCCCTCGTCAACCTATGCCAAGAATATGCTAGGGTAACAAATTGGAGCTATGTGGACCTAAACGGATATGATAGAGATATCATCCAACATACAATAGACTAGGTGCAAAGCCCATAAGTAAAAAAAAGAGGCCAATCAACCCAAATATTGAGCCTCTCATGAGAAAGAAGCTAATCAGGCTTATAGAATCAAATATCATATACCCATTCAAGCATACTACTTGGGTGTCTAATCTAGTGTTTGTCAAGAAGAAGAATGGAGAAATTTGGCTATGTGTAGATTTTAGAGACCTCAACTAAGCACCATTAAAGGACCACTACCCATTGCATTTTATGGATCAAATTTTGCAAATAATAGCCAATTCAAAGAGTTTCTTACTATATGGATTCTTAGGGTACACCTAGGTGTAGGTAAAATATAAAGACCAATACAAGACAACCTTCACTTATCAATGCACGCCCTTTTCAATCCAACATCAAGGCAACATTTTAGAGGACTATGGATATTGAATAAAATCCATGGCTAATAAATAAAATCTAAGATATTCACAATAGCAAATCTAAAATCAAATTGAAAATCCATATATCAATGAATAAAATATCCAAACCATTTAAATAGGAGAAAGTCTCGTAGATCACTAAGATAGAACAAGATCTTGTATGCATATCAACTAAAATAAAAGATAAATTATATAAAAAATAATCAATTACCATATATTTTTCTTATTTATACATTTCAAAAATAACAAAACTTAATCCTAATATATAAGGATTAACTTATAACATTTTTTTTCAATTGATTATATTGAATTGAAACGGCCTCAACTCCTATTTCATCATCATCACATATTAAGATTGCAATAGCTTAAATGTTTTCCATGTATTGATTAACAAAATCAAACCTATTTTTTTGTAATGTTGAAAAGTCTAAATGATTAAATAATTTAACTTGATTTTCATAAAATAAGTTGCTACATGATTATATTTTTTTAAACAACTATTAAAGATACATTTAACATGGCATATTCCATGATAAATTTTAAACAAGAAACCCTTTCCATTACTAACAAATGGACAAGGTAAAATCCACCTATGGCAAGGACAAATCCACCTATAATCGTTGTTTAGTGAGTAGCTTCACTGATCACAACTTTTTTTAAGGAGATAAATATTTCATGCATCACACCTTATAATTTCTAGTCACATAGGATTGAAAGGTAAAGATTAAGAAGAAGAAATATAGAAAATAATTGTCCCAAGAGGGACAACACAATGGTTTTGAAATTTTAAAATGTATGAAATTAGAATATTAGTTTATAGTGTGATATTTTTTCTTAATTGATTATGTTTAGTAATTATGTATGTGTAGTTTGATTGAATTTGAAACAAGATTTTCCTTGAAAGTCGAGTTAAGCTATAATATTTTATGTTGCTGTAATTTTTTTTAAAGAACACATATTCTAATTTTCATAAGGTCATAGGTTATATAGGATGATCCTTATGGAGGATATGGTTTTACATAATAGATGGTTACACAACACAACCATACTCTAGTTCCTAAAGCATAGTGTAGTGTGCAATCCAACCCTTTTAGGATTCTAACCTTAGTCTTCTTTTTTAGAGTTATAATGTCTTCATAATTAGGCCCATTTGTAAAAATTATTTTTTAATTTTTAAAAAGTTATAAAATTATTTTTTGAATATATTAAATAGCATAAATATTTAATAATTTTCTATATATATATATATATATATTTTATTTGGTTAGTGTGAGAAACCCCTATGACCAATGCATAGGGTTGAGCAGTCTCCTCCCAACCATGATCCCTTGTAAAGTCAAGATCTATGCTTATCAATAGGGAATTTAACATACATCCACCACACACTCATCCCACCACACACTCGCCCACACTATGGTTTGAACCTTGGACCTTCCGAAGAAGAGCCAAATCCTGAACCGTTGTGTTGTCCCCCTTAGGACAATTATTTTCTATATTCTATTGATGACATGACTTTTAATCAATAAACTAGACATGAATCAATGTAAGGCTAAATTTGTGGGCTTTATATTTTTTATCTAGCAAATGAAATCATAGTAAAATTGAAAATGCATATATAAAATAAATTTATAAAATTACTTGAAATTTTAAAAATAATTTTTTTATTGTCATCAAGGTAAGCCTTATTATAGAAAGAGGTCATCAAATTAAAATTTTGTTTACAATCCATCTTAAATTAAAATATGATAAAACTGAATAGATATTATTCCAAATTCCATTCAAAGTAGCTACTTCAATAGAAATTTTTCAAAGGAATTTCCTATGGTTTGGAACAAAGGAGAAGAGCATAAGTTCATTGGTATCTTGGGAGAAAGTATGCAATGATCAATCAATGGGAGGACTTATGCTTAGAAGAATAGAGGATATGAACAAGGCCTTCACAACAATATTGAGATAGAGGCTAGTGAAGGAGGCTCATGTATTATGGGCAATAATTATGAGAGACAAATACCTTAACAAACAAGAGGATAGTAGAATTTTTACCACTCTAGAGTCCTGTCGAGGATCTTTATTATGGAACCATATAGTGAAGAGTAAAAAATTGTTATTGAAAGGCGGTACCTAATAGAAGGTAAGGAATGGTAGGTTTGTCCACTTTTAGAAATATGCATGACTAGAGAAGTTCCAATTAGTGAAGGATGAGGAGTTAGCAAGTATCAAAATAGAGCTAGAACATAATTATGGGAATATGATGAGTGATTATTTGGCAATAGGAGGAGAGGTAATATGGAAGGAGCTAAAAATCCATAATCAATATGAGGATGAACTCCAAAAAATATTAGATAAATTAAGAGCATATTATGTAAGCCTCAATCTGGTTAAGGATATAATAGTATGGGGAGCTACTCAAGAAGGGACGTTCACTATTAAAGTATCCTATGATCTTTCACATGTAGTTCCTTAGGAGGGATTTTAATGAGATTGATTATGGGGAAGGAAAGTCATTCCAAAGTAAGAAATTTTTTCTTTCCTTGATAGTCCAAAATAATATTTTAACAATAGATAATATTTATAGGAGGGATTTTCAATTCGCTAATAGATGTTACCTTTGTGAAGATCATGAGGAGTTAGTGAATCACATGTTATTAGAATGTAATTACACCCTTAAAATATTGTATGATATAATAAAGAAGATGGGGTTGATGTAGGTGATGCCTAATAACATGAAAGTATGGATAGATTATTGGGAGAAGCCTTTTAAAATCTCAATATTGAATCAAATTTTGAATTTGATTCCCTTTCATTATGCATCGAGAATTTTGTTGAAGAGAAAAAGAGGATTTTTTAAAGGGGAGGAGATATCTATAGCCAAGAATAGAGAATACATCATAGCGGTCATAGTGAAGAATCTTAAAGTATTGAAAGTGCATTAGAGTATAGTGTCATTGGAGGAGGTTAAAATACGTGCGAACCAAAACTTAATCCCAATTGGTAGGATTGACAATACTTGAGTGGGCTTGAGGAGCTTGATCAAGTGGTAGCCACCAAAACAAGGATGGATGAAACTAAATTTTGATAGGGCTTCTAAAGACAATCCAGGGAAAGCTAGAGGAGGAGCAGTGCTAAGGGATAGCTAGGGAAGGGTGATCAAATCTATGAGTGGGTACTTTGGCATTATGATTTGTCATTAGGCTGAAGCGAGAGCAATGTTGGTAGGAGTAAAGATGGTGGTTTAGCTAGGGGCTAAGAGATTAATAATTGATGGAGATTATATTAATATTAATAATTTCCTCAATAAAAAAAAGGTGAAGAGTTGGAAAGTAACAACCATAGTAACATATAAACTAAGATTCCTAAATGCACTAAAAGAATTTCAAGTGGTTCATGTCTATAGATAAGTAAATAGGGTGGTTGTATGACTAGCCAACTGGGGGAGCTCTCAGGGAGGAAGCTAAAATATGAATACACCAAATGAGATACATCCATATGTACTCCATTTAATGGAAATGGAGGGAGGAAACTTATAAATTCAATCCAATGGGTGAAAGTTCCAATGTTTAGAATGTCCATGGTAAATTATTTTTTGAAGATTTTTGGAATTGCATATTGCAGACCATGACCTTTGGAGATCTTCGAGACTTTTCAACTTTTAGTTTTAAGTGTTATAAGAGATTTTCCTGATAAGGGTTCCATTTTTTGAAGATTTGTGTATGTGGATGGACCATTTTTTGGTGATCTATAGATTCATCTATGGAGGGATCATTTTCTGAAGAACTATGTATTTGTATGTGGGATCCATCTTTAGAGATTTGTGGACTTGCCTAATGAAGGTTCAATATTTTGAAGATTTATGGACCTATCTATTAAGAATCTCGTTCTCTAGAGATGCATGGACTTATGATTTTCTAGAAGCATTTTTAGGCTTTGAGTTAGAAGGATTCCATGTTTAGGAATTTCTATGTATCTGTTTTCTTAGGGTTCCATTTTTAGAAGATCTATGGATTTATGTGCTAAGGGATATTTTTTCTAAAGAGCTATGGACTTGTCTATTGAAGGCTCCATAGTTCAGAGCTTATAAATATAATGATATTGGATTTTGTGGTTGTGCCAAAGTATGTTGCATGCTCATGTGCCAAAATAAACTAAAGATAAAATGTGGTGAATGTATCCATTTTTTGGCAGTTTTGATGTAGTTGTAATAAAAGGAATAGTGGAATGATGTTCTAAGAATGTATTTGAAGATTTCAATATGTATTGAAGATTTTGGGAAGACGAAAAATAAAATGTAAGATTGGATAGACTAGTAAGTCTTGTAAAAGGGTCTAGACCATTTCAAAAACCTTGTTTTACTAATGGAAAAAAAAAAATAATAATCATTATTCAAATGAGTGAAAAAACCAGAGTAATCTATCAATACATTATGCCTCCTAAGTCAATTATCAAAGATATTATGTTATATGATCCATCAACATATATTTGGTGACTTATTGATCTTGGCCTAGCCATTAATTGACATTTAAAAGCTTCTTTTTTATCAACATGGTATTTTTAAATATTGATTGGTTAGGCCATTCAACCTTGTTATGAAAAGATCTAATCTTGCACTCGTTGAAATGACATTTTCAACTTATGGCTTCATTGAATCATCTTGAGAATGGAAGTAGTTGAGTGCCTAGTACAAGTGGGAGTGAAGGGACTAGAAGAATATCATAGAAGTTATGTTTTAGGATAGGAATTTAATTAGAAAAATATGAATAATAATTTAAGAGAAAAGGATCATGTATGAGTTAACTATCAATCAAAAAGTAAGGTGGGGATAGTATTTATAGTATGTAGAATAGGCTTCTTATATGTATTTTTTAGTTTTCTTTTGATTCTATAAAATAATATATTTTTTTTATTCACAATGGCTTCCATTATGTTACCCTATGATCCCTCAACTTCATCAATCACAATATGAAGCACCAATCCAATTTTGACTATGTTTAATTATGGGTTAGCTTGTTAAAAATCATAATATGAGTTTCAATGGTCTTGTATTAGATGAGAAGGTGCCAATCTGAATTTGTCTATATTTTTTTGTTGGACATTAGTTGTTGAAGGATTGTAATGGGAAAATCAATTTCTTATAGATAAATCTATCCTAGCATGGCCCAACAAGATTATATTTACTTAAATTAAGTAGTATTATATTGACTTGACTATTTATCCAGGTTATTGTCATGCCATTTGGTGATTTTTCTTGGAAATGTCTTTAGACATACACATTTACAATTAATAAATATACCACTATGAAATGATAGTATTAGCTATGAATTAATAAACTCTATCTAACATTGTTGGTTAGTAGTCATCTATTCCTTATATTACCACTTCATTGATAGTACTCAATATTATTGTATGCATTTAGTTGTAGATATTTTATGAGCATGACTAATTCCATACATGAATAAGAACATAAGTTTTACCTTAAGGTAATATTGAATTTTTTTTTATAACATTCCAAATGCATACCATATTAAATTTTTTGTTATACATGTCACTTCTCTAAAAAATTATAAATTTATTACTTAATATTATCCTATTATTTAATTTTACCATTCCTTAAAAAGTTGATTTAAGGTAAATATTATATTATTATATTTATAAAAATATATATACCCTAACAAATTTGATATTATACTTGATCTATATACATCATTGAATTGTCTTTAAAAAAATATTTATATCATCAAGTACTATTCAAAACCATACTCAAAGTTGATTTAAGGTAAATATTATATTATTATATTTATAAATTTATATATACCCTAAAAAATTTTATATTATACTTGATCTTTATATATCATACAATTATCTTTAAAAAATATTTATATAATCAAATACTATTCAAAACCATACACAATCTTAACATTTTCATTAAAGAAAGTTAAGTATCACTTCTTGAAGGCCATCCTCCTTAGGGGCCTTTCTCCTTATGGCTAGAGTTTGGGTATCCTTGATGAGAATTCAACAACATTCTAATGACAAGTCGAGACTAAAAATGAAGAACACAAGCATATACTGAGAGGGGGGGGTGAACAGTATAAGACCACTTTTAACTTTATCTATCAATACAGCTTTCAAACCATTAACATGCAGAATAAAGATAGCAGTAATAACAACAGTAAAACAATGCACAAAATGCAATCCACAAAGAGACACAACAATTTACGTGGTTCACCCAAGGTGGGCTACTCCACGGATAAAACTTTTCTTCTAAAATTTGTATCAAAGTCCTCTGGGAATCCTTCTCGATTACAATGTTTATGAGCCTCAGCTCAAAGGAGACACCTTCCCCTAATTCTACTTTGGTTGGTGATCCTCTAGAAGACCTCTACCTCCTTTGCCCTTAGCAAGTGGAATTATGTCCACAGAAGACACCTGTCTTCCCTGCTCTGGATAGAGATCTCTGTCCTCAATTTTGTCATAGCAAAGTTGGTCCTCTTCTCTGCACCAAACACAGTCCTTCGGTCTGGCACAATACTGTTCCTCTTCCTCTGTTCTTTTTCTATGCTTGGTTGAAACCAATATTTTACTGTCTGCGCAAATACTGCAGTTCTCGATCAGAAACATAGTAGCACAGATTTTGCGTATACTACATATACACAGTAATACAGTCTTCGCAAGATATAGCAACACTATCTTTGCAACAACAACACTATCTTCGCAACAGCAGCACTTCCTTTTCACTTTTTGTCTAAGTCACATTAGCACTGTCTTCGCAACCTCTATCTAAACATAGCAGATGCTCAGGCTTCTACTTATGCACTTCTGTGATCGATCTTCTCCCTGCAATCTCTTTGCGCAATTTTGCACTTCAAACTCACACTTCATCGACCCACAAACTATCAAAACATCCCTCCTTTTATAGAGTAAGATCCATGGTCATTACATCCAAACTTAGTCGACTGTTATACGTCGGCTGCTAAACCTTGTGCTGCGTCAGCCCAGATTTTAACTTTGTCAGCTCAAATTGAACTCTGTGCTCAACCGCCTCCCTGTAGCTTCTACCACGAAAATTCAACATGTCACGATATCGCTTCACCTTTGCCTGCAGTACACCCTCTATAGCTTGCTGTAGTGATATCGTAATGCTTTTGCTTTTGTCTGCTTCCCTTGGCACTTTTGTTGTGAAATCATGACACTTTTGCCTTTCGCTGACGTCATCTCACTTTTGTCATGAAATCGTGACGCTTTAGACTTCAAAGCCTTCTTCTCTGCTTTTGTCATGAAATCGTGACACCTTTGCCTTTTGCTGATGTCATCAGTAACTCTATCATGAAATCACGATGCTTTAGACTTCAAAGCCTTCTTCTCAGCTTCTGTTATGAAATCGTGACACCTTTGCCTCTTGCTGATGTCATCAGCAACTCTATCACAAAATCGTGATGCTTTAGAGTTCAAAGCCTTCTTCTTAGCTTCTGGCACGAAATTACGACACCTTTGCCTCTTACTGACGTCATCTACAACTTTGTCATGAAATCGTGACACTTCTTGCTTCTTCAACCTTTTCTTGGTTTGCACTAGTGAAAATGGAACATGTCACGAAATCGCGACGCTTTCGTTGCCTTAAGCTCTTTTCTACCAAATGCTCGTGAAACTGGAACATGTCACAAAATCGCGACGCTTTCACTGCCTTAAGAACTTTTCTGCCAACTGCTCGCGAAACTGGAACATGTTGCGAAATCGCGACGCTTTCACTGCCTTAAGCACTTGTCTACCATATGCCCACAAAACTGGAACATGTCATGAAATCACGATGCTTTTGTGCCTTAAATTTTTTTTTGCCATATGCTAGCAAAACTGGAACATGTCGCGAAATCACGACGCTTTCGCTAACTGCAGGCTGCCAACTCAACCTGTCGTGAAATTGCGACACTTTCTGCATCCGTACAACTTCTTTGAAACCTATCATGAAATCGCGACACTTTTGCCAACTGCAAGCTGCCAACTCAACCTGTCGTGAAATCGTGACACTTTCTACATCCATACAACTTCTTTGAAACCTGTCGCGAAATCACGATGCTTTTGCCAACTGCAAGCTACCACCTCAACCTATCACGAAATCGTGACACTTTCTACAACTCAACCCTGCCAACTCAAACTTGTCACGAAATCGTGACACTTCCTACAACTCAATGCTGCCAACTCAACTTGTCATGAAATCGCGACACTTTCTGCCTGAAATTTCTCTCTCCTAAAACATGTCACGAAATCGTGACAGTTTTTCTAGCCGCCTGCAAACTTTTACTAACTTATCTTTTTCTTGATCTTTTGCAACTGGATTTTCTAGGAGACTTACTGACCAGCTGAAACCTTCATCAAAACACATACTTAGACATAAAACCAAATTGCTCAAGAACTCCTTGACATCAAAAACAACAACTACCAAGAGCTCCTTGACATCAATGACAACAACTAAACTTAGGCAAAGGCAATGTACTCAAGGTACCCAAAATTGCCAACAATATCCCCCTTTGTCATTGATGGCAACCCTTTACTAAAAACACATCTTAAAGAGCCAAAACTAAAATCAATCTCTTTGAAGTTTTGCTCCCCCTAACTTGAAGCTTTCCTCTTCACTTGAAACTCTCCCCCTTACTCATATCTCTCCCCCTTACTCAAAACTCTCCCCCTTTGTCATCAATGGCAAAGGGTCACCTTTGGGGATTGGGACTAAAAATGAGTCTCTTAGCTTAGTCCCTCCCCCACTTCCTAATGAGGTGATTTAAAATAGATTTGGGAGTGAAACTCCCATAAGACACTCATCATCATCAGTGTCTACAATTTCTTTGTCGGGCCTTTTCTTGAGCTCTTTGTTAATGTTTCTGTTCTTGGCACTTTTCTTGTTCTTGTTCTCATCTCTTTTCTTGTCCACACCTTGATCCTTGGACCTGTTTATACCACTATTTTTGTTCCTATACCTTGGAAGATCAGCTTTGCATTTTCTGGTTGAGTGACCTGTATTGTTGCACTTGTAACAAACAACATTATTTCTTTCAGTCATAGTTGTTCTTTGAATTCGCCTGTTCTGACTAATCCGGTTCTTGTTATTTGAATTGCAAAAAATTGCCTTGTGCTCGAAATGATTACAAGAGTAGCAATGCCCTTGAAATAAATTACGACTTCTGAAATTATTGTTAACCTTATTTATTTTAGACATGCAATGTGCAGCCATGTGTCCAAACCTGTAACACACAAAACATCTATCGAAAAATTTGCTTTTAAACGATTTCTTGGGTCCCGAGAACTTCTGTTTCATATCCAAAAATCTATTTTCTATTTCTGTGGATTCATCACTCACAGACTCATGATCTGAAGTACTTTCTTCATCAAAACTTTCTTCTTTTTGAAATCTCTTGCTAGGTTCCCCAATCTGTTTCTTGTGCGGCTCAACAAAACCGAGACCTATTTTATCTGTTGGATTTCTTTGATTTTTTATGAGAGACTTAACCTTCTTGGAGCTATCCTAAAATTTGTAGAGTTTATTCTTATAATATTTATTTTCTTCTTTCAAAGAAACCATTTTCTGCTCTAACTCATTATACTCAAGAATATTAGACTCTAACTCATCCTTGAGTTCCTGTGTTTTGGCTATAGAGAAGTCGAGACTTTCGATAAGATCGTCTCTCTCCATACAACATTCATCTAAATTAACCTTGAGTCTATCATTCTTATTTCTTTACTTTTCCAAAACATTGAGAGCATTATTGAGTTCACATTCAAGATTCTCTATTTGATTGCACTTTGAATTATCAAGACCTTTTTCTGATTTCTTATTACTAGATGTGCTACCCTTTTCAAAAACCATACATGCATCTTCCTTATCATTTTCTGAAGCATCCTCATACATACTAGCAATCAATTCATTATTTGTGCAATCATCCTCAAGGTGCCCAAAATTTCCACATCTAAAGCATTTCATGACCGTGAATTTATGTTTCGGTTCTTCCTCTTTTTTTCGAAATGAACATCTCATTTTCATTATCACTGGAAGAGCTTTCACTATCACTGCTAGAACACTTACTTACTTTGTCCAAATAGAAGCTCTTCTTGTTCTTGAGTGAATACCTCTTTTCTTGATTGTTGTGATCATCTTTGTTCTTTCTGTAATACCTGTGCTTTTCAGAATCCTTGCTTTTGACATCCTATAAATTTTCATCACTTTCATATTTGGAAACATTATAGTCAGTAGCATAATGACCATACTTTCCATAGTTGAAACATCTTATATTTTTCTTGCTTTTGTGCTTTCTAGAGAATTTGCCTTTCTTGCTGTAATATGCTTCTTCCTCACTAGAAGACTCATCACTTTCTTGAATCTGTTTGCCTTTTGATTTCTTGGTAGCTTTGAAAGCTACCTCTTTCTTTATATCGACATTCACTTGAGTTCTCAGCTCAAAAGCTACAAGAATACTATGGAGCTCATCCTTTTTCAACTTATCTAAATCTTTGGCTTCCTCAATAGCATAAATCTTTTCACTAAATCTATTAGGAAGAGATCTTAAAATCTTATCACACACATAATTTTCAGCAAGTTCAAGACCTAAGTCTTTCATGGAGTTTACAATCTCATCCATTTGAAGCATGTAGTCACTAATATTTTCATCGTCATTCATCTTGAGTTGTTCAAACATACCTTTAAAATGTCTCAATTTGGCCTTTCGCACATTTGCATCACCTGTATGAACAACCTGCAATTGTTTCCACATTTCACTGGCTGTCTTGTAGTGAATAACTTTGGTAAGATCAGCCTTCTGTAAACCCTTCAGAATTGTATTCATAGCTTTTGAGTTGCTGTGATGTAGGAGCCTGTCTTCTTTTATATAAGGACCATTTACAGGAATGGTGTACCCATCTTCAATAACTTCCCATACCTCATTACCAAGAGCCATAAGATAGAATTTAATTCTAGCACTCCATAGACCGAAATCTGATCCATCCAGAATAGGTGCTGCATTGCCACCTAAAAAATCCATTGCGTTCTTAACGAGTTCTTCCTTCTGACTGTAAGACCTTTTTGAAGGAACCTGCTCTAATACCAATTGAAGAACACAAGCTTATACTGAGAGGGGGGGTGAACAGTATAAGACCACTTTTAACTTTATCTATCAATATAGCTTTCAAACCATTAACATGCAAAATAAAGATAGCAGTAATAATAGTAGTAAAACAATGCGCAAAATGCAATCCACAAAGAGACACAACAATTTACGTGGTTCACCCAAGGTGGGCTACTCCACGGATAAAAATTTTCTTCTAAAAGTTGTATCAAAGTCGTCTGGGAATCCTTCCCGATTACAATGTTTATGAGCCTTAGCTCAAAGGAGACACCTTCCTCTAATTCTGCTTTGGCTGGTGATCCTCTAGAAGACCTCTACCTCCTTTGCCCTTAGCAAGTGGAATTCTCTCCACAAAAGACACTTGTATTCCCTATTCTGGTTGGAGATCTCTGTCCTCAATTCTATCACAACAAAGTTGGTCCTCTTCTCTACACCAAACATAGTCCTTCGGTCTAGCACAATACCGTTCCTCTTCCTTTGTTTTTTTTTTGTGCTTGGTTGAAACCAATATTTTACTATTTGCACAAATACTACAGTTCTCGATCAGAAACATAGTAGCACAGATTTTGCGTATATTGCGTATACACAGTAATATAGTCTTCGCAAGATACAACAGCACTATCTTCGCAACAACAACACTTCCTTTTCACCTTTTGTCTAAGTCACGTTAGCACTGTCTTCGCAACCTCTATCTAAACACAGTAGACGCTCAGGCTTCTACTTATGCACTTCTGCGATCGATCTTCTCCCCGCACTCTCTTTGCACAATTTTGCACTTCGAATGCACACTTCATCGACCCACAAACTATCAAAACATCCCTCATTTTATAGAGTAAGATCCATGGTAATTACATCCAAACTTAGTCTGCTGTTATACGTCGGCTACTAAACCCTGTGCTGCGTCGGCCCAGATTTTAACTTTGTTGGCTCAAAGTTAACTCTGTGCTCAACCGCCTCCTTGTAGCTTCTAGCATGAAAATTCAACATGTCGCAATATCGCGACACCTTTGCCTACCGTACACCCTCTATAGCTTGCTGTAGCGATATCGTGATGCTTTTGCTTTTGTCTACTTCCCTTGGCACTTCTATCGCAAAATCGTGAAACTTTTGCCTTTCGCTGATGTCATCTCACTTCTGTCATGAAATCATGACACTTTAGACTTCAAAGCCTTCTTCTTCGCTTTTGTCATGAAATTGCGACACCTTTGCCTCTTGCTGATGTCATTAGCAACTCTATCACGAAATCGCGACGCTTTAGACTTCAAAGCCTTCTTCTCAGCTTCTATCATGAAATCGTGACACCTTTGCCTCTTGCTGACGTCATCAACAACTTTGTCATGAAATCATGATGCTTTAGACTTCAAAGCCTTCTTCTCAGCTTCTATCGTGAAATCGCGACACCTTTGCCTCTTGCTGACATCATCTACAATTTTGTCATGAAATCGTGACACTTCTTGCTTCTTCAACCTTTTCTTGGTTTGCACTAGCAAAAATGGAACATGTCACGAAATCGCGACGCTTTCGCTGCCTTAAGCTCTTTTTTGCCAACTGCTCGTGAAACTGGAACATGTCACGAAATCGCGACGCTTTCATTGCCTTAAGCACTTTTCTGCTAACTGCTCGCGAAACTGGAACATATCACGAAATTGCGACGTTTTCACTGCCTTAAGCACTTTTCTGCCATATGCCCACGAAACTGGAACATGTCGCGAAATCACGATGCTTTTGTTGCCTTAAGCACTTTTCTGCCATATGCCCGCGAAACTGGAACATGTCGCGAAATCACGACGCTTTCGCTAACTGCAGCTGCCAACTCAACCTATCACGAAATCGTGACACTTTTTGCATCCGTACAACTTCTTTGAAACCTGTTGCGAAATCGCGACGCTTTTGCCAACTGCCAACTCAACCTATCGCGAAATCGTGACACTTTCTGCATCCGTACAACTTATTTGAAACCTATCACGAAATCGTGACGCTTTTGCCAACTGCAAGCTACCAGCTCAACCTGTCGCAAAATCGTGACACTTTCTGCAACTCAACCCTGCCAACTCAAACTTGTCATGAAATCGTGACACTTCCTGCAACTCAATGCTGCCAACTCAACTTGTCGTGAAATCGTGACACTTTCTGCCTAAAATTTCTCTCTCCTAAAACATGTCGCGAAATCGTGACAGTTTTTCCAGCTGCCTGCAAACTTTTACTAACTTATTTTTTTTTGATCTTTTGCAACTGGATTTTCTAGGAGACTTATTGACCAGTTGAAACCTTCATCAAAACACATACTTAGACATAAAACCAAATTGCTCTAAGAACTCCTTGACATCAAAAACAACAACTACCAAGAGCTCCTTGACATCAATGACAACAACTAAACTTAGGCAAAGGCAATGTACTCAAGGTACCCAAAATTGCCAACAAAAAAGTTATATCATCACATTTATAAATAAAAAATAAAAATTATAAAATTTTTAATGAGTCTACATATGTTTTTATGAGGTCTTGGTCCCCTCATACTAAGTGGGGTTTGAATCTTGGATCTTTCAAAAATAAGTCAAAACCTTTACCAATACAATAAGCTTACAATTATAAAATAAAAATAAAAAATTATTAAATTACTTATTAATTATTATTTAACCTTTAATTAAAAAATTAATTTTAAAAAATTATTAACAGAAGGATGGTTAAAGCTTTGACTTCTCTTCAAAAAAAAAAATCCAAAATTCAAACCACAACACATATATGTAATAATGTACATTAAAATTCAAGCACAACAAGTTATGTGTTAAAAAAATTGCTACATTTAAAAAATATTTCCCATACTTGAGTACAAAGGGACTTCAAATAAATAAGAATTGGTGAGGTGGTAGGCATGTGGGTTGTATTTAGCCTGAGGTTTGAAATTAGATCTCTTCTTAGTAAATACTTGGTCAATCAAACATTACCAATCCACAAAAAGTTTGAGGGAGGAAGATTTAACATGAAGTTGGTCAAAGCACACATTTTCCACGCTGACTCAACGTAAACACAGAAGCACAAGTCTTCTAAACTGACAACATTTTCCAACGTAATGTATTGTTTAGATTTTATGAGCACCACTTGTATTATGGCAGTGATGTGATCCCTGTAAAATTAATTATAAGGTTCAAATTACAGGGGTTGTTTTAAACAAGTTTATAACAAATTTTAATTTTTTTAATACATAGAAAAGTGTTGATTACATCTACCACTTATAATAACTGCAAATGCAAGATTTAAACCACATACTACCTCTTTGACCATATAACTCTACCAACATCTACCAACATCTTCATGATAAGTACTGATACAATTTAGATTTTAATCTTATTAACATCCATGGTTTGGTTTATAATAGGATACAAGTTGTTTTTTATTTTAATCATTTTATAATCAAATACAAGTTTTTTATTTTAATTATGGATTCATGGTTTGATTTATAACCAGATACAGGTTGTTGTTCCAATGACATATTACGAAATTTCGTTTCCCTATGATATCTTGATATATGTTTTAGCGGTAAATCTCATTGCTTTGTTAAACACGACAGAAAACTTGTCAAACAAAACTCCCGAGTATTTCAAGCGGGTAACGGTGGCCCCGGCGTTGTCCCAAGCAAGCGATGTTCAGAATGTAAGGTATGTTAGCCTATTCAGTTGAATTCATTTTAACTTCGACTCAGATTTAAAAACACTGATATGTAAAACTAGCATTTGAAAGTGTGTGCTATTGCATTTGTTGACCATTAGCAGAAGATTGATTTTTCAGAAGGGTAGAAGGGTGGAATGATGTTGTAAAAACAATTTTTTGAGTAATATTTCTTATATATTCGCCTGGGGGACATTTCTGTTTGGGGTAATGTTGGGAAGGAATTTGGGGAAATATTAATGCAGACATAAGAGCAACTATGGTAAGAGGTTAAAACAACTATGAAAATTGAGAGGAGATGCTCGAGGAATTTGCACAACGACGCAACAAATTCTTGATATTTTTCCCTTTTCAGGTTAAATCAACTGGAAAATTGAGAGGGTGAAGATGCTTGAGAATGTAAACCGAGGAATTTGCACAATGAAGCAACACATTCTTATATTTTCCCATTTCCTAGGCCTAAAAAAAAAACTTATTCACTTTTTAATCTAGTTGAATGATAATGGAGATGGAATGAAAATAAAGTGGAAAGTTGTAGGTTGATAATACAATTCCTCTATTTGGAAAAAAAAATAGAAAGCCTCTTAGATGGGCTCTTGAATCCATTTATGACCTTAAGTTTTAGAGTTGTAGTTGAAGCTAGATTATAGTTCCAATTTATTTTTTAGGAAAATATTAAGCCTTGGTTGTGTTGGTAAGGGATGTACATCGATCACGTGTTTTTTTTACTTATAATGTTTGGTGATCATATTTTATTATTTTTTAAGGTTTTCATCTTGCTTTCATGCAATGGATTCATGCTCAGCGGTTCTTCAGGAAAGGGATTTCAACTAGGGCAAATTTTTTTCAAGACATTCCAAGGATTGGATCCCATGGGATGATTTCAGAAGATTGTTTGGTCTGCGGCCAGATGATAAGAATACTTATGACACTATTTTGGATTGTATCATTTTTTCTCTTTGGCCCATGATTAGTAGACATTCTCAAAAGCCTTGGTGGTGTGAATGGGGATGGTTTAAGAAAACCTCACTTCTTACTTACAAACCTAAGTTAGGGTATACTTGGCTTAATCCCAATGTCCTTATAGTTCAAAGACTCAATGAGCGGTGGGATCTTCTTTCCACTTAGTGGAGTCTAAGATTTAAAATGGCTTGGGTAGGATATATTGAACCCAAACATGCTTTCATTGGCTGAAGCTTATTATCCTATGGTCTTCCTCTTGGACTAATATTAAAATATCTTGGAATAGATAATCCTTCCTAACATTTTTGTGGTGCTCTACAAGATCCCCTTCATATTTTTTGGTAGTCCAGGAAAGCTTGAATGGCCTGGGATTGGCTTGAGTCCTTCTTTTGAACTCATATGGCCATTTTATTCACCTGGCATCATGCTTTGCTTGGCAACCCACCAGATTTTTCCTTACCCTTGTTGGAAGTGTAGAACATTATTCGCATCAGTGTGCTCTTTCAAATTTGAAAAAATCATAACAAAGTTATCTTTTCTCAACAACATAGTTCATATGAATTTTCAATTGCTGATAAGTGCACAGTTTATTCTGAGTTTTGGCTCCATAGTTCAATTCAAGTGAAGAAAGTTCATATGGAGGTGGAGCATCTTCATGTTCTTATGCAACATTGGGGTAATGCCCCATTTACAGTCAGTCGAATGCCTTATACAGAGCCTTATTGGTCTCGTAAATTTTCTCGATCACACTCTCATCGATGACTTTCCTCATAATCTATAAAAAGATATTGGTCTCAATCGTTTCATGTTCGCCAACCCCAAGGCAACATTGGCAATAATACATCTCATCATGGTAGTGTCTGGGAGGTTTGCCAAGTGGAGCCAGACCCAATTGTTGGTTGGGGAGATCCCATTTCCATGTGCCCAATCGGTCCAACTAATGTGGTGGGCTGGGGTGTATCTGATGGCATTGATGGCTCTAATATAGATGATAATGTTTGCATGCCTAGGGAGGATGGGTGGCTCATTCCATTCCTTCTAATATTGGTTGGCAGCATATGGAGGTTGATGGGCATTCACCTCATGAACATACCCCCATGATTGACATGATTTAATGCATGCTTTTTTGTGATGTGGTTGGTGATGAGTTTAACCATATTTTTGTTGTTTTAAGTAACTACTTCCTAAATCAAATTGAGTTAGTGTGACTACCTATTGGTGTGTGCCTATCCACCTTGTTTTTGTTGTTGTAATGACTTGTATTTATAAATTAATTAAAATTTAAGCCTTTACATTAAAAAAAAAATTGGAAAAAAAAAAACTAGGCAAAAACTTGTTAAAAAAACCAAAAAAAATCTTTTCAATTAAAATAAAAAATATTATAAACAACAATTGAAGAGCAAAAAAGCTAATTTAATATTAGATATTCATAAAAAATAACATAATTATAATTCATGATCATCAAATCCAATACACCCTTGTATCATAAAATACAAAATTTTAAAAATATAAAGCAATTTTAAAACTATTTTTTGCTTTCCTCTCCTCGCCCTTGAATTAGATGGTTGGCCTTGGCAAGGTGGTCAAATTGGAGGCTTCTCAAGTGCAAGGTCATCATGGTATATCTTCTTCAATCCTTTAAAATGTTCCACTTTCTACTCAAGTGCCTCAAAAAATAAATAAGCTTTCAATGAAACTTACTATCACTCTTAGGTTTGTTATTTTCTTTTTTCCTTACAATTTTTCCAAATTTAAATTCTAATAGTATTATATTCGGAAGAGGTGACAAGTAGAATATGTTTGATATAATAATAAAAGAATGGCTATCAACATTCAACATACTAGATTTTTAATCTAATACAGTCACAAATATTTTCCCATTCTATCCATTAGTCTTTTTTCCCAAGGGTACATGGAACTATTAAAAGATCTATATATCTCTATTGCATTTAAGAACTTAAGCTTACCTTAAATACCATGGTCATTTTATTAGAGATTCATATGAATGTAATTGAAAATTTGAAACTCATCTAAATATAAAAAACACATTACTTTCAAAATTATTAAATTATGAAACTCTATAAATAATTGTTTATAGTGAGAGAAAAAATGCAAAAATAAGGCTAGATGGATTTTTAAATTCTTATTTTTCTTGCTATTTTTTGTTAATTATCTAAGTCTTGCTAAAATTTTCACAAGAAAATGGTGAAAAATTGCAAGAAATATCATTGCGAGTTGGAAATTTTCTTGCATTAAGAAAAAAAACTGATCTTCCATACTTTGTTTAGTTTAACATAATATCATATAAACCAATTTTTTTCCAAAATACGGTTTAAATTTTAATAAGAAAAACTAGTTATAACTATAATTAAAATAGTTTAAATAGAAAGACAAAAAAGAGCAACCAATCTGATATAGAGCTAAACAACACACAGACAAATTCAAGCAATTTGCATTAAACAGAGGTCTTAATTCGAATACACAGCGATTCCATTCAAAAATGGCCAAGAGTCCCTTTACAATGTATGCGCGGCCTTTTTATACAGGCCCGACTCTCTTCGGACCATCATTACCTCGAATGCGGGACTCCCCATAACCGCCCGCACGAATGCTCTGTCCCGCCTACAAGATGCTGCCAGGTGCATCGAAACATCATGGCCTGTAGTGGCGGCATGCCCTGCAGCCGCCTGTCAATCCACCGCCAAGTCATCATTCATAAGAATGCGCCATGGCCATTTGCAGTTGATGCCACGTGTCCTACTGCCATGGTCCTTGTAACCGCTCGATACTCTATGAACACCTGTAAGTAGATGCCATGCGTCCCTCTGCAATGTTCTCTGCCATCGTCGGCTGGTCAGGCGTCGTGAGCGTTTGGTCGCGATATCGCGACGTTTTTGCTCCAATACTTTCTCTCTCCTCCTTGGGGCCGCGATTCCGTGACACGTCACGAAATCGCGACGTCTAGGCCTTTCTTACTCGCTTTCCTCCTTTGGGCCACGAAATCGCGACATGTCGCGATTTCGCGACATCTTTGCATTCCGTACTCGCTGCTTCGTTTCGGGCCACGAAACCGCGACATGTCACGATTTCGCGACCATTTCACGCCCTTGAGTCTTTGGCTCGGAAGTGTCACGATTTCGCGACCACTTTGCGTTTTAGAACCTTTCCTCCGAAAGTGTCGCGATTTCGCGACGTCTTTGAGCTCTGCCTTCGAAGGTGTTGCGATGTCTTTATGCTTTCAAGTCTTGCCTCTCGGAAGTGTCACGATTTCGCGACGTCTTTTAAACTTTGTCTTCGAAGGTGTCACGATTTCGCGACGTCCTTTAAGCTTGCCTTCGAAGGTGTCACGATTTCGCGACCATTCTTGTGCCTTAGAACTTTTTGCCAAAGATGTCCCTGTGCTTTCAAATCTTGCTTCCCGAAAGTGTCACGATTTCGCGACCATTTGGCACTCAAGTGACTTTGCCTCGGAGCTGTCGCGATTTCATGACCAATTGGCGCTCGAACTCTTTTCTCCGAAACTGTCATGATTTCATGACCATTTGGCATTGGTTGCTTTTCTCCGAACCGTCACGATTTCGCGACCGTTTGGCGCCTTGACCTCTCCGCCCCAAAAATGTCACGATTTCACGACCATTTCGCGTCACGGCTGCGTTGCCTCAAAAATGTCATGATTTCGCGACAGTTTTGCACCTTGGCCCTTTTCATCAAAAAGCGTCGCGATATCGCGACAGTTTGGCCCGCTGGCGCCCTTCTTCAAAAAGCGTCGTGATATCGCGACAGTTTTAGTACTTAAAGAAAAAAATACATTTTGGGTGATGCAAGATTGCAGCTTCGCCACCGGATGCTCCTGCATCAGACACCCGGGGTGGGTTTGAGAAGTGACCTTCACTTCTGATCTGATCGAGGTAGACCCAAGCGATCAACCTCTGCCTTTGATAACCAAGTCGCATCTTCCATGGGTCTGCCCTTCCATTTGACTAGATACTCAGAGTAACTCTTGTTCCGAGTACTTCGGCCCTCGCGCGTATCTAGAACTTCTTCTATCTCGTCCGCAACTAGAATGACTGCTGGAATGCTCCACAAATCTGGACTGGGTATCTCACTACTTTCTCCTTCATGATACTCGGCCAAATCTGAGATGTTAAACACGGGGGAGATGTTAAGTTCGCTTGGTAACTCCACCTCGTATGCATTGCCCGAATCCCGTTTGCCAATGATCTTACATGGTCCAAATTTCTTCATTTTCAGTTTGTTATAGGTCTTGGCAGGAAACCGCTCCTTCCTCAGATGGACCATGACAGAATCTCCTACTTGGAACTCTTTAGCTCTGCGTTTTTGATCCGCCCTTGTCTTGTACTGATCATTCATCTTAGCAATGTGTTTTGTCACTTCCTCATGCACTCCCTTCAGGTGTTCGGCAAAGTCTTCTGCCTCAGCACTGCATTTCTCCCTTGGATCTATCCTTCTTAACTCTGAAGCGTTTCTTGGGCTGCTCCCATAGATAATCTGGAATGGTGATTTATTTGTACTCCTATTGACCGAGCTGTTATACGCGAATTCTGCTTGCGATAGAACTAGATCCCATCCCTTGGGCTTGTCCCCTACCAAGCATCGCAGTAGGTTGCCCAAACTCCTATTAACCACCTCTATTTGGCCATCGGTTTGGGGGTGATATGCGAAACTGAACTTTAACTCCGTTTTTAGTTTCTTCCACAGGGTCTTCCAGAAATAACCTACAAACTTGGTGTCCCTATCCGACACAATGCTTCTTGGTAGCCCATGAAGGCGTACCACTTCCTTAAAGAACAAACCAGCTACATGGACTGCATCGCTAGTCTTCTGGCACGGGATAAAGTGAGCCATTTTCAAAAATCTGTCCACCACCACAAATATGGAATCGTGTCCCCTCTGTGTCCTGGGCAAACCAAGCACAAAATCCATACTAATATCTTCCCACGGTCTCTCAGGTATAGGTAGCGGTTGATACAAACTAGTAGGCTGCCTCACACCCTTTGCCATCTGGCATATCCTGCAACTCTGCACAAACTTTGCCACATCCTATTGCAATTGCGGCCAGTAATAGTTTTCACTAACGAGTGAGATAGTTTTGTCACGACCAAAATGTCCAGCTAGGCCTCCACTGTGGTTTTCCTTGATGAGATTCTCTCTCATTGAGCTCCTAGGAATGCATAATTGGTTCCCTTTGAACAACATCCCCTCTTGAACCAGGTAATCCAACCACTTACTTCTGTCCAACGTAACAGGCACAGTGCAGGCTTTCCAAGCTTCTACGAAATCGGGGTCTGCAGGGTATAAGTTCTTGAGCTCAACAAACCCTACAACCTCCACTCTCATTTCTATCATCAGACATTGCCTCCTACTCAATGCATCTGCCACCCTATTGGATCTTCCACTCCGATGCTTCAGCACAAAGGTATAGCTCTGCAAGAACTCTACCCATTTCAGGTGCCTCTGATTCAATTTTCCTTGGCTGTTAATATACTGCAGCGCTTGATGGTCGGTATAAAGAACAAACTCTTTCGGCAACAAATAATGCCTCCATTTCTTGAGTGCTTGAACTATGGCATAGAACTCCTGATCATACACCGAATACTTCCTCCTGGCATCATTGAGCTTTTCGCTAAAATACGCAACAGGCCTACCCTCTTGGCTCAATACGGCTCCTATGGCATTGCCACTGGCATCGCAGTCTACCTGAAACACCTTATTGAAATCTGGAAGTGCTAAGACGGGTTGCTCAGTGACCTTCTTCTTCAGCATAGCAAAGCTTTTGTCTGCGCCAATTGTCCACTGAAATTCCTTCTTGTTCCCCTTCATTGTCTCCGTAAGAGATGCACAAATACTGCTGAAGTTTCTAATGAATTTTCTATAGAAATTGGCCAGACCATGAAATGATCTAACCTCGGTCACACTTCTTGGGACAGGCCATTCTAGGATAGCCTTCACCTTTTCGGGGTCCATTTTGAGACCATTTGCTGATATAACAAATCCCAGGTATACCAGCTCCTTCTTCACGAAGTTGCACTTCTTCAGATTGATCAGTAACTGCTCCTCCCGTAGTTTCTCAAAAACCTTCCTGATGTGCATCAGGTGCTCCTCTAAGGTTCTGCTAAAAATCAGTATATCATCCAAGTAAACAATAACAAATTTGCCCAAAAATTCCTTCAGAACTTCATTCATTAACCTCATAAAGGTACTAGGTGCATTGGTTAATCCAAATGGCATAACCAACCACTCATACAACCCCTCTCTGGTTTTAAAGGCTGTCTTCCACTCATCCCCTTCTCTAATGCGGATCTGATGGTACCCACTTTTCAAGTCAATTTTTGTGAAGTACTCAGCTCCACTCAAGCAGTCCATGATATCATCCATCCTTGGCAGTGGGAACCTGTATTTAATGGTGATCTTGTTGATTGCCCGAGAGTCGGTGCACATCCTCCATTCTCCATCCTTCTTGGGTGCTAGTACTGCTGGTACAACACATGGACTAAGACTCTCCCTAATCAGCCCCTTCTTCAACAGATCTTGAACTTGCCGATTCAACTCTTCAGTTTCTACTGGCGTCATTCGATGTGCAGCCTTGTTTGGCAAGCTCGACCCAGGCACCAAATCTATGTGGTGACTGATCTTCCTAATAGGCGGTAAACCTTCAGGAACATTATCAGAAATGACATCTGGGAATTCCTCTAACAGTCCCATGACCTCCACTGGAATTTCCTTGCATCCTTCCTCCCTAACCCTAGGGATTATGGCATAGCACATATGATCTGGCTTCAGGCCTTCCAAAAATCTTCTGCCATCAACTAGACAGACTCGTGCACTGCTGCATACTTTCTCATCCGCCTCCTTCAGGGGTTTTAACTTATGGCGAACTCCATTCTTTGACAGAGAATATGTGTTGGCTCGACCATCATGGACAGCACTTCGGTCAAACTGCCATGGTCTCCCAAGCAGCAGGTGACATGCATCCATAGGCAAGATGTCACATAAAACCTCATCTCGGTAAGTTCCAATATTGAACTTCACCATGCATTGCTCACTGACCAGCACCCGATGGTCCTTTTGCAACCATGCAATTCGATAAGGGTGCGGGTGTTTTCTCCTCTCCAGCTGTAGCTTGGCAACCATTTCCTCAGAAACCAAATTGTCAGTGCTTCCATTATCGATGATGATGTTACAGACCTTGCTTGCGCACTTGCATCTTGTTCAAAACAGGTTGTTCCTTTGGTCTCCCTTTTTCTCTTCATTTAACAAGACTCTTCTGATGATCATCGCTTCTCCTCTTTTTGCCTCCTCAGAGTGCTCAGATTCTACACCTTCGTCTGCTATAGCAGCTCGGGCCTGACCCTCAGGTCTTCGATTTGGCCTCTCTTGATGCTGCGGGAAGTTGTATGCCCTGTGTCCTTCTTCTCCACAGTTGAAGCAGGTTCCTCGAAAGACACCTCTTCCAAATCCTCGCCCAGGCCTACCTCTTCCTCTCGGGTAGTTGTTGTTCTGATTGCGTGGGCGTTGGTCATCCTCCTCCTTCACTTCTTTCTATTTCTAGCTACTGCTAGCTTCACCAGTTTTCCCCACATCTCTGTACCTTCCACCATTGCCTCTTCCACCAGCTCTTCCACCCCTATCCTTCCCTCTCTGCTTACCATCAAACCTTCTATTCAGTTTCTCCTCCACTTTTAATGCAAACTGATATGCATCCTCCATCGTGCTCATTCTAACCAGCCCCAGCTCTTCTTGAATGCTGGTTCGCAATCCATTGATGTAACGTGCGACCTTCTCCTTATTCGCCTCCGAATGGCCGGTTCTGATTGAAATTTGATAGAACTCTTCCGTATATTCCTTGACAGACTTACTAGCCTGTCGAAGACTCTGCATCTTTCTTAATAAATCCAACTCATAATCTGCAGGGATGAACTGCCTCTTTAATTTCTCTACCATCCTATCCCACCTGGTGATCCTTTCCTTTCCCCTCCTGTTCCTTTCCAACTGCACTCCTTTCCACCAGATGCTGGCATGTCCCTTCAGCTTGGTTTTCGTGAACCTGATCCGATTTGGATCTGATATCTCTTCGTACTCAAAATACTCCTCCATGTCGTTAATCCAGTCTATCAACTCCTCAGGGTTGAGGTTCCCAGAGTAAGTGGAGACGTCAAATTTTGGCTTCTTCCCGATCTGGGAGATGGCCCTATACAGCCTAGCCTCTGCTGGATCCAAGGCCTCTTCCTCATCGGATGGAACCTCTTCTTCCCACACTTCGTCTTCGCTAGGTTCTTCCCTTCTCGGCTCGACTCCTCTTCTAATTTCCTCTTGCAGGGCCTCAACTTGCCTCTGCAGGGCTCTTAGATCGACCTCCTCCCTTCTTGCTCGCCTGTGCCTCACACCACCATGATCTCTACGTGGAGGCATCCTGCTTCTTCTTCACAACCCACAACCACAGTCCTGGTGCAAACTGCCTCACTGTCGGCGTTCGGTCTGCACACTCAGAACCAACCAGCTCTGATACCACTTGATATAGAGCTAAACAACACACAGACAAATTCAAGCAATTTGCATTAAACAGAGGTCTTAATTCGAATACACAGCGATTCCATTCAAAAATGGCCAAGAGTCCCTTTACAATGTATGCACGGCCTTTTTATACAGGCCCGACTCTCTTCGGACCATCATTACCTCGAATGCGGGACTCCCCATAACCGCCCGCACGAATGCTCTGTCCCGCCTGCAAGATGCTGCCAGGTGCATCGAAACATCATGGCCTGTAGTGGCGGCATGCCCTGCAGCCGCCTGTCAATCCACCGCCAAGTCATCATTCATAAGAATGCGCCATGGCCGTTTGTAGTTGATGCCACGTGTCCTACTGCCATGGTCCCTGTAACCGCTCGATACTCTATGAACACCTGTAAGTAGATGCCACACATCCCTCTGCAATGTTCTCTGCCATCGTCGACTGGTCAGGCATCGTGAGCGTTTGGTCCTGATATCACGACGTTTTTGCTCCAATACTTTCTCTCTCCTCTTTTGTTGTGGTTTCGCCGGGTTTTTGGCGTTAGGCTTCTCTCTCCTCCTTGGGGCCGCGATTCCATGACACGTCGCGAAATCGCGACGTCTAGGCCTTTCTTACTCGCTTTCCTCCTTTGGGCCGCGAAACCGCGACATGTCACGATTTCGCGACATCTTTGCATTCCGTACTCGCTGCTTCGTTTCGGGCCGCGAAACCGCGACATGTCGCGATTTCGCGACCATTTCACGCCCTTGAGTCTTTGGCTCGGAAGTGTCGTGATTTCGCGACCACTTTGCGTTTTAGAACCTTTCCTCCGGAAGTGTCGCGATTTCGCGACGTCTTTGAGCTCTGCCTTCGAAGGTGTTGCGATGTCTTTATGCTTTCAAGTCTTGCCTCCCAGAAGTGTCACGATTTCGCGACGTCTTTTAAACTTTGTCTTCGAAGGTGTCGCGATTTCGCGACGTCCTTTAAGCTTGCCTTCGAAGGTGTCGCGATTTCGCGACCATTCTTGTGCCTTAGAAATTTTTGCCAAAGATGTCCCTGTGCTTTCAAATCTTGCTTCCCGAAAGTGTCGCGATTTCGCGACCATTTGGCACTCAAGTGACTTTGCCTCGGAGCTGTCGCGATTTCGCGACCAATTGGTGCTCGAACTACTTTTCTCCAGAATTGTTGCGATTTCGCGACCGTTTGGCGTTGAAGTTGCTTTTCTCCGGAATTGTCGCGATTTAGCGACCGTTTGGCGCCTTGACCTCTCCGCCCCGAAAATGTCACGATTTTGTGACCATTTCACGTCACGGCTGCATTGCCTCAAAAATGTCGCGATTTCGCGACAGTTTTGCACCTTGGCCCTTTTCATCAAAAAGCGTCGCGATATCGCGACAGTTTGGCCCGCTGGCGTCCTTCTTCAAAAAAGCGTCGCGATATCACGACAGTTTTAGTACTTAAAGAAAAAAATACATTTTGGGTGATGCAAGATTGCAGCTTCGCCATCGGATGCTCCTGCATCACAATCTTTGTACTATGGAGTACTTTTGTTTTTAAGCTTATCAAAATTCTTTCTCTTATTCTGGTCATATAAGTTTAACTACCTTTGTACTATGGAGTACTTTTGTTTTTAAGCCTATCAAAATTCTTTCTCTTATTCTGATCATATAAGTTTAAATTTTCATAGACATTCATAAATGCACTTAAGTTCAACAAGGATAATCTTAAGGCAATTTTAAGGGAGTAGAACTATAAGTCATTCTCAAGGATGTTATACAACACCCCTACCTTTAAAAATACTATTAAAAAAAGAATACAAATGAAATATATAAAATTATTTTGACTATTAAAAGACATTTAATTCATAAAGTAATTACATACAACATTAATTATATATAACATTAAAAATTAAATAAATTTAATGTTTTATTTTTCCTTGAAAAAATTAGTAATTTTTATTTCTAAGATTGAAAAAAAATATAATGTTATGGATATGAAGTACCCTCAAGAATTTCAGTTACAACTTATCTAGGAGTTGGTCTAAACTAAACTAAGAGGAGTATTATGCAATGTACACCCCTTAACTGCTGTTCCGAATGTACTTTGTTTTACTTTTTTTTTTTTTTTTCTGATTTGTGTTTTTCCTGATTTTTTTTGTATTATTTTTTTTATGCTTTGAAAGGAAAATGCTATGCATAAAATAACTTCGAAAATGTCACACTCGAACTGAAAAGGAACCCAAATGAAACTACACACTAAATAAAAATATTTTATTAAAATTTTTGACCTGAAATTGCAAGCACATATCTGGTATTAAAGACTGAAATTGTATAATGTACAACTGGAAATCATTAAAATGCTTGTAACTTCTTCAATCGGACTCCGAATCGCCTCCCGTAAAGTGCAATGATCTCGTATTTACTTGCTGATTAGATCTGGGTAGTAACATCAAAATATTATGATTATTTTCCTATTGCACGCTTCCTTGGGCAGCTGTACGGTCTCCCTGGATGGTATAGTCAGCAAAAGAAGTTAATGGCTGCACTTACAAACCCTGAAATCACCCCTAAAGGGATCACCCAAGCATGAGGAAGGTGTGATAAAAACCTAGATTGAAACCCTTGCTGAATAATGAGTTATAAACCAAACACACTTTCCAAAGCCCTCCAAGAAATAGTTTGATCTGACCCATAAATGCAAATTTACTCCTTAGGATGCGAAACTAACTTCTACCCATATGAAGATGGCCAAAAATTGAAAAACCCAGATGATCACTTTGCCTGCAACCCAAAATTCAAAAATCTTCAAACCCTACTACTGAATCTATGATGACCAAATGAGCCCTCTATGTAAGGACTCCAATTGTCTGAGTAGGTGAGATCTTCCACCCAAGAAATCAGAGCTACTCATGGAGGCTGTCATCTCCACAAGCCTCAAGCTAAAATTTTCTCCATGAAAACCGGTAGAGTTTCTCCAAGATAGCAAAGATGTGACTGAATCCAAAAACTCCCAAAAACTTATTTTTATGAAAGCTACGCTCATCTTGGATTTGGAACCAAAGAGCATAAAATTAAATATTGTTTTATTTCCTTATCTCTCCTTAGAATGGTAGGCCCAAATTGTACCCCATCCTAGTTGATATAATGTTGTTTTTAAAAGAGGGCCCTTTTATGTCCCTTTTTAAAGTCACTTTATGACTTAATAATATAACTTGAATTTATTAATTTATTTACTCACCAAGGGGATGCCAACTTAGACTTGGAAAAATATTGCATCCACAAAATAAATGACTCTGTGAAATTGGAAGAACTACATTGGGTCCAACTACTAAAAGTAACAATATCTATAAATAGTAACCCCCATGAATGGATGAATCCCCTAGCAAAAGTGTTGATCAAGCTACAAGGACTCTGGATAGGTTATCAGGACCTGTCTCAACTCATGAACGAGGAGGGGACATTACACTCCTCCCTTCCCAAGATTACTTGTCCTCAAGCAATTGAAGATCTAGATGATGTAAGATCTCTGCACTCTCCCACGTAGCATCCTCAATCGATAGATTTTGCCATTTTACCAAGTATTCTCTCACTGTCTGTCTCCTGAGAGTACGCTCTCTAGTGTCCAAGATGATCTCTGGAATCAATATCAACTTGCATTCCTCATCGAGGGGTGGCAACTCAGCTGTTGGTGTCACCTTATGTCCTTTCTCATTCTTGAGGTGAGACACATGAAACACATTATGGACCTTAGTGCCCTCTGGGAGATCCAACTCATAAGCTACCTCACCCACTCTCCTGATAACTTTGAAAGACCCATAAAAATGTATGGATAATGGCCAACATATATTTGTCATATACTGAATAACTCTATTCACTCCCCCTAAACTTCCTGCTCTCAAAATCAATAGGGTGGTTGTCCTGCATCAATACTACACCAATCCCATCACCTAAAGCATCACACTCAATCACAAAGGGTCTAGAGAAATCTAGAACTGCTAAAACTGGACTAGAAGATATAACCTATTTGAAATAGTTGAAGGCCTGCTGCGCTGATTCAGACCATACAAATACCCCTTCTTGGTCAAATCTATGAGTGGGGCTGCTAACTAGGACAATTCTCTAAAAAATATCCTATATAACCCACACAACCCGAAGAATCCCTCAAGATATGTCAAATTGGTGGGTGGAGGCCAATCAATGATAGCTCGAATATTTTCAGGATCCATCCGAACTCCATCAACACTAATAATATGTCCCAAGTATAGGAGTTTTGACAAGTCAAAATCACATTTGGATTCCCTTGTGTAGAGTGACTCCCTCTCCAGGATGCCAAGAACCTCATCCAAATATCTCAAGTGATCCATCGAAGACCTGTTGTATATGAGAATGCAATCAAATAAGATCAAAACAAATATGTGAAGTTGTGAACTGAAGATCTTGTTCATGCAAGACTGAAATGTTGTTGGTGCATTCATCAACCCAAAAAGCATAACTATGTATTCAAAGTGATCGAAATGACACCTAAACACTATTTTTTCTATGTCCTGCTCCCTCATACAAATCTGGTGATAATTGGACCTCGGATCAATCTTGGAAAAGTAACAAGCCCCATGAAACTTATAAATCAAATCATAAATCTGAGGTATAGGGTACTTGTTCTTAATTGTCTTCTTATTTAATGGCTTGTAGTCAATGCACATACAGAGTGTCCCATCCTTTTTCTTTACCAAAAAAATTGAAGAGGAAAATAGGCTCTTACTAGGTCGAATGAATCCCATATCTAATAACTCCTTAATTTTCTTTTCGATTTCATCCTTAAACCTCTTATGATGCCTATAAGGTGTAGAAATGATGGGCTTGGCCCCATCCTCCAACTCAATAACGTGCTCAGTACCCCTATCCAATGGCTATCTTGGAGGTATATAACTGAAAACTTTACTCCATTTTTGAAGCATTGCATAGATATCTGGGTGATACTGGTGTTTCGAATCTGCTCCTGTTGTAGGAATAATGATACATTTTGTTGCCCACTCCACCATGTTATGCTTGAGAAGTCTCTCCATGCGCAGAATGGATACTATCCTGGGTCCTCCATATGACATGCCTCTAAGGACCACATTGTGACCTTTCTATTGGAACTTCATCTCCATAGTTTGAAAGTTGAGTAAAATATCACACAATGATCAGAGCCACTTGAGTCCCAAAATCAAATCAAGCTCTCCTATGCTGACCATATAAAAATCATCGCAAATCTCATGGTTACCCACTTTCATCTTCAATTGTGGCACCATTTTAGAACATGTAATAGTAAATCCATCTGCTACCATCACCTAAAATATGTCTATATCTTCTATTTTCAATCCTCTTCGTGCAACCAATTCCTCATCAACAAAGTTGTGAGTTGCACATGTATCAATCAATGCAACCACACGTTGTCCCTGTAACACACCACGTATCCTCAGTGACTGTGAGCTCTAAAAACTATGAAATTGGTCCAACATACCCTTCTTCTTTTCATCCCCCTTTTATTCTTGCTTCTCCTCATGTTTTTCTTCTTTATTTGGCTCAAAATAAGGGAGTTCTTCATCGCTTTCCTCCAATTTATATTTCTATTCAGAATCATCAGCAATGGATTCATCTACAGAATGATACTCAATGAGCTGTAATGTACCCTTGGCTTCACACTTATGCCCCGATTTCCAAGGTTTTTGAAATTTGAAGCACAATTTCTTCTTACTAAGGTCATTGAGTGTGCCTTCATCAAGTTTATTAAAGGGATGTTTGGGCTGATCAAATATTTTTTGGAATGGCTTTTTACTATCCTTTCTTAGAAAATACTTTGACTAAAATTTTGCTTTAGGGGAAGCCAACTCCAAACTACGTGCCTTCTTCATAGCATCCTCTAGGGAAGGTGGATCAAATGCTTTGACCTAGCCACAAATAGGATTTGTAAGTCCCTCCATAAATAGTTTGGTCAGTCTCCTATCTGAGATGTCTACCACCATCATTGACAAATGTTGAAACTCGAAGATGTAAGCCTCCAATGACCCATACTACCTCAATTGAGTAAGCTATATAAAATATAATTATGGATCCTTCTTGTCGAACCTATATATGAGCTTCTCCGTGAAAACTGCATAAGATGTGATATATCTATGCCCCAATGTAGTGAGACCATGGTACCACAAATTGTCTGCTACTCCATCTAAATGCAGTGTAGCAAATTTAATCACCTCATCATCAAGAATAGATCAAAGAGTGACAAATGTATCTAACTTATCAACCCATGCTCATGATGTGGTCCTCCCACTACCATCAAAGTGGGGTAATATCACCTTGCTCAATGCATGATGCACCTCACACTAAAGAGGTGGCCCACGTTGATCTTGTTTGTGGAAGTTACCCCTTGATCTCTTCTCATGGCATAAACTCATTAAAAATGGTGAGTGCCTTAATCTCAACAGGAAGGGTCTCATACTCCACATAAGCCTCTCTATACTCATCTACTATAGAAAGTGGAGGAGTCTACACTACAAGTGTTTCAACCCAAGGAGCAAATGTATGTTGTAACAGTATAGAGGAAAATACTGTGTGGCTAGTATACTGATTAGCATGACTAGTCTTTGTTGTATGAGCACCATTATGCTCTGTAAGACCTATACCCTATACATGCTGGATGGGTATTCCCTACTAAAACTTCTCCAATAATTATGACATCATGTCCATCATCAAAGTAAACTGCCTCTCACCCCTGGTATTAGGACTAACTAAATCATGTCTACCTTTCTGCCTATCACACATACTCCCTATGAATTAGATTCGACAAACCCATTGTCACCTAACCTATGGGAAAAACTACCCTGTTTCTGTTGTTGTTCCAAAATTTCTTTCTACTGATTAAACTCTAGTTTGGATTTATTTCTCTATAAATAATATTGATGTGTATGCATTAATAATCCAACAGGCTAGTAGGGGTTAACATGAGCTCTGATACCACTACAATGTATACCCCTTAACTGTTGTTCCAAATGTACTATGTTTTAATCTTTTTTTTTTATTTGTGTTTTTCCTGATTTTTTTTTGTAATTTTTTTTTATGATTTGAAAGGAAAATGCTATGCATGAAATAAATTCAAAAATTCCACACTCAAACTGAAAAGGAACCCAAATTAAACTACATACTAAATAACAATATTTTATTAATTTTTTAAACCTAAAATTGTAAGCATGGATCTGGTATTAAAGACTAAAATTGTACAATGCACAACTGGAAATCATTAAAATACTTAGAACTTCTTCAATCGAACTCTGAGTCACCTCCCGTAAAGTGCAATGAGATTGTATTTACTTTCTTATTAGATCTGAGTAGTAACACCAAAATTTTATGACTATTTTCCTGCTACATGCTTCCCTGGGCAGCTGTACTATCTCCCTAGATGGTACAATCAGCAAAATAAGTTAATGGCTGCACTTACAAACCCTAAAATCACCCCTAAATGGGTCACCCAAGCATGAGGAAGGTGTGATAAAAAACCCAGATTGAAACCCTTGTTGAATAATGAGTTATGAACCAAACACACTTTCCAAAGCCCTCCAAGCAGCAGTTCGATCTGAGCCAGAAATGCAAATTTACTCCTTAGGATGTGAAACTAACTTCTACCCAGATGAAGATGGCCAAAAAATAAAAAATCCATATGATCACTTTTCCTGGAACCCAAACTTCAAAAATCCTCAAATCCTACTGCTGAATTAGTGATGCCCAAATGAGCCCTTTGTGTAAAGACTCCAATTGTATGACTAAGTGAGATCTTCCACCCATGAAATCAAAGCTACTCATGGAGGTTGTCGTATCTACAAACCTCAAGCTACAATTTTCTCCATGAAAACTGGCAGAGTTTCTCCAAGATAGCAAATATGTGAATGGATCCAAAACCCCCCAAACACTCATTTTTATGAAAGCTATGCCCTTCTTGGATTTGGAACCAAAAAGCATAAACTTTAGTATTGTTTTATTTCCTTATCTCTCCTTGGAATGGGGGGCCCAACTTGTACCCCATCCTAGTTGATATAATGTTGTTTTTAAAAGAGGACCCTTTTATGTCCCTTTTTAATGTCACTTTATGACTTAATAATATAACTTGAATTTATTAATTTATTTACTCACCAAGGGGATGCCAACTTAGAATTGAGTAAATATTGCATCCAAAAAATAAATGACTCTGCAAAATTGGAAGAACTGCATCGGGCCCACACTGCTAAAAATAACAATATCTATAAATAGGAACCCCCATGAACGGATGAATCCCCAAGCAAAAGCACTGATCAACCTACAGGGACTCTAGATAGGTTATCAGGACCTATCTCAGCTCATGAACGAGGATGGGACATTACATATTGACCTCCCTACTATAATATGTTACAACTAGCTTATGATTTAGAAATATAATCCTAATAATAGGATTGATAGATGGAAAACAAAAATAAGTTCCTGATCAATCACAATTCTCAAATGACTCTTACATGAGTGCAAAAATGGGACTCAAGTTTCAATTATAAAGACAAATGCTATTTGAAGCTTGTCTTGTTATAAAATGAAGGTAAGGGTATCTTTCAACCCCCCCCTCCTTTTTTTTTCTATTAATAGATTTCTAATATGATCCTTAATAAGAGGAGGACTACAAAGTTCCTACTAGAAGATTCAAACCACTTTCTCCCTTTGCCAAGTGCTTGCTATAAGATTCAAACCATCGTTTGAAAGACCATTTGCTTCTACATTTAGTTCCCTATAGATGTTCTTGGATGAAATTTTTGTTATAGAAGATTCTAATAATTTTACTTGCTCATAAAAAGGATGGAAAATCAAGTTTTCCATCTCAACATGATCTGTAACCCAAATTATCACTAATTTTGAATCTCCATAAATCTGTAAAGTTGTAATTCCTTGCTCCACTATTATTCTCATTAAGAGGATCAATGTTTTCCATTTTGTCATATTATTTGTTCCCTCCCCTAAACGTACCTTGAAAGTGATCTTATGATTTTTATTTAAGTAAAGTGCTCCCCCTACCCCACACCTACCTAAGTTTTTGTGGAAAGCTTCATCAAAGAATGCCCATGGCTTCAGAGGATCCACTATTAGTGTTCCTATATGCCTGCTTAGATTTGGTTCTGGGAAGATTTTTACACTTTCAAAAATGAAATTAATCTACATTTGTACTTGAATTACTAGAATTGTTTTACCTTCAAACAACCTGATATTTCTAGTCAATCATAATCCCTAAAGAAACACATCTATACTCCTTTAATTCTCTTCCTTTGAACCACTATTGCATTTTATCCAAAAAAAATCCTAGCATGTCATTGTCCTTTCCATTGAGTCAAAGGAAAAATCAAATTCCACACTTCTCTTGTGAAAGGGCAATGAACCAAAATATGGTCCATAATATCTTTTTCCTTTCTGCACATGACACACTGACTTGGTCCATGCCAAGACATCCTTTGAAGAACATCCCATGTTAGTGCTTTCTTGGCTAAAGCTAACCAAGCAAAGATTCTAATTTTTAATGGAGCTTTTACCTTCCATATTCTACTCCACCACCAAGTTTTTCCTTATTATTGTTTCCAATGCTTTTTTTATACCCTTATCTAACTATATATTGCCCACTTGCTAGATTCTTGGACCATATTAAAAAATATCTTACTGATTTAATATTATTTTTTCTCTTTATATTTTCTTTGTGTAATCATGCCAAATATGTGTATCATTTCCTCCTATTATTAGGTCTTCTACTTTTTGTAAATTAGTTATCTCTATTGATACTACCTATGCCAATACCATTTTTACTTGTCTATGAAGATGATTTACTATGTTTTGTGAAATTTGATTGTCTCTTTTGCTTCCTAGCCAAGGATCTCTGCCTATCCTTACTTCCTTTCTATTTTCTTTTTTCCAAACCAAGAAATTCCCAACTAATAGAAAAGCTTTCATTAGTGCTTTCCAAATAATTATGGCTTTTGAAACTAATTTATTTTTTATTCTAATACAATCTAAAAAGTACAAGGTCCCTAAATATTTCTCTTGAATTACTTCGTACCAAAATCCTTTTCTAGTTATCAATCTTCATAAACATTTTGCTGCTAAAAATTTTCCAAAATTATGTGTATTCTTGAGGCTACATCCTCCATATTTTGGTTTAGCTATTATGTTCTATTTAACTAGTGTCATTGCATTTTTTTGTTTTTTCCTTAACCAAAGAAATTGGGAACATTCCTTCCTTATTTTCTCTATTATTTTGAAGGGAATGTAATCCAAGGAGTTCCAGTAGACTAGTGTAGCTTCAAAAACTAATTCCACCAATGTAATGCAACCCCCTAATCCACCTAGTGCACCAAGTGCTAATCCTCTTCTCTATCTTTGTGTAAATACTAGCAAGACTAAAATTATAGGTTTCTCTAATCAAAAATAGAAAAAATAATCATATATTTTATTTGAAAGAAATCCTTTAGAGGTAGTAATAGAATACAAATATCTTGGGTTAGATTTTTAAAGTAAACTTAATTGGAAAATATGCAACAAGATGGAGGGCACTCTACTCATTACTAAATAGGGGCAAAAAAAATAGAGTTGTGGGACTGGAAAACCAATAGGGTTGATTTTGGGTTATTAGTTATTCCAATGGTGCTATATGGGTGTGAGGTGTGAGCTAGCAATATATCAAATTTTAAATAGAGACATAACAAGAATTAAAATACACCTAATTACAAATACTCTTAGATTTAAAGCATCTATCCTATATGAGATCTGAAATAGAGAATTTTCCACTAGAAGCAAAAGTTATGATAAGTCTATTGGGTTCCACTAGAAGCAAAAGTTATGATAAGGATATTGGGTTACCTAAAGAAAATACAAAGAATGGAAGATAGTAGGTTGCAAAAAAAGGTAATCGAAGAAACATTAAGTTAAAAAATTACATATGGATAAAACAAAAAAACAAATGGATGAAAAATGAAGCATAAAATTTCATGAGGTCCCATTCAAACAAAGAAATCAAACAATATGGAGGAAAAAATAAGACTTGTTATGTGGACTAAAAAATTAAAAAGAAAAAAATGGCTATACATCATCTAGTTCAACCCATAAATACAACCAAAAGAAAAATATATATGCAAAGATCAAATGGAAGGGAAAAATGCTTATAGTCCAACTAATTTCCAGTTCACACCATCTCATATTCAAAACTGGGAGATGGACAATCCCTAAAGAAGCATGGTTAGAATGGATATGTGCATAGCAAAGTAGTTGATACCAAAAAAACATTTTGTTATGGAATGTGAAGGTTATAAGGTCATCATAATTGCATATGAAAACACTCTAAAAGTAAACTCATTAATGAAACTTTTTGATGAATAGCATATGGGAACACTTTAAAAGTAAACTCATTAATGAAACTTTTTGATAAATAGCATATGGGAACACTTTAAAAGTAAACTCGATGGAACTTTTTGATGAATTGAGAATAGAAAAAGAAAATTTCTCGTTAAAATCAACTATAAAAAAACATACTCTAAAATATGATAAGAGGATGTTAAGTTTTTTTCACTTTGTTGAACATTTTTTTTATTTACTTCCCTTTCTTCAGTATTATTAAACTTTGAAACTTTAAATAAATAAATAAAATAGTATACTATAACTATCTTAATCCCTAAACTCTATTTTGGGTCCGAGGATCTGGTTCAACGGTCAAGAGCTTGAAGATGAGGTTCCAATCCATCGGGTACCCTAGTACACGTGGGTAACGGTATGTCACGTCAACATAACCAACTACGTAAAAGGTTTACCCTATGCAAAAAGTTATAATAGCCACAAGAACCAAGATTCCAACCTACAAAGAGTCATAAAAATTGTAATGCATTATTTGATCCTTCTAATATAATTAAAAAACAAATCAATAAAAATCATTTCATTTCAAAATAGATAGGCAGAATAGAAACATATAACATGGCTTTTATCTACCTTAAAGCTTGTTCCTTATTCAAATTTTTAAATTTAAAACCTAAGGTTTAAGCTCCTTTTAGAATTCAAATTTAAAAGTTAGGGCTTATATACGCATTAAAATAACTCGCTACTAACCAGATCTAAAGAAAGATAAATAATTATACGCATTAAAATAACTCGCTACTAACCAGATCTAAAGAAAGATAAATAATGGCGGCATCTCCAACCCCAAGCTCCACCCCGTCGTGCGCGGGGCCACCTTGTTCGCAGAAAGATAAACCACCGGCAGCAAATCCTCCAGTATGGTGGCGATCACGGTTCGAATCATGATGCTGGTGTTCCCATGATCCAGCCATGATAAACCACACTTATATACATTTATAAGTGTGGTTTATCAATAAAAAGATGTCTCTTCTTACAAGATTCTGATGTAAGGAAGGGACCTATAATTAAACAACCAAACTTAAAATTTTTGTGAAATAAAATCTTTTTTATTAAATTATATTATATTTTTTTATTTTTAGTATATATTGAAAATGTTATATATAATTCTAAACATACATAGATCAAGAGATGTTGAAATTTTATCTATATATTTTTGTTTTTTTGGTTAGATTATGAAAATTTTTATTTTAAATAAGTTTTTAAAGAGATCTCAATATGGTACCTAAAAACTAGGTGGACAATTTCTGTAAGATATTCATTCTTAAGCATCTACTAAATAGGTTAAAACTCAAATCCACATAGATACTTAGCTGTTGTCTCCAAATCCACATAAAAAGGGGATAATAGTCTTAACATTCTTTTTGGGAGCCTTTTTTTAAAAATAATTTTGTTATAAAATTATAAACAATTATGTGTAATTTATATATTTATTTGTTTAGTTTAATAATGTTGTATATTTTAAAGAATTATAAAAATAATGTTTAAGAATTGGGGTTGAGAAGTTTAATATCTAATGTTATCATAATTTTTAAGTAGGTTTCACATGTAGATGCAATCATTTATCAAAAAAAATTAGCTTAACATGGTTTTGTTTAGTTTTATTTATTATTAAGAAAAGGTCAAATAAAAGAGAGAAGTGTAGGGAGAGATGAGTATGGTGATAGAATTTTTGTTTTACATTATTTGTTGATAACTTGATAGCAACTAAGGAGTTGATTCCTGTATAGGTAAGGTAAACAATTTTGTTAACTTTGCAATTGATATCAATTTAGTCTCTTCAGATCTTAAGACTGAAAAACAATTAGGGTGATGGGTTTCCTTTTTGATAGATTCAAATTAAATTGAAAGGAACCAAATCTACATATAGGTTGGGTCGATTTTTGTTGGACTATAAAGTAATGGAGGTTGTCATGCAAAGTTTTCACCCAGTTTCAATCTTTAAAAATTCACTTTTATGCACCCATTAAATATAACTCATGTTGGCATATTATTGTACCACATGAGGTATGTAAAGTGGGTCACCTGTTAAGTTAGAAATAGGAAAGGTATAATATCATAGAACCATGTATATAACTATCATAAAATATGTAATTAGAAATATTGTTATAGAATATTAAAATAAAATATTGCTAGAGAATATCAAAAAATATGCTTGTAAATATTAAAAAGAGGAAATGATATAATATATTTATTTTTATTTTTATTTTTAACATGATGGAATAGGTAACCGCCAAAAATCCGGGCAGGCTATCCAGCTTTTATGGCCGCCACAATATTTTGCGTTGTCTTCCTCGAAAGCCGCCACATAGATCTACGTGCAGTTTGTCCCTATAACCGCCATGCCACAATTATTTTAAATCTTTTACACCGTTGAAAGCACCAGGAAAAGGACAAGCATTTAGTCCGATGAGGCCCGAGATTTGAACCTTGGACCTCCGCCCCCTTATGGGGTTTGGATGAACTAATTGGTCTACACCTCGGACCTTCTAACATATTTTATTTTAAATTTCTATGTTTAATTAAATGCTTATACTATTGGATATACAATATTAGTGTTGCTTGTATCAATAATCCTTATAATTGTAGTTAGAACTATCTTTGGAATGAAAGTGCTTATCTTAATACAACTTAGAACTGAGAATTTCATGGTGAAATATTATCATGAGAAGAAGAGGTTCATTGCAATTTGTATCAAAGCACTTTATAGGGTGTGGTAAGCTTAGTTTGTGAATAATTTTTTCTTGTAAACCTAGATCTATAGGCTAGAAATGGTGTTTCAACCATTTTAAAATATTATAGAGGAGCTTTCATTTTTGGCTAAGCTAGATTTCCCATTAAGCATCTAGTGAAGTGAAGGATGATCATACTCTAATACCCATGCATCAAACAACACCCATATGTGGGTTTGAGCTCCCACGTCCCTTGCGTATATTAGAAGATCTCAAATAGGATTTGCAGTGAATGATCAATACACTTAGAAAATGTTTTCCCTAGTAAAATTTTAAAAAAGAATAGGATCTAAGGTAAAATAGATGTCAAATGAATGTTTGTAAAAGAGTTTTGATCAAAGGCTAATGCCACTTTACACAAGTTTCTATCAAAAGTAGAAAGAAAAAGTTTTAATGGTCCACATACTATATATAAATTCTAAAATTTACAAGGTGACAAAAAGTTTCAAAGGGCATAAGGGGAGAAAAACTTTTGAAGATCGGAAGATCGTAAAGTTTTGAAGGAGGAAATAGAAGAAAAGTTTTGTGGCTTAGCTCATGAGTTGCAAAAGATTTTGAATATGGATAAAGTAATATGTTTCAAATTTAGACCATCTAAAAAGGTTCAACAAGAAGGTAAGAGAAAATATTTTTATAGACCTTTTGATAGAAGTCTAGGCTAGCTTGTAGAAGTTTTATGAATCCCAACATAGGAAGGCAAGGAAAAGTCCTAATAACCCTCCAATTGAAGATAAATGGTCCATGATTGTTTTGGAAAATAAGGGAGTTGCATAGAAGATAGAATATTCTCATAAATAGGGAATATAGAATGTAGAAATGACCAACAAAAAAATATGGTTTAATATGGTGAATTAGCAAGAAGAAATATCAGATTGCATAACCAGTGAATCCCTAAGACTTTATAATTGGTGTGCAAAGTCCCAAAAAGGTAGGTGAGTTGGATCAATGAGCAATTACTAAAATGTTCTAAGATCACCTACTTGCACCAGTTGGGCTCAACAAACCTAAGGAGATTGGTTGGCCTATTAAATGTAAAAATGTGGAAAATACAATAAAATCACTCCCAATTCTGATAGTGTTGATCACATTGTGTGCTTATGTTTAGATTTTAGTATTCCTAGGATGGAAGTTGAAAATGTCAATAGTATTTAAGCATTCAAAGGCTAATAATTGATGATTGTAGATCTAGAGAACTCAAAGGGCTAAAATGATGTAATATGGATTAGATCAAGGGAAGAAGTAGAAATGTGTAATCTAATTCTTCCACTATTTTTGAAAGGATAAGTATCCCCATTTTTATCCATACATAGTGATTTTCTAGGCATTGTAAAATATTGGTTAGTTGCTTATTTGAGCCTATTATTAGGCCTTGTATGTAACTCTCCTTTTATTTTCTTTTGTATAATAGTCTATACTCAAGCATTAAGTCATTTTGCGGGCAAGATTTTAAGCTCTTTCTTCTAGCATGATTGTAATATTTATATCCATACATATATATCATAAATTGTAACTAGTTATCATTTTCTATCTCATTTCTTGTGTGTTTATATGTATATGTGTATGTATGAGAGACCATGAATACTTTCGTTTTGCTCTTGTTTCTTATATACACACATAGTGCTAAATTTTGGAACGAAATCCGCCTTAGGTAATAATTTGCGCCAAAGACTTCATCAACATTGAAAGACCAGGCTAAAATAGAGTTTGCCTGATTCAATCTCCAGAGAAGGTTGGTTCCTTGTTTTTTATAGGAAAAGGGGGAAGAGAAAGGAATGCATAAAAGGGGGAAATATAGCCAAAGCTAGGAGATAATAAGGTACAGATTAAGCAACAACATAGGACTACTTCAAGCTTTTGTAGAAAAACATAATGATAACCAACGCATGGAAAGCTAAGATCATTCAACGTATATTTCTATAGCAGTTTCTATGTGAAGTCAATTGCAGATCTTATAGAATGCTTAACACATAAATTCAGCTTTAAGAATTAATGCATGGTACGTTCAACAAAGACTAAATTAGCAATAAACAAACGTATACATACTTGTACACCAATTGAGCCCAGAACCAAGATAGATGATCTCTATTTATCTTTCAGAAGTCTGAATACATAGCCTTGTAAACACCTAAGAGCCGACCTAGTGTTTAGGTCGCTCATCCTATATATAGAGTTTTACATAAATAGAAAACTAAAAGTTGTTACAACAAATTGCCCGCAGGCTTATCCTAGTAACATATTGATTAGATGTCATGATCTTCTTGTTACAGAGATATTTCTCAGATCATGAATCTCCTAACTAAAATAAGTTAAGATATTTCTGTTACAAAGATCTTCTCCATCTTCTTTTAGAAATCATGGTCTGCTGGCCCTCCAAAATGTCGCACCATCACGACGATTCTTCTTTGCTCGCCACTGGCCCTCCAAAATGTCGTGCCATCATGACAATTCTTCTTTGCTCGCCACTGGCCCTCCAAAATGTTACGCCATCATGATGATTCTTCTTTGCTCACCGTTGGCCCTCCAAAATGTCATGCCATCATGATAATTCTTCTTTGCTCGCCATTGGCTCTCCAAAATGTCGTGCCATCATGACGATTCTTCTTTGCTCACTACTGGCCCTCCAAAATGTCGTGCCATCACGATGATTCTCCTTTGCTCGTCCTGGCCCTCCAAAATGTCATGCCATCATGATGATTCTCCTTAGCTCACCACTGGCCCTCCAAAATGTCATGCCATCATGATGATTCTCCTTAGCTCGCCGTTGGCCCTCCAAAATGTCATGCCATCGCGATGATTCTCCTTAGCTAAATTTTGAGGAGAATACCTTTATTTCCCTGCATGTTGTCATTTTGACCAACATTCTTGGCGCCTCCTGGGGTAATTCTGTTAACTGAATGTTAGAACTTAGAGCCTTTATCCATTGGGCAATGGAGTCAAAAAAAGAAATATAAAAATATAAAAGAAGAAAGGGAAGGGAAATAAAGGGAATGATACCAAGAGTCATCAAAAAACAAAGAATCAAACTTAGGAATAATCATTCCTCTGGAGATTCCTCTTCAAAATTTGTCTCCCCTTGTCCCGAAGATGTTGTACTACTTGTTGGGACCTTCTTGGCCTTTGCTTGTTTCTCCTTAGATTGAATGGCTTCATTATAGGCGGCACATGCCTTTTTCTAGGTTTCTTCTTCTGTATCCGCTTTCTCTTTGAAAGTAGCATACAAATATTCCAGTTCTTCTATCTTATCGTAAGATAAACTTTTAGACTTTAGATAGAGCTCATTGAGACTGGAATTCATTTGAGTTATATTTTGAGCCATACCAAAAATATGGTCCTCTTGCATAGGTTCTTCCCATCCATTAATTTTAGATACATCATTGTAAAAATTTAGCCAAGTTGTCTTTATTTGCTCTTTCGTCAAGAGGTTAGACTGAGCATCCCAAAAACTAGGCATGCCACAACCCTCAACCATACTGGTATGTTTAGAGATAGACTTCACCTCCACCCTCAACTCCTGTAATATCTTCACCATTGTTGTCACTAGCTTATGCCTCTTGAAAAAGTTCCTGGCGACTGATTTTGCTTGAGACCAACTTTCATCCTGAGCTCTATAGCCAGCTATTGCTTGCGTACTATTTTCCAGGACCTGAATCTTGTTAGCCGCAGACACCCTCGGTCTCAGGAGCTTAATTGAAGCTTCAAACTCCTTTTCTACCTGGCTCATCATATTGTTTACTTTGGAGAGATAAGCCAGGGTGGGTCTAGCCTTAAGGACTATTTTGCTAACCACTACGAGTTTTTCTCTTCGTACTGCAATCGCTTTTTCTTTAGAGAAGCCCTAAACCTTTTTTGAAGCTATCAATAACTGTTGATTCAGGTCTTCTACCTATTTTTGCAATGCCTGTACCTGCTCCTCGGCCTTGGTTGCTTTCTCCTAGAAGGATGCAGCCTTTTTGAACTTCTACTCCCAATTTTTAACATCATTCTTGAGAGCCTTCTCGGTAATTTTTTGTTGGTTGAAGGCCTCTTCCAATCACTGTCGAGCCTGCTCTGTTCTGAGGAACTTCTCTTTGTAATGCTCTACATTCAAATAGATCATACCCATGTGGGTCTGAGCCTTTTTCCACTCATCATTCATTGGTAGCTGAGTCATGTCTTCAGTGATTATTTTAGTCTGATAATCGTCCAGAGTCATTTGTTTCTCTAGATTTTGTACTAGAGGAGTCATCCTCATAGTAGACCTCTGCATATTGATTGGATCTAAAACTGCCCCTTCTCGCACTTGGGCCATATCAGTGTCACTTGGAGGATTCCATGACTTTAGCCATGTCACAACATTCATTGTGGCTTTCCTTATCCTTTTAATCTTGGCGATGGTAGATTTGTTTGCAGAGGAAGTGCTTTGTAAATACTGAAGGCCCAACAAATTTGTGGAAAGGGAAAAGGGAGTATGTGACAGGGCAGATTCCAGGCCTATCTGTTGAGAGGGAGATCCGATTGGGGTACTAGGAGGAGAACTTTACGAAGAATTATGGGAGGAGGATGATTTTGAAACCTCTTTGTCTTTTTACTGAGAAGGAGAATCTGTATGAGGATGAGGGGAAGAGGAGGGAGTATCAAGATTAATTGGGGATTTTTCTTGCTCCTTTTGTGGATTGGAGCCTTCCTTTTCTGGTGATTCCTCCGAATAAACCTCCGCTAAGTGTTGTAAATAGGAAATGTCCATGCTATCTGGCATTAGCGGGAGAGTCTGCTCCTGATTTAAATATTCTTTCTGAGGGGCCCCTCTCTGCTTCTTCCGCCACTTGCTCTTCCACCTACGCTTCTGAATGCTCCTCGGTGACCTATTCTTCTTGTTGAACTTCTCCTTCTTGCATATGTTCAGATCCTTCTTCGCCTCATTGCGTACGTTCTGATACGCCTTCAGATCTTTCCTTCAAAACCTCTACATCTTCTGGTTTCTCTTGATCCTCTCCTTGCGATTGTTCGAAAGACTCCTCTTTTTGATTTTTGTCACTTGTTCTTTGCTTTTCTCTTTCTTCGCGTTGGTGTCGACTTCTTCCATTCAAGTGGAGCCATATCTTCAGACTCTGTGTCTGATCCTGAACGTGAAATGTACACCCTATGCTTCTTCTTTTTTGCCCCTAGTTGTTCAACCGTGACCTCCTTTCCTTTTTCTTTATCAGCATCTAGAACAGACACTCTTGGGGAAATACCACCTATTTCGAGAGGGACCTCATTGAATGGTGTCATAGACCAATTCTTATGGTGCTCATCATATTTGGTACAAAATTTGTTATCTATTTTGAGCCCATACCTAGAGAAAGTATTATGATGGCATCACATCTACCACCAAGCCTCAATATTGGGCGCATCCCAGTCATCTCCTCTCTTCTTCATGTTATTGACTATTTTGGTGGGGATGTTGTGGGTCGGATGAGTCTTTGGGTCATAGTCCACCAAGTGTTCGTAAAAATCATGCCATGGAGCTAGAGGCTGCATTTTCTCCACATGCCATTCCAGGGGCTGTCCTTCGCTATTATTTTGATTCTGTTCAACGACTCTATCAGAGGCATGAAATTGCTAGAAAGGACTCTTGTTTAGAGTGGCCTGCCTTTCAACGAATACATCATCAGGATCGTATTTCCACCTTTGCGGGAGCTCCACCAGCTTCATATTTCTTAGTACTTTGGCAATTTTTTGATGATCTCCCTTTTTTGAGATGACAACCCCTTCGAACTGGAAGGGCATAAGGTAGGTGTGAGTTTTTTGGGTGCCAGTCCCAAATGTGTAATTTATAAATTCTTGTTGCCTTACATACTCCAAGGTGAAAATCCGGTTGGTGACATAGTAAGGCAATAGGAAGGGCTTCCCTATGAAGTCGTAGAGCCTTATGATTACCCCCTGGGTCAGTACAAAAAAGTCCCCTTCTTTCGCTTGAGAGTGCCTCAGGGTTTCCTCCACTGTTTTAGGAATTCTTGTTGTGTGTCCTAGCACGATTTGTAGAGAAGGGCCCAAAAAATCTCTATTGAACTGATAGTATGAATTCTCGCTCAAGAGGAGTGGAGTCCATTCACATACACACAAAATCTATCCTTGTGCATCTTTCTGAGTTACAGGTATTGATTTCAAATGCTTTGATTGAAAGAAAAAGAAAAGCCAAACCAAATAAGAAGAATATCTAAAAACATCTGGAGCTTCTGTGTGTAATTTCGAGAGTCCCAGGTGTAGCTGCTGAGCTAAAAAATATGGCCAATCAAAGAAAAGAGGTACTTTGTTTGGATCCATGCATGTTTTATCATAAAATTTATAGATGGAAATACACTGTGCCACTGCAACCTGCCATCCATGAACCTGAGAATCATCTTCTAACCCTGCTATCATGGCCAACATGGAGAAAAGTGTTTTGCTTTTAAATTTGGACAAAGGAATGGGAGATTGGGGGATGGAACCTTTGGGGAGTTCGCCTTCAAGATTATGTTGGAGAAAAGCCCTAATGTTTGGAGTATTCAGATAAAATTTCATAGAATTGGCTGGATCAAACAAGATAGGAGGAACTGGCGGCTTATATCCTAGGGCGAAGACCACTCTAATTGTGTCTGGATCAATCGTAAAAAGTGTTTCTCCCTTATAATTTTTTACACTCTTATTATTTGCATCATACATTGTGGCCATTGCCCTAATTAACTCTAGACAAGGGTGAACATGAGGGCATACGTACCAGTAAAGCATCAAATAGTAAGGGAAGTTACTTGGATTTGAAGGTGAACTATCTATGGCCAATCTGGTGGCTATGTCTTTGCAAATTTATCCAGGGCTTCTCCATGTCAGCCTCGTGTCTGCTATGTGGGCATCAGGATCTACAAAGTTGTCTACCTTAACACTTGAACTCCTCTTCTTCTTTGAAAACCTGGATGTGGAGCCCGAAGCTACAGAGGTGGTCATTGTGATACTACCATAGGGACGTCGTCTAAAAATACAAAACTCTCAAGAAGGACTTCGGAACTCAGGTAGCAAGATGCAAAAGATGAGAAGAGGGAATGTGAAACAATTCTTTCAAAATAACCCACTGTGTATGTTTATGCCAAAAATATATGCAATTAAAATGCTCAGGTGACGTGGATTAAATGCAATGGGCAACACGTATTTCAAAATGGATTTTAAATACAGGTGGGAGCTTTAGTTAGTGTGCCAGCTTTAAAAGACCTCAACTACCTTGAGTTGCCATTTTTATCTTAGACCAATAAAAAACCACCACCGTGGTACCGAGCCAATAAGACAACGTCATCTCTTGATTTGATCATTGGGTATGATTTTCATTTTTTAAGAATGGTGCCTTTTAGGTTCCCGAGGCACGTGCTTTTACCGTTGTTCTGACATGGCTTTTAGTTGTATAGAAAATTGGACCTGACGTGGCTCTCTGTTGTACAAAAAGTCAGATCTGACATGGCATCATGATAATTTTGGAACATGTTACATAAAGAAAACCCAAAAGTCACGCTATCACGATATTTTCCCTAAAAGAAGGCCATGAATGCCCAAAAGTCGTGCTATCGTGACATTTTCCCTGAAAGAAGGCCATGAATGCCCAAAAGTCGCGCTATCATGACATTTTTTATCAAAATAAAAGCTCACGAAAAGTAACATATTCACAAGGGTATACATACAAAAAACAATAAAATATATACAAGGATAGATCGGAACCCATTACTTGTAAAATAGCTTTAGGTGAAAACCATTAACAGGAATGGGTAGGATCTTGTCCTGTTCATATTTTAGCTGGAAGGAATTGTGTTGCTTCTCTTCAATAATTTTGAAAGGGCCATCCCAGAAGGTATCGAACTTGTCATGATTTCCTGGTTTCGACCTCTTAGTATTCCACTTCAGGACTAGATCTCCTACCTTGAAGTTTCTTAAGGTCATATTTTTGTCGAACCACCCCTTCGTTGCAACTGCATGTTTTTGATAGTGATCATAGGCTTGTTCCTTCTTTTCTTCCAATTGTAAGAGCTGAATCAACCTATTTTCCATCGGTTCTACTTCTTCTATACCAGTTAGATCTAACAACTTTAAAGCTAGTATTTCTATGTGTATCGGGAGCATAGCTTCTTTTCCATAAACTAGAGAATAAGGGGATGTGTTGATAGATTTTTTAATTGTGATCCTATCAGCCCAAAGTGCTTGGTTTATCAGAGTATGCCAACTCCTTTTATTCTCCTTGAGTGTTCTTTTCAAAATCCTGAGCAGATTCTTGTTCATGGATTCGACTAACCCATTACCTTGAGGATAGTAATTTGATGATGTTTTTAAATATATCCCATATTTAATGGTGAAGTCAATTACCTTGGCTCCTACAAATTGTGGGCCATTATCTATGACCAAGGCATCTGGAATGCCGAACCTCGTAATCAAACTTTCTATGAATTCAATCACTACTTCTTGGTCACTCTTTTTTGTGGGTATTGCTTCGGACCACTTCATGAAATAGTCAGTGGCTATGAGAATATATTTATGCCCTATCGATGAATTTGGTTCTATGATGCCTATGAAATCTAGCCCCCATTTCTAGAATGGTTCTTCAACCTAAATATTCTTTAGAGGTAATGGTGCATTTATGTTCCTTCCTACATATCTCTGACATTCTTCACAGTCTCTCGTAACTTTGAAAGCATCTACAAAAATTGTAGGCCAATAGCACCCCGTTCTGATTATTTTTAGTGTGGTAGTTCTCCTGGAGTAGTGTCCTCCTGATAGACCTCCATGAAACTCTTTTAAAATTCTTTCTTTCTGTTCATTCGACACACATCGAAGCAATACTCCATCCAAGTTTTTTTTGTATAACCCTTTAGGTAATAAAGTGTACTTTAGAGCTTGAATCTTGTACCTTCTTCTCTAGGAAGCATTCAAGTTAGCTGGACATATTCCAGTCTGGAAATACCTGATTAATTCATCCCCCCAGTCAAGTTGTTCTGAAGCTTGATCTTCTTCTGGTATTGCCTCTTGAGCCTGGCAAGCTACATAGTCTGTTACTGCTTGTTTTGCGAGCTCCTGGCACAATGCTCTACCTCTAACTAGCTTGGCTGGGTGTATTTCCATGTCATACTCTTGTATTTTAGTTACCCAACCTGCTCTTGTATCACCGAGCTCTCCCTGCGTAATGAAACTTCGTACATCAGGGTGAATAGTGTAAACTATGATTTTGCTTTGTGATAAGAAGTGCCTAAACTTTTTTAGAGACTTCATGATAGCGTAAATATATTTTTCAATAAAATTATACTTTTCCTCATGCTCTTGCATGTTTTGACTTAGAAAAGTGATAGGCCTTTCTTCATTGTCAGCTCCCTTCTGGGTAAGTACTGCAGCGTAACTTCCCTGTTCGCCTATAGCATATAAGATAAAATATTTGGAGTAGTTTGGGTTTACCAAGAATGGAGCTTGAGCTATTTTCTCCTTGATCTATTTGAAAGCTTCTTTTCTTGCATCCATCCATTTGAAAATGACATCCTTTTTTAACAATTCAGTCATAGGTTTAACAATCTGTGCAAAATATGCTATGAATTTGCGTACAAAATTAATTTGACCAAAAAATGACTGCAAACCCTTTTTGTTTAGTGGAAGGGAGAGTTCCAACAAGGCTTTCACTCTGCTGGGGTCTATTGCTAGGCCATATTTTGAAACTACATGACCAAGTAAGATTCCTTCTTCTACGACAAAGATAGATTTCTTTGGATTTATGGATATCCCAAACTCTCGACACTTTTCTAGCACTTTCTTGAGGTGAGTTATGTGATCTCATTTTTTGTGAGAAAAGATAGTCATATCATCCAGGTATATCACTATAATTTTATTTGCAAGTTCTCCAAAAGCTACATCCATGGCTCTTTGAAAAGTTGCTCCAGCGTTTGATAACCCAAAAGGCATCCTTTGATACGCAAATGTTCCCCATTTGGTAGTGAACGTTGTTTTGAATTGATCTTCATATTTTACCCATACCTGATTATACCCAGAGAAACCATCCAACAGAGAAAACCTCTTAGCTCCTGCAACAGTGTGTAAAATATGATCGATCTATGGGAGAGGATAATGATCTTTGAGTGAAGCTTTGTTTAGGTTTCGAAAGTCAACACATAGTCAGATATCTCCATTTTTCTTTCTTACTAGAACCAGATTAGCGACCCATGTCGAGTGCTTAATTGGATATACAATCTTAGCATCTAGTAGTTTCAACAACTCCTATTTCATCAAAGCTTCTATTTTTGGATTTACTGGGTATTGCTTTTGATGAAAAGGTTTAGCACCTTCTTGGAGTTCAATCGTATGTTGAATTGTTTCCTTTGAGTATACTTTTAAATCTCCATAGGTCCAGGCCATTGTATCTAGAAATTCTTCACATAATTCTCTAATTTCATTCAGTTCTTTATCTGTAGTATTCACCCCTACTTTGATGGCCTTTTCAGGTGATATTTTAGCCTCTTTATATCTATGCTTGTCAACTTTCATCTTATGACCTGTTGACCTATCATTGTTATCAAAAAGAGACTCAAGTGTGACTAGCCCCTTAGGGATGTGATTATTTTTCAACTGGATGACATTTTCCTCCTCTTCGTCTTCACTTTCTCTATTGCTAGAGTAGTTCATCTCATGAACTAGGAAATCTATAATGTGCTGATCATTTTCAAAGACCTGCTAGAAAGTATCTCTATCAGGTACTGAAGGTCTGTATATCAGTCTGACTATTTTTTATTTTTGGATAACGTTGCTTATAGGGCAGAAGTTTGCTCCTACCGAAGCCAACAAATCAGCATGCATATTTTTCTCCCTAGGGATTGCTTTCATGTTCAGGGATTCAAAATATTCTAGCAGGTCCCAGACTTTATTTCTGTAGGCCTTGAGATAATGTTGTTTGCTTACGCATTTTTCTGTCACTTGATTTACTATTAGTTCAGAGTCACCAAAAATTTGCAGTTGTTTAATACCCATATTTTCCACCTTCTTTAGTCCCAAACAAAGTGCTTCATATTCTGCTGCATTATTGGTGCAGCTCCAAGTTAGCCTGTAAGAGAAAATATTTTCTTCACCAGTTGGAGCAATGAGGACAATACCTGCTCCAGCTCCATTTTTGCATCTAGCACCATCAAAGAAAAGTTTCCACAACTAATTTGTAGATGACGCAACTGGTGGGGGGTGTAAATTTATTCTTTTTAGGTTTTAGAATAGTGTAACTCCCTAGATCTGTCTCGATCATAGCATTGAAATCCAGAAGAGAAAATTGATCTTCTTCTTGTAACTCATTTAAGGCTTCATCCATCGGACTCAAGTCTGTTAGTTCCTTTGTCATCATGTTTATAGTAGTAGAGGTTTTCTCCTCTTCTCCAAGTTTTTCGACATGGAAGGTGGAAGGTTTTTCATTGAATATTTTTACCCTTTTTCCTTTGAATGGAATCTCAAGGTGTGAGAAATCAAGAGAGAGATATCCTCCTATTTTGGCCGTAAATTCTCTAGATAAGCACATACCAAAATAAGGCTCTAAATCCACTACTACTACTTCTTGTATGACTGTGAGTTGGGGAAGCCTGTGCAAAACTATAGGAATATCTTTTATCATGCCTACCATTTTTACAGGAGTCCCATCCAATTGTAAGACCCCTAGAGCACTCCTTGTGTATTCCATCCCCATTATATCGCACACTACTTTGGGCATAACAGTAGTTGTGGCTCCAGAATCGATCATACAATTATGGACTACCCATCCTTCCATTTGGAGAGATAAATAAAAAGGGGGAGGTCTATTTTTTCTTGAAGTGGAAGTAAGACTTGCTTGGGTAGAACTCAATCTAACTGGGTCTTTATATTTATTTTTCATAGACCTCAATGATTCTTGCAAAAGATCAATCTGCCCTGGAATCCGTAGGGTTTCATACATAGTGGCCTTGGAAGGAGTCTTTTTCATCTCTTCAACGATATTAAAAGGAAGAGCATCTATGCTTTTTTATTTTACTACTGTATCAAACCTATTTCTATAACCCTGAGTAGCATCAACTCTCTAGCGTTTAGTCAGTGAAGGATACCTCAAATTTTCTCTGGCCTATTCTTGAGTTTCTATCTCTTTAGCTGGAGGTATTTCTCTTTGAATTTCTGCTCCTTTTGGATCTAGATTTTGTGGAGGTCTTTTCTCAATAGGACTCTTTGCAGGCATAGGTACTTTTAAAGGATTAAGGTCCTTAGGATCCACCTGAAAAGGTTTCTTTCCCGATATTGTCAGAACAGAAACTTGTTCTAGGGAGGGAATCAAAAAATTCTGGTCATCTTCTCGAATTATGTTCACTTGACCTTTAAGGGATCTTTATGCTTTTTCGGTAGCCATTTGTTGTACCTGATGATGATGAACCATGCAGTCGGTCTCCCCATGAGGATCATTACATGTGGAATACTAGTAGGATGATTCGGGCGAGGCATTACTAGGTTCACCTTCCTTACTAGCATAGACTGTATTAGTTTTTTCATAATTCTATGCACTGGTAGATGCCTGATCTCTAGTTACTTGTGGGTAACATCTTGGTTGAGAGTTTCTTTCTGCTTCTCTTCACTCCATAGAGATAAATTTATTTGATAGAGTCTTATAAGAGGCTTGCAGATCTTGCAAGATCACTAGTTGGGCATCTTGAGTAGATGTATTTCCCATTGAGGAATTAGCAGGAATAGGAGGAAGCATTGGAAGAGTGGGTGGCATCGGTAGAAGTGGGATATTGAGCTATCCATTCCACTTGGGAAGATCAGCAACCGGGGGAACTGGGAGAGCAACATTTGAAATTTGAGGTAAATTGGGGAAAATGGGAGGCATCATATTTGAAGGGAACCTTCCTATGGTGATCAAATCCTTTTCTGCTTTCAGTGCTTCTTGATAGATTTCAGGAAATATCGTCACCCGGGATTGTCTGATTGCCATACTAATTTCTGAATTAAAAGCTCTTAGATAGTAGTATATGGCTCCCTCTGGGGCCGGTCTCAGACCATCGGGCACTCTCTTCCAGGTTTGACCGAACCTAATATTGAAATCCACCATCTCCTCTTGTGGGCTTCTTTGAATGACACTAAACTGATTTAACAATGAAAAGGGGTCTGCATGTTCATTAAACTCTTCCACTAGTTTACCAGCAAGTTGGGCCCAGGTAGATATAGCCTGGTAGTCAAGAGCTTTGTACCAGTAGAGCATTTTTCCTTTGAGGGAAATAATCAGGAGCCTGATCATCACGTCTTCCTCTGTGATGTTATATATTGGTGCCAATGCGGCCACATCTAAGCAATGTTCATAAGTTGTCTTCCCAGTACCATCATACTGAGGTAGTGCTTTCAGAGCCGTTGATGGTATTGGATGTTGAACTACAATATTTAAAGGGCTTGTATGATTCCACAGAGGATAAGGTAGATCTGGCAGATTTTTGGCCATTGTAGTTGTATTGGTAACTAGAGCTGAGGTTCCGATAGCAGCAGTGCTAAAGGAGGTTGCACAGGGAGTGTACACTTGTCTTGGATTGCTATTGAGAATAGAAAACATTCTTGCAACCAAAACTGGGTTAGCTCGGAGGCTACCAAGATGTAGCTCGAAGAACTCTATGGGTTCTTCTAAATTTTTTGCTTTAGATCTGGTTATCATAAGGATGATTCATAACCAGAAGCTGGGTAAGGACTTTTTTTTAGGGTTCCTTTTCGGTGCGGAGTCACCAGGTGATAATAAAATATTGATAGGGCAAAGGCTTCACCGGGACTTTGATCTGTATATAATGTGTGGGATTTGGGTCCCATCGGGCGTGCCAAAAAATGTTGGAATGAAATCCACCTTAGGTAATAATTTGCGCCAAAGACTTCGTCAACATTGAAAGACCAGGCTAAAATAGAGTTTGCCTGATTCAATCTCCAGAGAAGGCTGGTTCCTTGTTTTTTATAGGAAAAGGGGGGAAGAGAAAGGAATGCATAAAAGGGGGGAAATATAGCCAAAGCTAGGAGATAATAAGGTACAAATTAAGCAACAACATAGGACTACTTCAAGATTTTGTAGAAAAACATAATGATAACCAACGCATGGAAAGCTAAGATCATTCAACGTATATTTCTATAGCAGTTTCTATGTGAAGTAAATTGCAGATCTTATAGAATGCTTAACACAAAAATTCAGCTTTAAGAATTAATGCATGGTACGTTCAACAAAGACTAAATTAGCAATAAACAAACGTATACATACTTGTACACCAATTGAGCCCAGAACCAAGATAGATGATCTCTATTTATCTTTTAGAAGTCTGAATACATAGCCTTGTAAACACCTAAGAGCCGACCTAGTGTTTAGGTCGCTCATCCTATATATAGAGTTTTTCATAAACAGAAAACTGAAAGTTGTTACAACAAATTGCCCACAGGCTTATCCTAGTAACAGATTGATTAGATGTCATGATCTTCTTGTTACAGAGATATTTCTCAGATCATGAATCTCCTAACTAAAATAAGTTAAGATATTTCTATTACAAAGATCTTCTCCATATTCTTTTAGAAATCGTGGTCTGTTGGCCCTCCAAAATGTCATGCCATCATGACGATTCTTCTTTGCTCGCCACTGGCCCTCCAAAATGTCATGCCATCATGACAATTCTTCTTTGCTCACTGTTGGCCCTCCAAAATGTCGTACCATCGTGACGATTCTCCTTAGCTCACCACTGGCCCTCCAAAATGTCGTGCCATCACGATGATTCTCCTTAGCTCACTGTTGGCCCTCCAAAATGTCGCACCATCGCGATGATTCTCCTTAGCTCACTTTTGAGAAGAATACCTTTATTTCCCTGCATGTTGTCATTTTGACCAACACTACCTATGTGTTTCAAGAAGATAACGTGTTCACTTTAAGTTGTTGGTATAGAAGATTCATGTGTTCATTTAATCCCATTATCATGCAAAAGAATATAATGATATTAGTGTATTTCCCCTACTTATCTTAGGATATTTTTTCCTTTTAATTGTTCTTGTTTCCTATGGTTTTTCTTTCCTTCCCCTCTGCATTCATGTGCAAAAGTTGACTAAGTTAGGTTAGAGTAGAAGAGTGTTGAAGATAACATATTATAAGGAACCAAAATTATAAAAAACCTCAAAGGTAGTCAAATTGAGTCACTTACCAAGCTCTCAGAGCTATTAATTGTGTTTCTTCATGCAAGACATAATTATTAGGTGCATCCAACCCTCATAATGGGTGACCAAGACAATAGAATATGACATCAATAACCTTTAGCAAAATATTTATTTAGAAGAAATCATTAGATCATGTATATATCCATAGTGTATTGAGCATAGCACTCTAGAATATTACCCTCTCATACTAATCAGAGAGGAGGGTAGTGTTCCCAAATATATAGACTATATCCTTGGGTAATGGCTTGAAATATTGGTCCAAGTGTTATCAACCAATGCTACAATATATTAGAGGGCTATGGGAAGTACACACACCTCAACCTAGATGACCTCCATTTCCTAAATATTTACTTGTGTTGGCCTTACTACTAGCCAGACAAAAACATAAAGTACAAAAGACTGCAAAGCTCAGTTATAGAGTAGATGGCTAAAAACATTAGTCTATAAAAAAGTTTGGGCTACCAAAAAACATTATATTGGGTTATTTGAGGCCATTATGATCATATTTTTGAGCTAAACATTTTGGTATATAGCATCCATACACTTTTTTGGGGATCCCAGAATCATCATTTTATGGTATTAGCCCATTTTGATCACATTTTTTGGCTAAATATTTTGATATATAGAATCCATAAATTTTTTGGGATGCTTACTAAAAATAGTAACTATTACAATAAAAATTATATTTTTAGTAAATGCCATTAGAGACCAAAAATCAAGCAATGTAAGCCATTGTGAATACAATGGAGGAACAACTCGTCAAATTGGATTCCATAACTGACCTCAAGGAGCAAATTTCCTCTCTCACCACCATGCTAGTAGACTTCCAGCATACACAAGACATAATGAGTCAAGAAATTGAAGTGCTTAAGCTTAGAAATTTAAATTTGGATAGGTAAGCTAAAATAATCTACAAGCATAGAGAAGGAAATGTGTTGACATGATAACTTTCTCTAAGGAATTTATTGAAGAAAATTATTAGCAGTTAGGGAACAATAGAGGTATGACTCATAGATTTTCAAAAAATTATTTCCAATGTTTGACTAGACCAATCCACAAAGTTGGTTAGTTAAAGTCGAGTAATCGTATGAACTAAATGAAACACCCTTCAATAAATGGATTTTGGTTGTCATATTTCATTTTAACCTTGAAGCACTCCATTGGTATTAATGGTTGTAAAAAAATGTCCTAAATATTAGGTGGACATATTTTAAGAGTGAAATCCTTGGTCAATTTGACCCATAAGAGTTTGAATATTTTATTAGAGCCCTCACCAAACTCCAAAAAACAAGCATCATACTTAAATATATCACAAATTTTGAGAAGCTAGCCAATAGAACCAAAGTTTTTTCATATGCCTTCTTTAAGAGTTTTTTCATCAATGGCCCTAGAGAAGAAATCAGAGTTGAGGTCAAAATACTCAAGCCATCAACATACATGATTTCCATGGGGCTAGCTAAACTTTTAGAAATCAAATGAAATATCTAATAGAGAGCCTATAGACCCCTAACATTCTAGAATAGAACTTCTACACCCCACACACAATAATGATCTAAAGGTTGCAACATGTAAGAGACCAACACCAATAGAGATGGACAATCATCAAGCTAAGGTACTCTATTATAATTATGATGAAAAATGGGTCACGAGACACAAATGCAAAATATGAAGTCTTTTCCTTCAGGATATGGGAAATACTTAATATTATCCTATAGACATAGGGGATGAATTTGTGGACACAATATAATAACAATTGGAATTAGTGGAGGATGAAATTCAATATCTTCTTTGAATGTTATGGTAGGAATATCAACACCCCAATGGATGATAGTCTAAGGTTTTTTCAAAAGGTACAAGGTCTAAATACTATTGGACTTGTCTAGCACAAATAAATTTATTGACCCTAGTGTAACAAAAAGAGAATATTGTTTTTCTATGGTCAATAATTAAATCAATATTAGAATAATTAATGGGGATATCATGACTTGTAATTGGCAATGTCAAAATGCTCACTTATCCATTGGTGACTACTAGTTTCAAAATGATCTTTATGTAGTTCCATTAGGATTTTGGTTTTAAGCCTAATTATATCTAAATATTATAGGTCCCAATTTAATTAAGCCACAACATTAGAGGTAAAAATATCAATAAGCAAGAGTAGAATTTAATATATGAGTAATCATATATATATTGGAAAGCACTAGTGAAAGTTTTTCTATTAGTTGGGAATTTTTTGGTTTGGAAAATAGGGAATAAAAAATGTAAGGATAGACAGAGATCCTTGGCTAGGAAGCAAAGGAGACAATCAACTTCAAAAAAACATAGTATATCATCTCCATATACAAGGAAAGATGGTATTGGCATAGGTAGTATCAATAGAGAGTACTAATTTACAAAAAGAAGAAGAGCTAATACTAGGAGAAAATGATGCACATATTTGGTATAATTACATAAAGAAACCAGAAAAATAAAATATAAGATTAAATCAGTAAGATATTTTCTAATATGGTCCAAGAATCTAGCAAGTGGGAAATATATAGTTAGAGAAGGGTATACAACAAGCATTGGAAACAATAATGAGGAAAAACTTGGTGGTGGAGTAGAATATGGAAGGTAAAAGCTCCCTTAAAAATTAGAATCTTTGCTTGGTTAGCTCTAGCCAAGAAAGCACTAAGATGGGATATTATTCAAAGGAGGTCTTGGTAAGGAATAAGTCAGTGTGTCATGTGCAGAAAGGAAGAAGAAATTATGGACCATATTTTGGTTCATTGCCCTTTCACAAGAGAAGTGTGGAATTTGATTTTTTCTTTGAATCAAGGGAAAGCACAATGACATGATAGGATTTTTTTGGATAACATGCAATAGTGGTTCAAAGGAAGAGAATTAAAGGAGTATATATGTGTTTCTTTAGGAATTATGGTTGACTAGAAATATCAGGTTATTTGAAGGTAAAAAATTTCTAGTAATTCAAGTACAAATGTAGATTAATTTAATTTTTGAAAGTATAAAAATCTTACCAAAACCAAATCTAAGTAGGCATATAGGAACACTAATAGTAGATCCTATGAAGCCATGAGCCTTCTTTGATGGAGCTTTCCATGACAACCTAGGTAGGTGTGGGGTAGGGGGAGCACTTTACTTAAACAAAAATCATAAGATCACTTTCAAGGTAGGTTTAGGGGAGGGAACTCATAATATGAAAAAATAGAAAACATTGATCCTCTTAATGAGAATAATAGTGGAGCAAGGAATTACAACTTTACAGATTTATGGAGATTCAAAATTAGTGATAAGTTGGGTTACAGATCATGTTGAGATGGAAAAATTGCTTTTCCATCCTTTCTATAAGCAAGTAAAATTATTAGAATCTTCTATAACAAAAATTTCATCCAAAAACATCTATAGGTAACTAAATGTAGAAGCAAATGGTCTTTCAAATGATGGTTTTCTAGAAAGCACTTGGCAGAGGGAGGAAGTGGTTTGAATCTTCTAGTAGGTACTTTGTAGTCCTCCTCTTATTAAGGATCATATTAGAAATATATTAATAGAAAAAAATGGGGGGTGTTGAAAGAGACCCTTACCTTCATTTTATAGCAAGAAAAGCTTCAAATAGCATTTATCTTTAGAATTGAAACTTGAGTCCTACTTTTGCACTCAGGTAAGAGTCATTTGAGAATTGTTATTAATCATGAACTTATTTTATTTTCCACCTATCAGTTATATTATTAGGATTATGTTTTGAAATTATAAGCTAATTGTAACATATTATAGTAGGGAGGCTAATACTCCTCTTAGTTTAGTTTAGACCAACTTCTAGATATGATGTAGCTGAAATTCTTAAGGGTACTTCATATCCATAACATTATATTTTTTTTCAATCTTAGAAATAAAAATTATAATTTTTTTCGAGGAAAAAGAAAATATTAACTTTATTTAATTTTTAGTGGTATATATATTTAATGTTGTATGTAATTACTTTATGAATTAAATGTCTTTTACTAGTCAAAATAATTTTATATATCTTATTTGTATTATTTTTTTAAATAGAATTTTTAAAGCTACGGATGTTGTATAACATATTTGAGAATGAATTATAGTTCTACTCCTTTAAAATTACCTTAATATTATCTTTGTTGAACTTAAGTGCATTTGTGAGTGCCTATAAAAATTTAAACTTATATGACCAAAATAAGAGAAAGAATTTGATAAGCTTAAAAACAAAAGTACTCCATAGTACAAAGGTTGGTTGGTCTTTTTTTTGTCTTTCTATTAAGTTATTTTTAATATAGTTATAACTAGTTTTTTCCATTAAAATTTAAACCATATTTTGAAAAATGTCGGTTTTTACTGTATTATATGAAACTATAAAAACAAGTATGGGAGATCAATTTTTTTGTTAATGCCAAGAAAATTGCCAACTTGCGATGATATTTATCGCAATTTCTCACCATTTTCTTGTGAAAAGTCTAGCAAGCCTTGGATAGTTAACAAAAAATGGCATGGAAAATAAGATTTAAAAATCCATCTAGCCTTCTTCTTGCATTTTTCTTCTCTCTCACTATAAACAATTATTTATAGAGTTTCATGATTTAATAATTTTGAAAGTAATGTGTTTTCTATACTTAAAGAAGTTTCAATTACATCCATATAAATCTTTAAGAAAGTGACCATGGTATTTAAGGTAAACTTAAGTTCTTAAATGTAACTAAGACATATAGATATTTTAACAGTTTCATGTACCCTCGAGGAAAGAGACTAATGGATGGAATGGGAAAAATATTTGTGACTGTATTTGATTAAAAATTTAGCATGTTGATTTTTTATAGAAATTATTTTATTATTATACCAAACATATTCTACTTGTCACCTCTTCCCAATATAATACTATTAAAATTTTAATTTGGAAAAAATGAAAGAAAATGAACAATAACAAAAAAAAAGGGAATAACAAAGGTAATAGTGATAGTAAGTTTCATTGAAAGTTTGTTCATTTTTTGAGGCACTTGAGGAGGAAGTGGAACATTTTAGAGGATTGAAGAAGACATACTATGATGACCTTGCACTTGACGAGCCTCCAAATTGACCACTTGGCCAAGGCCAAGAGAGGAAAGCAAAAAATAGTTTTAAAATTGCTTTATATTTTTAAAAATTTGTATTAGTATGATACAATGATGTATTTGGTTGGATTTGATGATCATGAATTATAATTATGGTTTTTTATGAATATCTAATATTAAATTAGCTTTTTTGCTCTTCAATTGTTGTTTAAAATGTTTTTTATTTTAATTTAAAATATTTCTTTAGTTTTTTTTCCAATTTTTACTAAAGTATTAACAAAATTTTAAAATCAGATTGTCAAGTTTGTAACAAATTAATTTATTTTAATTATATTTTAGACCACTAGGTTTTAAATTTATACATTGCACATTATAAACCAATTTTTTTAATTTGGTACTAACTTATATTTATTTTGAATGTAAAGGCCTAACTTTTAATTAATTTAAAAATAGAAGTCTTTACAACAAAAAAAACAAATGGGTGGATAGGCACACCCAAATAGGTAGTCACATTAACTTATATTTATTTTTAAATTTTAACTTAAAATAAGGTTTTAAAGTGATTTGATTGGGAAGACTTCCATTTAGTTCTTCAACAAGATGAGAGGTTTCTTCAATGGGAGAAGTGCAGATGGTTCAAAATTTGATTTTCTTCAAGGTGGGAATCTTGTTGTGGATGATCTTGGAGGAGGATTTGAACCTATTTACTTGCGGATAGAAATTTAGAGGTTTCCATCCTTTATAACGATAGGGGGTATCACTTCATGAACAGATCCCATGTGAGTCCCACCCACCCCCTCGATGTTGTTGTTCATGGAGGATCCCATCCCACCTACAGTAACTGTTTGGGATGTAAATCAACATCAAATCTTGGGGTCTCATCTGAGTCATTGAACCCTCCATCGTCCTTCATGGAAAAAGTGTGTAGTAGTTTAAAATCCTTTATTTCTGTAAGTGATGAACTTATTCTCAATGGAACCAATATGATTATCCTTGATGGCCTTATGGTCAGGTTTATCTCCAATGAATATTTTTCCATCATTAGGGGTCATACTGATATGGAAGTTATTAGGAGGTGGGCTAATGCCAAATGACATCCACATGGGATCATAAAATGACATCCATGTGGGAGCATAGAACTCATTGCCTACTCCAAGGGATTTTTTCAAATTCATCTTAACAATTTAGAGGATTCCAACATAAACCTAATAGGTGGACCATGGTTCTTTGGCCGATGGAGCCTATTCCTAATGAAATGTTCTAAAAAATTTGACCTGGAAACCCAAAGCATTAACTTTTCTCCCATATGGGTCCAATTATCAGGACTTCCTAGTCAATTCTAGCATGAGGAAATTTTTCAAGGTATTGCTAGAACCATTGGTGATTTGGTTGCTATATATCCATATAAAAAGGCTAGAAGATATTTTATTTATTTCCACATATGCATTAATGCCAAATTGGATTCCTAGTTACCTACCCACGTCAATCTTATTTATGGATTCTTTCACAAACACCAGGTTGTAGAGTATGAAAAAAAATTGACATACTGTATCAAATACCACACTTAGAAACATCTAAGAGCTTAGTGTCCCACTCTTAAATATCAAATGGATAACCCTACTAAGTATAATTCAAATCCTAATATCAAACCAACATCTCATTAGAGGGATCCTTCAAGGGACCAACACAACTAGTCTAGTGCTAGAACCTCCTAGAAACTTGTTGAAGAACACAAGCTTATACTGAGAGGGGAGAGTGAAAAATATAATACCACTTTTTACTTTTCTTTCCAAATCAATATTATGCAATGTAAATATAGCTAAAAAATCACCACACATAATAGAGACACCAATTTTACATGGTTCACCCAATGTGGGCTACTCCACAGAGAAAATATTTCACTAAAATTTTATCAATAAATCTCTTGGGAATCCTTTCTCTATTACAATGTTTATGGACCTCTGTCTAGATGAGATACCAATATCCTAATCAAGTTTATGGATCTCAATCCATAGGAGAACTCCTTTTTCCTTAGCTTTGATTGGTGATCTTCTAGAAGAATTATTGCTCTTGCTGCTCTGGCTAATGAATATCTATCCATTGAAGACACTTGTCCTCATTTCCCTAGATAATGGATATCTATCCACTAGAGACTATCATCCTCTATACTATATCACCTTCAAAGCTCTGTCTCAAATCTATACTAAACATAGTCCTTCTATCTAGCACAAATATACTCAATCTCTGTCTCTGGTCTGGTACAAAATTGTCCTTAAATATGCACTAAACACAGTCCTTAGGTCTAGCACAAATATATCCTCAATCTATGTCCTCAATTATTAACACAAAGCTTGACTTAATATCAAATCAAATCTACTATATCTACCACAAACCTTAACCCAAGGTTTTAACAAATCAATCAATCTAATCTGCTCTCAAGTCTACTCAAAGACTTGTGTCAAATATGCCTTGTAAGATTCCACAAAAGCTCACACTAATATATCCACAAGTCCACTTTAGAACTTGTCCAAATATGCTCAACAAGTCCTAACTAGAACTTGTCCAATTTTTCTCAACAAGTCATCACTAGAAATTGTCCAACTCTGCTCTCAATCTATTTCCTCAAACTGTATTGTAAGCTTCCACAAAATCTCACACAAATATGTCCACAAGTCTTCTCTAAGAATTACCCCAAATCTACTCAACAAGGTCACACTAGAAATTATCCAAATTCATAGAAACATAAAGAGAATTATTAGAGACTCGATATGCTTTACACTTATCACAATGATCAACCTCTTTCTCAAATAAATTCAGGATATAGAACAATTTGTTTCATAGATCTTGAACTATCACTTCACACATCCACTTGAATAGACTCAACCAACTCTACTCAACCAATTACTCAATAAAATAATCCTTGATTACAAACCCTAGTCCAAGCATATGAACACTCACTCAAATGTTTCAAAAAATGCTTATCAACCAACCTCACATAAAAATGATACTGATGTTCTTTGCAAACCCTAGTTCAAGTTCTTCACTCAACCAATCACTTCAACAATAATGCTTATAAAACAATATTCACATAACAATGATACTCATGATCTTTACAAACCCTAGTTCAATTTCTTCACTCAACCAATCACTTCAACAACAATGCTTATAAAACAAGGTTTTATCAACAACTCTTTATTCCAGAAAACCTTGAAGCATTAATTCAAAATAGACTCAACAAGGGAAACCTTAATAAAATCCTTTTCACTCCAACTTAGCATTCACAACATTCAACAATCACTCATTAGGAAAATATGCCCATACCTTTTGATTGATGTAGAAGTGTCCTTAGAAAATCTATTTTAATCATAATTTTCCTCTTTGCCAATTTCAATGGTAAGATGACAAAATATCACACTCTCTTTCAAAATATTTCTCAAACACAAAAATAATCACTCCCAAATACACCTTATTACTCCTTAAAATTAGCAATCATCAAATTACACATAAAAATAATCACTCAATAATGCTCCTTAAAATATCCAATTTAATAAATCAAACTTTCAAAAATAACCCTTCAGAAATAATAATTGCCTGCCCTTTTATCTCCCTCAAAATACTTTAATAACCAATTTTAACTTAGGAAAAAATTAAATCTTACAAACCCTCAAAAATTATTTTTCAACCTTAGGCACATAAAAATTATTTTTATTTTCCTTCAGCCTCACCACATCCCAAATTAAGCGATAAACCCATCAATCAAAAATGCATACCTTTGTCTCATATGCTAAAAGGCCTCGATGGATTTTGACCTCGAAACCTCTCCGCTGAGCGCCTTACCAAGGTGCTAGCCCACCACATGGGCTAGGCACTCCCATAAGAAGGGGAAGGCACTAGCCTCCCTTTGTTCCTCATGCTAGGCACTGTTCACAAAATGCAAACCTTCTTCCTTGCAAAACATGAACCCCTCAGGATTCGAACCTACATCCTCCTGCCAGCAAACATCTTAATGTTAGAATAAGTAAATATTCTCTTAAGTTCACTAGGATACACACTTGAGTTTCCACTTCTCCATGTGTCAGGAGTACTCTCAGTGGTGTCTTCATTAGGTTTGATGAGTTGTTGTAATCTAACAGATCCTAGAGATAAATCAATCAGTTCCACTCTTCTCTTCATATTTTATATAATACTTTGCATATCTATTATTGTGTAATTTGAACATGGTAGCAGAGCAGGATAGATTTTACTAGTATTCTCTCTTGAAGGTTCTAGGATATGATTAATTTACTTTGGATATTTCTTTTGGCTATCTAACTTGAAAGTTTGTATTAGTCTACTTTTATCCATTGTTATTTTTTTAGCATATTTTTTTATGTTGCATATTCTTTCATTTCTATATTGAATTCGTGTTGGAGGGAAACTTTTAAGAAAATATAGCTATTTTACCTTGTGTGAAGGCGTTGGTTTCTCGCCCTTCCTTTTAAAGGAATTAGCCTATTAATTTTCTTTATTTATTCCTTTTTTTCCTCAACATATTCATGTCAAACGAACACTTGGTTAAATCATTTATTTTTTGGCTTTATTCAAAGTGAAATCTCCGATTAAATCCAAGTGTAAATTATGAATATATATTTTTTGAGTTTTATTTTGAATTAAACTCAAGATATCTACCACTTTCATTGTTGACACTCACGATATAGATGTTTTAGGGGGTCAGAGCTCTCATTGTCGTGATATCATTGGTGCTCTCATTGGCAATCTCCTTTGGCATTACAATGATAAATATCCCTTTTGGTGCACTCTTAGACGACCAAAAATTCCCTGTCTAAAACACTGTTCAACTCAGACTCTTTTATAATGGTGCTATCACCTTAGACGGTATTTAAAACTTTTTCCTTTCGGTTCATTCAATAGTATATTGCTTTATAACTTTATATTCTAAAGAAAATGAGATTTGTGCTCCGTGTTTTTTAGAAAGTTCTACAGGTTCGTCTGGGCTCTCTGCCTTCTGCCCATTTGGGGCTTTGGAAGCCCATCCTAACGATCTCTAAAGGTTTCCTAGAGTAAAATATTTTTTTAGTTCTACTCTTTAGAGATCGTTTGGGCACTCTGCCTTCCACCCATTGGGGCCTTTGGAAGTCTTCTCCTAATGATTTCTACAGGTTTCCAAGATATTAATATTTTTTTATCAAAATTTTTGGTAAAACTCTATTCCGTTTTAAATTTTTTGCCTTCTAATGTACTATGCAGGTTTAGTTCAACTCTTCAGAGAACGGTATTGCTCAGGTTTCCTGGATCAATATTATTTTTTCTTGTTTTTCAAAACATTCTTTTCAAAAATGTTTAGTAAAACTCTATTTCGATTTAAATATTCTGCCTTCTATGTATTCTATAGGTTTAGTTCTACTCTTCTGAGTTCGTTTGTGGCCTTTGGAAGTCCCTCCTTTAATGATTTCTACAGGTTTCTCAAGGCAAAAAATTTAATTGAAGTAATATTTCAACTCGTTTTTCAAAAATGCTTAAGTGGCGCTAGAGGATGCGCCAGGCACACCATACTAAACTCTTCAGCGGTTTCATCTTTAGCCTCTTGCTGTTTCATGGCAAAATTATTGTATTTTTTTTTTTTTTAAATTTCTCTTTATGCATTTGATTCATTCGATTCGCCAAATTCAAAGCCTTTTGTCTTCATTTTTTTTGGTAGGCCACAAAATTTAATTGTGGCTATCCAAAAAATGATGAAAGATAGGTATTGTAATTTAATAATAAAATATTCCTTTTTTGGGGGGGAGTTCTTTAGTGCAAGTTTTTTGCACTCTTGTGTGTCAAGGGGGGGTTTATTTTCTTTGCATACTCTCCTTAAATAGTTTACTTCATCTAGATATCTATCTTCTTGATTTAAATTTAAAATTAAATAGGGGTTAAATAATATTACCCATTAGAAGGTAATTGGTTTAAAGTTAAAATTTTTATTTTCTTTGGTTTTACATTTAAAGCAAAATAAAAACTTTTTTTCCTAAGTAAATTCATATATAATTTCTTTTTAAAAAAAATTTAATTACTTTAAAGGCCAAATTTTAAATTACTATAAATTTCAAAATATCTTTTGTCTATGTTCCATGTATCAAACTCCTTAAAACTAAAAGTCTCCCTCACGTAAGGGCAGATTTTTTGGACACTTGGTATAAAGGCCTGACATATATTTTTCTATTAATAGTTTTCTTGAAAAATATCTAAACTTATAGTCTCTCTCATGTCAGGGCAGGTTTTGAGACAACCATTTAAACTAATTACCCCTTGCATTTCACACCAAAACCCTTCTTATGCTCACATTACTTATAGTTTCCTTCAATTAAGGGCGTGTATTGTGACCATTAAAGGATTTTGAAATCTAAAGAAAACAATTATAGGTTTCATTATACTTATATTTTCCCTCTCGTAAGGGCGAGTATATTTGGGTTACCTATTATTGAACAAGATTCATTTCTTCTTAAAATATCTTTCATTTTTTGAAGTTTTAAAGGGGGGAATACTAAAAATTTTAAATCCTCAAAAATGAATTCAATTGAACCTCTCACCCCTCATAATTTTCACACTTGGAAACCTAAAATTTTAAATCTCATATCTCAAAAAGGTCCTACTCATTTATTAGAAGAAAATTAACCAGAATTTGATAAAGAATATGAAATCTTTGTTCATAAGGGAAAAATGCACGAAACTATGGGTATTATTAGCACCAATGTTCATGAAAGCTTGTGGTTTCATATTACAGATTGTAAAAATCCTCATGAAAGTTGGGAGAAACTTAAAACCTTGTTTGGAAAAGTAGATCAAATGAGATCAATGCAACTAGAAGCCAAACTAACTTCTTTATCTCTTAAATATTTCAGTAGTATTATTGATTTCCTCACTAAATTCAAAGAAGTCCTCACTCAATACAAAGGTAGTGGGAAGACTAAGACATAAGAATAATGCATTTATCTAATCCTTTATAAGATAAATGGTGTTTTTCAAATATTTGCAACCACCTTTATATCTACTAAAGATGCTCTTGGTGCAAATTTTAAAATGCCCTCTTTAGAAGAATTTTGTGATAGATTAACTAGGGAATAAACAAAACTTTCTAGATATGAAATCTCTTCTTCTTCTTCAAAATCCTTAGTAGCCTCCACCTCCTCTAAAGAAAATTTTAAAAATAAGGAAAATACTCCCACTACCTGTACTCACTATAAAAAGAATGGTCACTCTGCTAACAAATGCTAAAAAATATTACAACTAGAAGTAGCTATAAAGGATCAAAAGATATAAAATAATAATCAAATAGGAAAATCCCTTAATGTTCAAGGAAAAACCTCCAATTATTCCTCTAATTATTGGGTCCTATATTCTGGAGAAACTCATCACATGTCAGCTTCAGATAAGTCTTTCTCTTCTATCTCCTCTAGCTCTATTCATAGCATAGAAGTAGGGGACTCTTCCTTCATCCCTGTCAAAGGGAAAGGGGATATAACCATTGATGGTGGCTCTATAAACAATGTTCTCTATGCTCCATACATTGCCACCAATCTCATATCCATTTATCAAATTTGCACTTCTGGAAATGGGAAAATTGTTCTCTTCTCCCCAAAAGGAGTTGAGATAAGAGATTTTCAACTCCCTCATGCTCTTATAGCTAAAGGAAATATTGATCATAAATATCATCATTTTCACTTCAAAGGCTTTCAAAATCCAGAAGGAGCCTCCTGTTTTGTGGCTCATAGTAATCTTGAAAGTCAAATTTGGCATGAAAGGTTTGGGCATCTTAATTATAACTACCTAAAGCATTTGTGCTCATAATATGGTTAAAGGATTACCTCAAGTTTATTCCAGTGATGGGATTTTTCCTGGATGTTCTCTTGGAAAGAAGCATCAAGATCCTTTTCACCCAAGTAGTTCTCTAAAAACATCATCTCCTCTAGATTTAATACATAGTGACTTAATGACCTTTTCTTAAACATATTTTAAGGGATCAAAGTATGCTCTTACATTTATTGATGATTTTCTATAAGGTCCTACGTCTACTTTTTCAAATATAAAAGTGATGTGTTATCCCACTTTAAAGTCTTTAAAGCCTTAGTTGAAAATCAGGCTTCTTGCAAAATCAAGAAGATTCGTACTAATAATGGGGGAGAATATTGCAGTAATGAGTTCTCCATATTTATTTCTAATCATGGTATAATACATCAACATTCTGTATCCCATAATCCCCAACAAAATGGCATTGCAGAAAGGAAAATTTGAATATTAAAAGAGATGGCTAATTGTATGTTCCATTCAAGAGATATTCCAAAAGTTTTTTTGGCAGATGCTATTAATTGTGCAAACTATATTCAAAATCACACACCTCATAGAGCTCTTGACCAAATAACCCCTAAAGAAGCATGGTCTAGATTAAAATTAGATGTTTCCAATTTCAATATTTTTGGATGTACTACTTGGGATCACATCCCAAAAAATAAAAGGAAGGCTCTTGATAAGAAAAGTAGAAATTTCATCTTTGTCAGTTATTGTGAAGAATTGAAAGCATATAGGCTTCTTGATACCTCAAATCATGAGGTATTATTTCATAGGAATGTCCAATTTGATGAAACATTCCCTCAAAGAGATCCTCCAAAGGCCTCTTCCTCCATTGAGCCTTCTCCTATAATAGAACCTCAATATTATGAAGAGTCAACCCTCGAAGTTAATTTGGTTATTGATAATCAAGATGAAGAACCTGTAACTCCTTCTCAATGTATTTCAACTACTTCCACTCCTTCTATGCCAAAATGGGCCCACACCATTGTTAAATAAGCTACTCCTTACATCCAAATTATTGCTTCAAATAGATCATCCAACCCCATAGGTACTAGTCTTGTATGTCAATCCATTTACTCTGATTCTCAATCCTTCAAAGAAGCCTCAGGTATAAAAGAATGGGAAGATGCCATAGATAATGAATTTTCTTCCTTGATCAAAAACGATACTTGGGATTTAGTTCCCTTACCTAAGGGAAGAAAATTAGTTTGATGTAAACGGATCTTCAAAACCAAATATGGGCCTAATGGACAAATAGATAAAAACAAGGCTTGTCTTGTAGCCAAAGGTTTTTCTCAAATAGAGGGTACTGATTATATAGAAACCTTTGCTCCTATTGCTAAAATGGATTCTGTTAGATTGGTTCTTGCTCTGGCCGCTTCCCATAAATAGTCTATCAAATGGATGTAAAAAGTACCTTTTTACATGGAAATTTAAAAGAAGAAATATTCATGGAACAACCCATTGGTTTTACTCAAGACTCCTCTCTTGTTTGTCGGCTTAAAAAATCTCTAAATGGCCTTAAACAAGTGCCTAGAGCTTGGTATGAAAATATGGACTCCTTCCTTCTTTCAGGATGTTTTCTCCTTGTGAGTCTGACAATACAGTTTACATTTGGAGAAGTAAAGGAAATATCACCATCATTTTTCTTTATGTTGATGATCTTCTTATCACTAGTAGTAACCTCACTCACATTCAAACTATAAAATATTCCCCATCTAAAAAATTTAAAATGGCTGATCTAGGTCTAGCCCATTTCTTTCTTGGAATTCAAATTAAAAAAATAAATAGGGATCACCTTATGTAAATAAAAATACACTCAAGATCTCCTTAAAAAGTTTAAAATGATAGATTGCAAACCTTCTCATACCCCATTTCAATCTAGAATTCATCTCAGTACTTCATTCTCATCCCCTCATTGTGATGCTACTCTATACTGTCATCTTGTAGGTAGTCTGTTATACCTCACTCATACTCACCCATATATCTTCTATGCTATTGGGATCATATCCAGGTTCTCTCATAACCCTTATTTCAGTCATTGGCAAGCAACTAAAAGAATTCTTTGTTATTTGTAGGGTACTACACACTTTGGGCTCATCTATAAAGGAGACTCCATGGATATCATTGTCTATACAGATTCATATTGGGTAGGATTAGTAGATGACATATGTTCTACCTCTGGATATGTTTTCTGCCTTGGTTCTTCACCAATCGCCTGGTTATGCAAGAAATAACAAACAATAGCATTATCTTCTACAGAGGCAGAATACAGAGTAGTAGTTTTAGCTAGTCAGGAAGCCCTTTGGCTTCATCAAATTCTCAAAGAATTTGGTTTTTTTCACAAAGGACCTATAACTCTTTGGGGTGACAATCAAAGCATAATTTATATTGCACACAATCCAGTTGAACATCAACACACCAAACACATTGAGATCCACATGCACTTCATCAAGCAATATATTCAAAATGGGGATATACATTTGGAATATATTACGATAGAGGATCAATTTGTAGACATCTTCATTGAGTCATTTCCTTCTCTGCATTAACTTTAGTTGCAAGAGAAACTTGGAGTGTTACACCTAATTTGAAAACAATGGGTCTTCCACCTCTAACTATATTGTACATGAGTACCTAATTAGGCCTTCTTGATGGGACTCATATTTTATTTATTAAAGAGGACAATCTTCACCATCCGAAGACAAGCCTCTTTCATACTTCTTTGCTTTTGATTGGTGGCTTTTCCCACTGGATTTTTACCATAATTTCAAAACAAAGGGGTGATAGTGGTTTTTCCCCATAGGGTTTTTTTCCACCAACTATCCATGTTATACATGATTACCTAATCAGGCCTCGTTGTTGGGACTCATTTGTAAATACCTCTCGTAGTATCACTTAAGGGGGTGTTAGAATAAGTGAATATTCTCTTAAGTTCACTAGGATACACACTTGAGTTTCCACGCCTCCATGTGTCAGGAGTACTCTCAATGGTGTCTTCATCAGGTTTAATGAGTTGTTGTAATCCAAAAACTCTCAATGATCAACTCTGCTATTTATACAGAGTTGATCCTAGAGATAAATCAATCAGTTCCACTCTTCTCTTCATCTTTTGTGTAATACTTTGCATATCTATTATTGTGTAATTTTAACACTTAACACTTACCGTCGTCACTAGCTGTGCTATGCGGTGCGTGTGCAAAATGGATGGACCCTTGCTCCTCTTTGTTCCTTTACTTTCGTTGAATACTTTTCAAACAAAAGTTGTTGCTTTCTCTCTGCGCCCATTTTCAAACTTAGGGACATTCGAATTAATGAATTGCTTGGGGGAATTAAGGCAAAGGTTTTGCCTTCATATATATACATAGTGCCTTGATGTTGTAATATGTCGACGCTTCCTATAAAATTTAAAATTCGATTTATAACTTTGCTTTATAACCCTTTTTAGGGTTTATTAAATTAATAAAAAATAATTTTAAATTTAATTAAAATTAACTTAAGTAATATGAAAGTTAATTAAATTAATTAATAAATTAATTTATAATAAAATTATATTAATTAATTTATAATTAATTTAATTTTTCATTTTAATATTATGATAAATTATTATAATATTATTTTCTTGGGCCTCTTCTTTGCCCTTTGGATCTCATCTGACTACCTAGAACCGAGTCTTGATCAATTGAATATGGACTATCCTTTTTCACTTATTGGAGAACCTAAAACTGATGTTGCCCACTAAAACTGCCACTGAATAGTGCTAAAATCTTTACATAAATGACCACTAACTCTTGAAAACAATGAAAACTCATCTACTCAAAATTTCCAACAATATCCCCCTTTGTCATTGCTGGCAACCCAAATTCTTTTTACCAAAACTTGACCTTTTTCCTGTTCTACTCCCCCTAAAAAATTGCTCCTCTTGACTCAATTCTCTCTCCTTATACCAAATATCTCCCCCTTACTCAAATATCTCCCCCTTTGACATCAATGGAAAAGGGTCGCCTTTGGGGCTCAGGGCTAAGAATAAGTCTCTTAGCTTAGCCCTTCCCCCACCTCCGCTTGAGGTGGTTAATTTTGGGGTGGGAGTATTTCTACTCCCAGAAAGCACTGGTCTTTACCTTTATCCTATTTCCTTCTCATATTATCCTTATGATTCCTTTGACTGTTCTTGTTTAAGTTCGTGTTCATATTCATGATCTTGTTCATGTCCATATTCCTTTTCCTGTTCCTATTCATGCTTGATTATGGATTGGATGCTCTACACCACTTTATTGCATGTCCATCATTATTACACTTACAACACTTAATGTTATTATTCCTTGGAGGTACAAATATCTTGGGATTTATCCTGGTGAAGCCATATATGTTCCTGTCATGAACCCTACAATTCATTGCCTTGTGCCCAAACTGATTACATGAGTAGCAATACCTATGAAAAGGCTACCTGTTTCTAAAATTCCCATTTTCTTGTCTTTCATGTGTCTTGAACTATGAAGCCATGTGCCCAAATATGTGACATGAGAAACATCGTTTATTGAAATTTCCTTGCCTTGACCTCATTGGTATCTTAGTCTCTTTTTCCCTATGTTGGTTCCATCTATTTCTTCTTTGTGCATTGTTCCTTTCCTTGTTGAACTTTCTGTTGTCCAACTCATCCTCAAAAGTCTCACTTTCTCTTACACTCTCTTCTTCTAATTTTTCTTCTTCTTTAGAACTTGAGGTTGAGTCTTCTTCTTGTTTCTTTTGAGCTTGTTCAAAACCAAGACCTATTTTGTTTTCTGACATTCTTTGTGCTTTGATCATCTTATCTACAAAATTTGAACACTTTCCAAACTTGTGTAGCTTATCCTTGGACTTTTCTAAATCTTCCTTTAGTAGAGATACTTCATGTTCTAACCTTTCACATTCTAAGACCTTTGCTTCTAGCCTATCCTTGACTTCTTTGTCTTAGCCATTGACTTGTTTAGATCCTCTATAAGCTTTCATCTCTCTTAATCACATTCTTGAAACTGAAACTCAAGTTGGGAGATTTGCTTTCTTACCTTCTTTAAAAGCTGTAAGAGCATAAATAAGTTCTCCCTCAAGATCAACTCCTCCTTTTTTTGATTCTTCCTCTATTTATTTACCTTTGATAACATCTTCATTCTTTTCTGACTTGTATTCAATAGGATCACCTTCTTTTTCTTCTAGTGCCATTAGAATATTCTCTTCTGGTCCTTCAAATGCATCCTCCTATTCATCATCACTGAAATTGAAACCATTACTTGTACAACTATCTTCAAGATGTCCAAAGTCACCACATCTAAAACACTTGAGAATTATTGGTGATCTTTTCTTAACTTTTTCTTTTTCCTAAATCATAAATAGAACTTCATCTTTATCATTACTTGAAGAACTAGCATCACTATCACTTGAATACTTACATGCCTTGTCTACATAGTAACTCCTCTTCTGTCTTTGAAAAAACTTCTTGCCTTGTTTGCCTTTACCATACTTGCCTTTATTTTGGTACTTGTATCTTTCTAATTCCCTATCCTTATGATCCTGTTCTTCTCCATTATTACAATTTTTAGATTCTTGACAATCAGTTGCATAGTGACCATACTTTCCATAATTGAAACATCTAACATATTTTGCATATTTAAATATTCTTGAATCCTTATTCTTTTTTCCATAATTATCTTCTTCACCACTGGATGACTCATTGCTTGAGTCTAACTTTTTTCCCTTTGTCTTCTTAGTATCTTTGAAGACTACTTCCTTTTTGAGATTGATTCCTCTTTTGTTCTTCTCTCAAAATCTGTAAGATTACCAAGTAACATGTCTCTTGTCAAAGAATCACCATCTTTTGATTCTTCTATAGAAGAAATTGTTTCACTAAATCTCTTTGGAAGAGATATTAATACCTTATCACAAACATCCAATTATTCAACCTTAAGTCCAAGTCCTTGCATGGCATTAACAAACTCATCCACATGAAGTAGATAAACTCTAATATTTTCCTCATCCTTCATTCTTAATTCTTCAAATTGTGCTTTGAGATTTCAAATTTTACCTTTTTGATACTTTTATCTCCTCCATATATGCTTTGCAACTTATCTCAAATTCCTTTTGCATCTTCACAATGCATAACTTTTATGAATTTTGTTTTATACAAACCTCTCAAAATTACATTTATTGCTTTTGAATCATAATGTTGTAGAATATTACTTTCTTTATTTGTAGATGGATCAACTAGTGGCATGTATCCATTTTCAATTGCTTCTCATATTTCATTGCCAAGTATCTTTAGGTGAATCTCCATTCTCATACTCCAAAATATATAATCGCTTCCATAAAATATTGGAGTAGAATTATCTTAGGACCCATTCTTAGATTTCATTGTGTTCTTGTAAGATTTTCCTTCAAGCTGTTAAACTCTTCCAAAAGAACCTGCTTTGATATCAATTGAAGAACACAAGCTTATACTGAGAAGGGGGGTGAACAGTATAAGACCACTTTTTAATTTTCTTTCCCATTCAATATTATGCAATATAAAGATAGAAATATCAATAGCAGTAATCAAAGCAATGCATAAATCACCACACACAATAGAGACACCAAATTTATGTGGTTTGCCCAATGCGGGCTACTCCATGGAGAAAATATTTCACTAAAATTTTCTCAATCAATCTCTTGGGAATCCTTTCCATATTACAATGTTTATGGACCTCTTTCCAAAGGAGACATAAATCCTTTAATCAAGTTCATGGATCTCTATCCATAGGAGAACTTATTTCTCCTTAGCTTTGATTGGTGATATTCTAAAAGAACTATTACCCCCATTGCTCTGGCTAATGTATCTCTACCCATTGAAGACACCTATCCTCACAACCTTGGCTAATGGATGTCTATCCACTTGAAACTATCATCCTCTATACTCTATTATATTCAAATATCTATCTTAAATTTGTACTAAACATAGTCCTTAGGTCTAGCATAAATTTTCTCAATATATATCTCTGGTCTAGCACAAACCTGTCCTCAAATATACACCAAACTCTGTCCTCAAATTTGGACTAAACATAGTCCTTCAATCTAGCACAAATCTATCCTCAATCTCTATCCTCAAGCCTTAACACAAATTTTGAATTAATCTTAAATCAAATCTACTAGATCTGCCCCAATCCTTAGCCCAAGGTTTGAAAAAGTCAATCAATCAACTCTGCTCTCAAATCTACTCAAAGACTTATCTCAAATTTGCCTTGTAAGCTTCCACAAAATCTCACACTAATCTATCCACAAGTCCTCCCTAAAACTTGTCCAAATATGCTCAACAAGTCCTCACTAGAACTTATCTAATTCTGCTCAACAAGTCTTCACTAGAACTTGTCCAACTCTGCTCTCAATCTCTTTCCTCAAATTATATTGTAAGCTTCCTCAAAAGCTCACACAAATTTGTCCACAAGTCTTCTCTAAGAATTATCTCAAATATACTCAAAAAGTCCACATTAGAGCCTGTCCAAATTTGTAGAAACATAAAGAGAATTGTGCCCATACCTTTTGATTTATGTAGAAAAATAAAATAGGTAGTCAGATTTAAAACAGGTGGTGATTTTTTCCTATTCAAGTTGACAAGTTGAAAAAATAATAATATAATAATATTAAATTTTTTTTTTAAATTAAAAACTAATTATTAGCTATTTTTATTTAGAAAGTTAAAGAAAACATGCATTTTTGTATGATGTGTGTAAATTGATGACATGTGAGTCTTAAAGTTGATGAATTCGTATATACACATATGCATGGTGCTATTGTTGGAATGATAAGTGGTAGACCTTTTTTATTATATTTTTAAATTTAATTATTCCTCTCAATCATGTAACAAATGTGTCCTCATTAAACTAATATATTAATTTAAAAAGTACCTTAAATTTATTTTTTTTTAAAAGAAAAAGACAACCTATTTAAAGAAACTTATTTTTGGATTGGAAACATATTTACCACCTTGCTCAACTTGGCTTCTTGGGTTTTTGTGAAAGGACATCTTCCATTTACGAATATTAATTTTATATATAATGAAAATATATATAGCTAATCTTTATTGATTTAAAATTATTATTATAAAATTTTGGTTATTTTAGTTTTTATTTATTTTTTAATTGGTTATATGGGATTGAAACGGGTCCCATATCACTACATAGTGATATTACAACAAGGGTTGGATATTATCCATACATCATTGGGCAAGATTTGAACCTTAGTCTCATATTTTAAATATTGAAGAATCTAAGAGTTTGAGCTAATGTCACTTGATTATTAAAAAGTATTGAAGAATCTAAGCGTTTGAGCTAATGTCACTTTATTATTAAAAATTTTATACAGGTTTTTATGAAGGATCCTAGTTATGAGGGGTCCTAGTCCTCTCATATTGAGTGGGGTCTTCCTAAAGAGAGGCCAAATCCATTGCCACTGCAATAAGATTACAGCTTCATTCAAGATTTTTATTTTATATATATATATATATATATATATATATATATATATATATATATATATATATATATATGACATTTTAAAATGTATGAAATTAGAATATTAGTTTATAGTGTGATATTTTTTCTTGATTGATTATGCTTAGTAATTATTTATGTGTAGTTTGATTGAATTTGAAACAAGTTTTCCTTAAAGTCGAGTTAAGCTATAATATTTTATGTTGTTCTAATATTTTTTTAAAGAACACATATTTTAATGTCCACAAGGTCATATGTTATATGGGATGATCCTTATGAGGATATGGTTTTACATAATATATTGTTAGGCAATGCAACCATACTCTAGTTCCTAAAGCATGGTGTAGTGTACAATCCAACCCTCATAAGATTCTAACCTTAGACTTATTTTTTAGAGTTATAATGTCTTCATCCTTAAGACCACTTATATTGTATAAATATTATAATTTTTTAAAATGTTATAAAATCATTTTTTGAATATATTATATAAAATAATAATTTAATTATTTTCTATATATATATATTATTTGGTTAGTGAGAGAAACCCCTACGACCAACACATAGGGTTGAGAAGTCTCCTTTCAACCATGGCCCCTCGTAAAGTTGAGAGCTATACTTATCAATAACACACAAACACCACACATCGACCCCCTCACACACTTTCCCACATCGTGGTTTGAACTTTGGATCTTCCGAAGAAGAGCCAAAGCCCAAACCGTTGAGTTGTCTCCCCGGGGATAATTATTTTTTATATTTTATTGATGACATGAATTTTAATCAATAAACTAGGCATAAATCAGCATATAGCTAATTCAATGGGCTGTATATTTTTTTATCTAGAAAATGACATCATAGTCAAATTGCAAATGCATATATAAAATAAATTTATAAAATTAATAAAATTACTTAGCATTTTAAAAAATCTTTTTTATTGTCATCAAGGTAAACCTTATTATAGAAAGAGGTCATAAAATTAAAATTATGTTTACAATCCATCTTAAAGTAAAATATGATCAAACCAAATGGTTATTATTGCAAATCTCATTCAAAGAAAATACTTCAATAGAAAGTATTCAGAGGAATTTTCTATGATTTGGAACAAAGGAGAAGAGCAGAAGTCCATTGGTATCTTGGAAGAAAGTATGTAATGATAAATCAAGGGTATGACTTAGGCTTAGAAGAATAAAAGATATAAACAAGGCCTTCACAACAAAGTTGATATGGAGGCTAGTGAAGGAGGCTCATGCCTTATGGGCAAGAATTATGAGATACAAATACCTTGAAAATCAAGAGGATAGTAGAATTTTTACCACTCTAGAGCTCTACCAAGGATCTTCATTATGGAACCATATAGTAAGGGGTAGAGAGTTGTTATTGAAAGGCACCTAATAGAAGGTAGGGAATGGTAGGTTTATCCACTTTTGGGAAGATTCATGGCTAGATAAGTCTCCATTAGTGAAGAATGAGTAGTTAGCAAGTATCAGAATAGAGCTAGAACATAATTATGAGAATATGGTGAGTGATTATTTAGAAATAGGAGGAGAGGTAATATGGAAGGAGCTGAAAATCCATAATTAGCACGAGGATGAATTCCAAAAAATATTAGCTAAATTAAGAGCATATTTTTTAAGCCACAATCTAGTTAAGGATATAATAGTATGGGGAACCACTCAACAAGGGATGTTCACTATTAAATTAGCCTATGATCTTTCACATGTAGTTTCTGAGGAGGGCTTTCAATGGGATAGATTATGGGGAAGGAAAGTCATTCCAAAGTAAGCAATTTTCCTTTCCTTCATAGTCCAAAATAAGTTTTGAACAATAGATAACCTTTATAAGAGGTGTTTTCAACTCCCTAATAGATGTTACCTTTGTGAAGATCATGAGGAGTTAGTGAATCACATGTTATTAGAATGTAATTACACCCTTAAAATATTGTATGATATAATAAAGAAGATGGGGTTGATGTAGGTGATGTCTAATAACATGAAAGGATGGATAGAACATTGGGAGAAGCCTTTTAAAATATCAATATTGAACCAAATTTGGAATTTGATTCCCTTTCATTATGCATCGAGAATTAGGTTGAAGATAAATAGAGGAATTTTTAAAGGGAGAAGAGATTTATAGCCAATAATAGAGAATACATCATAGCAGTCATAGTGGAGAATCTTAAAGCAGTAAAAGTGCATGAGAGTATAGTGTCATTAGAGGAGGCTAAAATAAGTGCAAACCAAAACTTAAGCCCAACTATGAGGAATGGCAATCCTTGAGGGGGCTTTAGAATCTTGATCAAGTGGTAGCCACCAAAACAAGGATGGATGAAACTAAATTTTGATAGGGGCTCTAAAGGCAATCCAGGAAAGGCTGGAGGAGGAGCGGTGCTAAGGGATAGCTAGGGAAGGGTGATCAAAGCTATGAGTGGGTACTTTGGCATTATAACTAGTCATTAGGCTGAAGAAAGAGCAATGTTGGTAGGAGTAAATATGGTGGTTCAGTTGGGAGCTAAGAGATTAATAATTGAGCGATATTATCTTAATTTTATTAATTACCTCAATAAAAGGTCGGTGAAGATTTGGAAAGTAACAAACATAGTAACATATACACTAAGATTCCTAAATGCACTAAAATAATTTCATGTGGTCCATGCTTATAGAGAAGGAAATAGGGTGGTTGACTAGCTAGCCAACTAGGAGAGCTCTCAGAGTGGAAGATAAAAGATGAATACACCAAGTGAGATACATACATATGTACTCCATTTAGTGGCAATGGAGGGAGGAAACTTAGAAAGTCAATCCAATGGGTGAAATTTATAATGTTCAGAATGTCCATGGTACATTATTTTTTGAAGATTTGTGGAATTACATATTGCATACCATGTCCTTTGGAGATATTCAGGAATTGTCAACTTATAGTTGTAAATGTTCTCAGATATTTTCTTGATGAGGGTTCCATTTTTGAAGATTTGTGTATGTGTATGGACCATTTTTTTTGTGATCTATAGATTTATCTATGGAGGGATCCTTTTTTGAAGAACTATGGATTTGTATGTGGGATCCATCTTCTAGAGATTTGTGGACTTGCCTAATGAAGGTTCAATATTTTGAATATTTATGGACCTATCTATTAAGGGTCTCTCTCTTTGGAGATGCATGGACTTGTGATTTTCTAGAAGCATTATGAGGCTTTGAGTGAGAAGGATTCCATGTTTGGGAATATCTATGTATCTGTTTTCTTAGGGTTCCATTTTTTTAAGATCTATGCATTTATGTGCTAAGGGATATTTTTTCTAAAGAGCTATGGACTTGTCTATTGAAGGTTCCATATTTCGAAGCTTATAAATATAATGAGATTGGATTTTATTTTTGTGCTAGAGTATGTTGCATGCTTATGTGCCAAAATAAACTAAAGATCAAATGTGATGAATGTATACAAGTTTTGGCAGTTTTTATGTGGTTGTAATAAAAGGAATAGTGGGATGATGTTCTAAGAATGTATTTAAAGATTTCAATATGTGTTAAAGATTTTAGGAAGAGAAAAAATAGAATGTAAGACTGAATAGACTAGTCTAGGCTTGTAAAAGTGTCTAGACCATTTCAAAAACCTTGTTTTACAAATATAAAAATAATAATAATAATTATTCAAATGAGTGAAAAAATAAAGTACTCTTTCAATACATTATTCCTCATAAATCATTGCTCAAATCCATTATGTTATATGATCCATCAAAATATTTTTGGTGAGTTATTGATCTTGGCCTAGCCATTAATTGACATCTAAAATCTTATTTTTTATCAACATGGTATTTTTAAATATTGATTGGTTAGGCCATTCAACCTTGTTAGGAAAATATCTAATATGACACTTGTTGAACTGACATTTTTCAACTACATTTTTCAACTCATGACTTTATTGAATCATCTTGACAATGGAAGTAGTTGAGTGCCTAGTACAAGTGTGAGTGAAGGGACTAGAAAAATATCATAAAAGTTATGTTTTGGGATAGGAATTCAATTGGAAAAATATGAATAATAATTTAAGAGAAAGGGATCACGTGTGAGTTAACTATCAATCAAAAATTAAGGTGGGGATAAAATTTCTAGTATGTAGAATAGGCTTCTTAAATGTAATTTTTAGTTTTCTTTTGATTCTATAAAATAATAGTTTTTTACATTTATAATGGCTTGCATTATGTTGTCCTATGGTCCCTCAACTTCATCAATCACAATATAAAGCACCAATCCAATTTTGACTATCTTATATTATGGGTTAGCTTGTTAAAAATCATAATATGAGTTTCAATGGTTTTGTATTGGATGAGAATGTGCAATAAAATTTTATCTATATGTTTTTTTTGTTGGACATTAGTTGTTGAGACATTGTGATGGCAAAAGAAATTTCTTATATATAAATCTATCCTAGCAAGACCCAACAAGATTACCTTTACTTAAATTAAGTAGTATTACATTGAATTGACTATTGCTCTAGGTTATTATCATGCCCTTTGGTGCTTTTTCTTGGAAATGTCTTTAGCATACACATTTACAATTAATAAATATGCCACTATGAAATAATAGTATTGACTATTCATTAATATACTCTATCTAACATTGTTGGTTGGTAGTCATTTATTCCTTATCTTACCACCTCATTGATAGAGTACTCTATATTATTGTATGCATTTAGTTGTAGATATTTTATGAGCATGACTAATTCCATACATCTTTTTTTTGGTTACATATACGAATTGGTTACAATCACAATTTTTAGTAACTTACCAATCCACCTAGACTTGCCGACTGACTAATTCCATACCTAGATAAGAAGAACATAAGTTTTACCTTAAGGTAAGATTAAAAAAATGTTTATAACATTCCAAATGTATACCATATTAATATTTGTGTTATACATACCACTTCTCTAAAAAAAATTATAAATTTATTATTTAGTCTTACCCTATTATTTAATTTTATCATTTCATAAAAAGTTGATTTAAAGTAAGTATTATATTATTAAATTTATAAAAATATATACACCCTAACAAATTTGATATTATACTTAATCTTTATATCATCGAATTATAGTTAAAAAAAATATTTATAGAATAAAAAACTATTCAAATCCATACACAATCTTAACATCTTCATTAACAAAATTTAAATATCACTTCTTGAGGCCACCCTCCTTAAGGGCCTTTCTCCTTATGACTCGAGGGCACGACTGTGGTAGTTAGATAAGCTGTTTTGTTGGCAGGTTGAGGGTCTTAATCTGTGTGCCAATCGTTTTTCCCAAGCCATGAGGTCCAATCAATCAATCAATAAATAAATAAATAAATAAATAAATAAATAAATAAATAAATAAATAAATATATATATATATAAATAATGAATCCAGTTAACCTGAAAATTAAGATGACAGTTGACATGGCTAAAACCCAACTAAATCTAATAACGAAACTAAACTATTAATCAGACACCACTACATCAAAAACTCGAACTGAAAGCCAGGGTATAACCTTAATAATTAGCCGAGACCTGGATACTTAACAAGATAAGCTAATCATAAGCACGGCTAAGCTAATCATAAGCACGGCTAAGGAATTTTTTGATGTAGAATATACTATCCTTCAATTGAATCCATGGAACAATAAGAAAAGGAGAAGTCAAAATGGACCCCATTCCAGCATTAGGTAGGTCTTTTTATATGTAAGATAAATTGTTATAGGTTGACTTTTTCCCTCTAACCCAATAAAACTGGCTTGGCGGCTATATATCCTGTAAAGCTAATAAACACTTTTGGTGCTTCCAGTAACAGAGTGTTATTAGCACTTTTGGTGCTTCCAGTAACAGAGTGTATATATATATATATATATATATTCCATTATAAAAAATGTCACTGGATTCTCTAACTCCAAAATGCATTGTTTAATGCTACTCAACTGATTTCTCCCATTAAAAATTAATAACGAGGTTTTTAAAAGTTGGTTGGATTGATAAGTTATGGTATTTACTAAGAAGAGATTTAGGTTTAAACTTTAGAAGCATGCCTGTTTGTGTTAACCCCACATGGAACTCTGCTTGGTAGTAAAAAACCACTGTAGAAGAGCCTGAAACTGGACCACTACCTTCAAAAGTTGGGTAGATTAGTAAGTTATGTTATTTACTAAGAAGAGGTTTAATTTTAAACTTTAGAGGTATGCCTGTTTGTGTTAACCCTACAATGACCCTAAATTTTAAAGGCATGCCTGTTTGTGTTAACCTTACAATGGTTGTATCAAACTCTGTTTGGTACTAGAAAATAATTATATGAAACTACCTTTTACAAGCTGGTAAGTATGTCTCAAGGTTTAAACCTCAATCTCTTCTTGATAAATATATAACCAATCAAAAATAAATATTTAAATAATCAAACATTACCAATCCATTAAACTTTAAAAAAAATGACAAATAAAGATTTTACATCAAGTTGGTCCAGTATTATTATTACTATTCGTGGTTAAAGTTGGTCGCGAAAAGCACATGTCTTCCACGCTGACTCAACGTAAACACAAAAGCACACGTCTTCCACCCTGACTCAACGTAAACACAAAAGCACACGTCTTCCACCCTGACGACATTTTTCAAGGTAATGATGTACCGTTTATATATTTTTGTAAGACACATAAGAAAGTTGTTATATACACATTATTTTTAGTAATTGTAAATTAATTATAAGATGGGTTGTTTTTAATAAGTTTATATTATTATGTCCGTGAGTGTGGTTTATACGCTACTTGCATTATTGGTAATGTGATCTGAGTTCAATCTCCATGATGGATATATATAAAAAGTATTACTCAAAAAATAAATAAATAAAATAAATTTATATCATTTTATTAGTTAAATTTATTGTTTTTTAATAGATAAAGGAGTTGTACAATCTACACTATTTTTATCAACTGCTAACAAGCTTATACTATCTTGCTATACCATTTTATTATTTAGGTTTTAGTTTTTTTTTTAAATATATATAGAGGAGTTGGTGACATCCACACTATACTGTTAATTACAGAGTTCATATCACAAAAGCTGCTCCAACAAACTTATTTCATCTTGTTATTATTAACCATATTACTCTACCCTCATCAATCTAAGACAGACAATACCAATCCATTAACTCTTTAATACAATTTAGATTTAAATCTTATTAACATCCATGGTTTGATTTATAATCAGATACAAATTGTTGTTTTTTATTTTAATTATGGAGTCATGGTTTGATTTATAACCAGATACAGGTTGTTGTTCCAGATGACATATTATGAAATTTCGTTTCCCTATGATATCTTTGTATATATTTTAGCGGTAAATCTCATTGCTTTGTTAAAAACATGACAGAAAACTTGTCGAACAAAACTCCCGAGTATTTCAAGCGGGTAAAGGTGGCCCCGGCGTTGTCCCAAGCAATCGATGTTCAGAATCAAAGGTATATTAGCCTATTCAGTTGAATTCATTTTAACTTCGACTCAGATTTAAAAACACGGCTATGTAAAACTAGCATTTGAAAGTGTGTGCTATTGCATTTGTCGACCATTAGCAGAAGATTGATTTTTCAGAAGGCTGGAATGATGTTGTAAAAAACTTCTTTCTTTTTTTTTGGTGGGGGGAGGGAGGGGGGAATATGACGAGTTAGATGGAAATTTACGATGTTTGGCTTACAGGATGTTTGTGGGGACATGGAATGTAGGAGGCAAAGCACCCTACCATGACCTCAACTTGGATGAATGGTTGCATGCATCATCACCTTCAGCAGAAATTGTTGGAAAGGAATTTGGGGAAATATTAATGCAGGCATAAGAGCAACTATGGTAAGAGGTTAAAACAACTATAAAAATTGAGAGGAATGAAGATGCTTGAGTATGAAAAATAGAGGAATTTGCACAATGACGCAACACATTCTTGATATTTTTCCCTTTTTAGGTTAAAACAACTGTGAAAATTGAGAGGGTGAAGATGCTTGAGAATGTAAACCGACAATTTGCACAATGAAGCAACACATTCTTATATTTTCCCATTTCCGTGGCCTAAAGAAAAAATAAAATAAAGAAAAAACTTATTCACTTTTTAATCTAGTTGAATGATAATGGAGATGGAATAAAAAAAAAGGGTGGAAAGTAGTAGGTTGGGAGATAAAAGGATGTAGATGTGCCAATGATAATACAATTGCTCTACTTGGTAAAAAAAAATAGAGAGCCGCTTAGATGGGCTCTTGAATCATTTACGACCTTAAGTTGTAGGAGCTATAATTGAAGCTTATAAAAACATTTGGTTTCGACTATATATATTCTATTTTGTATTGTGCCATAAAGCCTATTGTTGTCTACTTTTAGAATTCATTTTGAAAATTAGAGTTCACATGAAAATAGCAAGCAGCAACTGCCCTTCCATTCAAACGCCCATTAAAATGAATTACAAAATATCAACGTAACAACTCTGCAAATAGCCTCTTATGGCTTCACTTAAAGCTAACTGAAGCATTTTGTTACTAATTTATAGGCTACAATTTCGACTCACATTTTGAGCCTATAACATGTTCATTTGAAATATGAACTTTATAAGCTAGGGTTGAGTTATATTAATGTTAGAGCCAGAACCCACCCACTCTATATATTCAAAAGCTATAGTTGTCAATTTATTTGACAATTTAACTTTCAAAGATAAGATTTATATTCTCATCGCAATTAGCAAGAAATACGAAATGTAGATTAAAATAACTTATAACTCTAGTTTTGTTTTTTGATTTGTTAATTTATTTATTGCTTTAAAAACTAAAAACATTTTACATATATTAAGTGGTGGATATCTCTTATAGCACAAATAAGAAAAAAGATATAACATGTGCTTTTAATTTATTTTGATCGGAAAAAAAAAATTACTATTAGTGTAAGAGTTTTGATAGGGTTTCCAAAACCTTAATACATCTCCAATGGTGCAGGATTACATCAGGATTTTTAGCCATCTTAACATAGTTTTTTGAAATATTTAAATATTTTAAAAACAAAAAATATAGGGCCACAAAAATAAGGGGGATGGTTCCATCCTTGAGGTTGAACCCATCCCGCGAGAGGACCCTGTAGGCCGAGCCGAACTTTTAGTTGTTGTCATGGGTGGTGCTAGTCTCCACTGCATCATTGAAGATAGTGTTGAGTTGTGAGTGGGCAACCTCTAAATCGTTCGCCACCTACTGGAGAACCGACCACTATGACATGACTGCTTCAGCAACCGCAGTGAGAGTGGTCATAGAGCTAGTAGGTGGTCGAGGATCGCAAAAAGGAGGGTACTCTTATCATATGAAACCATCGCCGGTACCAAATGATTGATGTTATCGATCTTCATGTCTGCTTACTCTAAGTTTTTGTCAGGGGATGAATCATGGGTTTTGTGCACTTCAGTGGTTTTAGCTGGGTATATTGACTCAACTTTGAGTTTCTTGAGCCGTGGAGAGGCTCTAGGGATGGAAAGGCCCTAGTTCAGGAGTTTGGAAGAAGAGCATTTGACCACTCTTTATTTAGGCTCAGAACCCTTCAAGGCTTCAATTTTGACCACAAGAGAAATAGGGGTGTGGAAATCAGGGTTCGAGTCATCATTGGGGACCTCCTGAATATCAGTTTTAGTGTTGGAGATCCTAGCAAACTTGGCAAGGGTTGGGTAAAGAGGGATACGGGAAGGCAAAGCGTCAGACTACAAAGGGGCATGAGACTGGGGGTTAAGGGGAGCTGGTTGGGAGGGACTAGAGGTAGAGGGTCCCTGGGCATAATAGCCAGGGGAAGCATGGGGGGAGATCCAGGGGGAAGGGGAGCATGAGGGCTAGGGACTGCGGGAGGGGAGAAGGGTTGAGGGATGACGATAATGTGGGCATTTCTACCAAAGGGATCTAATGAGTGCTTGTAAAGTATATAATAGAGGCCTTGGTGAATGGCATAATGGGATTTACTATATTGAACATTAGAAAGAGATAATTTAATATAGCAGAATAAATAGTCAGGGATATTGATTTTATGGTTACCACAAAAATGGTTAAGGAATGTAATGTGAAAGCTTCCGAGGGTACAATAAATTTTATCTACTATAAAAAATTGGAGAATCAATTTCATAATACAATCCTAAGGAGCGAAGAGTTTGGTTCTCTCCACACCCCTATAAGTAGTAAGAATATCTTTACCTTTGTGAGGGAAGAACTCCAGTTCTGACACCATGGAATACTTATCCCTTCGAAAATTCCTCTCATCCATTGGCAATCCTGTCACCCTTACAATGGCATGCATGATATAATCTTCATTACTAGAAAAATTTATGAGAAAAGGGATACGAGGTTGGAGGATATCTTTGACCATAGGTTCAAGGTGCAGAGTGGATGACTCAAGAATTGCCATGGGTAAATTGTCTTTGGCGATTAAAGACTCGGAGTTAACAGTATGCTGGTAGGACTCAACAGACTAGAAATAGTTTGAACACCATCTTAAAAAAATGATTCGACCATCACACATGCCAAGGATATTGGGGTTGGAGGTGCATTGGTACGACGCATGGTGTGAATAGCGGTGTTTCATGAAATACAATACCATTAACATCACCCTAGAACTACAAAGGAAAATAATGATGGTAAGGCGGTGAGGTTCATTGGCAAAAGGAATAATTATAGAATGGGGATTGAGAATGTCCAAGAAAGATTTTCCACGGTGATTGCTTAGGGTGGTGCAGATAAAAATTATGTTGGGATCAAGCGCGCAATTGGAACGACATGAAATAAAGGTCATGGTTCGAGTACTATCATAGGGTTGGTTGAAAAATGTTTGTTGGTTAATCTTACAAGGATAAATTCATGTAATTGAGATAATGCAAGGCACAAAATATCTAACACTCGGGGCAAGGTGGATATTGGAACCCAAAATTGGCATTAAAAAAGGTTGAAGGTGGCTAATTGGCAGATAGCAAGGGAAATGAGGGTGATGGGAATTAGGGTACACAAGGGTAAGTGGGAGAAAAAGGGTGCCAATGAAGTTAAAGGTGGGCCAACGGGAATGACACTTGGGCGATGAGGGAGGTGGCATGTGAGGAATAACACCATCCTAGAAGCTCAAGACTCAAGACGAAGACCAAATATTAGGGATGGGGAGGATGATCCCTAGAAACAACTTCAAGAAGTTATGGAGGGAAGTCATTATTCTAGATAATGAGGGATCTTTGTGAGTGGCCAATATTGACCAGAATATCAGTAGCAACGTTGGCTTCTATAAAGACATGTTACACAATTTTCTTCAGGTGGCTAAGGAGGAGATGTCCTGCTTCAAAAATTATTTTTCTTACCCTTAATCTTGGGTTGTTGTTTTTGATATAATTGATGATGTTTAGTGAATCTCCTTCAATCACTAACTTGCATTGTAGTTGAATTGTGATCAACAATCCTCGATGGAGAGCTTTAGCTTCCATAATGTGGTTAGTGAGGATGCCAAGGTTATCAGAATAATCCAAAATTAAGTTCGATGCATGGTTTCTTACAATTCCAACACCACTAGCGGGTCTAGAGTTACCTCTTGAAGAACCATCAAAATTTAGCTTAAGCCAACCAATCAGGGGTGGGATCCATTTGTATTTGGCTCTAGGGTTGGGATGAAGGGGTGGGGTTATGGGATCGAAGCAAATGTAGAGGTATGTAGAAATGGAGGCTTCAATTCTGGTGGTGGGGGGTCTGGAACATGGATATAGGAAAATATTTCAATGGCAAAGCTGATGATCCTATTGAATATTGTGAAAGGGTCCTTGGGGAGGCCCAAGAATACATGATTGTTATGTTCAAGCCAAATTTGCCATAAGAAATGGTGGAGGTACATTGACCATTAATATTTGACTTTGGGGTTCTTGAAGGGGTTAGTCCATTGGTTGAAAAGGTCACTAAGGATATTTGGGCATGACCAGGTGATATGAAAGGTAGTGAATAACAGACTCAAGACTGTTTCAGTGAAATAACACCTAAGGAAGATGTGATTAACAAATTTTCACTCACATAAACAAAGATAATAGTAATTAGGGAGCTAAAGCCCTCGATTAATGATATTATCTAGAGTGAGAATTCTATTTTGGATGGCTAACCAAGAGAAGAAGCCAACTTTGGGGATAATATTCTTCAACCATATGGATTTAACTAGGATGGTGCACTTCACAGGTTTAATCAATAGTAAGTAAGCAAATTTTATCGAGAACTCTCCATCATTGCACTCTCTCCAGATGGGATAATTAGGGGTAGTGCTAGTGGTGGGGATGATGAAGGAATAGAGAATAGAAGTTAGAAGAGAGACAATATTATTAATTTAAGGGGGTAGGGAAGTGAAGGGTATGTTTTTCTAGGAAGGACTTCCTAAGGTAAAGGTGATAAGATTGGCTACCTTACTCCCAAAGAGAGAGTCAATTAATTGTTTGAGGGGAGCAAGGGTGGGGTTGACAATGAGGGATTGGCCAAGGATCCAGGGATCATGCCAAAGGTATATGGTTTTTCCATTAGAGAACTACCATCTGGGGCCTTTGGAGATGACATATCTAGATTTCATGATTGAGTTCTAGAAAGTAGAACCGATAGGCGGAGGATAATCCTCCCAAAAGTTAAATCGTTGCATGTACTTTCTTTTTATGATGGAGACCCATTCCAAGTTAGCATTTGTCACTATCTTCCATTCCTATTTAGAAATGAGGTTAAGGTTCATCTTGTTTATTCTTCTTAGGCCAATGCCTCCTCAGATTTTGGATCTACAAACAGTGTCCCACGCAATAAGGTGGAATCTCCTTTTGTTTTTTGGTCCTATCCATAGAAATATTTTTTGAATTTGTTTGATTTTGGAGTAAATTAAGGATGGTACTTTGAATATAGACAAAAAAGTAAACTAGAACGCTTTGAAGGTAAGCATTTACTAGAGTATATTTTGTGGGTTGGCTAAAAAGGGCCCCTTCCATCCTGTGATATTATTAAGAAGTTTGTCAATTACATTGTTCCACATGCTATCATAGGGTTTACCATCAAAGAGTGGAAGGCCAAGATAGTAATTGGGGAGAGTGCCAATTGGACATTGGAGGACTTGAGCAATCTGATGTTGGTGGGTAGGGGGGTGTTGATGAAGAATATTTTGCTTTTGATATAGTTGACCTATTGACCCGTTGCATCCTCATACAAATTTAGGATGGATTTAATAATTTTAGCTTCTACCACTGAGGCTAGGGTGGCAAGAATGGTGTCATCAATGAATTTTTGATGGGTGACTGGTTCAAGTTGAGATGCAAGTTGAATTCTAGATATGGCTCCATTAGCACAAGCAACATTGAGTGTTCTTTCCAGAGCCTCGAAAAGAATGATGAATAGGAATGGAGATAGGGGGTCTCCCTATCTGATCCCTTTACTACTTTTGAAGTATACGATTGGAGACCCATTGAAAATAACCGAGAACCAAGATGAGGATATGCATACCCTAATTAATTCAATCCACTATGGATGAAACCCAAAATTAAGAAGGACAACAAGGAGGAAATCCCATGAAACATGATCAAAGACCTTGTTCATATCGAGCTTGAGAAGGAATCCAAATTTTTTACTTTTGGAAATAGAATGGATTACTTCATGGATTGTGATAACACCATCCATTACATTCCTTCCTTGGAAAGTGTTACCTTGATAGGTATCAATGATGTGGGGGAGGATTTCCCTCATTCGAATGGACATGGATTTGGTTAAAATTTTATATAGTATAGTGCAAAGGCTGATAGGTCGAAACTCAAAGAGGGATCTAGGAAGAGATTGCTTGGGTATGAGGGCTATGTATTTCCAAAAATATTTGAAAGAACTAAGGGGGAAGCCACCCGATCTCGAAGCTTTGTCAGGTGACATGTAGAACAAGGCATATTTGATTTTCTCATCTAAGAAGGGATGACGGAGAGTTTGGTGGGCAAAGTTAGAGGAGAGGGGAGGGGTTACGAGGAAGGATTGAAAGTTGTTGACCACCTCCATCCTTATTTCAAGGATGTTATTAGTGAATACCCATACCCTTTTAAAATTTTATGGATCATGTTGGCACTACAATGCCTGAGTGTAGCTGCATGAAAAAACTTGGTGTTTGAATCACCTTCTTTTAGCCATTGGATCTGAGATTTTTATCTCCAAAATATTTCTTCCCTTGCTAATAAGTTATGGTAATCTTCTAGAAGCCTTCTTTCTTCATATCTGATGGAGGTGTCTATGTTCCCTTGTTGGATCTGATTCTCAATCATTTGAAGTATTTCCTTAATAACTTGCTTATTTTCAAAAATATTTCCAAAAACCTCCTTGTTCCAAATTTTTAGATTGAACTTGATGGTTCTCAGTTTGTTGGTGACTTGAGAAATTGGGTTTCCTTTATGGGGAGGTTCCACCATTCGGATATTTGGTCCCTCAAGTTAGGGTGTTGGATCCACATAACCTCAAAGTGGAAGAGAGTTTTAAAGTGGGTTGACGAGCAACTTTGAAGACAAGGAGATTATGATCAAACCCTATTTTGGGGAGGGTAGTGAGGGTAGCATCTCCAAAAATAGGTATAGCTTCATGGGATATGAGGAAATAGTCGAGCCTTATCTAGATATTCATGTTACCGATCCTTCTCCACGTAAATCTAGAACTTATAAGGTGGATATCCATGAGTCCATTGGAGTCAACAAAATCATTGAGGTCTTCATAACTCCTAGGTGATATGGATGAACCCCCTTTCTTGTCAGAAGGATACAGGGGGGAGTTGAAGTCTCCTACCAGGATCCAAGGTTGATTGAAAAAAATTCCTCTCATTTTACTGAGGGTGTTCCACAAATTTGCTCTCCCATTGGGGGAATTGGGAGCATAGATATTTGAAAGGACCCAGCTTAATATGGTGTCTTTGTAGTAAAATAGTATATTTGTGACTCTATCAGAGGTTGATAAGAGTTTTCCTTCAATCTGGGATGGATTCCAAAGGCAATGGAGGCCTTCAAAATCCCCATGGGCTGGGTTGAGGCTTTTTCCATATGGTGTTAGCTACATTTTTAGAGTTACTATCATCCAATTTGGTTTCCTAAAGGATAAGGATGGTAGGTTTGACTTCCTTACGCATAGAAGTAGTTAGCCTTTGTTTGGCTGGGTCATTAATCCCTCTCACATTCCATGAGAGGATCTTCATTTGGAACATTTGGAATTGGTTTTCTTCCCACCTCTGCCTTGGTGAGAGGTGGGTTTAGTTTTTTTAATCATCCTTGAGTTGCTCTAGAAGAGGTTGAAATAGAGTAGTTTGAAGGCCATTGGCAATGTCATCCTTAGCCTCTTTTTTCCTTTGGTCAATGATGGACGGATGTCCTCTTTTCTTGTTGATACCCACATCAATAATGGTCTTTGTGGAACATTGGGTGTGAAGGGATCTAATAGCTTCTTGAGAGGGGGAGGACTGCTAGAGCAAAGAGGTTTAGAAGGACTTATAAGGATCAAGGGTTTGGATGGGCTACCAGTCCCAGAAGGGATAGATTTGGGGATGGACGAGGTGGGAGAAGGGAAATGAGAGTGATTGGGGGAAGATGCTAGGGGATAAAAGGTACAAGAATATTTGGGAGGAGATACCAGAGGATATTATGAGTGGTAGGGCTTTGGGAGAGATGTCAAAGTAGGAGTGGTGCGAGAAATCTTGGAGGCAGGCAAAGGAGGAGTAGAGAGCAAGGATTTGGGGGAATGGGATTGGGCTAAAGGGGAGGATTGAGGTGGACCAAGAGGGGGATGGAAGGTCAAATAAGTTGAAGGGGGAAAAGGAGGGGGATGGGGAGAGGAAGAAGGTCCAAACCTAGTGGGAGAGTGAGGGGGAAAGAATACTGGATGAAGAGGGGAAAGTCGAGTCTAGATTTAGACATGTGATCAAAGGGGTCAAGGTTAGCTTTGATTGACTCAGTGAGAATGTCAAGTGGTGAGGGAAGGCAAATAGGGAGCATACCTATTCCTTGGAAGAATCAGTTTATTGAGACACCATATTTTTACCTTTATCCTAAGGTGGAGGATTTGTATGTGGATTAGAATCGATCGTTATCTTCTAAAGATGTTTGCTTTGCAAATTTTGGTTAAACAGACTGTTAGCACCAATAGTTATTGGATATTTTGAGTAGATAAGTTGTCATTGATGTTAAGCTTTCAGCACCAGTCAATGGCAGTTTCAATGGGTATCATCAGTTTCAGGTTCTTCAATAAGTGAAAAAGGATAGTTCGTCTTCAATTGATCAAGACCCGGTTCTAGGCAGTCAGATCAGGTCCAAAGGGAAAAGAAGATTTTGAGGAAAATAATATTATAATGATTTATTATAATATTAAAAAGGAAATTTAAATTAATTATAAATTAATTAATATAATTTTATTATAAATTAAATTATTAATTAATTTAATTAACTTTCATGTTACTCAATTATAAGTTAATTTTAGTTTAATTATAAATTAATTTTTGTTAATTTAATAAAACCTAAAAAGGGTTATAAATCAAAGTTATAAATATAATTTTAAATTCGATGGGAAGCGATGATGTATTACAACATCAAGGCACAATGTATATATATGAAGGCAAAACCTTTGCCTTAGTTCCCCCAAGCAATTCATTAATTAGAATGCCCCTAAGTTTGAAAACGAGCGTAGAGAGAAAGTAGTATTTTTTGTTTGAAAAGTCTTCGGCGGAAGTAAAGGAACAAAGAGGATCAAGGCTCCTTCCATTTTGAGCATGCATTGTGTAGCGCAGCTTGTGATGACAACAAGTATTAAGACATTTTCTAGTAGGAGGACGAAAGTTCGAATCTTGTGGGATTCGTGTTTTTATAGGAAGAAGATTTGTGTTTTCCAAACGATGCCTAGCATGAGGAACAAAGGATAGTGCCTTCTCCTTCTCGTGGGAGCGCCTCGCCCACATGGTGAGCTAGCACCTTGGTAAGGCACTCAACGGAGAGGTTTTCTCGGTCGAAACCCACTGAGACCTTTTAGCGAATGAGACAAAGGTATGTGTTATTGATTGTTGGGTTTATTGCTTAATTTGGGATGTGCTAAGGTTGAAGGAAAATAAAAATAATTTTTATGTGCCTAAGGTTGAAAAATAATTTTTGAGGGTTTGTAAGATTTAATTTTTGCCTAAATTAAAATTGGCTATTAAAATGTTTTGAGGGAGATAAAAGGGTAGGCAATTATTATTTATGAAGGGTTATTTTTGAAAGTTTGATTTATTAAATTGGAGATTATACGGAGCATTATTGAGTGATTATTTTTATGTGCAATTTGATGATTGCTAATTTTAATGAGTAATAAGGTGTATTTGGGATTGATTATTTTTGTATTTGAGAAATATTTTGAAAGAGAGTTAGTGTGATATTTTATCATCTAGCCATTGAAATTGGCAAAGATGAAAATTGTGATTAAGACAGGTTTTCTAAGGGCACTTCTACATAAATCAAAAGGTATGGGCACATATTCCTAGTGAGTGATTGTTGAATGTTGTGAATGCTAAGTTGGAGTGAAAATGATTTGGTTAAGGTTTCCCTTGTTGAGTGTGTTTTGAATTAATGCTTCAAGGTTTTTTGGAATAAAGAGTTGTTGATAAAACCTTGTTTTATAAGCATTGTTGTTGAGGTGATTGGTTGAGTGAAGAACTTGAACTAGGGTTTGCAAATATCATGAGTATCATTGTTATGTGAAGATTGTTTTATAAGCATTGTTGTTGAAGTGATTGGTTGAGTGAATAACTTGAACTAGGGTTTGCAAAGAACATGAGTATCATTGTTATGTGAGGTTGGTTGATAAGCATTGTTGGAAATATTTGAGTGAGTGTTCATATGCTTGGACTAGGTTTGTAATCAAGGATTATTTGATTGAGTGATTGGTTGAGTAGAGCTTGTTGAGCCTAGTCAAGTGAATGTGTGAAGTGATAGTTCAAGTTCTATGAAACAAATTGTTCTATATTCTAAATTGATTTGAGAAAGAGGTTGAGCATTATGATAAGTTTGAATCATATTGAGTCTCTGACAATTCTCTTTATGTTTCTACGAATTTGGACAAGTTCTAATGTGGAATTTTTGAGTATATTTGAGGTAATTATTAGAGAAGACTTGTGGACAAATTTGTGTGAGCTTTTGAGGAATATTACAATACAATTTGAGGAAAGAGATTGAGAGAAGAGTTGAACAATTTCTAGTGAGGACTTGTTGAGCAGAATTAGATAAGTTCTAGTGAGGACTTGTTGAACATATTTGGACAAGTTTTAGGGAGGACTTGTGGATAGATTAGTGTGAGATTTTGTGGAAGCTTACAAGGCAAATTTGAGATAATTCTTTGAGTAGATTTGAGAGCAGAGTTTATTGATTTATTTTTTCAAACCTTGGGCTAAGGATTGGGGTAGATCTAGTAGAGTTTATTTAAGATTAATTTAAGATTTGTGTTAAGGCTTGAGGATAGATATTGAGGATAGATATTGAGGATATATTTGTGCTAGATTGAAGGACTATTTTTAGTACAAATTTGAGGACAGAGTTTGGTGCATATTTGAGGACAGTTTTGTGCTAGACCAGAGATATATATTGAGCAAATTTGTGCTAGATCGAAGGACTATGTTTAGTACAAATTTAAGATAGATATTTGAAGGTAACATAGTATAGAGGACGATAGTCTCAAGTGGATAGAGATCCATTAGCCAGGGTAGTGAGGATAGGTGTCTTCAATGGATAGAGATCCATTAGCTAGAGTAATGGGGGTAATAGTTATTCTAGAATATCACCAATCAGAGCTAAGGAGAAAGGAGTTCTCCTATGGATAGATATCCACAAAAATGATTAGGGTATTGGTGTCTCCTTTGGATAGAGGTCCATAAACATTGTAATAGGGAAAGGATTCCCAAGAGATTAATTGAGAAAATTTTAGTGAAAGATTTTCTCTATGGACCACATTGGGTGAACCACGTAAAATTGATGTCTCTATTGTGTGCGGTGATTTGTGAATTGCTTTTATTATTGATGTTGATATTGTTATATTTATATTGCATAATATTGAATGGGAAAGAAAAGTAAAAAGTGCTCTTATATTGGTCACCCCCCTTCTCAGTATAAGCTTGTGTTCTTCAATTGATATCAAAGAAGGTTATTTTAGAAGAGTTTAACATCTTGAATAAAAATATTACAAGAACACAATGAAATCTAAGAATAGGTCCTCAGATAATTCTACTCTAACATTTGATGGAAGCGATTATATATTTCAGTGTATGAGAATGAAGATTCACCTAAAGACACTTGAAAATGAAATATGGGAAGCAATTGAAAATGGATACATACCATTAGTTGATCCACCTATAAATAAAGAAAATACGCTTCTACAACATTATAATTCAAAAACAATAAATGCAATTATTAGAGGTTTTCATAAAATAGAATTCATAAAAGTTATGCATTGTGAAGATGCAAAAGGAATTTGGGATAAGTTGCAAAGCATATATTAAGGAGATAAAAGTGTCAAAAAGGTAAAATTCAAAATCTCAAAGCACAATTTGAAGAATTAATAATGAAGGATGAGGAAAATATTAGTGCTTATCTACTTCATGTGGATGAGTTTGTTAATGCCATGCAAGGACTTGGACTTAAGGTTGAAGAATCGGATGTTTGTGATAAGGTCTTAAGATCTCTTCCAAAGAGATTTAGTGAAACGATTTCTGCTATAGAAGAATCAAAAGATGATGATTCTTTGACAAGAGACATGTTACTTGGTACTCTTAAATTTTTTGAGATAATTACAAAAGAGGAACCTAATATCAAAAAGGAAGCAACCTTCAAAGCTACTAAGAAGACAAAGGGAAAAAATTCAGATTCAAGCAATGAGTCATCCAGTGATGAAGAAGCTAATTATGGCAAAAAGAATAAGGATTCAAGAATATTTAAAGATGCAAAATCTGTTATATGTTTTATTTGTGGAAAGTATGGTCACTATGCAACTGATTTTTAAGAAGCTAAAAATGGTAATAATGGAGAAAAATAGGATCATAAGAATAGGGAATCAGAAAGATACAAGTACCAAAAGAAAGGCAAGGATGGTCAAGGCAAACAAGGAAAGAGGTTCTTTCAAAGACATAAGAGGAGTTACTATGCATACAAGGTAAGTAAGTACTCAAGTGATAGTGATGCTAGTTCTTCAAGTAATGATAAAGATGAAGTTCTATTTTTGATTGAGGAAAAAGAAAAAGTTAAGAAAAGGTCACCAATAATTATCAAGTGTTTTAGATGTGGTAACTTTGGACATCTTAAATATAGTTATACAAGGAATAGTTTCAGTTTTAGTGATGATGAATATGAAGATGCATTTGAAGGACCAGAAGAGAATATTCTAATGGCACTAGAAGAAGAAGAAGGTGATCCTATTAAAGATAATCCAGAAAAGAATGAAGATGTTATAAAAGGTAAATAAATAGAGGAAGAATCATAAAAAGGAGAAGTTGATCTTGAGGGAGAGCTTATTTATGCTCTTAAAAATTTAAATAAGGTAAGAAATCAAAAATCCCAACTTGAGTTTCAGTTTCAAGAATGTGATGAAGAGAGAGGAAAGCTTATAGAGGATCTAAAAAAGTCAATGGCTAATACAAAGAAGTTCAAGGATAGGCTAGAAGCAAAGGTATTAGAATGTGAAAGGTTAGAACAGGAAGTAGCTCTACTAAGGGAAGATTTATAAAATTCCAAGGATAAGCTACACAAATTTGGAAAGAGTTCAAATATTATAGATAAGATGATAAAAAAGTACAAAGAATGTCAACAAATAAAATAGTTCTTGGTTTTGAACAAGCTCAAAATAAACAAGAAGAAGAGTCAACCTCAAGTTCTAAAGAAGAAGAAACTTCAGAAGAAGATAGTGTAAGAGAAAGTGAGACTTCTGAGGATGAGTTGGACAACAGAAATTTCAAGAAGGAAAGGAACAATGCACCAAGAAGAAATAGATGGAACCAACATAGGGAAAAAGAGACTAAGAGACCAATGAGGTCAAGGCAAGGATATTTTAATGGATGATGTTTCTCATATCACAAATTTGGGCACATGGCTTCATAGTGTAGGACACATGAAATACAGGAAAATGGGAATTTGAGAAACAGGCAGCTTTTCCATGGGTATTGCTACTCATGTAATCAGTTTTATCACAAGGTAATGAATTGTAGGGTTCATGAAAGGAACGGATATGGCTTCATCAGGAGAAATCCAAAGATATTTACACCTCCAAGTAATAATAACATTAAGTGTTATAAGTGCAATAATTATGGACATACAACAAAGTGGTGTAGAGCAGATATTCCATAATCAAGCATAAATAGGAATAGAAATAGGAATATGGACATGAACAAGAATAGGAATATGAACATGGACTTAAATAGGAACAGTCAAAGGAATCATAAGGATTATATGAGAAATAAATAGGACAAAGGTAAAGACCAGTGCTTGCTGGGAGTAGAAATACTCCCACCCCAAAATTAACCATCTCAAGAGGAGGTGGGGGAGGGGCTAAGCTAAGAGACTCATTCTTAGCCCTGAGCCCCAAAGGTGGCCCTTTGCTATTGATGTCAATGGGGGAGATATTTGAGTAAGGGGAAGAGATTTGGTTTAAGGAGAGAGCATTGAGTCAAGGGGAGCAATTTCCCAAGGGGAGTAGAATAGGAAAAAGGTCAAGTTTTGGTAAAAATAATTTGGGTTGCCATCAATGACAAAGGGGGATATTGTTGGATATTTTGAGTAGATGAGTTGTCATTGATTTCAAGACTTAGTGGTCATGTATGTAAAGATTTTAGCACCTATCAGTGGTAGTTTCAATGGGCAACATCAGTTTTAGGTTCTCCAATAAGTGAAAAAGGATAGCCCATCTGCAATTGATCAAGAACTAGTTATAATTAGTCAGATTAGATCCAAAGGGAAAAGAAGAGGCCCAGGAAAATAATATTATAATAATGTATCCATAATATTATAGTGAAATATTTTCTCCGTGGACCACATTGGGCACATCTTCCTAGTGAGTGATTGTTGAATATTGTCAAATATTTATGGTCAATGTACCTCCACCATTTTATATGGTAAATTTGGATTGAATGTAACAATCGTGTATTCTTGGGCCTCCCCAAGGACCCTTTCACAATCTTCAGTAGGATCATCAGCTTTTCCATTGAAAATATTTTCCTATATCCGTGTTCCAGACCCCCCACCACCAAAATTGAAGCCTCCATTTCTACTTGCCTCTGCATTTTCTTCGATCCTATCACCCTGTCCCTTCATCCCAACCCTAGAGACAAATACAAATGGATCCCAACCCTGATTGGTTGGCTTAAGCTAAGTTTTTATGGCTCTTCAATAGGTAACTCTAGACCCACTAGTGTTGGTGGAATTATAATAAATCATGCATGGGACTTAATTTTGGCTTATTATGATAACCTTGTCATCCTCACAAACCACATTCTAGAAGCTAAAGCTCTCCACTGAGGACTGTTGATCACAATTCAACTACAATGCAAGTTAGTGATTGAAGGAGATTCACTAAACATCATCAATTATATAAAAAAACAACCCAAGTTGGAGGGTAAGAAACATAATTTTTTGAAGCATGACATCTCCTCATTAGCCAAATGAAGAAAATTGTGCAACATGTCTTTAGAGAGGCCAACGTTGCTACTGATATGCTGGTCAATATTGGCCACTCACAAGGATCCCTCATTGTCTGACATAATGACTTCCGTCTCGAACTTCTTGAAGTTTTTTCTAGGGATCATCCTCCCCATCCCTAATATTTGGTATTCGTCTTGAGTATTGAACTTCTAGGATGGTGTAATTCTTCATGTGTCACCTCCCACACCACCCAAGTTTCATTGTCATTGGCCCACCTTTAACTGCATTGGCACCATTTTTCTTCCACTTATCCCTGTATACCCTAATTCCTATCACCCTCATTTCCCTTGCTATCTACCAATTAGCCACCTCCAACCTTTTTTCATGTCAACTTTGGGTTCCAATATCCACCTTGCCCCGAGTGTCAAATATTCTATGCCTTGCCTTATCTCAATTATGTGAATTTATCCTCATAAGATTAACCAATAAATTTTTTTTAACCAACCCTCTGATAGTACTTGAACCATGACTTTTCTTTCACGTCGTTCCAATTGCGCGCTTGATCCCAACATAATTTTTATTTGCACCACCCTAAGCAATCACCATGGAAAATATTTCCTAGATATTCTCAATCCCCATTCTATAATTATTCCTTGTGCCTATGAACTTCACCACCTCACCATAATGATTTTCCTTTACAGTTCCAGGGTGATGTTAACAGTATTACATTTCATGAAATACCACTTTTTGCACCATGCATCGTACCAATGCATCTCCAACCCCAATATCCTTAATATGTGTGATAGTGTAATCACTTTTTTAAGATGGTGTTCAAATTCTTTCCAGTCCATTGAGTGCTACCATCATACTATTAACTATGAGTCTTTAATCACCAAAGCCAATTTACCTATGGTAATTCTTGAGTCGTCCACTCTACATCTTGACCCTGTGGTCGAGGATACCTCCAACCTTGCATCCCTTTCCTCAGAAATTTTTCTAGTAATGAAGATTATATCATGCATGCCATTGTAAAGGTGACAAGATTGCCAATGGATGGGCGGAGTGTTCAAAGGGATAAGTATTCCATGGTGTCAGAACTGGAGTTCTTCCCTGACAAAGGTAAAGATCTTCTTACTACTGATGGGGGTGTAGAGAGAACCAAACTCTCTACTCCTTAGGATCGTGTTATGATCTTGATTCTCCAATTTTTTATAGTAGATAAAATTGATTGCACCCTCAGAAGCTTTCACATTGCATTCCTCAACCATTTCCATGGCAACCATAAAATCAATATCCCCAACTATTTGTTCTACTACATTAAATTATCTATTTCTAATGTTCAATCTGGTAAATCCCATTATGTCATTCATGAGGGCCTCTATTATATACTTTATAAGCAATCATTAGATACCTTTGGTAGAAATTCCCTCATTGTCATCATCCCTCCAACCCTCTCCCCTCTCGTAGTCCCTGGCCCTCATGCGCCCCTTGCCCCCTAGCTCTCCCCCCATGCTTCTCCTGGATCATATGCCTAGGGACCCTTTGCCTCTAGTTCCTATCAACCAGCTCCTCCTAGCCCCAAGTCGCATGCCCCTTTGTAGTCTAACACTTCAACTTCCTGTCCCCCTCTTTACCCAACCCTTGCCAAGTTTGCTAGGAGCTCCAACACTAAAATTGATATTCATGAGGTCCCTAATGATGACTTGAACCCTGATTTCAACACCCCTATTTATCTTGTGGTCAAAATTGAAGCCCCAAAGGGTTCTGAGCCTAAATCAAGAGTGGTCAAATGTTCTTCTTCCAAACTCTTGAACCAAGGCCTTTCCATCCTTGGAGCCTCTCCACGGCTCAAGAAACTCAAAGCTGAGTCGGTATCCCCAACTAAATCCACTGAACTGCACAAAACCCATGATTCATCCCCTAACAAAAACTTAGAGTAGATGTACATGAATATCAATAACATAAATCATTTGGAACCGGTGATGGTTTCATATGATAATAGTACCCTCTGTTCTACGATCCTCGACCACCTGCTAGCTTTATGACCACTCTCACTATGGTTGCTGAAGCAGTCAAGTCCTTGTGGTCGGTTCTCCAGCAAGTGGTGAACGATTTGGAGGTTGCTTGCTCACAACTCAACACTATCATCAATGATGTAGTGGATACTCGCACCACCCACGACAACAACTGAAAGTTTGGCCCGACCTACGGGGTCTTCCTGCGGGATGGGATCAACCTCAAGGACCATCCCCCCTATTTTTGTGGCCCTATATTTTTTGTTTTTTAAATCTTTAAATATTTCAACAGACTATATTAAGATGGCTAAAAAATCTGATGTGAGAACCCTATCAAAACTCTTACACTAATAGTAATTTTTTTTCTTCCCGATCAAAAAAATTAAAAGCACATGTTCTATCTTTTTTCTTATTTGTGCTATAAGAGGTATCCACCACTTTGATAGTAAAATGTTTGTGGTTTTTAAAGCAATGAATAAATTAACAAATGAAAAAACAAAACTAGAGTTATAAGTCATTTTAATCTGCATTTCGTATTTCTTGCTAATTGTGATGAGAATATAAATCTTATCTTTCAAAGTTTGTCAAATAAATTGACAACTATAGCTTTTCTATATATAGAGTGGGTAGGTTGTGGCTCTAACATTAATATAACTCAACCCTAGATTATAAAATTCATATTTCAAATGAACATGTTGTAGGCTTAAAATGCCTATAAATTAGTAACAAAATGCTTCAATTAGCTTCAAGTGAATCCATAAGAGGTTAGTGGCAGAGCTGTTACGTTGATATTTTGTAATTCATTTTAATGGGCGTTTGAATGGAAGGGCAGTTGCTGCTTGCTATTTTCATGTGAACTCTAGTTTCAAAATGAATTCTAAAAGTAGACAACAATAGGCTTTATGGCACAATACAAAATAGAGTATATAGTCGAAACCAAATGTTTTTATTAGCTTCAATTATAGCTCCTAGAACTTAAGGTCGTAAATGGATTCAAGAGCCCATCTAAGAGGCTCTCTACTTTTTTTACCAAGTAGAGCAATCGTATTATCATTGGCACATCTACATCCTTTTATCTCCCAACCTACTACTTTCCACCTTTTGTTTTTTTTTATTCCATCTCCATTATCATTCAACTAGATTAAAAAGTGAATAAGTTTTTTCTTTATTTTATTTTTTCTTTAGGCCACGGAAATGGGAAAATATAAGAATGTGTTGCTTCATTGTGCAAATTGTCGGTTTTCATTCTCAAGCATCTTCACCCTCTCAATTTTCACAGTTGTTTTAACCTAAAAAGGGAAAAATATCAAGAATGTGTTGCGTCATTGTGCAAATTCCTCTATTTTTCATACTCAAGCATCTTCATTCCTCTCAATTTTTATAGTTGTTTTAACCTCTTACCATAGTTGCTCTTATGCCTGCATTAATATTTCCCCAAATTCCTTTCCAACAATTTCTGCTGAAGGTGATGATGCATGCAACCATTCATCCAAGTTGAGGTCATGGTAGGGTGCTTTGCCTCCTACATTCCATGTCCCCACAAACATCCTGTAAGCCAAACATCGTAAATTTCCATCTAACTCGTCATATTCCCCCTCCCCCCCAAAAAAAAAGAAAGAAAGAAGTTTTTTACAACATCATTCCAGCCTTCTGAAAAATCAATCTTCTGCTAATGGTCGACAAATGCAATAGCACACACTTTCAAATGCTAGTTTTACATAGCAGTGTTTTTAAATCTGAGTCGAAGTTAAAATGAATTCAACTGAATAGGTTAACATACCTTAGATTCTGAACATCGGTTGCTTGGGACAACGCCGGGGCCACCGTTACCCGCTTGAAATACTCGGGAGTTTTGTGCGACAAGTTTTCTGTCATGCTTTTAACAAAGCAATGAGATTTACCGCTAAAACATATACCAAGATATCATAGGTAAACGAAATTTCATAATATGTTATTGGGAACAACCTGTATCTGATTATAATTCAAACCATGATTCCATGATTAAAATAAAACACAACTCGTATCTGATTATAAATTAAACCATGGATGTTAATAAGATTAAAATCCAAACGGTATCAAAGAGTTAATGGATTGGTATTGTCTATTAGGTAGTATAAGTTCGTTGGAAGCAGTTTATGTAATTTGAACTTCACATTTAGCATTTACTAAAATAAAGTGGATGTACCTAAAAATTAAAACCTAAATAATAAGGTGGTATAAGTTTGTTGGGAGCAGACTATGTAATTTGAACTCTACATTTTGCAGTTACTAATTAGAGTGGATGTAGCCAACTCTTCTATTTATTAAAGAAAACATTAAAACCTAAATAATAAAGTAGTATAAATTTATTAAAAATAACCTATAATTTAAACTTATAACTAACTTTACAATTACTAAAAATAATATATATATATAACAACTTTCTTAAATATCTTAAAAAAATAAAATCTAAAGGTTACAACATTAACTTGGAAAATGTCGTCAGCGTGGAAGACGTGTGCTTTTTTTGTTTACGTTGAGTCAGCTTGGAAGACGTGTGCTTTTTCGCAACAAACTTTGGCCAGGAATAGTAATAATAATACTCGATTTTTTCTTCAGGGGTAGGGTAATTTTTTAAAAGAGGTTTTTGGTTTGAATTTTTATGGGTATTTAAAATTCATTTGATAATGTTTGTGTTCTCAAGGTTGGACATCTGAGATGATTTTTAGGTGATTTTGATGGTCTAGGTGATTTTGATGGTGTAGCTTTTAGTGATTTTGATGGTGTAGGATCCCTGCAGGCTCTTAGGTGATTTGGTATAGAACCCTGATCGGCTAAATTAAAAAAAAACTTGATGTCAAATCTTCATCTGTAGTCTCCAACGTTTAGGTGGATTAACAAAGTTCAGGTTTAGGTGGATTGATAATGTTTACCTGCCAAATACTTACTAAAAAAATATATAAATTCAAACCTTAAAACATACTTATCAGTTGATAAAAATAATGATCCAGTTTCACGCTTCGCTACCGTTGTTTTCTACTATATCACGCGTCTCGGCTAATTATTAAGGACATACCGTGGCTTTCGGATTAACAGTTTAGTTTCGTTATTAGATTTATTAGATTTATTTGGGTTTCGATTTTCATCCATGTCAACTGTCCTGGGTTCATTATATATATAGCATTTGGACCTCTTGGCTTGAGGAGAACGATTGGCACACAGATTAAGACACTCAACCTGCCAACAAAACAGCTTACCTAAGTAGCGCAGTCGTGCCCTTTTTTCCGCTTGAGCATTTGACGCAGAATTTAAAAAAAAAAACACGTTTTACTTTCACTGTGATAGCCTCAGTTGTCTTTTAAGGTCATATTCACCAAAGGCAAGTCTTTGTCATACTTGTATCAATTTGCAGAAATGGCTGCTAAATACAACCCACATGCCTACCACCTCTACCAATTCCTTCTTTATTTGAAGGCCCCATGTTTGTACTCAAGTATGTGCACATGTGCGAAATATTATTTTTAAGTAGCAATTTTTTTAATACATAATATATACATGCGTTGTGGTTTGAATTTTGGGTTTATTTTTATTTTTGAAAAGAAGTTAATGTTTTAACCAGTATTCTGTTCTCACTTGAATAAGTTGCAATTTTTTAAAATCATGTTTTTACAAAAGGATAAATAATAAGAATTTAATAATTTATTATTTTTATTTTATAACTGCAAGCCTACTGCATTGGTGAAGGCTTTGGCCTTTCTTTGAAAGGTCCAAGGTTCAAACCCCACTTCGTGTGAGGGGACCAACACCCCTCATAAAAACCTATGTAAACTCATTAAATTTTTTATTATTTATTATTTTTGTTTATAAATGTGATGATACAACTTTGTAGTCTAGACATGTCATTGGAATGTTGTTGAATTCTCATCCAGTATACCCAAACTTGAATCATAAGGAGAAAGGCCTTTAAGAAGGGTGGCTTTCAAGAAGTGACACTCTTATGTAGCATAGTTGGTGAAAACCTTGGGTGTTAGTAGAGATCGATCCAAGTTTCATTTTTCATGTGTCCATCCTAAAGATACAAGGTACATATGGGAATATCATATGTGCTGGTAGAGGCCAACAAGGCTCCATTCCTCCTATGCCCACCATGTTGATACCCAAATGGTTGTGTTATTCCCCTATTGAAAAGTGTAGCTCTTGGCCTTATGAGGGGTCATGGTTGGGAGGGGACTCCTCAGCCCTATACGTCGATCATAAGGGTTTATCACACTAGCCATAAAAAATTATCCTCGAGGGCTAGGTGGATTGGTAAGTGCTTGTTTGGCCAACACTTACCAAGAAGACACCCAAGTTCAAACCTTGGGGGTACCTTATTTGCAAAGGTAGTAGTTTGATATGAATCTTCTAAGTGCATGCCAAACTGATAATAACGGTATGATTCCCAAGCGACTAGTGGTCCTCTTCAATCTTGGTCAACAATAATGAGGTGAAATAGGTTTTGTGGGAGCAACCCGTGTGGTTTGAACCCTGCGCTTGTGAGTAATAAAAAATATTCTGGTTATGATTAACTCTCCCATGTAACCAAAAAAAGATACTTAACTTTCTTAAAAAAAAAAGTTAAAGAGTGTGTATGGTTTTGATTAGTATTTGATTATATAAATATATATTTTTTAAATACAATTTTAAAATATATAAATACCAAGTATAATATCAAAATATATATTTTTATAAATATAATAATATAATATTTTACCTTAAATCAACTTTTTATAATATAAATATTATTGAAATTTTCAACTTCCACCCTAGGGATCCTAAAATCTAAATATTAGCACCCATTATAATTAATGCTATGAGACTTGGGAGTGTTATTCATGCATTTATCACATTTTTCCTTTAATAGACCAACCACTCTCCTTAGGTTTGTTGAGCCTAAGTGGTGAAAGTAGGTGACCTTAGAGTCTTTTAGTAATTGCTCGTTGATCCAAGTCACCTACCTTTTTGGGAGTTTGCACACCAACTATAAAGTCTTAGGGATTAATAGTTATGCAATTTGATCTATCTCCTTGCTAATTCACCATATTGAACCATATTTTCTCGAGACTTTTTCTTGCATTCCTATGCTGGGATTTCATAAAACTTCTACAACCTAGCCTAGACTTCTATCAAAAGGTCAAAAGTATTTTTTCTTACCTTCTTGTTGAACCTTTTTGGATGGTCTTAATTTTGAAATATTTTACTCTATCCATATTCAAAATATTTTGCAACTCATGAGCTAAACCAAAAAACTTTTCGTCTCTTTCCTCCTTCAAAACTTTATCATCTTTTGATCTTTGAAAGTTTTTCTCCCCTTATGCCCTTTGGAATATTTTATCACCTTCTAAATTTTAGAATTTCTTAGATAGTATGTGAGCTGTTAAAACTTTTACCTTTTACTTGTGATAGAAACTTGTGTAAAGTGGCATTAGACTTTGATTGAAACTCTTTTGCCTACATTCATTTAACATTTCTTTCTCCACCCTTCATATATTTTGTCGTGGCTCTTGTATTTTTTCAAAATTCTCCCAAGGCAAACCTTTTCTAAGTGTAATGATCATTCATTATAGTTCCTAAAAAAGGTCTTTGATGTATGCAAGGTACATGGGAGCTCAAATCCATATATGGGTGTTGTTTGAGGCCTAGGTATTAGAGTGTGATCACCATTCACTTCACTATATTCTTTATGGGCAATCTAGCTTAGAAAAAAATGAAAGCTCCTTTGTGATATTTTAAAATGGTTAAAACACCATTTCTAACCTATAGATCTAGGTTTAAAGAAAAAATATGTTCACAAAAAAAGCTTACCACACCCTAGAAAGCACTCTGATACAACTTGCAATGAACCTCTTCTTCTCATGAGAATATTTCACCTTGAAATTCTTAGTTTTGAGTTGTATTGAGATAAGCACTTTCATGCCAAAGATAATTCTAACTAGATTGCAAGGATTATTGATAAAAGAAACACTCATATTACCTATTCAATAGTAGAAGCATTTAAATAAACATGAAATTTAGAATAACAATAAATATAGAAATATGGAATAAGTAACATTACTATCACTGACTTCTTCAAGGGGCCAACCTCCTTACAAAATATTCAAAATCTTCAATAGTCCTAAAAGGGTTATATCCTTCCATATTTTTAATATTTAGAAACATATTTCTTGTCATTCTATAGCAATATTTTATGTTAATATTCTATAACAATATTTGTAACTACATATTCTATGACAGTTACATACATAATTCTATGACATACATTCCTACATATTTCTAACTTAACATGTGATCCACTTTACATACCCTATGTGGTACAATATCATATGCCAACATGAGTTATATTTAAGGAATACATAAGAGTCGGATTTAAAAATTGAAACTTGGTAAAAATATTACATTGTAGCCTTCACTACTCTATAGTTCAAGAGAAATCATCCCAACCTATATGCTAGAGTTGGTTCCTTTCAGTTTAATTTGAATCCATAAAAAATAAAACCCATCACCCTAATTGTGTTTTTATAGTCTTAGGATATTAAGAGACTAAATTGATGTCAATTGCAAAGTTAACGAAATTTTTTACTTCACCTATATAGCCACCAACTCCATAGTTGCTATAAAATCATCAACAAATAATGTAAAATTATTTGCCTTGCCTCCTAACCAAATATGTGTCTCCTCGACTTATGAAAATGTAATATATTTTTACCTTGTCTCTTTTAAGGAGCCCAAACACAAAAAGACTATTTTTTTCTTGTCTCTTATAAGGAGCCCAAGCACAAAAAGGCTTGAATCCATGGGGAGATCTTGTCACCATACTCATCTCTCGCAACACTTTTCTCTTTTACTCAACCTTTTCTTAATAATAAATAAGACTAAGCAAAAACATGTCAAGCTAATTTTTTGATAAATGAGTCACAAATTTTTAGGTGTAATTGCATCTACACATCATACTACCTAACAATTATGATAGCATGAGATACTAAACTCCTCAACCCCAATTCATAAACATTATTTTTATAATTCTCTAAAATATAAAGCATTATGAAGCTAAACAAATAAATATGTAAATTATATGATTTTATAAGAAAATTATTTTAAAAAACACATAATGTGAATATAAAAGAAGCTAAATTTTTTTTTTAAGGCTATTATCCCCCTTTATAAGTTATGTCAATTTGGAGACAACAACTAAGTATCTATGTACTAAGTATCTATGCGGATTTTATTTTTAACCTTTTTAGTAGATGCCTAAGGATGGATATCTTAAGAAAATTGTCCAACTATTTTTTACATACAATATTGAGATCCCTCTAAAAATTGATTTAAAATAAAACTTTCCTTAATCTAACAACAAAACCCAAATATATAAATAAGGTTTCAACATCTCTTGATCTATGTATATCTATAAAAATATATAACATTTTCAATATATTAAAAATAAAAATATATAATATAATTTAATAAAAAAAAATTATTTCACAAAAAATTTAAGTTTGGTTGTTTAATTATAGGTCCCTTCCTTCAGAATATTGTAAGAAGAGAAATATTTTTATTGATAAACCACACTTATAAATGTATATAAGAAGAGACAAAGCTAAGAGTGATAGTAAGTTTCATTGAAAGCTTGTTCATTTTTTGAGGCACTTGAGGAGAAAGTAGAACATTTAAGAGGATTGAAGAAGATATACCATGATGATATTGTACTTGAGGAGCCTCCAATTTGACCACCTAACCACGACCAACCATCTAGTTCAAGAGGGAGGAGAGGAAAGCAAAAAATAGTTTTAAAATTGCTTTATATTTTTTAAATTTTGTATTTGTATAATACAATAATGTATTTGATTGGATTTGATAATCATAAATTATAATTATACTTTTTTTGAATATCTAATATTTAATTAACTTTTTGGCTCTTCAATTATTGTTTAATATGCTTTTTATTTTAATTTAAAAAATTTCTTCAGATTTTTTAATAAGTTTTTGCCTAATTTTTTTTTCCAAGTTTTACTAAACTATCAACAAAATTTTTAAAATTAGATTGTAGATTTTGTAACAAGTTAAATTTTTTTAATTATATTTTACACTACTAGGGTTTAAATTTATACATTGCACATTTTAAACAAAATGTCTTAATTTGGTACTAACTTATATTTATTTTTAAAATTATTTTTAAATTTTAACTTAAGCACATGTCAATGTTATATCTTTTATCTTATTTGTGCTATAAGAGGTATCCACCACTTTGACATTTTATATGTAAAATGTTTTTAGTTTTTAAAGCAATAAATAAATTGACAGATGAAAAATTATTTTAATCTACATTTCGTGTTTCTTGCTAATTGTGTTGAGAATATAAAACTTATCTTTAAAGGTTAAATTGTCAAATAAATTGACAACTATAGCTTTTGTCTATGTAGAGTGGGTGGGTTGTGGCTCTAACATTAATATAACTCAATGCTCCAATATATAAAAGTACAAACAGATACATAGAACTTAATGCATATAAATTCATGTTTAGTTTCCATGGACCTCAACCCTAGCTTATAAAATTCATATTTCAAATGAACATGTAGTAGGCTCAAAATCTGAGTCGAAATTGTAGCCTATAAATTAGTAACAAAATGCTTCAATTAGCTTCAAGTGAAGCCATAAGAGGCTATTTGCAGAGCTGTTACGTTGATATTGTGTAATTCATTTTAATGGGCGTGTGAATGGAAGGGCAGTTGCTGCTTGCTATTTTCATGTGAACTCTAATTTTTAAAATGAATTCTAAAAGTAGGCAACAATAGGCTTTATGGCACAATACAAAAATAGAGTATATAGTCGAAACCAAATGTTTTTATTAGATTCAATTATATAGCTCCTAAAACTTAAGGTCGTAAATGGATTCAAGAGCCCATCTAAGAGGCTCTCTATTTTTTTTACCAAGCAGAGCAATTGTATTATCATTGGCACATCTACATCCTTTTATCTCCCAACCTACTACTTTCCACCTTTTTTTTCATTACATCTCCATTATCATTCAACTAGATTTCTTTAGGCCAAGGAAATGGGAAAATATAAGAATGTGTTGCTTCATTGTGCAAATTGTCGGTTTACATTCTCAAGCATCTTCACCCTCTCAATTTTCACAGTTGTTTTAACCTAAAAAGGGAAACATATCAAGAATGTGTTGCGTCATTGTGCAAATTCCTCTGTTTTTCATCGTCATTGTGCAAATTCCTCTGTTTTTCATACTCAAACATCTTCTTTCCTCTCAATTTTCATGGTTTTTTTAACCTCTTACCATAGTTGCTCTTATGCCTGCATTAATATTTCCCCAAATTCCTTCCCAACATTACCCCAAAACATAAATGTCTGCTGGAGGTGATGATGCATGCAACCATTCATCCAAGATGAGGTCATCGTAGTGTGCTTTGCCTCCTAAATTCCATATCCCCACAAACATCCCGTAACCCAAACATCGTAAATTTCCATCTAACTCGTCCTATTGCGCCCCCCCGCCCCCCACCCAAAAAAAAAAAAAGAAAACCATGTTTTGAAATCAGTTTTTTATAAAAGAAAAGAAAGAATTTTTTTACAACATCATGCCACCCTTCTGAAAAATCAATCTTTTGCTCATTGTCGATAATGCAATAGAACACACTTTCATATACTAATTTTACATACCAGTGTTTTCAAATCTTAGTAGAAGTTAAAATGAATTCAACTGAATAGGCTAACATACCTTAGATTCTGAACATCGGTTGCTTGGGATAACGCCGGGGCCACCGTTACCCGCTTGAAATACTCGGGAGTTTTGTTCGACAAGTTTTCTGTCATGTTTTTAACAAAGCAATGAGATTTACCGCAAAAACATATACAAAGATATCATAGGGAAACGAAATTTCATAATATGTCATTTGGAACAACAACCTGTATCTGGTTATAAATCAAACCATGAGTCCATAATTAAAATAAAAAACAACAATTTGTATCTGATTATAAATCAAACCATGGATGTTAATGAGATTTAAATCTAAACTGTATTAAAGAGATAATGGATTTGTATTGTCTGTCTTAGATTGATGACGGTACAAGTAATATGGTCAATAATTGGAGCAGCTTTTGTAATATGAACTCTGCAATTAGTAGTATAGTGTGGATGTCACCAACTCCTTTATATATTTAAATAAAAATTAAAAAAAACTATAACTTAAATAATCAAATAATATAACAAGATAGTATAAGCGTGTTGGCAGTTAATAAAAATAGAGTAGATTGTACCCAACTCCTTTATCTAGTAAAAAAAATTAAAACATAAATAATAAAATAATATAAATTTATTTTATTTATTTAATTATTTTTATTTTTTGAGTAATATTTTTTATACATATCTACCATGGGATTGAATTCGGATCATATCACAATAACGTCCTTATCAGTAAACCACACTTACAGAGATAATAATATAAACTTATTAAAACAATCCCATCTTATAATTAACTTTACAATTACTAAAAATAATATATATATAACAACTGTTATATGTCTTAAAAAATATCTAAATCATTACCTTAAAAAATGTCGTCAGCGTGGAAGACGTGTGCTTTTTCACGACCAACTTTGGCCACGAATAGTAATAATAATACTGGACCAACTTGATGAAAAATCTTTATTTGTCATTGTTTCTAAAGTTTAATAGATTGATAGTATTTGATTAGTTAGATATTTATTTTTGATTGGTTATATATTTATTAAGAAGATATTGAAGTTTAAACTTTGAGATCAGCTTGTAAAAGTAGTTTCATACAATTATTTTCTTCTACTAAACAGAGTTTGATACAACCATTGTAAGGTTAACACAAACAGGCATGTCTTTAAAATTTAGGGTCATTGTAGGGTTAACACAAACAGGCATACCTCTAAAGTTTAAAATTAAACCTCTTCTTAGTAAATACTATAACTTACTAATCTCCCAACTTTTTGAAGGTAGTGGTCCAGTTTCAGGCTCTCCTACAATGGTTTTCTACTATCAAGCAGAGTTCCATGTAGAGTTAATACAAACAAGCATGTCTCTAAAGTTTAAACCTAAATCTCTTCTTAGTAAATAAACCTCATTATTAATTTTTAATGCGAGAAATCCTTTGAGTAACATTAAACAATGCATTTTGGAGTTAGAGCATCGGGTGACAGTTTTTATAATGGAATATATATATATATACTGTTACTGGAAGCACCAAAAGTGGTTATTAGCTGTACATAATATATAGCCGCCAAGCCAGTTTTATTGGGTTGGATAAAGTAGAGAGGAAAAAAGTCAACCTATAACAATTTACCTTACATATAAAAAGACCTACCTAATGCTGGAATGGGGTCCATTTTGACTTATCCTTTTCTTATTTTCCATGGATTCAATTGAAGGATAGTATATTCTACATCCAAAAATTCCTTAGCCGTGCTTATGATTAGCTTATCTTGTTAAGTATACAGGTCTCGGCTAAATATTAAGGTTATACCCTGACTTTCAGTTTGAGTTTTTGATGTAGTGGTGTCGGATTAATAGTTTAGTTTCGTTATTAGATTTAGTTGGGTTTCAGCCATGTCAACTGTCCTCTTAATTTTCAGGTTAACTGGATTCATTATATATAGCAATTGGACCTCTTTGCTTGGGGAGAAACGATTGGCACACAGATTAAGACCGTCAACCTGCCAACAAAACAGCTTAGCTAACTACCATAGTCGTGCCCTCGAGTCATAAGGAGAAAGGCCCTTAAGGAGGGTGGCCAAGAAGTGATATTTAAATTTTTTTAATGAAGATGTTAAGATTGTGTATGGGTTTGAATAGTTTTTTAATATATAAATATTTTTTAAAGATAATTCGATGATATAAAGATCAAGTATAATATCAAATTTGTTAGGGTGTATATATTTTTATAAATTTAATAATATAATATTTACCTTAAATCAACTTTTCATGAAATGGTAAAATTAAATAATAGGATAAGACTAAGTAATAAATTTATAATTTTTTTTTAGAGAAGTGGCATGTATAACAAAAATGTTAATATGGTATACATTTGGAATGTCATAAACATTTTTTTAATCTTACCCTAAGGCAAAACTTATGTTCTTCTTATCCATGTATGAAATTAGTTAGTTGGTGAGTCTAGGTGGATTGGTAAGTTACTAAAAATTGTGATTGTAACCAATTCATCTATGTAACCAAAAAAAAAAATGTATGGAATTAGTCATTCTCATAAAATATCTACAACTAAATGCATACAATAATATAGAGTACTCTATCAATGAAGTGGTAAGATAAGGAATAAATGACTACCAACCAACAATGTTAGGTAGAGTATATTAATGAATAGTCAATACTATTATTTCATAGTGGCATATTTATTAATTGTAAATGTGTATGCTAAAGATATTTCCAAGAAAAAGCTCCAAAGGGCATGACAATAACCTAGAGAAATAGTCAATTCAATGCAATAATACTTAATTTAAGTAAAGGTAATCTTGTTGGGTCTTGCTAGGATAGATTTACATATAAAAAATTTCTTTTGCCATCACAATACCTCAACAACTAATGTCCAACAAAAAAAACATATAGACAAAATTTTATTGGCACCTTCTCATCCAATACAAAACCATTGAAACTCATATTATGATTTTTAACAAGCTAACCCATAATAGGAGATAGTCAAAATTGTATTGGTTCTTTATATTGTGATTGATGAAGTTGAGGGACCATAGGGCAACATAATGCAAGCCATTGTAAATGTAAAAAAACTATTATTTTATAGAATCAAAAGAAAACTAAAAATTACATTTAAGAAGCCTATTCTACATACTAGAAATATTATCCCCACCTTAATTTTTGATTTATAGTTAACTCACACATAATCCCTTTCCCTTAAATTATTATTCATATTTTTCCAATTGAATTCCTATCCTAAAACATAACGTTTATGATATTTTTCTAGTCCCTTCACTCCCACTTGTACTAGGCACTCAACAACTTCCATTGTCAAGATGATAAATTAAATTCATGAGTTGAAAAATGTCAGTTCAACAAGTGTCATATTAGATCTTTTCATAACAAGTTTGAATGGCCTAACCAATCAATATTTAAAAATACCATGTTGATAAAAAAGAAGCTTTTAGATGTCAATTAATGGCTAGGCCAAGATCAATAACTCACAAAAAATATGTTTATTGATTATATAACATAATGGCTTTGAGCAATGATTTATGAGGAATAATGTATTTAAAGAGTACTTTATTTTTTCACTCTTTTGAATAATGATTATTATTATTTTTATATTTGTAAAACACGGTTTTTGAAATGGTCTAGACCCTTTTACAAGCCTAGACTAGTCTATTTAGTCTTACATTCTATTTTTTCTCTTCCTAAAATCTTTAATACATATTCAAATCTTTAAATACATTCTTAGAACATCATCCCACTATTCCTTTTATTACAACTACATCAAAACTGCCAAAACTTGGATACATTCATCACATTTGATATTTAGTTTATTTTGGCACATAAGCATGCAACATACTCTAGCACAAAAACAAAATTCAATCTCATTATATTTATAAGCTCCTAAATATGGAACCTTCAATAGACAAGTCCATAGCTCTTTAGAAAAAATATCCCTTAGCACATAAATGCATAGATCTTAAAAAAATGGAACCCTAAGCAAACATATACATAGATATTCCAAAACATGGAATCCTTCTCACTCAAAGCCTCATAATGCTTCTAGAAAATCACAAGTCCATGCATCTCCAAAGAGAGAGACCCTTAATAGATAGGTCCATAAATATTCAAAATATTGAACCTTCATTAGGCAAGTCCACAAATCTCTAGAAGATTGATCCCACATACAAATCCATAGTTCTTCATAAAAGGATCCCTCCATAGATAAATCTATAGATCACCAAAAAAATGGTCCATACACATACACAAATCTTCAAAAAATGGAGCCCTCATCAAGAAAATCTCAAAGAACACTTACAACTATAAGTTGACAATTCCTGAATATCTCCAAAGGACATGGTATGCAATATGTAATTGCACAAATCTTCAAAAAATAATTTACCATGGACATTATGAACATTAGAAATTTCACCCATTGGATTGACTTTCTAAGTTTCCTCCCTCCATTGCCACTAAATGGAGTACATATGTATGTATCTCACTTGGTGTATTCATATTTTATCTTCCACTCTAAGAACTCTCCTAGTTGGCTAGCCAGTAAACTACCCTATTTCCTTCTCTATAAACATGGACCACATGAAATTCTTTTAGTGCATTTAGGAATCTTAGTGTATATGTTACTATATTTGTTGCTTTCCAACTCTTCACTGACCTTTTATTGAGGTAATTAATAATATTAAGAGATTATCGCTCAATTATTAATCTCTTAGGTCCCAGCAGAACCACCATATGTACTCCTACCAACATTGCTCTTGCTTCAGCCTAATGACTAGTTATAATGCCAAACCACTCATAGCTTTGATCACCCTTCCCTAGCTATCCCTTAGCACTACTTCTCCTCCAACCTTCTCTGGATTGCCTTTAGAGCCCCTATCAAAATTTAGTCTCATCCATCATTGTTTTGGTGGTTACCACTTGATCAAGCTTCTCAAGCCCCCTCAAGGATTGTCATTCCTCATAGTTGGGCTTAAGTTTTGGTTTGCACTTATTTTAGCCTCCTCCAATGACACTATACTCTCATGCACTTTTACTGCTTTAATATTATCCACTATGACTGCTATGATGTATTCTCTATTCTTGGCTATAGATCTCTTCTCCCTTTAAAAATTCCTCTATTTATCTTCAACCTAATTCTTGATGCATAATGAAAGGGAGTCAAATTCCAAATTTGGTTCAATCTTGAGATTTTAAAAGGTTTCTCCCAATGTTCTATCCATACTTTTATGTTATTAGACATCACCTACATCAACCCCATATTCTTTATTATATCATACAATATTTTAAGGGTGTAATTGCATTCTAAGAATATGTGATTCACTAACTTATGATATTCACAAAGGTAACATCTATTAAGGAGTTTAAAACCCCTCGTATAAAGGTTATCTATTGTTCAAATCTTATTTTGGACTATGAAGGAAAGGAAAATTGCTTACTTTGGAATGACTTTCCTTCCCCATAATCTATCCCATTGAAATACCTCCTCAAAAACTACATGTGAAATATGATAGGCTAATTTAATAGTGAACATCCCTTCTTGAGTAGTTCCCTATCTTTAACTAGATTGAGGCTTAAAAAATATGCTCTTAATTTAGCTAATATTTTTTGGAGTTCATCTTCACACTGATTATGAATTTTCAGCTCCTTCCATATTACCTCTCCTCTTATTTATAAACAATCACTCACCATATTCTCATAATTATGTTCTAGCTCTATTCTGATACTTACTGACTGCTCATTCTTCACTAATGAAAACTTATCTAGCCATGAATCTTCCCAAAAGTGGATAAAACTACCATTCCCTACCTTCTATTAGGTGCCTTTCAATAACAACTCTCTACCCTTCACTATATGGTTCCATAATGAAGATCCTTGGTAGGGCTCTAAAGTGGTAAAAATTCTACTATCCTCTTGATTGTTAAGGTATTTGTATCTCATAATTCTTGCCCATAAGGCATGAGCCTCCTTCACTAGTCTCCATATCAACTTTGTTGTGAAGGCCTTGTTCATATCCTTTATTATTCTAAGCCTAAGTCATCCCCTTGATTTATCATTACATACTTTCTCCCAAGGTAACAATGGACTTCTGCTCTTCTCCTTTGTTCCAAATCATAGAAAATTCCTCTGAATACTTTCTATTGAAGTAGTTGCTTTGAATGAGATTTGGAATAATATCCATTTGGTTTGATCATATTTTAGTTTAAGATGGATTGTAAACATAATTTTAATTTTATGACCTCTTTTTATAATAAGGCTTACCTTAATGACAATAAAAAAGATTTTTTAAAATGCTAAGTAATTTTATTAATTTTATAAATTTATTTTATATATGCATTTGTAATTTGACTATTATGTCATTTTCTAGATAAAAAATATACATCCCACTGAATTAGCTTTATGTTGATTTATGCCTAGTTTATTGTTTAAAATTCATGTCATCAGTAAAATATAGAAAATAATTATCCCCGAGGGGGACAACGCAACGATTTGGGATTTGGATCTTATTCGGAAGGTCCAAGGTTCAAACCACGATGTGGGAAAGTGTGTGAGGGGGTCCATGTGTGGTGGTTGTGTGTTATTGATAAGTATAGCTCTCAACTTTTTGAAAGGAGACTGCTCAACCCTATGCGTTGGTCTTAGGGGTTTCTCACACTAACCAAATATATATATATATATATATATATATATATATATATATATATATATATATATATATATATATATTTTTAAACATTTTTAAAAATTACAAATTATTTATACAATTTAAGTGGTCTTAAGGATGAAGACATTATAACTCTAAAAAATAAGTCTAAGTTTAGAATCTTATAAGGGTTGGATTGTACACTACACCATGCTTCAGGAACTAGAGTATGGTTGCATTGCTTAACAATATATTATGTAAAACCATATCCTCATAAGGATCATCCCATATAACCTATGACCTTGTGGACATTAAAATATGTGTTCTTTAAAAAAGGATTAGAACAACATAAAATATTATAGCTTAACTTGACTTTCAAGGAAAACTTGTTTCAAATTCAATCAAACTACACATACATAATTACTGAGCATAATCAATCAAGAAAAAATATCACACTCTAAACTAATATTCTAATTTCATACATTTTAAAATGTCGTGTATATATATATATATATATATATATATATATATATATATATATATATATATATAAAAAAATAAAAAGCTTGAATGAAGTTGTGATCTTATTGCAGTGGTAATGGATGTGGCCTCTCTTTAGGAGGATCCCACTCAATATGAGAGGACTAGGACCCCTCATAACCAGGATCCTTCATAAAAACCTGTGTAAAATTTTTAATAATCAAGTGACATTAGCTCAAATGCTTAGATTCTTCAATACTTTTTAATAATCAAGTGACATTAGGTCAAACTCTTAGATTCTTCAATATTTAAAAGAGGAGACTAAGGTTCAAATCTTGACCAATGATGTATGGATAATATCCAACCCTTGTTGTAATATTACTATGTAGCGATAATATGATATCAATGAGGCCGTTTCAATCCCATATAACCAATCAAAAAATAAATAAAAACTAAAATGACCAAGAATTTATAATAATAATTTTAAATCAACAAAGATTTAGCTATATTTTCATTATATTTAATATTAATATTTGTAAATGGAAGATGTCCTTTCACAAAAACCCAGGAAGCCAAGTTGCGCAAGGTGGTAAATATGTTTCCAATCCAAAATTAAGTTTCTTTAAATAGGTTGTCTTTTTCTTTAAAACAAAACAAATTTAAGGTACTTTTTAAATTAATATATTAGTTTAATGAGGACACATTTGTTACATGATTGAGAGGAATAATTAAATTTAAAAATATAATAAAAAAAGGTATACCACTTATCATTCCAACAATAGCACCATGCGTATGTGTATATACGAGTCATCAACTTTAATCATACAATTTTTTTTTAAGACTCACATGTCATCAATTTACACACATCAAACAAAAATGCATGTTTTCTTTAAATTTCTAAAATAAAAATAACAAATAATATTTTTTAATTAAAAAAATAATTAATATTATTATATTATTATTTTTTCAACTTGAATAGGAAAAAATCACCACCTGTTTTAAAAACAGTAGAACTTCATATTTCTGCTTCTTAATCTCTTCCTTTCAATCCTATGTGACAAGAAATTATAAGATGTAATGCATGAAATCTCTCTCCTTTAAAAAGGTTGTAATAAATGAAGCTACTCATTAAACGGTTATACGTGGATTTGTCCTTGCCCATTTGTAAGTTTGGAAAGGGTTGCTTGTTTAAAATTGATCATGGAATATGCCATGTAATCATGTGACAACTTATTTGTGAAATCAAGTTAAAATAATTTAATTATTTCAATCATTTAGATTTTTTAATATTTAAAAAAAATAAGTTTGATTTTGTTAATTAATATATGGATAACATTCAAGCTATTGCAATCCTAATATGTGATGATGATGTAATGGGAGTTTGGGCTGTTTCAATTCTATATAATCAATTGAAACAAAAATAGTTACAATTAAGTTTTGTTATTTTTGAAATGTATAAATAAAAAAACCAATATGGTGATTGATTATTATTTATATAATTTATCTTTTATTTTATTTGATATGCATAGATTTTGTTCTATCTTAGTGATCTATGAGACTTTCTCCTATTTAAATGGTTTAGACTTTCTTTAGTCATTGAGATATGGATTTCCAATTTGATTTTAGATTTGCTATTGTGAATATCTTGGATTTTATTTATTATAAATTTTAGAGTTTGTTGTTATTGAATTGGTGTCTTTACTAGTTTTGTTATAAGTGTTATTTAAACATTGATTTTGGCTTTCTATAGAGGGCATTAGTTTGGAGCAATAAGCAAGTTTGCACTATGACGAATCTTCTCCAATGAAGCATCATTTATGTACTGGGTAATTTTTTTCCAAACTTTATTTTTGGTTTCTTACTTCCAATATGAATATATTGCATAGCATTGCAATTGGGGCAAAATAATCTACAATGGCAAATTAAAAAAAAAAAAAAAAAGAAAAAGGTATTATGGGACCCTTATGAGAGATTTGTTCCATTTTCATAATATTGTTGACATAATCTAAACAATGCATATATATCTCATAATCCTTTTTAAAAATTATGCTTCAAGAATAAGGGTTGTAATCTCTCCAATCAATGCATTATGGGTCTCTTTGATTTTCAAGGTTGGGTATGAATTGGAGGATATTTGGTAAGGGAAACTATGATAAATAAGGAGTATATGAGTAGTAAGAATCATCTCCCAAGGAATCAAAGAAAGCAACATAATGTTAGTAAAAGAGAATCAATAGTTTCAACCTCCACAATCTTTACCACTATGTAATGATGAGGTTTTCAACTATTTGGTTAGTTGGAAGCCCATTTGAGAAGTTTTTTAGAGTTAGGTGATCACAATAAAAATAGGGATTTTTAACATTTAGATAACTATTGGTGTCAATCTTACATAGATAGTACTCTACACAACTTCCAAAAGCAATTTGTGTTAATCCTTAACTAATTGCCTTGAGCTATCATGGAGTTACTAAAGATGGAGTAATATGAAGTTCAAACTTTAACAAGTAGCTAGCCAAAAAATGATAAAAATAACAAAATAAAGGTTGAGAACAATAAACAAATGCACCATTTAGTGATGATGCAAATGAATCACATAAGTATGTTGATTATGATTATTATATTGAGGTTAATATGGATGTAAACATTGGAGGATCAATTCATTTTCTATAGTGACCGTCCCATTTGCAAGTACTAAAACTCAATCAATGTTCATTCTTGGGTGAGGACACTAGATATTACATTTCTAAAGTGGAGTGTCTATTGCAATTACATATGATCCTTGAACGTAGGAAAGTCACTCTAGTAGTGCATGCCTAGACTTATATTTTTAATTAAATTATATACAAAAGAGGTGGAAGGGTTGTGATCCTTTATGACCATAATTCAAGATGCTCTTCAATAAATTAATATGATATATTTATCTTTCTATGCAATCAAGGTATTATAAACCAAACAAAGTGGTATTTTTGATGAATATTATAACAAATTCATGAGCACTCTTAATTACAACTATATTCTAGATAAAATAGTGACAGTCTCAATGATATGCCCTTATTTTACCCTTTTTATAACTACTTTTTCATTTTAGTTATGGTTGAATGTTGTAATTCATGGACTGTTGACTAATACAAATAAATGGTTATTTCTATTTTGATGCCTAATATGGACTATGTGCTCATTTCTCATGTTTTTGTGTGACTAAATATGTTGTAAAAGTGTTTGAAGTTATTTCATTGTTTAGTTAATTTGGCACAAGTGACTAAATAATTAAGAGTGGTCATGAATTTTTCCAGTCAAGATAATTTATATTCTTGTTTTGTTTTGAAATTTTTTTGGAAGACATTACGTCTTATGTCATATATGATAATTTGATCTGTATAGTTTACAAGGCTATTGTAGTAAACTTCAACTACTATAGTAGTATTGTAGTCAACCTTTAACCACATTTAGATTCTCTCTATGGATAAAGCATAGGTTATAGTAACACAAGCACACAATGGGAAATAAATTCTTAACACGTGGATGCACCTTTGATGTAACATCTACGAAACTAGTTCAATATGGGAGCAAAGAGAAACTTAGATGACCACAACCATCACTTGATTGGTAGATGTGGTGGTTGAGTGGTTATGTTAGTTTTTTTAAAAGGTGAAAATCTTATTAAGAAGATAGGTCCAAAGTTATAATAATTGGCCTACAACTTTTGGCTAGCCCCAAGATCCTAATAAAACTAGGTCTAACCTCTTCTTGGACAACAAAATTTTAGTGTGATCCAAAGAGCAAAAATATTATCTTGATTACAATTTTGGTTAATATTATTCTATACAACCAAAATTATCTTCTTCCTCTTGCCATGACTTTATGGGATACCTTAAATCGGGACTAAGAGTGCTACAAGTAGCAGGATGATGACAAACCAAAGGCTAATCCTCATAATCATTGAACTTGTTCCAACACACTTCATTTCCTAGATTCTTGTTGACTAGTAATAAGACTTGTTGGTTCACCTACATCCACTCTACAATATCCCTATTCTAATTAGATTTCAACAAGTAACCAACAAGATGCTTGCTTCCTTTTTAAACCAAAAATTTAACCACAATATTCTTCCCTCTACCTAAATGAACCAAAATTGTATCCTCAATCTATTTTCAAATGTCTTTGATCTGAATCACTATGGTCTTGATCCACCATGCACTTGGTCTAAAATTCCTAGTCTCATCTAGTGACCTCATCCAACTTTATGAGTTAGACTCCACTATGATCTTTCAAATTCCACTGTCCCAAGTGTTGAGAAAGCCTTGTCTAATTGCTAAATCTTATGCTTCATTATTTTTTGCTACTCCTAGGATTTCCAATTTCCAATGAAGGACATTCCCCTTGCAGTTTCTTCTAAGGAAACTAGTGATCATTGCCCTTGGTTTATCCTTGGCTATTCCATCCATGTTGATTTTTTCCTAGCCTAAGGGTGGGGGTTGCCAAGCCCCATGAGTTTGCCTCATGGTAATGTTTTCTCCCTCTTGGTTTTTCTACTCCTCCATATGATTTTTTATTATTTTTGTAATATTGTTTATTATTTTATACCAAACTAGCTCTATCAGAGTTTATTCCTCTCAAAACATTTAGGTATTTCTTTCTAGTTATATGTGCCATCAAATAAAGGTCAGACATAGAGACCAACTTAATTCAAATGATTTATTTTTTAATATTCTTCATTTATATACCTTCAATATATTAGTAAGTTTTAATTGCTAGTTGAGATAGGCCTTGAAGAGATCAACCTATTGACTCCATAACTTTAGGACAAAGTCACATTGGAAGAGCAAATGATTTATTGTCTCCTCTTGGTTATTGCACATGATACATTTAGAGGGGCCATGAAAAACTTGGTTCTATAAGTTATCATAGGTGAGGAAGCTCCAATGCATAACTTTCTAGGTAAAAAAATTGATTTTTGACTAGCCCTTTACCAACCATACTTTGTTCCATGGAATGTCTAGTAGCATCAGTAGGGGAGGAAGCAATTCATTATAACCTTCCCTAACTGTATAGATGCCTAAATTCCTATGATCTCAAAATATCTTATCCCCTTTCTCCTCTCTTGTAAGGTGGTGTTTATTTAATATCCTTTCTAATAAGAACATAAAATTCAAATAAATTGGGACTGGCCACTCTTCTCACCACTTTAGTTGCATATGAGAGGTGGTACCAATATACCTTGTATGTAGATAACATGTTGTCTTTATCTAGACACTAGACTCAAGGATTTTTTGAAGGGGTTGCATCTCTATAAATTCTAAAATTAAAGGGGGGGTATTGGTCCCAAGAATTTGTCCACAAATTTTCTTCATCCCCTCTACCCATTTTCCAAACTAGTTTTGGTTTTACCACTTTATTTCCTAAATTTTCCACCTTCCAAACAATATAAACATGGCCATCCATAAGGATGCAACCTATTCCTCATGGGGAATGTTACCCAAATATTTACTATTAATGACTTTTCTAAACAATGCTTATTGATTAGAGATCCATCTCCAATAAAGCTTGTCTGCTAAAGCTTAGTTAATAAATTTTGTTTTTTGAATTCCTAATATTATGCTTGTTTTAAGCTAGCTGATTTTATCCCAACTTACTAAAACCCATCCCTTATCCATCTTGATTCCTTGGTCCATGCTAAAGTATTTTTTGCATAAGAAAGTCCAACTTCTTTAGTATTCTGATTAGAGTAGAAAGGATATAGAACTTGTAAAATAACATTGCTTGAACCATTTATTTAAGAAGAATCACTTTTACTCAAAAAGAAATCTAGTGTGCTTCTAATTATTTATCTTTGCATCAGTTTTTTTCACTAGTGTTTTCCATTTTACCACCTTCAACTTCTTATAGTGGAGTAGAAACCCTAGGTAGTCTTGCAGGAGGAAGCCCTGAGAGAAACATAAGATGTTTAAAATATAATATTGGATCCCCCTTTTGGTATTAAATAACACTACCTTAGAATTAGTTGCATTCACTTCCTATCCTATGGATTCCAAGTATATATTTAAGGTATCTTTGAGTGTTATTTCCTCCCTGATATTGGCTTCCCCTGGCAACCTTTTATCATCCACAACTTATAAACAAGTTAGATTCACCAATTTCACTTGCACTTTTGATATAACACCTTGTTGCCTATTCCTTTGAATAAATATTCTCAATCCTTTAGTAATAATAATAAAGAGGTATAATGATATTGGATATCCTTACGAAATTCCTCTAGAGGACTAAAAGGAAGTCGAGGGAATACCATTGATGAGGACTGAGAAGGAGGCCAAAGAGACATAATTCATGATCCACTTTATCTGGCCCTAATAGAAATCAAATTTCTCTAACATTAAATCCAAAAATAGCCAAGGTACTCTATCATAGGCCTTAGACATGTTTAATTTAATTAACACACCTCTTTGACATTTTTTATTGAATGTGTGAACTACTTCTTATAACAATTTTTTTTAGCCCACCACAAATCCTCCTTGCTTAGAAGAGAATACTATCCAATACTTTCTTCAGCCTTTCAACCATTAAATTTATAATGATATTATAGACTATATTGCAAAGTGCAATCGAGTGAAGGTATTTAAGGTTGGAAGCCTCTCCCACTTTTTGAATCAAAGTAAGAAAAGTGTGGTTCATAGCCCATAAAATTATTTTATTTTCACAATATTCTTCCACTACCTTGATTACATCTTCTCTTATGTAGTTCTAAAAATCCTAGAATTCAATCGGGAACCCATAAGGGCCTAGGGACCTTTCGGTTCTCATGTTGAAAATTGCATCTCTCATATGATTTAGATACATAATTTTGAAGAGGGACTGGTTTTGTTTGATTGTAATAATTTATGGGATACAATTATCTCTTTTTGCATTGCAATATTAGGATGGGTAGAAGCAAATAAAATATTTATAGAATAGATATTTGTAGCTTTCTACATACCTAAGATATTTTCCATCACATTACCATGGTATTTTAGGTTATGCAATGTGTTGGAGTGTCTTCTTGTCAAGGTAGATAAATAGAAGAACTTAATGTTTCGGTCTCCCTCTAATAGAAACAACATTTTTGGATATTTTTTTCTTGTAGATATCCTCGTGTATGCCTATACTCCCTAAAAATTGTTTGACGAAATCATCTTCCTATTTCATATATTTTATGCTTATTTCAATTTAGAAGAGTGTTGCCAACTCCTCCATCCTAGCAACTAATCAAACCCATTGAAGCTAAAAGTCTAATTTATTGTTTCTTTTTCAGATTTAGATTTGGGAGTTGACATGGAGTTTTTTAAAGACTCCAAATAATGTTGTGACATGGGTAAGGTGCCCCTCCTCCCACCAAACTTGAATTTTACTTCTAATATCCTATTTTTCTAGCCATAAATTTTCAAACCAAAATGGTTTAGATAAAGATTTATGGCCCATATCTCATTCCAAGAGAATTAGAAATTGGTTTTATTTTGTATGATTGAATATTTACATCTTGAATGACCATCATATAAAAGCCTCTTTGGGCCCCAATAATCTATTCGAATTTACCTTCCTATTTTCTAACCTTGCTTGTTTATTTTTCCAAGTATGAAAATGTTCTATATACTAGGCATTAATCAAATTTAAGTTGATTTACTTTAGAGATCATAAATTTGTCCCCCTGATCCAAATATAGGATGCCTCCTTCCTAATACCTAGTTGAAATCTTAGCATTGAAGTCTCTTGCTACTATCCAATCCATCTCTTCCTTTCCTATCATACTTGATTGTAAAATTGCCCAATTGAGGCATAACTTCCCCTTTTTTTATAAATTGTAGAAATATAAAATCAAAAAAAGTTCTACTAAACTCTTACTCTTGAAGAGATATGTGAGAAATCCCTTCCTACAACATGATCAATTGCTATCTAGTTTAGAAGGTTCCATAAAGTCACTATACCCACTAAAGTACCTTAGGATGCTACAACCATATGATGTGCATGTCTCCATATTTTATTGGCTATTATATCCATCACTTGTAATGAAAATTTTATCTCTTGAAGGAGAATGAAATATGAATGATGAATTTCAATTAAACTATGAATAACAATTTGATGAGACCTGTTGTTTAAGCCTCTAATATTCCATGATTGTACAATCATTGGGAACCCAAAACATAGTAAGTATCAATATGTTTTATGCTCCCCTAGTTTACTACATGGTCACCCTCCATTGCTAGCTTCTCTTGGTTTTATTTTCTTCCCACACCCTTGGCTTGGGTGTTTTTTAATCTTTCATTTGCATGCTAAATTCCAAGAGTAGGCATACCTTTTTCTATCATTGAGACACCCTATCATCCAAGACCATAGCAAGGTTGAGGTTCTTTGAATATGTCATGGCAATATGGTTTAGGGTTGGTTGGATATTGGTCTCCAATACTAGTTGAGTTTTCCCTTGCTAGACCACTTCTATATTTTTGGAGGGAAAATTTTCCCTTTGGGTTTTTTATGTTAGTTTTGAATTGTAGAAAAGTATGATTATAATTGTAGTAGTAATTCTATTTAAATAATTGGAAGGATAGAAATCATGACCTCCCCAACCTCCAAATTAAGGATGGATCCTCACTAATCATGTTAAACTAGCCTAATATAAGTGTAGAAAAGAAAAATTTATAAGAGATTAAAGGTAAATGCAAGAAAATAAAATGTAGCTATAATTGTAGAAGGATTAGTATGTGATCATTCAACATATATGGATGAAATAAAATAACAATAGTGTGCTCTATCATGTATGAAATTCACAATAATAGAAGTAAAGGACTAACAAAAAGTGTAAGGGCAATGCCACAATCACATGCATTCCATAGATTGAAAGGACAATGCTATAGTAAATAAGCAAATATCATGCATAGTCTTTCTATTATTTCAAAATGAGTCGACTAGTATAATGTGGAGTTTGCAAAGTGTAGCTTTGATCTTCCAAAATGGCAAAAAAATTATTTAAAACAAAACACTTAGCTCCTCTTTATAGGAAATTATTAAATTAAGAATTTAGTAAAGGTGAATACTTTCTACTCCTAGTAAAATCACTCATTTAGGGGTGTCTTTAGAAAAATGATTCACCACTAAATGTGGCATACCTCTAGAATGCATATAAAACTACTTGGTAAAATTCTAACTCCTCTTGGACACTCTATAGTGAAAAATATCACTTTCTTGGAGGTATCCTTGAATTCTATGCCATTCTTATCCTTCTTATCTTGTAAGTTAGCAATTCACTTATATTGAAAGAATGAATATACTAATTTATAAAAAAATAATTTTCTAATTTAGGATGAATCACCTCTCTCAATAGATCACATCCTTTTAGCCATTTGTCTATTTTTGAGTGCTCTTTCTATTATTAGTCAATCTTCTACCAACCTTCAAAATTTAGGGGTCTGTAATGTTCATAGAGATGTAAAATTGTAACTCCTTACCTTTTATCGCCCCCAATTGGAAGTGATTAAAAGGTAGTAAATAAGCTACTATATTTCTAGTGACTTATTAGGCTGCTAATCTTGATTTGCTAGAGATTGATACAACCTTCACATTTGGGTATAGAATATTAAAAATTAGAATCATCTTGTTACAAAGTTGTAAAATTGGTGGGTCTTCCTAGCTCTCATGGAAAAAGGCTCAATCGCATATACTAGTATGTATTTCTTGGGAATCCTAGGTTATTCAACATATTAAATTTTATTTTTATATCCTCATATTAGATTTTAGAAAGCCCCACCTTTTTATTTGCTATTTTCTTAAGTTTTCTCAATAGAGACTCAAGCTCAGCAACTTTATGAGATGAAGTGCTATTGTTTAATTTGCTTTCCTCCTTACTGAAGATACTTTCTATTTGATAATTGGAAAGGAATTATATTTGACTATTGAAGATGTCAGGTGGCCTAACACCTACACGTTGCTAAATTATCCTCCCAATTTCTTATAAGAATGCCTTCATGGTATCATAGGTGTTCTCAAATTCTTCTATCCTTCTTTGTATGTCTACCATAACCTTCAATTGTTTTATTAGAAGTTTCTATCAAACACCCCTAGAGGCCCAAATTTTTTTGTTGGCATCTTATACAATTGTTGCAACACTTAAGAGTGTATTTATTTAGTATTTAACTCCTTTTCTATTTTCTGGTGTTGGAGGTTTTCTCAATAATATTTTCCAATCCAATAATATAATGGAAGTAGCATTTTCATTATTTTAGACTTTATGTCATTCCATAATAATTTGACTTATTTACTCATGAAATCCTATACCTATGCCATCCTTTACCTTTTCTTCAACTCTTTATTTTTCTTCTTTAGATGGATGATTTTACTAGGCCATTTATTGCATTTGGTCCAACTACAACTTTAGATATTGCTTTTCCTTTTTCTAATTGTTGGGTTTTATCACTATGATAGTTATACTAATAGGTCTTTCAACTACTTTTTCATTTTAAAAAGTTGATCATTCAATTCCTCTAAATATTTATTCAACTAATACTTATCAATAGCCTATTTTTCTAGTGCCTCTACTTAGTTTTGGAGTTATCACTTTTTTGTTGTTAACCAAATCACTAATTGGGCAATGTCTAATACCTACTACTTATGAATATTGATATCGATTGCCATTTATGTGTTCTCATGGTTGCTACTTGATGTAACTGAATTACAAGTTGCATTATTTGGAAATGATTTTTTCTAGTCATGTAAAGTTATGAAATAATTGTGGCATAATTTATCAATTTCATGGTATATTTAGCTAAAACTAGGTAGATGGTTTCTATAAGCACCAATTTATTACCATCTTTTATAAGTTATAACCATAAGACCATAGGTCCTTTAGGAGCTGATGTATTGAGTTTGACTACCTCATCCTTTATTTTCTTTTCAGAATTATTTATTAATATGATAACCTCATTGATCTATTTTTGATCTAGGGCATCCATTTATTGCCATATGAATGTCTATATGGGTCCTATGGTTATATATTGTTATTTTGTTGTTTGGATTGACTCTATTATTTATGACAAAGTTTTTATAAATGACATTGTTGCTAATATGAGTAATTGCTTAACCAATATGTGGAGCTAGAAGTGGACATGATGTCATGGTGAAAGGGGTAAACTAATTAGTAATGCATGTTGGGGAAGGTGGTGGAATGGGTGTTGATACTTGAGTAGTTATTTGTGGTGGTGTGGGGAAGAGTGGTGATATTAGAGAAGTAATAGGACTACTAGAATATTAGATAAAGGATTGCATTATGGAAGGTGTTGGTGAAGGGAAGTGATAGGTTATATAGGAAGTGATCGTGGTTGGCCTACTATAGGAATAGGTGTACCTTTAAGTGACCCTATGTCTACACGTATATGGGGTAAAACAGTCATAATGGAAGAAACATGAGGATGTGAGAATAAGGATCAAAATAAAAATGTTTGGGGGAAGAAATGTAGAGAGGGTGATAAGGATATGAATGAGAGAGAGATATGGTAGTCTTTGAAGTCATAGCCCTCATGATTATGTATTCATATTTGGATGGTGAGATAATCAAATATGCAACATCATTACTAGGTATATTTCATTTTTCTAGTGCTTGTGCACCTCTAATTGTGGCCAATTATTTCCTTCCTATACTTTCTCTAAAGTCACCCATTTGGGTTAAATTTATTTGCATTGTTTCCTTTCTTTCATTTTTTATTAGTGAAAATGTTGATGGAGCAGTATTTGTGATAGTAATATAATATCCTTCTAGTGTGTTAACTTCAGCCCTTGGCCTCTCTGTCCCCTTTTTTATGCATCATATAACATGAAATAGAGAATTTTGTGTCAAATTTCCCTTTGTACATGAGATATCCTATGATACATATCTCATATCTGATTTTCTACTAGGCCAAGATTTTCCTTGTTGAGAATCCTTAATCTTTTTAGGAATTTTATACAACATAAAATGAGTATCATAGGGAATACTAATTGTTACATTATTGTAACTCATACTCATATGCATGTGGAGCCTTTGACGTAGCTATCATTACATCCTCATACAATTTAGCCTCCTTTTATATCCTATTCCTCCTTTCATGCATGTAGAAAGTATTAATGCCACATGCTAAGAGTTTATCTTCAAAAAATGATTTAGGGTCACATGACCAATAGTCTTGCAACAATATCATTCTCAAGATCTTAAATCTGAAACTTATTTGTAAGTGGAATCCTTTTATCATTGGAGTTAATGGCATGATGGATTTCCTAGTGTTGTAGAAGGTGGCCTTCCTCTAACCATTGAATTATTTTTTACCCATATAGTCTATTTGCCTCACATAAGTTAAGAAAGTAGTGAGGCATAAATACAACTATTCATAAGTTATTCTAACAAATCTAAATAGCCTAATAAAGTATCTATGTTTTCCTAGGTATAAATATCCACTTTGTAATTGAGTAGATCACAACATTCCTTTGATAATAAAGGTACAATATATTTCAACACTTTCATAATTGGATGGTACATTATGTCATAGATGTCATAGGCAACTTTAGTATTTTTCTGACAAGGCACATCATGAAATCACAAATAGTTAGTGACTTATTATTAGTCCCAATATAGTTTATTTATGGTTTTGGAGACCATTATTTCTTTTGTTTAGTATTATCCATATGATACATGACATGTTGTTGAACTACCTTGTATTCTTGAAATTCCTAAGTTTCCTATTCATTCAACCAACTATATAATTAGTGCAATTTACTATCTAATAATAGCCTAGGTAGTATTTGATTGCATGCTATAAATCATGTGCGCTTGTATGACTAGCTCATTGATCATCTCTTCAAGGACCATCACTATCCTTGATAGCATAATCTATATGGCCTTCGTACATTGCCCAATTTTAAGGGGTATCTTAAAATATTGAGCATGTTAATGCTTTTTAAGTTGTGTGGCTAGGAATTTCTTCCATCAATTGTAGTTGATGGGATTGTAATTTTTAATTTGTGCTTATGGGTTACATGTGATGTAGATCATTAGATTTTTATCCATTCAATATATTTCTTATATCATATTTTGTGATGATGATGCTAGTTTTATCATGTCCCTGGGTGAATATGACATGATGGTCTTTGTCAAATTTATTTACACATATTTTCACTATATTTGGTCAATCCTATATCTAACGATCCAGGCATGTGATCCTTTTGTGGTATGGATTTATGCTTGAAAATACCTAAAAATATATATTTTATCCTATCCATGTTTTTAGGGAAATAACTTTGTGATTACAACTCTTTGATATATTAAAAATGCCTTGGAAAATGTAGAGGAATATATATAACTATTGACAAGAAATCAAAGAAGATTTAGATCTTGGCATAGATTTCCTAGACCAACTTTTGGAATAAATACTCTATATGCCCTAAAAAATGTAAAACAAAAAAAAATCTGCTAAGGACCTATTTCATTCTAAGTGACAATTATGAAGATGTTCTAGTCTAAAAATTAAACAATAATGGGTGGTTATCTATCATAAATAAGTACTACACCATGGAGGATCATAAAGATACTTGGTTCTTAGTCACTCTCATATGGCTTAAGTACCTTACCCCCAAAGTTTCTTTCTTCTATCTTTTGGTGGCTCAAAAAAAAATCCTCACCATCAACAACCTCCTTTTCAAATGAATGACCATTCCCAAAATATGCTATCTCTATTGTTCTTGTTTTGAATATGTCCATCACTTTTTCCTTGATTTCCCTTTCTCCCTGATTTTTTTTCATACCATATTTTATACTTTTGGGATTGCATGGACCCATCCCTGCTCCATATTTGACTTGTACCTTTAGTGGTTTGCACCATTTTTTTATCCCCATCTCAAGTCCTTTTGGTTATTTTTTTCCCCCACTACCTTTGGGAAGTGTGAATAGAGAGAAACTTTAGATACTTTTGCGATATCTCCAATGGTCCTACTTCGATTGGAGCTCGCATCCTATTTGCTACTAAATAAAACTTTATTATGGTTCCCTCATATAATTTCATTCCCCATAAGGAGTCCTATTTAGCCTCATCCTTTGGTATTACCCTTTACCACCCCTCCATCCCCTTAGCCCTTATGTTGATAGATCCATAATTAGGTGAACTTCTCTTGTGGGCTAGATTAAGCTCAATTTCGATAAAGCTTCCAAAGGTAACCTACACCACATAGGATTTGGTGGAGTCTTCAAAGATAGTCAATGTAAACTCCTCATATATACCAAAAATATTGGTATTAATACCAATCACTTCATTTAAGCTAGGTCCCTCTACCTTGGATTATCTCTTATCAACTACCTCCCCTCTACCAAAATCATCATTGAGGGTGATTCCTTGAATATAATTAGCAACCTCAAAGGAAACCACCCCACTCCCTAGATAATTCATAATCTCATCGATGAATCCAACATTTCCTTATGAATTCTTAGAAACCATGTCATTCAACATGTCTATCATGAAGAAAATCAAGCTACAGACATCATGGCCAACTTAGGTCTATCCCAAGATAGTCTTCACATATGGCACAATAATTTTCCCTAATCCCTAATTGGAGGTTATCCCAACAATTGTTACTCACTAATTTAACTCTATCTATGGTCTAGATTCTCCCCTTGATGTTTTCTTGTGTTGTATTGATGTGGATCTACTCCTTTTTCCAATTGATTTGGTTTATCCCTAGTCTTCAATTCAACCCCTCTCCAATCCATGTCACCTGCTTGATGTTTTGGTCCACCACATCGCTCACCATTATTGATGGAAATATTTTTCGTATCATGTGTTCTCCCCCTTGTGACACCTTTGGCCTATTGTGGGGTGTCAATCCTACTCAACAATAAACTTTGGGTTCCCACATCAACTCTATCCTCTTCATAATTGGTAGTTTTGCATTCATATCTCATGTTGATTTGTTCATTTTCCACCACCACTCGCTTGGTATTCATACCCAGTCATGCATAAATATCTTCAATCATAACCCTTAAGCCTCCTCATGGAATCCCCACGTCATTTGCACATGCCCTAGTGTGCAAATTCTCAAGTCCCTCTCTGTGACTCACATATTCCATTGTTTAATATAATACAAAATCCACCTCTTCATCCTTTCCAACATTTGTGCTAGTGACAAAGAGGTTTTTACGACATGAAGTTAATCAATTATCATAATTTCACATTTATGCACAATAGCTTATTCTCAACTCTTTTGGATCCTTGAAATAGTAATATTTCAAGATTACTTTGGGCTTAGACTTTCTCCAATTTTTGCTACAATTGCTTTGGCCCACTTGTGTCTTTTTTGTTGGTATTTTATTGCTCTCATGGTTTGAAGAGTGTTATGCCATGTAGGGGCCCCTTGGTATCCACCCCTACTTTCCCCCATAATATTAGCTTCCACCACCCCCACTACCCCTACCACCTTCCTTACCTCCTCCACTCCTACCTCCCCTATCACTATCCTTTCTTCCTTCATCTCCACCCTCCTTGTCACCACCCTATCCATGGAACTCCCCAATCTTCACTTTTCCCTCCTCCAACCATGGGTAATTATAAATTTGATCTAGAGACCCTCTAATTGGATGCCACTATGGAATAAATATTTAAATGGCATGGCCTCCTCACATTCCTATAAAATTTCCATGATAATGATATGAAACTTTCCTTGGAGTTGGTTCAATCTTGGGAAGATGACAATGTGACTATTAGAGGATTGAGATTTATAATCACCATTGATCTTCTAGAAAAAAAAATTGGGATCCCTAATAATGAAGAAATTGTGCAGCACAATAAACACCCCTCATTGGAGAGCTATCCTACTTTTCTAAGAAATATGAAAGGATCAGTAAGGATAAGGATGACATCATAAGATAATCTCTTTCAAAGCCCTAGAATAGGGTCATGGTGTCATTTATCTAATACTTCATTGTATATGACCCTGATTACATTCTCTCTAGCTTCCATATGTCCTTACTTAACCATCTATGTGGCAATAAAGTCATAAATATATTGGAGTACCTTTTTATATCTAGTTAAAGGCCCATCCATAATGTCAAGAAATGAACTTCTTCCTTTTTAGTCTATCAGGGACTCCACCTTATTATTTATAGACATCTCCTCCATAGAGAGTCCAATAAAATAATTATCTCATGCATTTTTTCCCCTTGGCATCTCCCCAACTATTTAGTCACTATTAAAGCTTTTTTTCTATTGTTCCTAAAGAAACTACGCCAAAGCCTAGCTCTCATAAAACCAATCACATGTTGGAGTTCAATGCAAAATAATGTGGCACTCCTCCAACTATCAAATATAAATATTTTCATAACTCTTCTCACAAAAAATCTCAAATAGGGAAACATAAGTCCCCCATTATTTTGGAACAAGATGGGGACTTCTTCGAAGACTCTCCCACTAGCACACAGAGAGTCAAGCATGAAGACAATCCAATGTGATACTCCTCCTAGAAAGGAGCTCCTCTGTGTGGTTCCTCTAGGTCTTCCAACCATAGCCAATAGCATGCATGCATCCCCTTCATCACCAAGAAGTTTTAAGTACAGTATCTAGATGATCTCATGAGATGATGTTATGGGTCACCAAGATAAATACGTCACTACTACAACAAGCCTCTATCATCATAGAGGAGCTCCACAACTAGTTTGAAGGTGATGATCCGATGAATAATGTTGATCCCATGTTCTTGGTATGGATAGTTGATGGGATTTTGACCCTTGGTTTGGGTTCCCTTTGTGTTTATGTCTTTTCTCACTTAGGTGGCCCTCCTGGTTTGGAGACCATATCTTTTATTTTCTTGTTGTTTTACTTCTCTTGGAGATCATCACTAATCATTTTTTTATCTCTTTTGGTTGTGGGAGATAGCCTCACTTGTTGATATTTTTGTACAAAGTTTGGGGATCCTTTCAAAACCCCTTCCTCCAACTAATAAAAAATTAGTAAATTCTATTTTTAGATTTACATAGCCGAAATGCTTCTCTAGCTATGTTGACACATCAATAAAAGACAATACACAAAAGGAAAATTCATGTGTGTAATTTTTATTTAATATGCACTTTGTAACTCATGGAAGATGAATTATCATATTTCCATATGGGTGACTCTTGGTCTAAAATATACCTAAGTGGATGAGAGAATATGCCCTAGATATCAACCAAGATTGGAAGACCTAAAAATGCTTCTCAGTCAACCTCCAAAGAATGTAGGTTTCTTATGAAGCTAAATAAATTAAATAGGTCTTAAGACTAAAGTTAGAAATGCAAAGGGTAATAGGATTTGATATCTGAATTAATAACGACCAATATTCAACTAACAACAAGATACATTACATAAGGATCTTACAAACACAACATAAAACAAGGCCTAATAGACCATTTGACATACAGTCTTGCATAAAGTTACTTTAAATCAATTTACATTTCCTTACTCATTCCAAAATATTAAACAAACAATGATCTATATAGCAATCCAAAAAAATAAATTAACCTAGTATAATTGATTATTCATCAAGCAATAGACAAAAATGTATTAAATAACATAACTCATGTAATTATAAACTCTACAATACATTGATAGAGGTCAAATAGTACTTTATTTTATTGATAAGTAGTCATCATACACAATATACAAGAATCAAAAGCTAAAGATCCAACACTCATTCTAAGTTTCATTGAGCTATTTATAGAATTACATCACATTTTGTTAGATATAATCATTTTATAAAAACTACTTGTAGGCCTAACAAGAGTGAGTGTAGAGAGTGAGTGTCACTTTCCATCCTAGCCCATTTCAATTTTTTTGATTATGCTTATGTTGATGTGATCAGTCCTAATTTATCACATGAAATTGATGGCTAGATGTCCTATAGTGGTTTAAAGCATTCTAGCAAGTTTAGTTTTTTATCACAATGTTTGTTGTAGCACCCACTCATCTAAGATCTTGAATCATTCTAAATACTTTGATTTGGATGACTGGTCAACATGAATGCATCTAGTTCACAATGATAGGTCCATAGGGTCTGTTCTTGATGTCAAGGTTTATAATCATGACCAAACTCCTTTTATGTTCATTTGACATTGATACCCTACTATTCCAACACCCCTTTCATGTCAGATTCTTTGTCTTAGAAAGATTTCAAGTCTAGCAACATGGTGCAATGTTGGACCCTAGATTTTTCCTACATTTGTGATTATACTAGAATATTTAAAACTTTGGCCCTCCTCTTCCATAATTTTCCAATTTTGAATCTAGCAAGATGCCAAATGCTAGGATTTTCTAGTCCTTATGCTAATGTTAGCCCCTTTTAAATTCCAATCCTCTTCCATGTTAGGTTCTCATGCCTTAGTAAATTTTTGGGTCTGAATTCTCCTATGTCATACTTTTTGACTTACTTAGATGATGTCAGTACTTTTATAAGTTTGACCTATTTCCTCTACATGCCAATATTTATACCTTAGCTAAATTTTAGTCTGACACTATAGCAAAATACCAAATTTTCTTGCCTTAGCCCAATTTTTAGAACTAACTAGTGTATTATGCCTCTAACTATATTACTTTATTTCAACCTATCATACATTAATTTCTATATTAGAATCCTATTTTTACCATCCACTTATACAAAAGTGATGATTCAGATGAAGCTCCTATACTATTTCCTTAGAACAATTTGATAAAACTCGAATAATAATTTATCTAGGTCTACAAGGATTTTTGGATGTGGGGTCTAGCTAGATGTACTATATTTCCAACTACATTGCATTATTTTGGCCTATCGTACATCAACTTGTTATAGAAAAATCCCATTTTGGTCATTTTATTATGAAAAAGTGATGCTTTAGATAAAGATCTTGTGCTATTGCCCTAGAAAAATTTGACAAAACTTCAACATAATCATAATTCACCTAGGTCTACAGGGATTTGTGGATGTGCGTAATTATATAGGCTCATAGTGACCTTCTAACTCTTAAAAAGGTGAACCATAACGTTTCGACATGGATGACCTTCCATATTCACTATGGTGGATTTCTAACACACCAATTGTTTTATAAAGAGAGAAGCACCCCTAACTATAAAAATCATGAGCAATGAATGTAATTTTATAGATTCATATTTCTTCTTATAGATTATTTGTATTACACTCTATTTTGTAAGCAATAAAATCATTCTATTATTTTTCTTATATATCTATGTTTTGATTTGTTATACTCTATTATTTTTGAATTGCACTCTTTCATGATCTTCCTTAACTCAAATTTTAAATTTTTAGATTAGTGGTATTAGAGTGTCATGTCATTTTAGGGTATATCCATAAGCACAAAATCTAGATATCAAAATTTTGGGTATCAATGGTGAGTTCCTTTTTGTTGACTTTTAATGATATATATTAAAGGAAATGCAACCACAAGATGTGAAATGAGCAAGAAATGATAACTATATGATAATGGCACTATAATATGTAGGAAAAAATACATAAGAAACTTTTAAAATAACTCAAAAATATGCCATTAATGAAAGCTCACAAAAATAGTACAATGTAATATAATGGAGGACATGGACACTCCATAAATACATGAAGGATATACATTGTACTAACTATACTAACTAGCTACTAATACTTCTTCATTCAACCACACTCAACTCTCTCAAATGCATATATATAGGGAGATAAGTTCCTTGGCCTTTCATCAACCCATGAATCTTCATCTACGTAACCTATGACTCATGTACATTGTTGCACATTCTAACACTTGTGCATTTATTACATTACATGAAGTAACTACTCAAACCTTACTCTAAGGTAAAATCCTACTCTAGTTATGTACCTAAGGTGGTACATTAGCATGTACTAAATAATGTAATATATTCCAACACACCTCTGTATTAAATTATTTAGGTATTGAATACTTTAGTCTTCAATATTGTCTTTGTCCTAGTTTTGGAATTTGAGTTCCTCTTCATTTTTTTTCCTATTTGTATCTTGATTAAGTGAATAGTTAGTATCTTCATAAAATACTATATTTACTGAGAGATATTTAATTTCATGTTCATATTTAGGTTCTTCCAATTCCTGAATTTCTTGAATTTCTTGAACCAAACGACCTTTCTATTTTCCTTCTTTATATAGCAATTGAGTATAATTTTATTGGTTTTGAGAAGTATATGGATGCTAAAATTATTTATGATGTGGACTATACTAATTTTGATATTGTCTTATCTGGAATGACCTATTTGATTGGCTTTCATAATGTTTTTGATTTCCTTGATATTGATTTCTAGGATTGAATCTGCAATAATTGGTACTATGTCCTTTCTTCCTGTATACTTGAAAATACCTATTATTCCATGGTCTTCATTCTTTTGTGGATGAGGTAACATTTCCTTGTGGATTATCTTTTGAAACCAATGCATTTTTAGCCATTTCATATTTAATTATATTTTCCACCTCATATTCGTGAAGAATATTGACTAAATCATCAAAATATGTATCTTTACATAAGATTTTTAAAAATGTAACTAAATTCCTGTAGCTATCTAGAAGTTCTCTCAAGGTTACTTGAACAAGAAACTTATATTCTACCTTTTCTCCTTAGGTTAACAATTTTTCTTTTATATCCACTGCTTTCCTTAGGAATAGTTCTATACTTGCACCACTATTCACTTTCAAAGAATGCAATTGATTTTGAATATTTAATATAGTGGCTTTATTCTTCCCCTAAAATAACTTGGCTAAAGTTTTATAAGCTTATATAGATGTTTCTACTAAACTAATGTAAGGTTGTGTTTCATATATAATAGCAAAAGTTATTATCATTAGTGTGTTTTCTTCATTTTCTTCAAAATTTTGAATCTCACTATCACTTGAAGTAGGTTTAATTTTTGTTTCTTTGACAATATCACAAAGCTTTTCAACTATTAGAATTGCCCTCACTTTGATTTTCCATGATGAGTAATTTGGACCTTTAAGAAGTTAGGATTAAGTGAGAATGATTTTTTTTGTTGTCATGATGGTCCTTGTAGGCTACCTTATATCTCCCTAGTTTAGAATATGTGATCAAGCTTGATAAAACTTATTAAATATTAGGTTTTTTAGAATCCCTTATATCTCTCAAGTTTTTAGAGTATGTTATGGTCTTGATAAAGATTTTAGCATCTATTAGATTTCCTTTTGAGTTGATTCCCTAATGTTTTGAAGATAATGGTAATATAATAATCAACTCCTATTTCACCTTATTTATTCCTATTGATATATGCACTTTTCAATTTGATGAAGTTATCTATAGTTGAATTCCTTTTGTCTATTTAATTTGTATATGAGACAAGTATAAGCAATAATCTCCAAATATTTAAGCAATTCAACGTTTTTTCTTCCTTTATCCTTAATTTTCAAAGGTTTAATTTTCTAAATTCCAATATTCTAAAGTTTGATGTAGCACTCCTTATATCTCCCTAATTTGGAATTTTAGAAAATGATAATATTTGCAACAAAATATTGTTTTAATTTTGTCAAGATAGAAAACCTTATATCTCATATTTTAATTATTTGCAAATATTATGATATTTGTATTTCAAGTAATGCACTTTTGAATTATCACTTAAGGATATAACCTCCTTGTTTTGATTTGCTTTCTAATTCACTAAGGTTGTTATTTTCTTTTATCTTCAATGCAATAATAAATAAACTCAACCTTATATAATGCACCTTATATCTTCTTGCATTTAATAGAAGGCAAATATTAAATTCATATAATAATATACCTTTGTTGTAACATTTTAGACTGCTAGATTATTGGCTCCTATTTTGACTCATCTATCCAACCTTTAGGTATTGTATTTGCTTGTCTTCAACATATGATAGTGAACATTTAATGATATTACATTCAATGGGTGTCTTATGATAGTCTTATCCTTATTCAATGAACTTTTACCATCATGTAATCTATATGGATGTACTCTTCTTTAGATTGGGTTATTAATACACCATTCTTCCTTGAAATGCATGACATATGGTGCTTTAAATTGAACTAGAATGTAGGATCACTTGCTAGGTGGTGTTTTTGGTTTACAACCTTTTGCATGTATTATTTTAGGTGGTGAAGGCCTTTAAGCATTGAATTTATGATTAATATCCCTTCTTGGCTTTGGATGGAGTGTTACTCCAAACCTTGGTGCTCCTTACCTTTGTGCAAGCGTTATGTAAATGGGGTTCTCTTCTTCCTTTATGCCAAATGGCACAAGATTCCTTTGCTTGGTGTGGTAAGTGTAGGATCCTTCTCTTGCACACAACCAACCTCTTCAATATTTCTTATCACTTGTTCTTTCCAAATTTTTCTAGTTGTTTCACTTAGCAAGCTTTCTCCAATGTACAGTGGCTCCTCGCCAAAAAATGGTGGCTCCTATTTAACAAAGATGGATCTAATCCAATGAAGGTGGATATAAGGTGCTTAAATGATGTCTTCTTGATGGCTATTCATCCAATATTTTATCCTTATCCACTTGGGTAATGCGCCTTGATATTTGCACCTTGATTTTTGCTACTTATATTCTTCCTTTATGTTGTTTTCCTTACAACTTGGACTACTATTATGTTATATTGTCCTTGCTAATATTGTTATGTTACCCTTAATTGGTCTCTTTTTATTTGCAGGTTCTTCTTTCATTGTGAGGCTGCTTTCATGAGACCGATGGTGTTGAATTTGGTATCTTTAGACAACTTTAATACTATGCTTTTGAGCCCTTGGTTGGTTCTCTTCCCTTTACTTCAAAATATTCTCTTCAACCTTGATGATACGATCGCTTGATGACTATAATTTACTTGTTGTTTTAATACCTTAAGACCCTTTAACTTTTGTCCTCCTTTTGCTATGTTGGACAAGACAAGTATGTTGTAATTAGGTAATGTAAATAAATATACAATAATTAAGATTAAATACCTTAAATTTACACTATAATTTTTTAGACATTTTGGTCTCATTTTTGAAGATATCTTCTTTCATTTAGTATGATGGCTTCTTTTGTATCCCTTGATGGTAAATAGTTATTTAATGTTGCCTTATTTTACTAGGAAATTCTCACCTCTAACTCCTTTTCTTGGTTAAATTTACAATGATAATTCCAAGATTTTCAATCATGCAAATAGTATCCCCTTTTAGATGGCTTTACTTTGCACTATAGTATATGCACTTTGTGCTTTAGAATAGAGTATTTTTGTTTTAAATAGAAGGTAGGATGTTGATATTTTTCTTTATTTCAAAATATATATAACTCCTCTTTATTATGTGTAGGTTTTAACCCTTGTACAAACTATCTTTTGCACTTATTTGAATACTTTAGTATGAAACCTTCTCCTTTGCAAATTTAAACTATAATTTTGTGCTTAATGAAACTTAATATAAGTGTTCAAATAATGAACCTTTTGCACCTAATTTGCATACCTTTTTAACCTCTATAGATGATGTATTTATTGGTGATTTGGATCACCTAATTTCTGCCCCATGTTAGATGAAATCGTATCTCTTTATTTGCTATCCAAAACAGCTCTTTAACTCACCAATTTGCAGCTTTGAAACTCTTCTAACATGCTGCCCAAAAATGTAGTTTGGTGGTTTAAAATCTTCTTTAGAATGCACTCTGAAAATCTAAAACTTAGAAGTTATTAATACTGCTCAAATTTCTGCTTTCTTGTTGTCCTCAAATCTGAAAATTTCAGATTATAACGTAATCAATTTACCCTCTAAAATTATGTCCTCGAATATTCCAAATTTGGTAGGAAAATCCTCCAAATTCTAAGTCAATATTACCTCCTAGAAACCTTCAATTTTTTACCATAAAATCATAAAATTCTCCTTCCATGGATCAGCCTTCAAATCCTCCAAAGGTAATCTTCAATCCACTCAGGTTTGGTGGTTTCTTATAGCTCCTTTCTCCTTCAACCTCCTTGTCAAATTATGACTTCAATATTGGCATATTTACTGGCCTTCCTCTCAAGAATATGAATGTATCGAGGTCTTTGTAAATTTCATCCAAAGTTTAGAAAACTTCTTGCCAAATAATTCTCCTTTTGGGCTTGTTGTCAGATGTCGATAATTATCCCAAAAACTCCACTATCAGGAATTTCTCCTTGCTAGAAATCTTCTCCCTTGAGTTCTCCTAAAATATTCTCCATTTGTCTTCCTTAAATATCCTTCAGTGAGGCTTTCCTAGCCTTCTCCTTCTTTCTCCTTTCAAGTTAGCTTGAGGTCTTCTCCTTGAGCCTCTAAATCCTACAACTTCTCTAGTCTTCTAAAAACTTCAATGAGACCTTCCTTGATCTCTTCAATATTCAACTATGGAATTTTTGCAATGAATCCTCTTTCTTGGATCTCCTAATTCTACTGCTTCTAAAATCTGGAATAGAACTTTTGCTAGTCCTTCTCTATCTTCAATATTCCAAATTTAAAAGTTCTTCAATGGGATCTCTTGTGGGTCTCTTTAGCTTCTTTAGTTGCTCTCTCCTTTCACTCTGCAATATGTAGTCTTAAATATTCTATGAGACTATTTTCCTTAAGTCTATTATTTCTTCACTTTGAAGTCTTGAATCTTCATATTTCTATGAGGATCTCCTTCTTGGTTCTCCTCAATATTTAGTCTTCAACTTGTTTCTTCAAGTGCTAGATTAATTCCAAAGAATATATTATTCCCAAATCTTTTTAGGAAGCTTCCCAAAGTTTCTTTGAATAACATTTTTTGTAGTAAAGTATTAGATAAACTATAATGGAAAACATTTTAAATCTTGAGGTGATGAATCTTGACTAGTTGATTTTTCAATTTAAAGGAATCAATGTTGAGTCCTAGTCTTCACAAGTGTTTTTGCAACTCTACATAAATACTCTAGCCAAATGCAATTTCAAAAAATCTAAAAATGAGATTTCCTATCTCCTCTCAATATCTCTTGTGGCTCTCCCTATTTCCTATCAATCTACCATGTGCTCTGATACCACTATTAGATTTTGATGATATATATTAAAATAAATTCAACCACAAGATGTAAAGTGATAAAGCAATGATAAGTATATGATAATGGCACTATGATATGTAGGAAAAATATATAAGAAACTTTTGCAATAAATAAAAAATGTGTCATTAATAAGATCATGAAAATGGTACAATGTAATATAATTGAGGACATAAACACTCTAAAAATACATGAAGGATCTACATTGTACTAACTATACTAACTAGCTACTAATACTTATTCATTCAACTACACTCAAATCTCTCAAAGGTATATATATATAGGGAGATAAGTACCTTTTCATTTCATCTATTCATTACTCTTCATATACCTAACCTATGAATCATGCACATGTCGACTACATGCACATTTACATCATTGCATATTCTAACACTTGTGCATTTATTACATTGCATTAAGTAACTACTCAAACCTTACTCTAAGGTAAAATCCTACTCTAGTTATGTATCCAAGGTGGTACATTAGCATGTACCAAATAATTTAATATACTCCAACACTATTGATTATCTTCCTTGTTGTTCTAAATAATCAAGGTAATAACTAGAATGGACAAAACTAAGATATCCAATCCTTATAAGGATATGTTGAATGAATCCCTTGTGAAATAATGGAAATAGATGGATCAATTTACTTAAATTCTTCAATGACTCCCCAGTGCAAATTCTACACACACAACCTCTATTGAATAATATTACATTATTTGGTACATGCCAATGTACCTCCTTGGTACAACCTTGTAAATATTAGATTAGGGTTGTGTCCTAGATTAGGGTGTGATTAAATATTTTATGTAATGTAATAATGTGCAGGAAATGCACAAGTTTCATGTGAGCAAGTGTGCAAGTGTTATGTGTGTATATGTGCACAAGTTTCTTATATGTAAGTGTGCAAAAGTGTTCTTATATTAGAGTGTGTAATGTGAAGAGTCATGTCCAAGTGTGGATACACTATAGAGTCATGTGTATGCAATTTTCAAGTAGAGAAGCCAAGAGTCATAATACTAGGCATAAGGAAAGGAATATTCAAGGAACTAAAGATTTATTCTACAATGGCTATATTACTCCATAGAGTACATCATATACATCACCTACATTGTCTACATAGTGAGCATAGAAAGCATTGTTATTGTATGAGAGTTTTATGATACATTTTTAATAGAAAGAGGAGTAATAAAGATTGCATACATTTGAGCAAATAATATTGTAAGTTGTGCTACATGTTTTGTACATGTATGATTCAAGCTATTAAATTCATATTGTTGCTTAATAATGAATGTTAGTTGACATACTATAAGCCTTGATTTTACATATTAGTTGGATCATATTATTTTTATTACATTATTATTTTGATATTACTATATTGAGGCTTTAAAATCCATTAGTGGTATCAAAGCTACAACAAGAAGCTTCTTGCACAATGTAAATTCATTTAGCTACATATAAAATCATTTTTTGTCTAGTACTATAGAATTGCTTAGAGTTTATCTAATTTTAAGGGAGATAGACATGAAATATATTGTAAGATCAAAGTAAGAAACAATAATAGAGTCTTTCCATGATTGCAGGAACAACTAGTGAAGACTAGGACTCAGCTATAGAGTCTTTCCACTAGGTTGAAGAATAACCAGTCAAAACTAGGACTCATATTTGAGTGAATCAACATGAAAATAGTTAATTATTCAATAAAAAATCTAATATTAATATTGATTTGAATATTTTCATATTAAAGACCTAAGATATTGCTACAACAAAAATAGAAGAGTGAGAATATTCCTACAACATATAGAGAAGACTTTCATCTTCAAGTGCAAGAGAAGGAAAAAATCTTTCATAAAGCAGGGATTAATTTAAGTTGTAGACTATTATTGATTTTAGGTCTTGAAGAAGAGACCTTGAAAAATATAGAAGAACAACAAAATATCAAGGTTACCTATTCTAAAATATTATTCAAAATAGAGGTGATCTATGAATATTTTTAGGTCTTGAAGGTAGACCTTGACATAGTTAACTTTAGGTCTTGAATGAATACCTTGACATAGTGATTTTAGATCTTGAGGATAGACCTTGACATAAAGAAGGATTCAGATCTTGAGGATAGACCTTGAAAAATATGAGGATTCAAGTCTTGAGGAAAAACCTTGATATATAAAAGGATTCATGTCTTGAAGATAGACCTTGATAATTGGATTGACAGTGACAACCATATAAAAGTTTTAGTGAATAAGTTTTCAAATATAGAGAAGATTTCAGGTCATTTAGAGACCTTGAAAGTACAAATTCAAGAGGAAGAAATACTCTTCAAAGAAAGAGTTCCATAGTAAATATGTGTGGTCCTTACTAGTGAAAATAAAATAGGTCATATTCAATATATATAAGAACCTTATTAAGTAAAAATAAAGGAGGCTTGATAAGATATGTAGGTTCTAAAGGACAAAGAAAGAAGCATGCATAAGAAGGAAAGAGAGGCCATTGAGAAAGGTCCATGATGCAGATTAAAGGTACATATTAGAATCACTACACGACCAACTATAGAAGGAAGAAAGAAAGGTTGAGGTTCCTTGTATACATAAAGAAATGAAGGAAAACTTATACAAAAAAGTAGCAAGCGCTAATATAGAAGGAAAGTTTATTACAAACAAAAAGATAAAGTGTTATAAAGTTTCTAGTTACAAGCAAAATAAAATATTCTCTAAAGAAAAGTAGAATACAAAGCAATACAAAGCTATGCATATTGTAGAAAGAATTCAAACAAGAATCTACTCATTAAAAAGAAACATCAAAAAGCAAAGCAAAGCAAAGCACTATTTCCAGTGAAGATAGAACTACCTATACCATGGAACCAAGGTTAAAAATTAAAGGTAGAATTATTAAAGTGTTAAAGTATGAGATATTTTCTAGGGTTCACCTAAATAAAACCAACACTCAACTAGAGTAACATCCAAGCCGAACTAGTGTAGCATTCAGCTAGAGTAGCACCCAAGTCAAATTAGTGAAACACTTCACTATAGAAGCATCCAAACCAAACCAACAAAGCACTCAACTAAAAGAGCACTTAAGCCAAACCAGTATTGTGCTCATCTAGAGAAGCACCTAAGCCAACATAGCATATACAAAGTATTTGAAAGCTCAATACCAAAGCAAAATGAGCCATAACTCACAGTAGAATTCATAATGTCTCACCCTAAACATAGCACCACCAAAAAAAACCTTAGAACAAAGCTTGGAATTTGGAATACAAATAGGAACTTGAGAAGGAATGTTTAAAGGAATATTGATCAAATTATTTGGACGCAAAACCATGCAACGTTAGAAATCCATTTGAATAATAATCATATCTGAGCAATTTTTAAAACATTACATCAGGTAACATAAGTTGTACCACCTACCATGTAATAGGTAACCAAAAAAACATTAAAAGGTTAAATTCTTTGAAGCATTCATTTTAAAGAGGAGCATGTGGTTTAAGAATTCATCAGACGAAGTTTGGTTGTAGTCAAGAGTATTGTAGTTAAGGAAGAAGAAATACCACAATCACTAATTTGAGTAGAGGTATAATTCAAATTGAAAATTGCTAAGGTTTCATTTATTTAATATTTGGAGTTGTAATATTTTTTGGAATTATAAATTTAAAGGTTTATATTTAATTAAGTTGAGGAGAGATATTTGATTTATTAGAGATAAGTTATTAATGGAGAGATAAGTAGGACTATGATAGAATAAGTTAGGAGTTATAAGGTTCTTAATAGTTGTTTTTTAATTAAATATTTTAATTAAGAATGGAGCATAAGGTATAATAATTTTTTTTTTTTAAGTATTTAAGGTTTTTAAAGTTTTTGAAGTTAAATTTTATTTTTTGAAAATTTTGAAAACAAATATTTTCAAATTTAATTATTTGGGAGTCAAAAGGAGTTCAACATCAAAACTAGGAAATTTAAATTTGCAAAGTTCATATTTTCTTAGTTTCTAAATATTAGGGAGATATAAGGAATTCTACTTCATAGGTTTTGTAACTTAGAAACTTTAAAATTATTTAAACCTAGGGAGTCACAAGGTTGTCTACTTCAAAAGAATCAATGAATTCAATGGATATGGAGTTCATGATTCAAAAAGAAAAAGCAAATGTCATAAAATTTGGAATCAAGAATTTGATTGAGAAATCTAAAGGAAAGATAGATCTAGTTTCAAAGTTGATTTATAGTGAAGCCATAGATGAAAACTTTGAAATATTTGAATACTATTTACATGCAAGGATTGTTGAAGCAATTGATGATGGAAAATATAGTATTATGATACCTTTAGATATTGGTAGCATAATGTATATGGAATTTCTTACACTCAAATTTTGCAAAGAAGAGAATATGAAACAAAAGGAGCTGATTGAATCTCTCAAGAATAAAGCAAAAGTAGATGAATCATTTTTGGAAAAAATATTTTATTCTTCATGCAATATTGATATTCCAAGTTCATCTAACCTAGGATCCTATTATGATGATTTAAGTGAATGTTCATATAGGAAAAGAAAGAGTCATATTATTCTAAGGACAAAGGAAAATAAAATATTCTTATGCAATAATATAAAGTCAATGAGAAAGTACAAGAAATTTGTAATCTTGAAGCTACAAAGACTGAAGAACATGAAGTTGAATCCAAAGAAAATGTCAAACAAGGAGAAGAAGAAGAAATTTATCAAGATGAAGGTTGCATACATTGTAAATTTAATTGAAGGATGAATACATATATTGAAGACTAAAATCTTCAATAACCAAATAATGTAATATAGGGGATGTTGGAGAATATTACATTATTTGGTGCATGCCAATGTACCTCCTTGGTACAACCTTGTAAATATTAGATTAGGTTTGTGTCCTAGAGTAGAGTATGAGTAAATATTTTATGTAATATAATAATGTGTAGGAAAAGCACAAGTGTCATGTGATCAAGTGTACAAGTTTTATGTGTGTATATGTGCATAATTGTCTTATATATAAGTGTGCACAAGTATCCTTAGATTAGAGTGTGTAATTGAAGAGTTATGTCCAAGTGTGCATACAAGATAGAGTCATGGGACTTGGAATAAGGAAAGGAAGAGTAAAGTAACCAAAGAATAATTCTATAATGGCTATATATTACTCCATAGGGTACATCACCTACATTTTCGACATTGTCTACATAGTCTACATAGTGAGCATAGAAAGTATTGTTAATTTATGAGAGTTTTATGATACATTTGTAATAGAAAGAGGAGAATTAAATATTGCATACATTTGAGAAATTAATATTGTAAGTTGTGCTACATACTTTGTACATGTATGATTCAATCTATTACATTCATATTGCTACTTATTAATGAATGTTAGTTGATATATTATAAGCCTTGATTTTACATATTAGTTGGCTTATATTATTTTGGTTACATTATTATTTTGATCTTACTATATTGCAGCTATCATTATATTTGATCTTATTAATATTTATCTTATGAGTTTACATTAATATTAAGGCTTCAAAAGCCATCGACCTTTCATTATCCTAGCATAATTTAGTTCTCAAACACATTTCAAGGTGTAGGGGAAATTTTATATTTCTACTTTTGAAGAAAAAATGAATGTCGATGCCCCCAAAAATAGGTTGGATCTCATCCTTCTCTATAAATAAATTCATTGATAGTGAGAAAAAAACTTTTTTTTACTCTTGAAAGCTTAACTACCTTTTTGAAACTAATGGGAAGCATATTATGTTAGGGTTATAGAAGAGAGTGAATATGTAATATTTATATGGTATAATTTCATGGAGGTCATCAAGGAAGAATATTATTTTGTGGGAGCCTATGAAGACTAGTACATGTGATGGAAAAAAATCTATAAAAGTAAATACTTACCTATTCAAGATTATATTTATGCTTTCCACTCCATGGAAGCAATGCTAGGTATTCAATATACCAACAGAAATTGAATCCTCAAGTACCATAGTGGGATATAATGGTACAATTAAGAGAGCATGGACCTATTTGAATTCAATACATTTAGGAGAGGTATATAAAATTCCTATCAAATTGGAGTAGAATCATGAAAAAAAAATACAAAAAAAGTAAATAAAAAAATAAAACACTAAGTACCAACCAAAGAAATGCAAGAGTGAATCTACAAAGAATAATCCCAAAATTAGAATTGGAAGTAGAAAAAAACTCCTAATAAAATATTCCCTCGAAGGCCAAAAGTGGCAATTAGTGTGATGTTTACAAAATAATCTAGCATTAAAGGGAGTGTCAAGCAATCTAGTCATAATTTTCTAAGTCACAACCCTCTACATCCACTACACCACCACCCCCACATCCACAATTTGAGGATAAAGGGAAGCAAATCATGGAAGAAGAACCTATAGACACAAAAAATTGACCCACTTTTAGTGGGTAATCTTCCTTGAGCCCTCTAGGAGACCCCTTAGACTTACCTAGGGTATGGGTAAGGCTTCTCCATCCCTCTTTTGTCTTTTCTCTCTCTCTCTATGCAAAATATTTCTCACCCTTGATGGGACATGATTTTGCATAGGAGAAATTGTGATCGGCCTTGATAGGGGACAATTTCACTATTTTAGGGTTTTGTTTAAATAAATCCTAATTCTTTAGTTTTGACATATTTATGTTACCACTCCTTGGTTTTACCACCCATTTCACCTTCAAATATTCTATATAAGGAGGGTTTTAATTCATTCCTACACACTACAACAATTAATGATAACAATTGTTCACAAATATTGTAAAGTGTTTTAGTGTTCGCTACTTGATCTACATCCTTTTTCTTATTTTGCAAGCAAGTTAATATTGAAGTATGAAGTTTGATTTATTCCCTACTACATTGGATTTTTGATTGGTGTTGCTCACTTTGGTGAATTTGTGTTGGATCCCTAAGGAGAGATCAACTATCTGGGAGGTATCAACCCATTTTCTTGCTTCCTTGTGAATTCACTCTATTGCATGCTTTTTTTTTTTCACTACATCTAACATTTATTATTTTGCTATGATCTGATATGTTTCATCTCACTTCAGAAAAATTGCACCCAGGTCTCTACGTTGCACAATTTTGTCAGTGAGATATCATGATCCCCTATTACGGGGCATGATTTTACCTGAGCTATACCTGGGGTAACTATTTCATATTTCATAACTACATCCTAGGATGCATCTAGGGCAAAGTGTCATAATCTATTTTGTATTTCTATCATATTATTCTGCTATGCTTTCATATATTTGAATTCTTCCAAAGGTCAATTTTTGCTTCTATTTATCAAAGGTCATCTAAAATTACCTAGGGTACTTTGTTTTTGTGCCTCCAAGAACTGTTGTATAATAGCCTAACTATGCCCCCTAATGCTAATCATATTTTTCAAGTATTTTTCAAACTATCTTGTAGGAATATGAATTGTTGATATCATTGGATAAGGGATAAAATTAATGATAAATCACCATATGAGATAATTTTTCTAGTTAGTCTCTAGGTTGTTTGTTGAGTGTCTTTTATTTTTATTGTAAAATCCTAGATCTGATTTAAAATAAATACATTTAATTAATTTCCAAGCATTTGAAAGATAAAAAAACATATAGTTTGCATTTAGGATTAATTTTTTTTATGCATATTCTCTTAAGCCCTTGCTTAAAGGTTTCATGTCTTAAAACTCTAGGTTAGAAAATAATTCAAAGAAAATAATCATAATAGGGTTAGCTCTTGTATTCTTGCATTTTGTATTTATGCATTGTCCTTTATCTTTCATAGCATAGACCTAGAAAGGCCAAACATAGGTGATTGTCTTCAAAATAATACATCAAATTTTTTTTGAAATTCATGTGGACTTGGAACGAGTCCTTAAATCCATTCCTGGTAAACCCTTCCCTCCTAGAACCAAGTATAGAGAACAACATACCTTTGCGGTTCACCCCAAGGCTCTCTCTCTTGCAAGAATTGTATGTTGTAGGGAAGTTTTCCCCCTCTATATCTTTGGTGAACCCTGTGTGAACACCTTATTTTCTTTTGAAAATTTTAATCAAGACCATTAATTCTATGTATTAGATCAGATTACATTAAAAACATAATTTCTTATGCTTTTTTTTTATGGTCTTAGTTCCTCCCTTTTTTCCTTTTTTCCCTAGTCTTCATTTATTTTCCTAATGGCTTTCAACCTTGGGAATAGAAGAAGGCTTTTTAGGTTTGATGATATTTTCCAAGAGAATGATCACATTCATAAATAAAATACTAACCATGAGGAAGAAGAGACTGATAATAGTCTTGATCCTAATAAGGGACCCTATGGGAACATTATCTTCAAATCCTTTGAGCATGTATGAGCATTTTATCAATATCATAATTATGTCTTAGATGCAGCTTTATAGGAAGAAGCCCTACTTGAGGAAGTTAGACCATCTCATGATACCTCCTTGAGAGAATATTTGAATCATGGTAATATTTTTCATCATACAACTTATTCCACTACTATAATTACCAACATTGGGGGGAATCTACAAGTCCCTCCAACTAGTAGTACCATTCAAAATTTTTAATTTCCTCCTCAACCTGCTTATCTCAACATTTTTGTCTCTATTCCACAAAATGTCAGTTATCCCCTTCAAAAAGATACCACATACCTCAATAGTATCAATATGTCCAACACTCATCCCTTTAGGAATCTAGGGATATTGCATAATAGTTATCCAAAAGTGCAAAATTTGACAAATTTGGTAAAAAAGTTGGTTTCAAAAGTTGAGATGATTCAGCCTTCAAGATTCACTTACAATTATAAGGAAATGTATAATCATCCATTGGATCCTGTTATTGCTGCTAGGCCATATCCTAAGCATTTTTCCATGATGGTTTTACCTATTTATAAGGGGATAGAAGATCCAATAGAGAATTTAAGAATATTTAGAACAACTTGCCATGATATCATTTATGATGACATGTTGTTACTTAAGATATTTCCTAAGAGTCTTGATGTAATGGCATTAGAATGGTAATATCAATTGCTTAATAATTCCTTAAATAAATTTGAAGAAACAAAATAATTATTTGTCCAAAAATTTGGTTCTTATATTGAAAATGAAGTAACAATGAAAGATATTTACAATTTAAATCAAAACAAAGACGAGAATATTTCAGAATTCTTGGCTTGTTGGAGAAGTTTAGTTGGATGTTTGAGATATAATTTACCTTCAAAGGACATGCTTGAGATATTTATTGGTAATTTACAATAATAATTATCTTATGCATTAGAGACTACTACTATTACATCTTTTGATCAAGCAATTGATTTAGCAAGAAAAGTGGAACAAGCCCTTATCAAAAGAGGCCAACTCAAAATCAAAGAAGAGAAACCTACTAAATCTCAACATAAGAATAAATACATAGGAGGTGATAGTGTAATGGATAGTAGGTTTTTTAACATTGTTACTAACAACCAAAAAAATATAGTACTTTAGAAACCTCCGCAAAGGAATTTTACAAGTCTTAATATGTCTATAGAAGTAGTTTTAAAGCAACTTATAGAATCTAATGCAATTTAGTTACCTCCAATAAGGCAAATAGATACTACATATCATTGGTATAATGTAGGTTAGCATTGTTCATATCATAGAGTGGAAGGACATTGGATAGATTCTTGTAAGAAGTTGAAACATGCGATTCAAGATATGATTGATGCAAAATGTCTTGATGTGGAAAATTTACAACAAAAATTATTTTTTAATAAGAATGTAATTAGAAAAGCAGCTAATAAAGTATCCTATAGAAGTGTAACCCATAATTATGATAATAACATGGTTTATATTATAAAAAATACTTCAAAAAGGTCGATGCAAAATCAATAGATCCCACAATCTCAATCGGAGATCAGTTTATTGGCAAATTTATCTCTTTTGGAACTTTTGTAGAATTCTCCTACCCATGGAGAAGCCTTGATAAATGTTATAAAACAACAATATGTACCTCCAGATACTTCCCCTAGTGATATGGACAATATTGTAAGATCTCTTGGGATACATCATCTCACATTCTCGGATGTCGATATTTCTTTCTCAGATTTACAAAAATATTCTTCTCTTTACATCACTACATTTTTTGGGGATACTTTTATCAAGATATTTATTATTGATAATGGTTCTTCTCTTAATTTATGCACATATCATTTCTTTCAAAATTTTGTATTAAAAGAGGAAGATATAACTAGTCCGATGATATCATTAAAACTTTCAACAATGAGTCCCAAGAAGCTTATGGTACCATATCACTTCCCCTCAAAGGTGGAACTAAGATTTTAGATACAATGTTTTATGTGGTATCTTGTCCTGCATCTTTTAATATTCTTATTGGACGTCCTTGGATCCATTCAATGGAGGTCATCCCTTCTACCTTTTATCAATGTGTAAAATTTGAATTTGAAAGTCAACCTTTTTCTATCTTGGGCGATCATCATCCATTTGAATTTTGCTCACCAAAAGATCTAGCTCATTTTTCATTAGAATATTTATCCAAAAAATCTAAGAAACCTAAAAATCGTAATAAGGAATCATCAATTAATATCTCATCATAGGATCAATTCAACTCTTATTTTCAAGAATTTATCTTAGATGAATCTTATAAAGGTTTAGAGTGGAGTGTTGAGGATGAGAGGCCACTCTCTCCTTTGTTTGTTCTAACCCTAAGTAGTATGTAAAATATGAGGATCCACCTTATAATGGCATCTACTTTGATGGGTCTATCCCTTGCGCTGCACAAGTTGAGTCTTCTAGTTCTCAAGTGGACTTTGGTTCTATGTCTCCTAAGGAAAATAAGAAATTAGGAGTGATTCCTTCCCCACCTCCTCTTGAGGATGGTTTTTCCATCCTTATTGAGGAGACCATAGATGTGAATCTGAGGAATCCCCTAGAACCCTTAACCTAGGTAAAGCCCTATCAATGGATGACAAGGAGCAATTGAACAATTTATAAAGGAATACCAAGATATTTTTTCTTGATCATATGCTAACATGCCTAGGTTTGATCCTTCCCTTGTTATGCATAATTTGGTAGCTAAGCCTAGTGCTAAGCCTGTTAAGAAGAAACTTAGGAAGATGCATCCTAATGTCACCCTATTCTATCAAGGAGGAGCTCCAAAAACTACTTTATGTTGGTTTTATAAAAGCTATTGACTATTCTAATTGGATGTCTAATATTATTTTTATAGTTAAGAAGGAAAGAATAATCAGATTATGTACTAAATTTTGGGACATTAATTTAGCATGTCCCATGGATGATTTTTCCTTGCACAACATAGACTAGATTGTAGATTTCATTGCAAAATATGGGATTATTTGGCTCAGTTTTTTAGGCTACAATCAGATCATGATTGCTCCTAAGGACCAAACCAGGTTAGCATTCACTACTCCATAGGGAACCTTCTACTGGAAGGTCATGCCTTTTGGCCTAAATAAGTAGGAGCTACCTATCATTAGGCCATGACTTATTTTTTTCATAACATGATGCATGATATTATTTAGGAGTCACGCCCCGTAATATAAGATTCATCTTAAACCTACTAAATGTGTGTTGGGCATCATGTATCGCAAGTTGTTAGGCTTCATAGTTTCTAGGTGAGGCATTGAAGTAGATCTCGCTAAGATAATGACTATCACTAACATGCCTCCTCCCCACACCCTGATTAAACTATATAGTCTACAAGGTAAAATTTAGTCTATTTATCTGTTCATTGCCTAGTTAGCCAATAAGTATCAGCCCTTTCTTAAGATTCTTAAGAAATACGTAGTCTTCTAGTGGAATTTTGAGTGTTAGAAAGCTTTTGATGATCTCAAAACGTATCTCACTTCCCTACCTATTTTAGTTCCTCCTGTTCTTGGTAGGCATTTTATGCTTTACATAGAAACCATTGCTCATGATTTGGAAACCATGCTGGCCCAACATGGTGATCAAAATATAGAATGAGATTTCTACTATATCAGTAGAACTTTGGTTGGACATGAAACGGCGTACACTCCCTTATAGAATATTTGCCTTGCCATAGTGTTTTCTTCTCATAATTTAAGACATTACATTCTCAACCATAAGATATTGGTAGTTACAAAGTTTGATCCATTGTGCTATTTAATGTCTAAACCCCACCTTTCAGGTCAAGTAGCTAAATGGGTGCTGGACCTTAGTGAGTTTGACTTGACCTTTATAGGTCAAAAAGATATTAAGGGTTAGGTGATTTCTAATTAGTTAGCCTTTGCTCCCCTAGAAGCCTCCCACCCTATAGTTTTTTATTTTCTCGATGAGTGCTTCAATGTCAAAATTAAAGAGTCCAAGTCTTGGAATTTGTTTTTTGATGGAGCTCGATGCATGAAAGGCACTGGTGCTAGAGTTTTTCTAGTTACCCAAAAAAATAAAATCATCCCCCTATCCTTCAAACTTCATTTATCTTGCACAAATAATATTGCAGAGTGCGAGGCTTTAATCCTTGGTCTTAAAGCAGCTTTAGCTTTGTATGTTAGAGTCCTTTCAATTTTTGGTGACTCTCAAATTGTGGTTAATCAGATTAATGATGTTTATCAGACTCAGAATGATAAACTTAAACCTTACAATGAGATTGTCACTAGGTTTTTGTCCTTGTTTTATCGTGTAACCATAGATCTATCCCTAGATCCTCAAAACACCATGCGGATGCCATGGTTGCTATTGCATCCTTGTTTTCTCTATATTTGGAAGATGATCAAGCTTCAATTATCATTAGACAACTCTGAGATCTTGCATCACTTGGTTCATTTCTTATTCCTTTAGATTGTTTCATCATCGGAGCTTCCCCATATGAGTTGTGGTATAATGACATCTTTAATTTCCTTAAGGATGGTTTGATTCCTGATGGTTTAGATCATAACTAGCATAATATTTTGCACAAAAGAGCATGTTTATTCATCATAATCAACAATACTTTGTATCAATTTTATTTTGAAGGCTTCCTCCTATGATATATTAACTCTAATAAAACCTGGATTGTTCTTAGTGATGCTTACAAAGGTTCATGCAGAGGCCATTTTAGTGGTAATAATATTACCAAAAAGCTCCTTCGTATGGGGTATTATTGGACTTCCATGGATAAATATGCATGTGACTATGTGTAGTGCTACAACAAGTTTCAATGCCATGATCATCTTGTTCATACTCCTTGTCATGACCTTTAGGTTATCTATTCTCCTTGGTCATTCTCCATGTGGGAATTGGAAATTATTGGGAAATTTAATCTAGTGTCATCGAATGGTCATAATTTATCATTACTGTGATTGATTATTTCACTAAATGGGTTGAAGCCATACCCCTAGTGACGATGATTGGAACTCAAGTTTCTAAGTTCATCTTAAAGATTCTTTGTAGGTTCAAGATTCCTTCGATGACTATTTCTGACAATAACACTCCTTTCAAGAATAAGGATGTTTATAATATTTGTGATAGGTACAATATTCATCATAGGTGGTCAACTCCTTACTACCCCTAGGGTAATGGATAAGCCAAAGCATCCAACAAGTCCTTGATCAAGATCTTGAAGAAGTTGGTTAGTAATACCGGTCATGACTGACATATTTAGCTTTATCCTATCATGTGGGTATATCGTACTAGTGTGTGTACTCCCATAGGGGCCTCACTATATGTCTTGGTATATGGATATGAGGTGGTGTTTTCTTTTTATTTTGAGGTTCTCTCATTACACATCTTGTTGTAAGATTTCATGGTTGACAAATATTATCATGAAGACCATTTGCACCAATTGGAGTTGTTGGATGAAAAGTGCATTTATGCCTTAGAGCATTTAAGAGCCTATCAGGATAGGCTCCAGTGATCTTATTCTAATAAAGTTTGCAACCATTCTTTTGAGGTTGGGGATCTTGTCCTCAAGGAAAACCAAAAGAACACGAATGCTCGTGTTGATATTTGAGGTAAGTTTTAGCCAAATTGGTTAGGGCCCTTTGTCACAATGACCAAGTTTGGCTCAGGTGCCTATCATTTGGCATCTTTGGATGGTAAACAACTCAAAAAACCTATGAATATAATGAATTTAAAAATATATTATGCTTGATTCATCATTTGCATTACATTTTACATTTAGATTATATCATACTACATTTGCTTTCCTGCTCATATTGCATGACTACTTGTCATACTTTGCATGATTGCTTGACATTCTGTTTCTCTTGTATTTTTCTTGTCATAATTGCATTGTTGCTTTCTCATGACTGCTTGTTCATATAGCTTATGGGTATTCATAACAATGGCATGTGATGATACCTAGTCAGGTCATAGCTCACATGCATTGCACTTTAACTAGGATTTTGATGCCTAGCAAAGCCCCAACCTAGGGGCCATGCATTTTTATCCTTTCTTCTCTTCTCATTTTTCTTTGTTATTTTATTCTCTTCTATATTCTTCTTGTATTCCTTTACTTTGAAAATTTTTACAAAGACTATCATTTTCTCTCCAAAGTCAAGGAATACAACCCGATTTTGGTATATCCTTGTCCTTTGCATGATTCTTATTTCTCCTTTGTTTTCTTTGTTTAGACAATGATATCCATTCTTCTCTTATTTGATTGCATATTTACTCCCTCTTGACTTTTCACTAGCTAAAAATTCAAGCTGGGGGTACACACACAATTCTTTGATTCTCATTTTCTTCATCTTATTTCTTCCAGCACGTGCACACACTCACATTGTGTTATGCTCATATTGATTACTCTATATACATTTTCTTGCACACCCCTATCAAGTAGTACTTACTAATACATCTTTCACATTAGCAATAACATATCATCCTTATCAGGTTATGCTTATTTTGACTCAACGGGCTAAAAACACCATTATAAGATAATCTCCTTGACCATTTTATCATGTCTTGACATACATCCTAGTGAGCAATCATCCCATAGCAATAACTAGTGAGTAATCATCCATAATGGGTTACACTCCATCATTTGATAATTTTAGCAACAACCATAGTGGGTTACGCTCTATATTTTTGCCCATTTGTATATTTTAGCAAGTACTACACCCATAGTGGGTTTCCACTCCATACTTGAACCTTCTTTTGGGCATAACAACCTTCATTCAAGGTTTTTGATTAGCTTCTCTCACTTTCTATGGTTAACCTTTGGATCTTCCTCTCTCTTTTTTTCTTCTCTTCTCTTCCCTTATTCTTTATTTTTATTTCTTCTATTCATCCATGCATTTCATGTTAGTTGCATTAGATTCATGTTGTACCTAGTATCCTTTGCTCTGCTATTTTTTTGCTTGCTTTGTTTTTCGTGTTTCTGTGTTTTACCTTTTCTTTCTCTTTACCTTTTTTGAGTTTCTTAAGGAATGTTCATTCCTTTCGAAACTCGATGGGGCACCCTAGAAATAGAGGTATTAGTGGTAATAATGTCTCACCTTGTGTGCAAAAGTCTAGATTGTCATTTTTAATACCCATTTTGCACCACCCCTTTGTCTAAACCTGGTCACCCCTTCTTTGTGTTTGTTGTCTTCTTGCCAATAGAGGTCTACATATTTCTTTGACACATTTACTTGGACATAAATGCATCAAAGAGGGGGAAAATGTAGACATGGAAAATTTACCCACTTTTAGTGGGCAATATTCCTTGAGCCCTCTGGGAGATCCCTTAGACTTGCCTACGGCATGGGTAAAGCTTCTCTCTCTCTCTTTTGTCTTTTTTCTCTCTATATGAGAAATTGTACTTGCCCTTGATGGGGCACGATTTCACATAGGTAAAATCATGGTTGGCCTTAATTGAGTGATATTTCATCTTTTTAAGGTTTTGTTTAAGGAAACCCTAATTATTTGGGTTTGGCATGTTTTACATTGACCCTTCTTAATTTTACTGCCCATCTCACCTTCAAATCCACTATATAAGGAGGGTTTGAATTCATTTCTACACACAATAATAATTAATGATAATGATTTTCACAATTATTACAAAGTATTTTAGTATTTTCTACTTGATCTTCATCTTTTTTCTTCTTTCACAAGCAAGTTAATACTAAAGTATAAAGTTTGATTTATTCTTGACTACATTAGATTGTTGATTGTTGTTGCTCTCTTTGGTGGATTTGTGTTGGAGCCCTAAGGGGAGATCAACTATCTAGGAGGTCTCAACCCTTATGCTTACTTCATCACTCTCTGCCAAGTGAATTCGCTCTATTGCATGCTTTTTTTTTTGTTGCATATAACATTTATTATTTCGCTTTGATCCGAGACATTTCATCTTGCTTCAGTGAAATCATGCACGGGTCTCTACGGGGCACGATTTCATCGATGCGATATCACGGTTGCCTATTATGAGGTGCAATTTTATGTGAGCTATACCTGGGGGCAAATTTTTGTCCCATATTTTATAACTGAATGCTAGGCTGTGTCTATGGCATAGTGTCATAATCTGTTCTGTATTTTTATCATATTATTTTTTTGTGCTTTCATATGTTTGATTTCTTCCAAAGATAATTTTTCTTTTCTATTTATCAAAGCTCATCTAAAATGACCTAGGGGGGATTGAGTGTTACACCTCCAAGCACTGATGTACAATGGCCTAATTAGACCCCCTAATTCTAATCATATTTTTCAAGTATTTTTCAAACTTCTTGTAGGAATAGGAATTGTTGATATCATTGGATAAGGGATAAAAGGAAGGATACATCACTAGATGATATACGTGTTCCAGTTATTCTGTAGGTTATTTTTTAGTGTATTTTATTTCTGTTATAAAATCCTATATTTGATTTAAAATAAATACATTTAATTAATTTCTAGGCATTTGAAAGATAAACAACATATAGTTTGAATTTAGGGCTAATTTTGTTTATGTTTATTCTCTTGAGCCCTTTCTTAAAGGTTTCATGTCTTAAAATCATAGGTTATAAAAGCATTCAAAGAAAAGAATCATAATAGGGTTAGCTCTTGTATTCCTGCATTTTGTATTTCTACATTGTCCTTTATCTTTCATAGCATAGACCTAGAAAGGCCAAACATAGGTGATTGTCTTCAAAATAATACATCAAACAATTTCTGAAATTCTTGTGGAATTGGAATGAGTTCTTAAAGTTGTTCCTAGTGAACCCTTTCCCCCTAGATCCGAGTGTATATAACAACATACCCTTACGGTTCACCCCGAGGCTCTCTCTCTTGAGGATCCAACCTTGAGAATTGTATGCGGTAGGGTGGTTTTCCCCCTCTACATAACCAAATGTGACCATTGTCACCACACATGTTGTACTAAAGGATTCATAAGAGGAGGAATTCTTGTTTCACTCATAAATGTGGGTCAAGGGTAATTTATTACATTTCATCATGGTTAATGGGAGTCAAAAATATAACTTCTACTTAAATGATCAAGTATTTGAATCTGCCTCTCAAACCGTGTCTATAACAATATAATACTAGATGGTTATATAAGGAGATAAAATTTGTGTCACTCAAAAATTTCTCCTTTATTATTCTATCAAGCCTTTCAAAGATGAAGTTTTGTGCAATGTTATACCCTTGGATATTTGTAATGTGATTTTGGGCCAAGCATTTTTGTCGAAGTGGCATGGTGTATATGAGCATAGTCCTAGAAGTGTCACCATGATTATTGGAGGCTCCACCTACCTCTATTTCCTTAATAAATTCTAAATAATGCACAATTATGATAGCCAAAAAAATTATTTTTTGACAATCAAGCCACAAAGTAGGAGGATTGTTGCTACATCGATTACAAGCCCTACATAGTAGAATTAAATGGATAAAATTGTAGTAGAATATGATGACTTCCTCAAGTCACCAATTGGGATTCCATTTCATTATAATATAAAGCATTCCATTGATTTAGTTTTTAGTTATACTTTTCCTAATGTATTTATTTATCATCCTTGAAAATAATGAAATCAAGAGTTAATTCCAAGAATTGATTTAAGAGGGGTACATTAGACTAAGTTCTTCAACATGTTCTAGTCCAATTGTCTTGGATCCAAAGAAATGTGGAATATGAATACACTTTATTGACTCTAGATATTTGAAGAAAATTATCATGAAGAACCACTATCCACTCCCTTGGATAGATGACTTATTGGACCTACTCTATGGTGTAAATTTCTTCATCAAAATTGATCTCAAATTTGGCTATCATTAAATACCCATAGATCCCATTGATATATGGAATACTAATTCAAATATAGGGAGGGTTTATTTGAGTGGTTGGTTATGTCTTTTGGCTTGTTCAATGCACTTACCAATTTCATGAGGATGATGGATGACATCTACATCCCTATTCTAGCTCATTTGTGGTAGTCTACTTAATGACATTCTCATCTATAGTAAAAATATAGGAGAAATATCTACAACATGTTCAAAAAATACTTTACATTATTCAAAGACACCAGCTATATATTAATTTGACATGAAAAATATTTAGTACCATGGGTATATTTTTAACAAAGAGGGAATCCATGTTGATCCTATGAATATTTAGGTAATTAGAGATTAGCATACCCCACATAATTTGGTAGACAATCACAAATTTTTGGGTCTTTCTAACTTTTATCAAAGTTTTATATTTTGGTTATCACATATTTCTTGGCAACTAATGAATTTACCAAAGGAGGTTCCAAATCCAAGTTACATTGGGGAGATACACAATAGAGGGTATTTGAGAGGTTGAAGGGACAATTGCATTAAACTCAGATACTTTTCTACCAACTTTACATCAACCTTTTGAGGTAATAACTAATGCATCATATTATGCATTGGGATTTGGCCTATAACAATCAAACATTCAATGAATCATTTCAAAAATATCCCACATGCAACAAAGAATTTATGTAGTTTTCCAAGCATGTAAATAGTATAAGCACTACATATTGGTCAAGGAAACCATCATCTATAGATCATAGAGCTTTGGAGTTCATTTAAACATAAAGCAATGTAAGGAATTAAAGACATAAAAAGTGGGCCACATATCTACAACAGTTTCATTTGATCATCAAGCACAAGAATGAAATTGAAGATTTTGTACCAAATTTTTTGAACCGATTTGCTAACATAACACTCACCACCATTATTGATTCTTGTGGATATGATACTCCAAATTGATCCATATTATATGAAGTAGATTCATATTTTGTAAATGCATGTCAAGCTCTTCATGTTGGTAAGAATTTTTGTAATATTTACAAGATAATCTTCTTTACCACATGGGAATATTTGTGTGTCAACTAATGAGTGCTCAAATATAATTTATGAAACACACTTCAATAAATTAGTAGGTCAATTTAGGGAGGCAAAAAATTGGAAGTACTTCAAAAATACTATTGGACCAATATGAGGAAATATATCAAGAGGTAGATCAAGTTATGTTTTGACAATAAAGCCACAAAGTAGGAGGATTGTTGTTACATCGATTATAGGCCCCACATAGTAGAAGCAAATGGATAAGATTTTAGTAGAATATGATGACTTGTTCAAGTCACCAATTGGGGTTCCATTTCATTATAATGTAAAACATTACATTGATTTAGTTTTTAGTTATACTTTACCTAATGAATCTATTTATCATAGTTCAATCCTTGAAAATAATGAAACCATGAGGTAAATCTAATAATTTATTTAAGAGAGACACATCGGACTAAGTTCTTCAACATGTTCTAGTCTAATTGTCTTGGATCCAAAGAAATATGGAATATGGAGACAATTTATTGACTATAGATATTTGAAAAAAAAAATTATGAAGAACCACTATCCACTCCATTAGATGGATGTCTTATTTGACCTACTTTATGGTGTAAAGGTCTTCACCAAAATTGATCTCAAATTTAGCTATCATAAAATACCCATAGATCACATTGATATATGGAATACTAAATCAAATATAGGAAGGGTTTATTTGAGTGGTTGGTTATGTCTTTTGGATTTTTCAATGCACTTACCAATCTCATGAGAATGATGGATGACATATACATCCCTATGCTAGCTCATTTGTGGTAGTCTACTTAATGATATTCTCATCTATAGTAAAAATATAGGAGAAATATCTACAACACATTGAACAAATACTTTAAATTATTCAAAGACACCAGTTATATGCTAATTTGACACAACAAAGATTTAGTACCATGGATATATTGTTGAAAAAAAGGGAATCCATGTTGATATTGTGAATATTTAGGTAATTAGAGATTAACATACCCCAAAGACTTTGGTAGACCATCACAAATTTTTGGGTCTTCCTAATTTTTATCAATGTTTTATATTATGGTTCTCATATATTTCTTTGCAACTAAAAAAGTTACCAAAGGAGGTTCCAAATCCATTTTCTATTGGGGAGATACACAACAAAAGGTATTTGAGAGGTTGAAGAGCCAATTGTATTAAACTCGTATACTTTTCCTACCAAGTTTACATCAACATTTTGAGGTAATTACTGATGCATCAAAGTATGCATTGGGATTTGTTCTCAAAAAATATCGAAATATGATTGCCTATTACAATCAAACATTCAATGAAGTATTTCAAAAATACCCCACATACAACGAAGACTTTTATGTAGTTTTCCAAGCATGTAAATAGTAGAAGCACTACATCTTGGTCAAGGAAACCATCATCTATAGATCATAGATATTTGGAGTTCATTTAAACATAAAGTAATGTAAGAAATTAAAGACATAAAAAGTGGGCCACATATTTACAAAAGTTTTATTTGATCATCAATCACAAGAATGAAAGTGTAAATTTTGTACCAAATTGTTTGAACCGACTTGCTAACATAACACTCACCACCATTCTTGATTCTTGTGGATATGATACTCGAAATTAACCCATCTTATATGAAGTAGATTCTAATTTTGTAAATGCATTTCAGGCTCTTCATGTTGTTAAGAATGTTTGTAATATGTACAAGATAACCTTATTTACCACATGGGAATATTTTTGTGTCAACTTATGAGTGCTCAAATATAATTTATGAAACACACTTCAATAAATTAGTAGGTCAATTTAGGGAGGCGGAAAATTGGAATTGCTTAAAAAATACTATTGGACCAAGATGAGGAAATATGTCAAGAGGTATATCAAGTTATGTTTTGACAATAAAGCGACAATGTAGGATGATTTTTGCTACATAGATTATAGGGCTTACATAGTAGAAGAAAATGGATAATATTGTAGTAGAATATGATGACTTGTTCAAGTCACCAATTGGGGTTCCATTTCATTATAATGTAAAGCACTACATTTATTTGGAATTTAGTTATACTTTGCCTAATGAATCTATTTTTCATAGTTCAATCCTTGAAAATAATGAAACTAGGAGGTAAATCCAAGAATTAATTTAAGAGAGGCACATCAGACTAAGTTCTTCAACATGTGCTAGTCTAATTGTCTTGGATCCAAAGAAATATGGAATATGGATACACTTTATTGAATATATATATTTGAATAAAATAATTATGAAGAACCACTATCCACTCCCTTAGATGTATGGCTTATTTGACCTACTCTATGGTTTAAAGGTATTCACAAAAATTGATCTCAAATTTGGCTATCATAAAATACCCATAGATCCCATTGATATATGGAATACTAAATAAAATATAGGGAGGGTTTATTTGAGTGGTTGGTTATGTCTTTTGGCTTGTTCAATGAACTTACCAATTTCATGAGGATGATGGATGACATCTGGATCCCTATGCTAGCTCTTTTGTGGTAGTCTACTTAATGATACTCTCATCTATAGTAAAAATATAGGAGAAATATCTACAACATATTCAACAAATACTTTGTATTATTCAAAGATACTAGCTATATGCTAATTTGACAAAAAAAATATTTAGTACCATGGGTATATTGTTGACAAAGAGGGAATCCATGTTGATATTGTGAAGATTTAGGTACTTAGAGATTAACATACCCCATAGAATTTGGTAGACCATCACAAATTTTTGGGTCTTCCTAATTTTTATCAAATTTTTGCATTAAGGTTCTCATATATTTCTTGGCAACTAACAAAGTTACCAAAGGAGGTTCCAAATCCAAGTTCCATTGGAAAGATACACAACAAAGGGTATTTTATAGGTTGAAGAACCAATTGTATTAAAGTTGTATACTTTTCCTACCAATTTTACATTAAAATTTTGAGGTAATTACTAATGCATCAAAGTATGCATTGGGTTTTTTCTCAAAAAATATCGAAATTTGATTGCCTATTACAATCAAACATTCAATGAAGGATTTCAAAAATACCCCACATGCAACGAAGAATTTTATGTAGTTGTCCAAGTATGTAAATACTAGAAGCACTACATCTTGGTCAAGGAAACCATCATTCATATAGATTATAGATCTTTGGAGTTCTTTTAAACATAAAATAATCTAAGGAATGAAAGACATAAAAAGTGGGCCATATATCTACAATAGTTTCATTTGATCATCAAACATAAGAATGAAAGTGTAAATTTTATAGAAAATTGTTTCAACTGACTTGCTAACGTAAAACTCACCACCATTATTGATTATTGTAAGCATGATAATCCAAATTGGACCATCTTATATGAAGTAGATTCTAATTTTGTAAATGCATTTCAAGATATTCATGTTGGTAAGAATGTTTGTAATATTTACAAGATAACCTTCTCTACCACATGGGAATATTTATGTGTTATGTAATGAGTTCTAAAATATAATTTACAAAACACACTAAAATAAATTAGTAAGTCAATTTATGGAGGTAAAACATTGGAAGTACTTCAAAAGTACTATTAGCCCAAGATGAGGAAAGATGTCAAGAGGTAGATCAATTTATTTACCTCTTGTGCTATTTCCAAACCAACTAGCAAGAAGCAAGGACTATATACACCATTTTCAATGCCATGCAACCCTTGAGAATCTATATCCGTGTATTTCCTCTAATATTTTTATATCTAAACATAGTAACATTATGTTTTTATAGTAATTGATTATTTTTCAAAAATGGCTATCATAATTCCTTGTAAAAAATCTATTTTAGTTGAAGAGACTATGAAGTTTTATTTTAGTCATGTGGAACTCAAATTTGGCTTACCAAAGTCTATTTTATCTAACAAGGGAGTGTATTTTATTCCATCCTAAGGAGCACGATGACACCAAGTTGACCATATCCACAACCTTCCATTGTCAAATGATGGCCAAATAGATTTTGAAAACCAATTAATTGTACATCTTTTTTAAATGTACAATTCCATGCATTTGTGAGCATGGTATGATATCCTTCCATACATTCAACATGGATGTGCTCTACATAGCTTTATTAAACACAACCAATTTTAGGTATATTTTTGTGTTCCAACCCTTGGCACCCACTAATATGGCTCTCCTTATGCAACCCATGTATTACTTATCCCATGGAAAAAAGAAACAAAAAAGACATCACATTTCATGGAATATATCCAACACATCTAATAACAATTCCATGACCTCTTGGAAAAGACAAATAAAAAATACAAGAAATGCCATGATCAACATCGATTTCTACATCAATTAAATGTTGGAGATAAGGTATGGTTATATATTTAGAAAGAGAGACTTGTAGGACCCCATAGATTTTCTATGCACCATACATATCACCAAGGTGTTAGAAAATACCTTTGAATTGAATCTTCCATACCATATGAGGTTTCATTCAATCTTTAGTGTTGAACTTCACAGGCCCTATCATCCATATTTTTTGGATACTTCCATAGTAGTAGAACAATTGGAAATTCAAGAACTCAATTCCAATTTATCACCAATGGAGGAGGATTATATTTTTGACACATGGATCAAGACCATTAGAAGGTATTCCACTCATATGTATAGAGTGCTCAAGGTAGGAAAACTTGGACACCAATAAAAATGGCTCATAAAAGGGGTCATTGATTTTCAAGGGAGACAAATGATTTTGGCATGTTAACTTTTTACAACATGGCTTTATGCTTGAAAAATTCCCAAAATCTATGTTTATCCTATCCATACTATCGCATAAATTTATGCATGAGACTTTGTTTTGACCTCTTCAAAATACCTTGGAAATCTTATAGAAATATTTATAAGTTTTGACACTAAACATTGATGGCTTTTTAAGCCTTATACTACCACAAAATATCATAGGTTTTATCACATAGATCCCAAATATGAAATAGCCACAATATAATAATGACAATGACAAGATGATAATAAAATAAGCAGAAAAATATGAGCAAATTAATATGTATATCAAGGCTTATTGAATCAAATAACATTCAATAATATGCTAAAATATGAATGTAAATAGTTTGAATCATACATGTACTCTTCATGTAGAATAACTTACAATATTAACTGATCAAAATGTATATTAGCTTTATTACTCTTTCTCTTACAACTGTATATGATAGTAATGATATTGATGCTTGTTCTGCTTTGTTATGGAGCATTATCTCTATAATATAGTCATAGTTATATGAATCTTTGGATACTTGACAATTGTTATCATGATCCTCCTTGGCAAGACTCGTTAATAACATGGATTATGTATTAATGTGTGATTATTCAATACTTGGTCTTGATGCATTGTGAATATGAATGGTTAATTTACATTTGACATGTTAATTATATTACACAAGAACATGGTACTACTAATATTATGTATGATTGCAAGACCAAATTCTCTTGTGTGTAGATGAGGAAGTTGATCACTAGAAACAAGAGACTAAAATAAGAGAAATTATGGTCATATTAATTGATGATAGCTTCAAGATAAAAATGTGTTACCCTCATGTAGTTGCATTTCATATTGCATGTGTGAATAAGGTGATACCACCAGCTAGGAAATTGTTGGTGCAAGGGAGTAGTTCTTAGTAAGCAAGTGATGAAAGGTCATCGAAAAACTTGCTATTAAGAACAAGGGGTGGTATAACGTATTTTAATGTTTGCTTATGAGCATTTGAAATTTCCATGTGGTTTTTACTAGCAAAGGGGCTATTTTTTTTTTTTTTTAAAAGGGAAAATACTTTCAATTGGGAAAAACATGGGTCAAGTTGAGCATGGGCAAATGAATATTAAAAGAAAAAATAATAATTATGGTGGAAGTATATTTTATTAACCCTAAAATTAATGGATGCATTACTTTGTTGGTAATGTATGCATTTATGGAGGGAAAGAACAACATTACATGTTATTTGGTATTTTTATGGTTGGTTTTGTCAAGATGGAATGGAAGGGAGGAACATAAAAGAATAGAAAATCTAGTAGATTGAAAAAAAAAGCTTGGAGTAGGAAAAATGATCTAGCATAAAGGATTGAATTCTTTTGAGGCAATCCATCACCACTTCCCTATCAACCTTAAGATTCTTCCATACATAGGTCTTAATGGTTGATTGTTTGTGAATACCTTGGTAATTAGTTTTTTTACCCCGTCCCTTGAAATATAAAGCCATATTTTTTAAAAAGGAGCTCTGTTAAAATTTATTTCTTAAGAGTTTACGAGATGGGTTGAAGGGTTTTATAAGAAAGGGTTCTTATTTATTTATAAGAATGTTTGGTTGGATATCTTATTTTGGAAAAGAAAGCCCAGGTAAAAGGTTTATAGAATATCATTTTATTTAAATAATTCATTGTTGTTTTTTTAATTAAAAGGACTGAAAAATATAATAAAGGGTTATTATTTATTTAAAATAATATTTGCTTAGATATCTTCTTCTAGAAAAGAAAGTCTAGATAAAATTTAAATAGAAGATCATTTTATTTAGATAAGTCCTTGTTTTTTTCTAAAGACTAGGAAATATAAGAAACGGTTGTTATTTATTTAAAATAATATTTGCTTGGTTTATAGAAGATCATTTTATTTAAATAAGTCCTTGTTAATTTTTTTTTAAGGCTGGGAAATATAAGAAAGGGTTATTATTTCTTTAAAAGAATATTTTCTTGGATATCTTTTCTAGAAAAGAAAGTCTGGGTAAAAGTTAAATAGAATATAATTTTATTTAAATGTTTTTGACATTTTTTTAAAGTGCTGGGAAATATAAGAAAGAGATATTATTTTCTTTAAAAGAAATTTGCTTTGCTTGGATATCTTCTAGAAAAGAAAGTTTGTGCTTTTATATGTTTAAATGGAGGTTCAATGTCAAAATGCTTACCTTGGAATATTAATTAAGATTATGTTGTATAAAGTTCTTAATGAGTAAGCTTTGTGTTTTGATTTTCTTAATAAAAAGAGATTATGTAAATATGATAGTATTTTTTAAAGTTTGTGTATGGTGAATTATTTTATAAAAAAGGGAATGAGATTTATTATGTCTTCTAGAAAAAAAGAATTGTTTGTATATTCTTGAGAAGGAAAAGTTTAATATTTGCTTACTAATATTAAATATTTGCCAAAATGAATAAAAACATTGAGGAGTGTTACTTTGTTTTTAGTAAGTTTTATTTTGTAAATAAGATGGTGGTTTTATTTTAATGAATGGAGCTTGGGTCTTCTATTAAGGAACATAAATCGTAATATATTTAATGAAATAGGGCCTATGCATTTTTGTTAATGAATACAAATTTATTTATTAAAGTTAGAAAAAGGTATTGAATTACTCTTATGAATTTAAGATATGAAATCGTATTTGTATCTTAGTTTATTTGAAAAGTTGAATGATTAATGGAATGGGTATGGAGTCCATTTATGGTGAGAAAATTATTGGGTTTTATCACATGTTATTTGGAAATAAATTAAATGAATTAGAAATTTAATTGTTATTTATTCATTAATATTTTTTTGGTGCATTGAATTATTATGAAAGAGCATTTAGGAATGCATAATCATAAGGATGAGTTGTCCTAATATTTTTCTTCAATCACATGTCCATGGAGATCATTGAAGTCAGCAAATGATGTTGGGGATAAAATACTTTTTTATCATGGTTTTACAATATTTATAAATTTGATGTAATATGAATCTTTGAAAAGAAAGAGGATGTAATGTAAGGAAATTTTATACATAGTTATGGGACTACTTTTGTAATGAAGAATGAATGTAGAGATATTATATCCTTTAAGGAAGATATTGTTAATGGAGTTTCCTTATTATGAATAGATATGAATATTTAATGCCTTAGATAATAGTTATTAATGCTTTCAATTCTTTATGAAAGAAATATATTATAATTATTGTTATTGAAAGTAGAAAATGTTTATGATTTATTAAAATGAATTGAAAGTTAATATTTAATGCAAGACTTATATTGTTTGTGAGATTAGTCATGCTTATGGATAAAGTGTATTTTATTGAAATGCTTAGTGCTTTTGATAGGCAAATTAGAAGTGATCTATCTATTCCTATTTTTCTTAGTAAGCATTGTAGGTATGATTTACTTTTGGAATAAGAGAAAGATTTGGAAAAATTCTATATTAAGTGTTATATTTATGGGTTATGAAGGATTGTAAGAGGACATGCTTTTTGTAACCATGTTAGAACCCTTTAATAATATAAATCCCATAACCTAGGGGAGTTGTGGGGAGGCAACACCAGGTCTATTTTTAGTGGTCACATCTAGAGTGGAGGACTCAAATGTATTCCAAATACTAGGTGTTTTTAAAAAGATTCAAAGTGATGATGCTTGAATCATAATTCCTACCATGAATGATAGGAATCAAATTGCAAATGAGTTATGTGATTGCACCTTGAACGGGAAGGATCGGGTGTCCATACGAATTATCACACAAAGTGATAATAGCCTTAATTATCCCATCACAAAGATGTGATAATTAAGCATTGAATTTTTAGTTAATCCCATCATGAAGATGTGATAACTAGGCTTTAAGGCATTATGATTGAGAACACCAACATAGATTGACTTATGTTTGGTGATGAAATGGGTCTCCCTTTTCTTTAAATATTGAGAATGGATAATCCCTATGCTATAGTCAAATTGTCTTGCATTTATGAAGAATGTAAGAAATTTGGAGTGGCATTTAACCATTATTTATACCACAAAGGTATATAAAGGTGAACCCCAAAACCTATAATATTTTGGCCACTCCTATCCACTTTGGAGTCATATACAAGGACATAGTCTTAGAATGTGGTGATGCCTTACACATTCTGAATAAAAAGGGAACATATTTAGTGAACCTTGACTGAGATCACTACTTGTTAAAAAAACTCTCTCTATGTTGATTTTTTTGGATTGTTACAATTGCTCTCCATATGCCAAGTGTCTTATCTACTTTCCACTTGCATACTTGATGAACACTTGAATCTATTACATATGTACACCTATGCAAGACTCTTACACTTCTACTTGCACTCTATAATCTAAGTTAGTTGTGCACATCTTTACATTACATATTTGCACTCTTTCATATAATAAAATTGTGCACATTTACTCAACCTACACTTGCACTCTAACTCACATGACAATTGTGCATTTCTTGCTTATTACAACTTTACATGACATATGTGCACATTCACACTTACATACAAGGGAAAATATAAATCACACTCTAAACTATGAATCAACCCTAATCTATTATTCACAAATGTACCATTATGGTACCATGGGGGTACATTAGCATGTACCAAATAGTGTAATATACTCCAAAATCCCATTGTATTACATTATTTCATTATTGAAGACTTTATTCTTCAATCCACCTCTCTTATATTAATATCTAAATTTACACTCTATGGTTCCTCTTTACTTTTGAATTCAGATTTTTTGTTAGCCTTCCTAGTGTGATTTCTTCTATTCTTATTTCTTCTTCTTCACTTATGTATATTCATTTGTGATATACTTGATGATGTACCTTGTAAATATCATGTTATAAAATCATCATACACTACATCAAAAAAGGTCTTTAAGAGCAGTTTAAAACCACCTTTAAAGACCTTTAACAATGGTTATTTAGCCATCATCTATGAGGGAATTGTAAAAAGTCTATATCATATGATGATAGTTAAAAAGTACCTCAAAATACCGTCATATTAGGATATAATATGGAGGTTATAAACCATCATATTAGACACTAATAAGGTTTTTTTAAACCACATTTTTAGGGTCTAAGAGGGTGGTTATAAACCACCATCTTAAACCCTAATAGGGTGGTTCATAACTGCCCTCTTAGGGCCTCACATTAAAAAAATAAAAGAGGGTAATTTATAACCACCCTCTTAGGTCTAAGAGGGTGGTTTTAAACCACCCTCTTAGTTCCTCACATTAAAAAATTAAAAGAGGGTAGTTTATAACCACCCTCTTAGGTCTAAGAGGGCAGTTTAAAACCGCCCTGTTAGGGCCTCACATTAAAAAAAAGTTGAACATGTAAAAATATTGATTTTTCCTTATAACATTATGATGGAAAATAGTCAAAAATACACCATACATTTTTCCAAACCTACATTTATATATAAATATACAATGGTGAGGAATTGCATCCAAAAATCTATGATGTTTGCATACTAGAAATCTTTACAATAGTACAACTAAATCACAACCTAGAGAAGCAACACAAAATACAAAATAATATTTTCATCTAGGTTTCATATGCAAAATACAATTCAAATTCCCATTCATAATTTTTGACAAACAATACATAAAAAATAACTAGTACAATGGTATATGTCTTAGATTTTTATAAGAAAAAACTAAACTCTACATAGTTTTTTAAATTTCTATTGAGAAGACAAAAATGTTGTCATTTTTAAATGAGAAAGGGAATTATTATTTTTTAAATGAAAAACCCTTTGCGGGGCCGCCTTGGTCTGAGAGACCATGAACAAGGGGTTCTACACCATCAAATTCACCCGAGTCGCACCCGACCCTGTCCGCACCAACATTATCAATTGGATTTTGGATACCCAACTCTGCTTTTTGGTAGGGTGGAGATTTGAACCTGGGACCTCTCTTGGAGGATTGCCCTTTCCTCTCCAACTCAATATCTTAGTAATTATAGATATCTTAGGAAGTTAATAAATAATGGGAGGCATTGATATCGTAGGAAGTCAATAAAGAGGATGTCAATGACAGTGGAATGGAAGAATATTTGGATCTACAAGAATATGGAAGCAAGGATAATATAAATATGGAAGAAGATGATAGATATGGAGACAAGGGTATCTATGATATTTTTAAATATGACAACAAATATAGGGAAAACAAGATGCAATAGGTTTTTAACTTTCATCATAACTCCTTGTCAATGTCTAAAGTAGATGACTATGAAGTAATTCAAATGAAATATGGATTTGCATGATGTGATGTGATATATTTTCTACTACAAGTCATTGCAAGAATTGATTTGAAGGTGAAAGAAATTATTTGTGACTTCCATGATGTGAGTTCCCTCCAACACAAAGGGGGTTTGACCTAGGAATCTTCCATTCACATATTTGCAATAGTGGAAGACTGAACCGCCCTCTTAGGACCTCACATTAAAAAAATAAAATAAAGGTGAACATGTTAAAATATTGATTGTTCCATATAACATTGTGACGTAAAATAGTAAAAAAAAACACCATATCTTTTGTTACACCTACAATCATATAGAAATCTACAATGGTGAGGAAGTGCGTGCAAAAATATATGATGTCTTTATACTAGAAATATTTACAATAGTATAGCTAAATCACAACCTAGAGAAGAAACACAAAATAAAAAATAATATTTTCATCCAATATTAGGTTTCATATGCAAAATATAATTTAAACTCACATTTATAATGTTTTATAGACATACATAAAAAATAATTGGTATAGTGGTATATGTCTTAGATTTTTATAAGAAAAACTTAAACTATACATAGTTTTTTAAATTCCTATTGAGAAGATATACATGTTGTCAAGTTTAAATGAGAAGGGGAGGCATTGATATCTCAATAAATTAATAAATAATAGGAGGCATTCATATCGTAGGAAGTAAATAAAGAGGATGTCAATGAGAGTGGAAAGGATGAAGGTATGGACCTACATGAATATGGAAGCAAGGATAATCTAAATATGAAAGAAGTTGATAGATATGGAGACAAGGGTAGCTATGATATTTTGAAATATGACAGCCAATATAGGGGCAACAAGATGTAGTGGGGTTTGAACTTTCATTAGAACTCGTCAATGTCTGAAGTGGATGAATATGAAGTAATGCAAATAAAATATAGCTTGGCATGATGAGATGTGATCTATTTTCTACTATGAGTTATTGCAAGAATTAATTTGAGGGTAAAAAATCATTTTTGACTTCCCTGATGTGAGTTCCCTCCAACATAAAGGGTATTCGACTTGGGCATCTCCTATTCACATATTTGTAATGGTGAAAGACTGAATCACCTGTTTAGGACCTCACATTAAAAAAGTAAAAAATGTAAACATGTTAAAATACTGACTGTTCCATATAACATTGTGATGCCAAATAGTCAAAAATACACCATACCTTTTGCCACACCTACAATCATATTTAAAACTATGATGGTGAGGAAGTGAATGCAAAAATCTATTATGTTTGTGTACTAGAAATATTTACAACAGTAAAGCTAAATCACAACATGGAGAAGCAACACAAAATACAAAATAAAATTTTCATCCAGTATTAGGTTTCATATGCAAAATATAATTCAAACTCCCATTCATAATATTTGATAGTTGTATATGTCTTAGATTTTTGTAAGAAAAACTTAATTTGTACATAGTTTTTTAAATTTCTATTGAGAAGACATAAATTTTATCAAGTTTAATTTATTTGCCTTGACATGTTGATTTCATATCTTTTATACATTATCTATTCCAAAGACCTACAAACATGATCTATTCCAAAGAAATTGAGTACTTCAAGCTTGCATGTAAAGCATGACAAATAAATTTTTGAAGATCAACTTTCTTCATTAAATATGAACATGTTAAAATATTGATTGTTTCTCATAACATTGTGATGGCAAATAGTAAAAATGACACCATACCGTTTTCCAAACCTGTAGTCATACAAAAATCTATGATGATGATGAGGAAGTACATACAAAAATCTATGATGTATGCATACTAGAAATATTTACAAAAATAAATCTAAATCACAATCTGGAGAAGCAACACAAAATACAAAATAATGTTTTCATCTAGTTACTAGGTTTCATATGCAAAAATACAATTTAAAATCCCATTCGTAATGTTTGATCATAGTATCAAATACAACACCATGAAGATGTTGTCATTGTGCCACCAACTGCATAATGTTTCTTAACATAAAAATTAAATCCATGTATCAAATAATAATATGAACAATTATAGAAAAGATAGACAATATACACTACTCCATGTTGTCATAAAGCACCTTTTCAAACATTAATACTCAACATCATAATAACATGCTAGGCTGCTATTGAAACATGTACAAATTTCCATTGATATTATCATCAGTATAACCTCAAATAAATACCCATAATAAAATGCAATTTCATCAAAGAATACCAAATAATTTCCATAAACAAAATACATTATACCAAATGCTACCAAAACAGAATTGCTCCAAGTACAAACACCCATTAGACTATTTATACAATTATATAAGCAAATAAATTGTTGAGCATTTAAACATTGTGCAAGTCCCCATGGAATACATGAGAATTTAAACTAATTTTGGATATCCCTTTCATCCCTTGAACTTGCATTTCAAAGAAATTATGGTTTGAAAGGGTTGAAAATTCTTATAAAACAAATATTGAAAATCTTGGATGTGTCATTTAAAAAACAAATTGTAAGTACCTGATGCTTGTGGAGAGAGTGATTTTTTTATGTCTCTTGATGATAAACTTGTACCTAGAGACCCTTGTGTTTCAATTTGCAGAACATCTTTACCCCCAACTTGCTTATTTTCATATGTCTCTTTGTAGGGCCAATGGGTAACAATAAATCAAAGGAAGAAATGGGTAGGACCAATCCAATGATATCATAAGGTGGGTTCCAATGCAAAAAATAAGAATGGAAATACACAAACAAGAAATAGAAGTACTTTATCAACTTTTTAATTGATAAATAAATGCATTATGTTATCAGCATTAGTCCTTGAAGGAGTTCACATGCAAAAAATTTGTATTCATCAATTTCTTTTCAACTCTTATGATCTCTTTAACAATTTCATGTTTGAGTATGTCGAAGTCTTCTAAAAACATTCCATATAGCTAAAATAAAAATAGAGTAGGCCTATTAAATAATAAAAATAGATGTAGGAGAAGAGAGAAAAAGAGTTTAGAGATGATCGATTCAAAGCAAAAAAGTGGAGGAATTACATAACTCCAAAACAATTATTTATAATCTACTTTGCGAAGAATAGACTAGATTTCAAGTCTCATTTTATTTTGGAAGAGAACAACATTGAAGGTTTGATTTTTTAAATCTCATTTATTTTATTAATATATGTATATGTGTGAGTGCAAATGGCATGGAGATTTGATTTTTCCAAAAAAAACACACATTAAAATGAGTTTATAGCCTAATGAATAGGCATAAAAAGTACTTGGGCCCATGACATTTCATTTCCCTCCTTTTATGTACCAAATCACAATGTTAATGGTTGCTAGCCTTCAAAGAAAAAATTTCAATTGGTTTTAATTAATAGGTCAGGATTTGAGGATCATGTTTAAACTACAAGTATGTGTTGATTCAATTGCATTTTAATCATCTTGACAGTTAAGAAAACAAATATGTAAGCCTAGATTTTCACATTGAGAGACCTCATTTTAAATCACTTTTTGCCCACAACTTTATAAGATCTAATATTATTCTTGACTCTCATTGGTTTAAATCTCTATATTTCTTGCTACACCCATCATGTTTTGCACACCCCACTATTATATAATTTCCTACCATGGTATATTAACCTCGCCTCACTTGGTATATTTAAGATTTGAAGTTTTTTCTAATGTTATAACAATAGATGTAAAATAAGGGGTTCTGTAAAACTAAACCCCAATTGGATGAAGAATAGAAAAGAAAAAAAATAGTCCAAAGATGGATAGAAGAGAAACCAAGACATGTTTAAAATGAGATGACAAGATGTAAAATAAAAAAAAAAACAAGAATAAATTTATAACAAATGAGATGAGGATGAGTAAAAAAATTGAAGACATTGAATATCTAGATGTAAAGGTATGGATTTAGCAAAATAAAAGTTAAGGAAGAGGAAGGGCCTTAAAATGAAAATTTGGAGTTAATTACCAAACATAACTTTTCCATAATAAATGAAATAATATTAAAGAAGGAACACAACAAATATTGAGGTTTTTCATTTTGAATAGTGAAGTAGTAAATCAAATATCTAAATATGCTTAGATAACTGAAAGGAGAAGGTTTGTAGGCCTTGGACCAAGGTCAATGATCAAAGATGATATTTTGTAAAGAGTTAGCATATCCTACAATTTTCTTTCTTGTATACCCATCTGCATATTAGATACAAATACAAACATGATATTTTTTGGATACAATAATCATAATGCATCAGATTACATTGGTGTTATATTCAAACGTATTAAAAATGTACCCTTATTTATTTCATATATAATACATTTGGATATGAGGTCATCTAAAGTTGTCTAACAACATGGGAATTAAAAAAAAAAACCTGAATTTTAAAAAATATAATTTAAATTTAAAAAACAATAACAATACTATGAGCCTATCTATTTAAAACTTATATTTGTGTAAACTTTTTTTTATATTGTTTCTTTTAATATATAAATAATATTCTTCTTTTAATTTCATATTCATTTGCATCCGTATTAGGGGTCTTAAAATTTTGAAATATCTATAATAGATATAATAGATACGTATTCATATCAAATACAATATTAGTATTTGTTTCCATATAACATAGTTTGCCACCTTATCTGTAGCATTGTTGAAACATCTGTTGAATGCTCAACAAGGTGCAGTATAAGGGAAAAGGATATTTTGCTATAGTGTATAGATAAAATAATCTTTAATATGGAGAAAATCCTAAAGTTTTTTGGAAATGAACCAACTATCATGCTAACCTATAAATAATTTCAGTTTTGTATTATTTATCTTAAAATTAGTATTTGCTTTACAAAATACCAAATCATTTCATTATATAGTTCATAAACAAGATCTGGTTTTATAAATTAGAAACCTACAACTTCTATGGATTAGGAACCAAAATTATATGTGAGTTACAGATCCATATGTGTAATATTCTACCTGGACTATTCAACATCTGTTAAATAGAAGTTCAAAGTTTTCACTTTGATGAAGTCCTTACATACAAGATATTTCCAATACTAGTAACTATATCAATGCAATCTATGCTTGAAACCTTCATTATAAAAATCAACCTCATCATAAACCAGATGTAAAATATGCTTTAGTTCATGTTAAATATAAATCTTATTGGTCATGAATTACCAATGCTACTTCCTTATATCTTTATCAAATATATAGTGATCTTGTATAACTTTAGGAAACATATAATACAAACTATGAGTTTCAACAAGTTGTGACTTTAGCATTCTTTGGCCTTGTTGTAAATTTATTTCAATATTGAACCCTATGGATGGCATTCAAAAAACTTCACAAGGAAATATTTCTTGCTTAACCTAAGAAAGGAATGCAAACTATACCTAGATTATTGCATCAAATAAAGAGCCATCCAAAATCCCAACAATAAGTCATCCAAAACCCTAACCCAAAAAAATAATGGAGAATGTCCTATAAAACCCCAATAGTGAATCATCCAAAACCCTAACCTTAAAAAGTAGTGGGTAATAACTTATGAAACCCTGAAAATGAGTCATCCAAAATCTTAACCCAAAAAAAATAATGAAGAATGCCCTACAAAACCCCGACAAGGAATCATCCAAAACCCTAACCTAAAAAAAGCAGTAGAGAATGTCCTATGAAACCCCAAAAATGAGTCATCCAAAACCCTAACCCAAAAAATGCAGTGAATAATTCCCCAAGAAACCCCAGTAATGAGTCATCCAAAACCCTAACCCAAAAAAAGTAGCAAAGGATTCCCTAAAGTTAGAGAATCATCTAGAATACATTCAATTAGATGAATTGACATTGGGTATAGATAATTTAGTTCTAATTCTATAATTAGACAAGCTTATTTCATAATAATCCATCCACAAATAGTTAAAATCATTTCATAATAATCTATCGAGAAAGAATTCCATAAAAAATCAAGTCCCTTTCTTAATATTCTAGTTCAGAACAATCATTCTAAGCGAGAAAATATATTACAGTTTACTACTCAAGTTATTAGTTATTTTCAACCAACCCATAAACTAATAAAAAACCACAATCATAAATACAGAAGAGGAAACTAGAACTCAATAGAGCACACCTGTGAGTATCACTTGAGACTACACTATTAACACACCTCAATCAACCACACGATAATTGCTACCCCCAATGGAAGGAAAAATAAATTTCTTTATTTATAGAAGTAAAAATGGGTTTTCCCCCACCATCCTCATAGCATTCCACTCAACACCTTGCTATAAATTTTTGCTCTAATTAAACCCCAACAATGAGCTTATCCATCCCACATATTGTAGGTGGGTTGGAGAGGGTAGGGTAATCCTCCAAGGGAGGTCCTTGGTTCGTATTTCCACCCTACCAAATGCACATTGGGTACCCAAAATCTAGTTGATAATGTTGGTGCGGTTAGGGATGGTCAAAACACCTAGGTGATTTTAATGGTGTAGAACCCCCTAATCGTGGTTTCTCAGACCAATGCAGCCCCACAAGGGATTTTTTGCTAAATTCAAAATAAAAGCAATGAGTTTATCCACAAAATGGGTGATCGAGAACCTACAAATGCTCTTCTATTTTCTCAAAAATTGTTGTGTTCTATGCCCTCTCGAAGACCTTGTTCCTCTCATTTATTTTGAGGGAGAACACAAACAAGCCAAAGACAATGAAAAGGAGAAACAAAATATTTATCCAAGCCTTTTTGCTTGTTTTCAGAGAAAACATAGAGAATCCAAAGGCCACAAAAAGGATAAATAAAATATTTACCTAGGGTTTTGTTCTTTTTTTTTGTAGTGAACATAGAGAATCTAGAGGCCATGAAAATGGGAAAGAAAACATAAGCAAAAATAAATTTTAGCATGATCATAGAAAGAAAAGGGTTTTGTTATGTTTGGTGGGGTTGGTGGGCAGAGAAATTTTTAAAAGGCTTCACCCTAAGAGGGTGGTTTAAAAATACCCTCTTAGCCCTAAGAGGGTGGTTTAGAACCACCCTCTTAGGTTGAAGCCTTTAAAAAAAAATTAGAGGCTTCACCCAAAGAGGGCGGTTTAAAACTACCCTCTTAGCCCTAAGAGGGTGGTTTAGAACCACCCTCTTAGGGTGAAGCCTTTTTAAAAAAAAAATAGTGGCTTCACCCTAAGAGGGTGGTTTAAACTACCCTCTTAGCGCTAAGAGGGTGGTTTAGAACCACCCTCTTAGGGTGAAGCCTCTAAAAAAAAATTAAAAGGCTTCACCGATTTAAAACCACCCTCTTAGGTCACTCTAATATGGATGTTTTAACCTCCATCTTAGAGTGACCTAAGAGAATGATTTAGAATTTCCCTCTTAGGGATAAGAGGGTGGTTATAAAATGCCCTATTAGGCAACCCTAAGAGAATGATTTTTAACCATCCTCTTATTCCTAAGAGGGTGATTTTAAACCTCCCTCTTAGGGTGACTCTAAGAGGGTAGTTACCCTAAGAGGGTGGTTTTAAACCACCCTCTTAGGGTCTATTAGGGCATTTTTTTATCGCCATAAAAAACCATATTATTTTAGCCACCATTAAAGCCCTTTTTTGGTGTAGTGATAATAATACAACCTTGATTTAGGTGATTCCTCACTAAAGCTAACAAAAATTTTATTCAAGTTGAATGTATCATCTTTCTTTTCTTGAAAGATCTCAAAACTAACTAATGATAAGTACATTATTAAGCATTATTCTAAAGAAAGTATAATGGAATTTTGTGAATTCCACCATGTTCTAAAGATTTTTTCATGAAGATAACTTATAAGTGTGATGAACTTTTTTTCTTTTGCATCTTTGAGAAATAAAGATAATTTCTCTTTTAAAGCATTTGTCATTTGTTCTTTTCCATAAAATTCATCTATCAAGTTTTGGGAATAAAACTTAAGTTTGTGCATCATTTCTTCACTATATTCATTGAATGCATCTTTAATAATTTCTTCCATGATATGCAATGTTATTATCTATTTCATTTGAAGTAGACAAGATTATAATTCCTAGGTTTAAATAATTGAAATTCACTAAATTAATAGAATACTAATATAAAATCTGCATTTTTATTTTTTTTTTCCTAATCCTTTGATGTTGAAAACCTTTTACCTCCCAAATATTTAAATTTTCAAAGCTATTAATATTTTCAATTTTTTATTTTCTCAAAAATAAATCTTAAAATTTAAAAATCCTTCAAATTCAAAAAACTTATAAAATAATTTCAATTAAAATAAAATAGTTGAATTCCTTAACACTCCAAGCTTACAAAATATTAAAACTTAAAAAAATCTAAATAACTTGTCACTCCAAACTTATAATAATTTAATTGCTTCAAAATAACTTTGATTAACCCTTATAACTCCTAAGTCAAAAATTAAACTTCAAATATTAGCTCCAAAAATCCTAAATATAAAATTGACCTTTGAAAGACTTCCTCCACTTTCACTTTGACTCATCCACACATGTCTCTTGCATTTTTCAACCACTCCTATACTACGTTGCTCATGTGAACCCTATTCATAAACACTAGTTTCTTGCAACATGGGTGTTTGCATGTAGTAACGCTAAAAAATATTTCACTTCCCTTTGAAAATGTAACACTAAAGGTGTTATATCTGGTGAATCATATTTCCTATTAAATTTAACACTCAAAGCATTATATCCAATATCCTTTGGCACTAATAAATTCTTTGATGTTGTGATGAGTAAACACTTCTCCTTCCTTGCTTGCTCGTTGGCTTTATATTCCTCAATAACTCATTTTGTCTTCCAAGCTCTTCAAATTCTATGTTGTAGGCTTTCTTTGACTTATTCTCTTCACTAGAAAACTACATTGGTTTCTACTATGGTTATTCTTTGTATTAGCTTTTTGTAATGGCTTCTTAATATATTTGGCTTTTGTTGTATCTATTTCCAATGCTAGCTTGTATTAACTTTGATCTTATGCTTATAGGTTCATCCTTTCAAGATTGTGACTACACTCTTGAAGCTAACATTTGCTATAAAACTTAATATTATCCTTATTTTTCATTGTTGTATCCAAATACTTCATTGAATGCTAACATTTGTGATTCCTATGCTATTCTTCTATGATGTCTTATGATGCCTTTGTTGTTCTGTGATGCTTTTACTATTCTTTTGTGATGTCTTTGTTATTCTATGACGTCTTTGAAATGTGAGTTTGATCGATCTACTAATTTATACTTTCAATGAATGCTTCAATATTTTATATTAATCATATTTTGTATATCTAAGTTGCTCATTTACTTTATTTTCCAAGTATATCTTGATTGCTCTTTCCTTTGCAATATATCCAAAAACTTTGTGCAATATAAACATTTTCTTTCTTCTTGATCAAAAATAGCTTCTATCAAATATCTCTTTTTGCAAATAATTTATTTTCTTCTTCATGGAATCTTTATCTCAAGTGACTCTTCTCTTTTACTTTCTATCAAATATCTACATCCTTTAATGTTGGTTTCTTGAGCCAATGTCAAGGTCAATATGACCTGAAACTGCTTCTATTGTCAAGGTCAATACTTATTGTGACCTAAATTTTTTTCTTATGTCATGGTATACCTTTATGACTTGAATAGTTTTCTTATGTCAAGGTCAATATTCGTGACCTAAAATATTTTCTTATGTCAAGGTCTATATTTATGACCTAAATATTTACAACACTTCAACCAATTCCAACCCAATGCTTGAAGCTATATAAAGTAAGCTATGTGCTTCTTTATCTTTCTTCAAGATTGATATATCTATCTTCTTTCTTTTTTTCTAGTTTCTTCAATTTATAGTCTGTTGTAAATTTTAAGTCTAATATTCTTTCTTTCTTCTTCCTTCTGATGTTATCTTCTTTCTTATTTTTGTTGCTATCTTCTTTTCACTACTTTATTATCAATGCACTTAGAAGCTAAAACTCTTATTTATTTTATGTATGAAGCTTCTCAAAATTTTGATGCTTTCTCTACTATCCTTAAAATTTTGAAACCTTAAGTCTTGAAATTTTTCTTCCAACATATTGTCAAGGTGACTTTGAATGTCCCTAAAACTTCAACTTTCTTATGAGTTGGATATAATCAATGTCAAGGGATATCTATGTCCCTGAATATTCAACTTTCTTTTAATTTGGATATAATCAATTTCAAGGGATATCTATGTCCCTAAATATATAGCTAAGTCTTGGTATTCAATGTTTATTCTTCAATCATGGAATGACTCTAGGTTTTTTAGTCAATATGAACTTTAAAAATGCAGTTTGGTTATCACTATATTCAAGTGGACAAACTTTTAATTGACTTTATCAAACTAGATAAATTAAATTAATAATGGTGGCTAAAATAAACTCTATCAATTTGGATAGTCTGGTGGTAGCTCTAATACCACTGATGTCTTTTTGATCCTTTATACTACCACAAAATATAATAGGTTATATCACACAGATCCCAAATATGAAAAATCCACAATATAATAATAACAAGGTCAATATGATAATAAAATGAGTAGAATAATATGAGAAAATTAATATGTATATCAAGGCTTATAATAAATAAAATAACATTCAATAATATGCTGAAATATGAATGTAAATAGCCTGAATCATACATGTACTATGCATGTAGAACAACTTACAATATTAATTGCTCAAAATATATACAATCTTTATTACTCCTCTTTCTCTTACAATTGTATATGATAATAATGATCTTGATGCTTGTTTTTATTTTTTATGGAGCATTGTCTCCATAATATATCCATAGTACCATAATGGAGCATTGTCTCCAAGTCTCATGACTCTTGGATTATCTACTTACCACTTGCATAGTTGATGGACAATTGACTCTATAACATATGCACACCTATGAATGAATATTACACTTCTACTTGCACTCTCTAATCTAAGACACTTGTGCACATTTACTCAATCTACACTTGCACTCTAACTCACATTACGTGTGCATTTCCTACACATTCACTCTTACATAAAAGGGGAAATATAAATCACACTCTAAACTATGACTCAAACCTAATATATTATTTATAAATGTACCATGAAGGTACTATGGGGGTACATTAGCATGTACCAAATAATGTAATATACTCCAACAAAAATAGTAATTTTATATTTTTATATTTTTGTAGCCAAAATTCATCTCTAGCTATATTAACACATTAGTAGAATAAAATATAAAAAAGGACAAATCATATATATGTAACTTTCATTTAATATGCATGTTATAAGTCATGGAAGGTGTATCACCACATTTCAATATGGATGACCTTCTAACTCACAAAAGGTAAACCAACACATTTCAATATGGATGACCTTCTAACTCACATAAGGTAAACCACCACATTTCAATATGGATGACTTTCTATATTCAATATGGTGGATCTCGAACACACCAATGCTTGTATAAAGAATTGCACCCTTGACTATAAAATGTATGAGTAATGGATGAAATATCATAGCCTCACATCTCTTCTCAAATATTTCTTGCATTGTGCTATATTATTGAACAATAAAACCATTCTATTATTTTTCTTATGTATCTATATTCTAATTTTGTATACTCTATTATTTTTTAATTACACTCTTTCATGACCTCCCTTAAATTAAATTTCTAGGTTTTGGATCAATTGTATCAGAGCAGACTATCTTTTGAGTGCATGTTCATAAACACTAGATCTAGTTATAAAAAAATTGGGTATTAGAAGCGAGATCCTCTAATTACCTTCTTGTCATTCTAAATGATGTCAAGTGAAAACTAGAATGGATAGCATTAATATAGTAAATCTATTCAATAATATGTTGAATGAATCCCTCTTGAAATAGAGGAATGAGATGATGGATTTGTTATCTTTTGGTGCTTAATACTTAAAAAAAATAACCATGAGATCTAAAATAAAGTTGATATATGAAATATATGTTAATGGCAATATATAAATCATATAAAACTCATAACTTCTGAAACATCTTGTAAAATAGTCATTAACAAGTGCTCACAAAAATATTATCTTGATATAGAATAAAGATCTCAAATATACCATACTTCCACACACACTCACTCTACATTGTGTCATACACACACATACACATATATAATGGAATGTGACTCTTCATATGGAGTACTCTTGGCCTTCACTCTTCTTGAGACTCTTCACTTTCCTACTCTATGGACTCATGTGCACATGGGCTATTATGCACATTTACATTATTGAATACTTTGCACATTCTAATAATATTTGTACATTTATTACATTGCATAAATTAAATACTCACACTTTAATCTAAGACACACTCATAATCTAAATATGTACCCAAGGTGGTACATTAGAATGTACCAAATAATGTAATATACTCTAACAAGATCAATTTTCTCAAATTCTTCAACTTCCCCTGAAAATTCTATAACCTCATGTGCACTTCTTATTGCCTAACACCATTCACTTCTCCCATACCTTTTAAGGTGTCTGTAATTTTTATATTCCTAAATTAAAAGAATTAATGCTAATTCCCTAGAAAATTGGTTGGATTTGTTATTTTTATATTTCTCTATAAATAAATTTACCAATAGTGAGAAAATCACTTTTGCACTCTTGAAAGATTCATTACCTATTCAAAATTGATGGGAAGCATATTGTAATAACGTTATGGAAGAGAATGAAGATGAAGTAGTTTTTACATAGGTTAATTTTATAGAGTTAAACAAGGAAGAATATTATCTTATGGGAGCTTATGAAGACCAATACATGCGATATTAAGAATTATGTTAAGGTAAAGACCAATCTACTAATGCTTTCCACTCCATGGTGACAAAGGTAGGCATTAAAGATATTGAAAGGCATATAATCCTTAATTACAATAATGGGATACAATGTTATATTCTAGAGGACATGGACCTCTTAAAATTTAAGATATTGGGAGAGGCATATAAACTTGTCAAATCAGAGCAAAAGCACAAAAATAAAAATAGAAAAGTATCAAGGAATATTACATTATTTGGTACATGCTAATGTACACCCATGGTACCTTCATGGTACAATTGTAAATATGTAATAGATTAGGATCGATTCTATATTTTATAAGTTTTATTTATATGTCCCCTTTTATGTAAGTGCCAATATGTAATAAATGCACAAGTGTCATGTAAGAGTGCAATATGCAGGAAATGCACAAGTGTCATGTAAGAGTGCAATATGCAGGAAATACACAAGTGTCATGTAAGTTTAGAGTGAAAGTGTAGATTGAAATAATGTGCACAAATGTCATGTATGTAAATATACAAATATGTAATGTTAAGATATGCACAAGTATCTTATATTAGGAGTGCATGTAGAAGTATAAGAGTCATGTTTATGTGTGCAAGTGTCTTAGGATCAATTTTCCATGTAAAAGAAAGTGAAGTCTTATATGCAAGTGGAAAGATGATAAACCAAGATTCATGGGACTTGTAATATGGAGAGAAATATTCAAGTATGTGAAGAGTCACATTAATATAGCTATATTATGGATACAATACTCCATGAGAAGGAAATTCTAACAAAGAATCTCAATATCAGGTTACAAAGTTGTAATTGGGAGAAAAGGAATAAAGCTTATATACTTTTTTGAGAAAAAAATATTGTAAGTTTTCTTCATGCATAGTTCATGAATGACTTACATTCATATTTGATTATATAAATTAATGTTATTTGTTTTATTATATAGACCTTGATATACATATTAATTTGCTCATATATTATTCTACTCTTATATTATTATTTTGATATTTAATATTGTGGCTATTTTATATTGGGACCTATGATATTTTGTAGTAGTAAGGCTTACAAATCAAACAAAATGGAGGAGCAAATAAAAAAACCAAAGACACTAAGTACTAACCAAAGAAATGCAATAGTGACTCTCCAAATAATTAGGTTAAATGGGGTTAGTGTTAGCTTTTAAAGAGTAGATGCTCAAAATAATATTGACTCAAGATCAATAATATAAGTGCAATGTAAAAGATATGATAATATTGATAAATCAAGCATATAAACTCATAATCAACTATATGATAACTCAAATATTACTAATGCCAAATGCTCAAAAAATACTAAGAAATATTTATTTAATGAAGAGATCAAAATACATCATACTATCTCACCTTCCATTGATTACATAGGTGACTCTTTCTCCTTCACAATATATCTTTTACATCAATACATCTATATATAATGGAATGTGACACTTCATATGGAGGTTTCTTGGCCCTCACTCTTCCTATGACTCTTCATCTTCCTACTTTATTGACACATGTACATAGGGACAACTATGCACATTTACATTGCCATAATGACATTGCACACTTGTGCATTACATTGCATAAAGTAAATCATAATATAAGACACTCTTTCCTAATCTATAGATGTACCCATGTTGGTACATTGACATGTACCAAATAATGTAATATATTTCAACACCCCTTATATTACATTATTTGGTTATTTAAGACTTTAGTCTTCAATATGGTCTTCATATTCTTTCTCAATCTTGTGTTCTTCATATTGTAGGTACTCTTCATTTTGTATAGGTTCAAATTCTTCTTCATGTAGAATATTGGATGATGTTGTGCTATCATTTTACCCTTGTAAAGACTTATTCTTTTTCCTTTTGTTCTTCATATTACAAGTCTTCATTTTTGCGTGGTTCCTTGTCTTTGTCTTCAAGTTCTATTTGGGCTTCTTGATATAGTCAACTATGAGATATCCTTGTTGAGCTAGAGCTTCAATCACTTATTTAGTCCATATTTATTTTTTTTATCTTTGTGTACTCTTCTTTCCTATTCTTCAACCTTGTACTTGTTGTTATCAAAAGACTTATAAATAATTCTTTAAAACAAGCATTGTAACTTGAGAATTCTTTCAAAACTCATGTAGTATCCATCTCTGTAATGGGAAAAGGAATATGAGTGAGATCCTCTTACACAATATGTGCAAGGATGTAAATCCCAACAATCAGCTTTTGCATGGCCATATTTGTTATGGTAAGTACATTTCAAGTTTTGTTGTTTTACTTTGAACACCTTGAATTCATCCATTTTCTTGATCAACTGATACAACCATGCATGAATGGTTGAAGCAATTTTACTTTTTCTTCTTTCATATGCTTGTAGAAGAAATTCTTATCCTACATGTTTTGTTAGACTTTGAGAATGTTCACTGTGATTGTATTCTATCATATTGTTAGAATATGTCTCTAAGGTATTTCTTCTAATTTGTGATTCTTCAAGAGAGCTTTTCCTTCTATCCACAAGTTTCATTTTGTTATTGTCCTTAGAATCAAGTAGATCTTTAATCCAAGTTGATTTATTGAACCCTCTATATTTAATAAAATCTTCCATTGTTAAAACTTTAATCCTTTGAGGTAGACTTCCTTGTGACTCTCTAGTCTCAATATAGTCCTTTCAATTCTATGCTTTGTATAATACCTTGTATGTCTCTAATGTTTGAAAGTTAACTCTATCAATCAATGTTATTTCAATCCTTTACAAGTCTTCAAATCTTTAATAATTTTGAACTTAGAGATTAATCTTATAAAATACAATATTTCTATGTAGAATTCATTTTGTCTCCAAAATTAATGATTAAAGTCTTTACCTCTAAATTTCATAAACTATTTTGAAGTAGAATTCCTTACTCCTCCAACTCAAGAGATTTAGAGAAATAAATATTTGCAATAATTTTGTAATCCTAGTTTGATGTAGAATCCTTATCTCTCCAACCTCATTAATTTTATAAATATTTAATTACTTTTGTCAACTATAATATGCAATTTTACAAAAACCCAAATATAATAATTCAATTCCCAAAATATTCTTCAAAATATGATAAAAGGCTTCAAAAATAATATTCATATTTTTCTAAGGTTCTAAAATACTTATCACTCCACTAATATCTTCAAATATTTAACCTTAGAATATATTCCCTTAATTCCTTATTTCTCCTATCAATATAAGCCTTTAATATAAGAATGCTATGGTAAATATTACCTCAATTATTCAAGCGCTCCTCCTTGACTTGTTGGATGCTTCTCCTTGACTTGTTGGACAATCCTAGTCAACTTACGTTGGAATTGATAATAGGCACTTTAAATGTGCCTTCAATGCTCTTCCTCCCACTTGTTATGAATATGCCTTACTCTCTTACACTAATGGCTATATGGACGCTTATGTCCTCTTGTGCAATGTGCCACTTGTAGCATATGTTATAGATACTTTTTTACTCCCTTTTAGATGGTACTAATGTAATTGTAAGATGAATGGACACTTGGCACAATATTCCTTGAGTTTTTTGGTCATTACTAAACCTTATTTGAGAGTTGGATGATGATTTAGAGTGTTGAGTGCTCTTCTTGCCTAGAAACGTACATTATGGTTGTCTTGCCAATTCTTGCCCTTGTGCCAAATGGTACTATTCTTCTTCCTTTCTTGGAATAAGTGTTATAGTATTCTATGCATGCACTCCTTTATCCAGCGTATGGAATTCCAATGTATTTCTTCTTTGCTATTCCTTAATGTATTCTTGCTTCTTTATTTGGTGATTTCACCATGGTTAGCTAATTCTTGGTTACGGTAATTTGTGTTGTTTTCTTCTCTCTTTGGATTATGACAAGTTCACCCATGGCTAGCTCCAAATGTAACTACATAAGAGCTCTTCAATGGTGGCTCTATGATGTTTTATCTTAGTAGGTAATGCATGTTCTATTCTTTTTTTTTTATCCCTGTAATCTATCTTCCTTTTATGGATAGACTTACAATGGCACTGAGAGGGGGGTGAATCAATGTAGCTATTTAAACTTAAATCTGCAACTCTTAAATCTAAAATAATGAGAACTTAAAATAGATAAAGCAAATATAACAAGAGAGCTAACCACAACACAAGATTTACCGAGGTTCACCAGTTTTGGCTACTCCTCAAAAATAGACTGCTTGGACTCCCATCCAAATCTAGCCTTTGCAAAGCACCAACTTTACAATCAATTTACCAGCACCCACTTGGAAGGAGCACCAACCCCTAATTTATCTGCACCCATAGAAAGGAGCACCAACCCCTGATTTACTAGCACCGACTGGAAGGAGCACCAACCCCTAATTTATCTGCACCAACAGAAAGGAGCACCAACCCCTGATTCCAAGCACCAACTCAGAATTCTATTTTGAATATTTTTGACATAAAAATGCCTTCACTTTTACAAGACCCTCACTGGTCTATTGCTCATCCAATCTCTGTTTCAATTCATGAAACACACCCACTCCAACGGTTCTGCTTACCGCACTCTTCCAGCCCTGTCTCACGGCTCACTCTTACGACTTTCTTACGGCTCACTCAGCTGCACTCTCTCTGCCCTTTTTTGCAGCACTTCTCCTCTATACGGTGGCACTTTTCTCACTATGAGTAGCAACATTATTCTTCACGTAGACCTCCTTTTATAACATATTAGTCTCTATTTTTAACTTCCATATTTACGCATGCAACCCGTAACTATTCCTTTAATATTCTCTTCTGCCACTTGTCAACTGTAACTCCTTCTACATGTAACTCCTTTTGTATTTAGAGAGTGGGCATTTCGTTAAACATGTTACATGCAAATTTTACCTCTACCATGACTGTTCATATTCTTTTCTGTGCATGCATGCATTTTTTGATTCTATTTATGCGACTGTTCGATTTCTCCTTCTTCGATAGTTCTTAAAATAGCTGCATGATTTCTATCTATAACTACACCTGTAACTGTCGCATTTACTCCAGTTAACTCTTCTTATTTTGGCTGCATGCTTTTCTTCTACAACTGCCCCTTTAACTATTGTTCTGTTCTAGTTAACTGTCTGTTATCGTGCTATTGCGACCTGTCGTGAAATCGCGACACTTCTGTATCTTTCTGCCCTTCTCGCCTTTTACCCATGAAAATACATGTCACGAAATCATGACAGTTTCCACCTCCTTGTCCACTTCTTCGCTTGCACCCACGAAAACCAGACATGTCACGAAATCGTGACACTTTTTGCTTTCGTACACTCTACTTGGCTTGCTCTAGCAAAAACCAGACATGTCACGAAATCGTGACACTTTTCGCTTCCTTGCACTTCTCTGCCTTTCGCTCGCAAAAACGGAACATGTCACGAAATCGTGACACTTTCTTGCCTTGTGCATTTTCTTTCTTTGGCCAGCAAAAACACAACATGTCACAAAATCGTGAAACTTTTCGCTTCCTTGCACTTCTCTGCCTTCCGCTCGCGAAAACGAAACATGTCGCAAAATCGTGACACTTTCGCTGCCTTGTGCCTTTTCTGTCTTTGGCCAGTGAAAACACATGTCATAAAATCGTGACACACTTGCCTCCATACACTCTCTCTCCTCTTCGGGTCGCAAAAACCTAACATGTCACGAAATCGTGACACTTTTTCTCCTTGGCGCTTTCTCTTCGAACCTGTCATGAAATCGTGACACTTTCTCTCCTTGGCACTTTCTCTTCGAACCTGTCATGAAATCATGACACTTTCTCTCCTTGGCACTTTCTCTTCGAACCTGTCATGAAATCGTGACACTTTCTCTCCTTGGCGCTTTCTCTTGGAACCTATCATGAAATCGTGACACTTTTTCATCCTTAGCTCCTTGCAAATTGTCGCAAAATCATGACACTTTTCTTTGCAAGCTCCTTCTCTTCGAACATGTCATGAAATCATGACAGTTTTCTTTGCCTATGCCTTCTCTCCAAACATGTCATGAAATCATGATAGTTTTCTTTGCGCTTCTTTAAACATATCGTGAAATCGCAACGGTTTTCTTACTTGCCTTCTTTGCTTCCAACATGTCACGAAATTGTGAAATTTTTTCTACTTTTCTTCTTCTCGAACATGTCGTGAAATTGTGATAGTTTTTACTTTTCTTTTCAACATGTCATGAAATCATGATAGTTTTTCCACTTGACTTATTTTCAACATGTCATGAAATCATGACAATTTTCACTTGCTTCTTTTTTGCCAACATGTCATGAAATCGTGACAGTTTTCCTTGCACCTTCTCTCTCCTCGTCCATGTCATGAAATCATGACAATTTTGCTTGTGCCTTCTCTCTCCTCGGCCATGTCGTGAAATCATGACAATTTTGCTTGCGCCTTCTCTCTCCTTGGCCATGTCATGAAATCGTGACAATTTTGCTTGTGCCTTCTCTCTCCTCGTCCATGTCACGAAATCATGATAATTTTGCTTGTGCCTTCTCTCTCCTCGACCATGTCGTGAAATCGTGACAATTTTGCTTGTGCCTTCTCTCTCCTTGGCCATGTTGTGAAATCATGATAATTTTGCTTGTGCCTTCTCTCTCCTTGGCCATGTCATGAAATCGTGACAAAAAACATGTCGCGATATCACGACAGTTTTCTTACTTGTCTTTTTCTTTGATTCTGAGAATCTGGGCCACTTCTGTCTTCTTGGAAATTTATTGTACATGATCTCACTGACCTCTGAACTCTTGTCCACCATCCCCGTCCATTGCATCAACCGATCCTCTGTCTGTGTTGACAACAATGACAATACTTTGGCTGCACCTTGCTCATCAATCTCCCCCTTTGGAATTGTTGGCAACACTCATGCAATCTCTTGTAATTCTTCTCCCCCTTTGACAATAATACCAAAGGGCTACTGCAAACTCCCCCTGAGTCCATGCACAACATTCTCAGGCACAAATTATTATAGTTAGCAAAAAATTACAAATATGAGCAAAAAGATAATTAAATATATAAATTCTCCCCCTGAGAATGTGATCCCTCACTCAGATCTATCTTCAACTGTGTTGGCTGCTTGATCTCTATCCATTGAGACTCTATCCTCTGTACTCTGTCAATAGGCTCACAAAGAACCTTCTTAACAAGCTCTCATAGAACTTGTCCAAATCAGCTCACAAGTTCATCAAGAAAAACTTGCTTAGCATGAACTCACAAAGAGAATTGTTAGAGACCCAATGTGATTCATCAACCTCATAGAAGCATAAAGAGAATTGTTAGAGACTCAATATGTTCTATACTTAACTCCCAATCTCAACTCAACTCATCCAATCACCTTAATGAACATACCTTTATTACAGACCCTAGTCGAAGCATGCATCAACCAACTCAGTGTAAGCATCAAACACTGTCTTTTGAGCATCAACCCTCTGTTGCTCTCAATCCACCCAGCCAAAAATATGTCTGTAGCAAGTTCTACGTCGTTACAGCTGAACTTAGCAATCGTCTTCACCTTTTGCGTTCTCTGTGCACTCACTTCGCACACATACACAACACTACCTCAAACCACTGCATAAACTGAAAACACACTTTAACAACTATACGACAGTTTCTCGACTACCTGCCATTCATCCTCAGATAACCAATCAAATACATAGGAGTATTAAAATAAAACTTTAATGTTACTCCCCCTGAGGATGTGCCACCTGGAGTGGCTTAGTGCAATAGAGGAGTAATCTCCTTCTGTCCAAGGAGACACGATTTCCTCTCTTCTTTCTTTCTCTAGTTTTTCTTGAACTTAGGCTGAGGATTTTCACCTGCATCCACATTTTGAACCTTTTCGTGAACCTGAACATTTCTCTTGGGTGGTTGTCTCTTGTGCATTCTTGATGGATAATTATTTTCCTGTCTGTGTTGCACTCTTTGTGTCTGATGGAATCTATGGTCTTGTCTTAGATTAGTTGCAGAGGTGCTTGGACAAAACCTTGCTATGTGCCCATGACCATTACAGTTAAAACATTGCACATGATGTTCACTCAGAAGAGCAGATGTATTTCTACCAACATAACTCCTTGAATTATTATTCAATCCACAATAAATTGCTCGGTGACCATAATGGCTGCATCTAAAACAATAGCCGTTAAAAGCATTATTATGAAAAGAGTGAGAGTGAGAGAACCTCTTTTGCTGTGGTTGCTTTGCTGTAGATTTCCTTTGAGATTTTCTTCCTTTTGAAGATTCAGCTTCAGGCTTTTCTTTCTTCTTTCCTTCATCAGTGAACTTCTTCTTCTCTGCATTTTTGGAAGATGATGGTTGTTCAGCTTCATATCCAAGACCAAGCTTAGTTGTGGAGCTTCTTTGTTGCTTTATCATTTTATCTAGCAACTCTGTGCTCTTCTCATATTTGAGATTTACATTGGCCTCTACTAGTTGTTTCTTCAATGAAACAATCTCTTCTTCTTGTTGGCAAGAAACAGTCTCTTTCTCATTGATTTGAGACCCGAGAATATCTTCAATCCTTTTGTACTTGTTCTACTTGCAGCTTTAGATCAACAATAACTTTGTTAGATTCCTCTTCACTTGTGTTGCATACATAATTCTCATCATCCAGGTGTGTCTTCAAGGCTTCTTCTGATTTCTTGGCCTTTTGAACCTGTAAGAAGAGATCTTCAATCTCATCCCCATATTCTTCCAATTTCTTGGATAGTCTTTTGTTCTTTTTCTTTTCTATCCTCAATTCTTCAAGTGCAGCTATCAACTCACCTCTTAGATTTACTTCAGCCTCAGCCTCAAGGTTTTCATCACTTTCCTGTTCTTCTTCTGTATTTTCTTCTTCGAATGCCATGAACAGAGTTTCACCTGTTTCTTCTTCAGAATCCTCACCGGATCTGTCTTCAAAGGAGCTGACATTCTTGGATATGAAACTTTTCTTCTTGAAGTGGTTGTTTCTGAAATTCGTCTTTTTCTTCCAGTCACTTCTTTCTCGGTGCGATTCTTCATCACTTTCATTCTCCATATTTCGTGGACATTTAGCTGCAACATGCCCAATGCCTCCACAGCTGAAACATTTAAATGGTAGCTTTCCTCTGTATTTTCCTTGTCCCATTTTTAGTTTTCGGACAAAGTTTGCTTCCATCTCATCTGATGTCTCTTCATCTTCGGATTCTTGTTTTGCTTTCATATGTTTGTGGGCTTTAAACGCAGCTTCTCTGTCTGTGGGATCAGACTTTCCTATTCTCATCTCATACGCAGTCAATGAACCATGCATCTCATCCATACTAAACGTATTTAGATCTTTGGCTTCTTCTATAGCTGATACTTTAGAATCAAATCTTTTGTGAAGAGTTCTTAGTACCTTTTTTACGATTGCAGAGTCTTCGATTTTCTCGTCGAGTCCTCTAATGGCATTAATGACTTCATTTACTCTCAGCATATATGCCGCTATGTTCTCATCGTCATTCATCTTTAGCGCTTCAAACTGAGTTCGATGAGTTTGCAACTTGGCCTCCTTGATCTTATCGTCTCCTTCATGAATGCTCTCCAATTTGTCCCATATTTCTTTTGTCGTTTTACAGCTCATGATCTTTACCAGTTCACTATTTGCTACACCGCACATGATGGCATTCTTTGCCTTTGAATCATTCTCAAACAGTTTCTTACCGATAGCATCGGTTGGAGGAGTGGTAGGTATTGTGTATCCACTTTCCACTGAGTCCCATATGTCGTATCCCAACGCACACAGATATGTCTGCATCCTGATTTTCTAGAATGCGTAATTAGTCCCGTCAAACAATGGAGCTTTGTTTGATGAGAATCCTTCACCAACTGCCATTGTGACACTTCCCAGATCACCTTAGCCGATTGAGCTTGTTCAGGAACTTGGCTCTGATACCAATTGTTAGACTTACAATGGCACTGAGAGGGGGGGTGAATCAGTGTAGCTATTTAAACTTAAATCTGCAACTCTTAAATCTGAAATAATGAGAACTTAAAATAGATAAAGCAAATATAACAAGAGAGCTAACCACAACACAAGATTTAACGAGGTTCACCAGTTTTGGCTACTCCTCAAAAATAGACTGCTTGGACTCCCATCCAAATCCAGCCTTTGCAAAGCACCAACTTTACAATCAATTTACCAGCACCCACTAGAAGGAGCACCAACCCCTAATTTATCTACACCCACAAAAAGGAGCACCAACCCCTGATTTACCAGCACCGACTGGAAGGAGCACCAACCCCTAATTTATCTGCACCAACAGAAAGGAGCACCAACCCCTGATTCCAAGCACCAACTCAAAATTCTATTTTGAATCTTTTTGACATAAAAATGCCTTCACTTTTACAAGACCCTCACTGGTCTATTGCTCATCCAATCTCTGTTTCAATTCATGAAACACACCCACTCCAACGGTTCTGCTTACCGCACTCTTCCAGCCCTGTCTCACGGCTCACTCTTACGGCTTTCTTACGGCTCACTCAGCTGCACTCTCTCTGCCCTTTTTCATAGCACTTCTCCTCTATACGACGACACTTTTCTCACTATGAGCAACAACATTATTCTTCACGCAGACCTACTTTTATAACATATTAGTCTCTATTTTTAACTTCCATATTTACGCATGCAACCCGTAACTATTCCTTTAATATTCTCTTTTGCCACTTGTCAACTGTAACTCCTTCTATATGTAACTCCTTTTGTATATATATAGTGGGCATTTCGTTAAACACGTTACATGCAACATATACCTCTACCATGATTGTTCGTATTCTTTTTTGTGCATGCATGCATTTTTTGATTCTATTTATGCGACTGTTCGATTTCTCCTTCTTCGATTGTTCTTAAAATAGTTGCATGATTTCTATCTATAACTACACCTGTAACTGTCGCATTTACTCCAGTTAACTCTTCTTATTTTGGCTGCATGCTTTTCCTCTACAACTGCCCCTTTAACTGTTGTTCTGTTCCAGTTAACTGTCTATTATCGTGCTGTTGCGACCTATCATGAAATCGTGACACTTCTGTATCTTTCTACCCTTCTCGCCTTTTACCCATGAAAATACATGTCATGAAATCGTGACAATTTTTGCCTCCTTGTCCACTTCTTCGCTTGCACCCATGAAAACTAGACATGTCACGAAATCGTGACACTTTTTACTTCCGTACACTCTACTTGGCTTGCACTAGCGAAAACCATACATGTCACAAAATCGTGACACTTTTTGCTTCCTTGCACTTCTCTACCTTACTTGCACATAGCGAAACCGAACATGTCACGAAATCGTGACACTTTCGCTACCTTGTGCACTCTTCTCGCATTCGGCCGATGAAAACGCAACATGTCACGAAATCGTGACATCTTTTCTCTTCCTTGCACTTCTCTGCCTTTCGCTCGCGAAAACGGAACATGTCGCAAAATCATGACATCTTTCTCTGCCTTGTGCCTTTTCTGTCTTTGGCCAGCGAAAACACAACATGTCACGAAATCGTGACACACTTGCCTCTGTACACTCTCTCTCCTCTTCGGGTCACGAAAACCCGACATGTCACAAAATCGTGACACTTTTTCTCCTTGGCGCTTTCTCTTCGAACCTGTCGTGAAATCATGACACTTTTTCTCCTTGGCACTTTCTCTTTGAACCTGTCATGAAATCGTGACACTTTCTCTCCTTGGCGCTTTCTCTTCGAACCTGTCATGAAATCGTGACACTTTCTCTCCTTGGCACTTTCTCTTCGAACCTATCGCGAAATCGTGACACTATTTCATCAGTATAGTCTTTCTTGCAAATTGTCGCGAAATCGCGACACTTTCCTTTGCAAGCTCCTTCTCTCTGAACATGTCGTGAAATCGCGACAGTTTTCTTTTCCTGTGCCTTATCTCCAAACATGTCATGAAATCATGATAGTTTTCTTTGCTTGCGCCTTCTTTCTAAACATGTCACGAAATCGTGACAGTTTTCTTACTTGCTTTCTTTGCTTCCAACATGTCGTGAAATCGCGACATTTTTTCTACGTGCCTTCTTCTCTGACAACATGTCATGAAATTGCAACAGTTTTCCACTTGGCTTCTTTTCTGCAACATGTCACAAAATCGTGACAGTTTTTCCACTTGACTTCTTTTCTGCCAACATGTCACGAAATCATGACAGTTTTTCCACTTGACTTCTTTCTCGCCAACATGTCACGAAATCGCGACAATTTTCCTTGCGCCTTCTCTCTCCTCGTCCATGTCACGAAATCACAACAATTTTGCTTGTGCCTTCTCTCTCCTCGGCCATGTCACGAAATCATGACAATTTTGCTTGTGCCTTCTCTCTCCTCGGCCATGTCACGAAATCATGACAATTTTGCTTGCGCCTTCTCTCTCCTCGTCCATGTCATGAAATCGTGACAATTTTGCTTGCACCTTCTCTCTCCTCGGCCATGTCATGAAATCATGACAATTTTGCTTGTGCCTTCTCTCTCCTCGGCCATGTCACAAAATCACGACAATTTTGCTTGCGCCTTCTCTCTCCTCGGCCATGTCATGAAATCGCGATAGAAAACATGTCGCGATATCGCGATAGTTTTCTTACTTGTCTTTTTCTTTGATTCTGAGAATCTGGGCCACTTCTGTCTTCCTGGAAATTTACTGTACATGATCTCACTGAATAACTTTTGAACTTCCTGTCCATTGCATCTGAGAGCTTTTGAACTTCTTTTCCACTGCATCAACCGATCTCCCTGACTATGTCCATTGCATCAACCGATCCTCTGTCTGTGTTGACAACAATGACAATACTTTGGTTGCACCTTGCTCATCATTGTAATATGTCTTCATTTTATGGATAAATTACTTTCTTATTGTTGGTATACGTAGATTTTATGTAGGATTTTCTCTTATAGGTTGCAAATGATGTCTTCTAGCTTCTTGGCTGGCTGATTTTTGAGATCTAATGGCTCTTCCCTTAAGAACTCTTTTAGTGCTTCTTTCTAGCAAATGGGTGGGCATTTATGGATATATTTCCCTCATGTGTTTAGTTGCTCAATGATCATGTATATGGTGGTTTTTTCACCACTCCTTTCGTGGTTTTATTTACCACTCTTTGTTGCACGTCTAATGTTTTAAAAACCTAAAATCTACCTCTAAATCTGGGAAATATTTTCTTTCAATAATTTTGCAAAATGAGGGATATTATACCTCACAAACATAGATTAAATATGCCCTAAAATTTTCTTAAAAAACAACATACATTATTCCCTTATTACTCCATTTAAAAACTTAAATAATGTTTTTTATAACTTGCATATTTTTCTAAATATAATGGTTTGTAATAGTGTCTCTTTCTTGGTTTTAAGACACTCTTAAAAAAATTCTATTTTCTAGCTTTAAATGGCTCTAAAATTTGATGCTAATTTTTTTTTTAATAAGAAATTTCAAAAATTCTGCAATAATACTTTATATGGCATCAATTTTAACACACCTTTTTGTAGTTCCTTTATTTATAGCTTTTTTTATTGTATTTGTTGTAATGCACCTTTGTTTTTCTATTGGTAGACTCTTCGATTTGCAGCTATGGTTGTTGCCCAAAAACTCCTTTCTTCTTCTTCAAATGGGTGTTTTGAAATTTGTAGCCTCAAATGCTAATTTTTAATATCAAAATATATGATCAATATTATCCTTAGGATTTTATAATAATCCTTGTGCTTTTCTATCCAAATATATCTCAAAACTATCCCAAAATTTCTCCAAAATGTATCTCACTTTGTTCTTACAATGCTGCCCAAAATTGTAGATTAAACCCCTTCTATTTTCTACTTACAAAATCTTATTTGGTGTTGTCCTCATGCCTTCAAATTTGTTGCTCCTTTTTTTATCAAGTTTTATTTTAGTTGGCTATTCAAATATTCTGAAAGCTTATCCAAAGCTTTAAGCCGCAACTTTTGCTTACTGTTTGTTGTCCTTTCAACTTTTCTTTCAACAACTTTGTTCTTTTACAAATAAACCTATAAAAATTTTGTGGTTGTCTCCAAATATCTCTAAATATTGACCTATGTAATATTATTGCTTTCTTCTAATTTATTTCTAAATTTTGACTTCAACTTTGACCTCTATCTCTATCTTCTCTCTCAAGAATCTAAATGTCTTGAGTTCTCAAAATCTTCTCAAAATTTGACAAAATTCTTGCCAAATCCTTTTTCATTTTGGGCTTGTTATCATATGGTGACAATTTTTCCAATATCTTCTGAGCAGGTGCTTCTTTTGCTTGCAATATTCTATCATGTTCTATACTTCAAATCTCTTCTAATGGTCACTACTTTAGCTTTTACAATAAGGCTTTCTCTTACATTTTCTTTCTTTAATAAAATCTTCTTGAGACCTCTATTCTTGGGTCTTTTAATATAGGCTTTTTGTATCCTTATTTTCAAAATATTCTTTAAACCTCTATTCTTGGGTCTTATAATCGTGTATCCTTCAATTATTTTAGTAAATACTTTAATGAAATCTTACTTTGGTTTCTTCAAATTTTCAACTATTGGAAATTATTCAATGAGATCTCTTTCTTGTATCTCTATATTCTTCTACTTTTATCTATAATAAAACTTTCTATATTCCTTCTATCTTCTGTCTTCAAAATTCAATCTAGCACAAATTTGCTCAATATCTATCCTCAAATCTACACTAAACACATTCCTTTGGTCTAGCACATATTTGATCAATATCTATCCTCAAATCTGCACTAAACATAGTCCTTCAGTCTAGCACAAATCTGCTCAATATTTTTCCTTAAATCTATACTAAATATAGTCCTTCAGTCTAGCACAAATCTACTCAATCTCTATCCTCAAATATGTACTAAACACAATCCTTCAGTCTAACACAAATATGCTCAATATCTATCCTCAAATATGCACTAAACATAGTCCTTCGATCTAGCACAAATATGCTCAATATCTATCCTCAAATATATCCTCAAGCCTTAACACAAATCTTGTCTCAATCACAAATCAACTCTGCTAGATCTGCTCCAAACCTTAACCCAAGGTTTGAAGAAATCAATCAATCAACTATGCTCTCAAGTCTTCTCATAGAATTGTCTCAAATCTACCTTGTAAGCTTCCAAAAAATCTCACACTAATTTGTTCACAAGTCCTCTCTAGAACTTTTCCTATATGCTCAAAAATTCTTCACTAAGACTTACCTCAAATTTTCTCAACAAGTCCTCACTAGAACTTGTCCAATCTGCTCAACAATTCTTCACCAAGACTTACCTCAAATATGCTTAATAAGTCCTCACTAGAACTTGTTCAATCTGCTCAACAAGTATTTACCAAGACTTACCTCAAATCTATATTGTAAGCTTCCACAAAAGCTTACCCAACTCAACTCAATCTAACATAAAATCATCTTCAATCACTTAGACAAGCTTCACACAGAAAATTTTTTAATCTCATAGAAACATGTAGAGAATTGTTAGAGACTCAATATGCTTCCCACTCACAACAATACTCAATAACTTTTAATCTCTTTCTCAAATAAATTTAGAAGTATAGAACAATTTGTTTCATAGAACTTGAACTATCAATTCAAAACTTCCACTTGACTAGGCTCAATCAACTCCAATCAATCAATCACTCAATGAAACATTCCTTGCTTACAAATCCTAGTCCAATCACATGAACACTCACTCAAATATTTCCAACAATGCTCATCAAACGATATCACATAACAATGATACTCGTGATATTTTACAAACACTAGTTTCGTATAGTTCTCAATTTCACATAACAATTATACTCATGATCTTTCACAAACCCTAATCATGCATATGAAGGTTCATTCAATGTTTTCGACAATGCTTATCAAACAAGGTTTTTATCATTGACTTTCACTAATAAAAATATTTAAAAATCAAACACAACAATGCTTATCAAACAATCATTTTCACTCCAACTTAGCATTCATAACATTCAAGAATCACTCTCAAGGATAATATGCCCTTACCTCTTGTTTGAAGATGATTTAACCTCAAACACCTGTCTTAATCACAACCACTCTTATAGTCCATCAAAAAGGTGCCTCAATGAGTTTCGAACGTGAAACCCCTTCCTGTAGAGCACCTTTGCAAAGCGTGTGCCCAACACGTGGGTTACATGCCTCCATACAAAGGTAAATTCTAGCGCCTTACCTTTGTATTTTTCCTCTCACACAACTTCCAACAAAATACCTTCCTTGCTCACCAAAACATAGACCACGAGATTCGATCCCTCAACCTCACACCTACCAAAGTCTTAGCACTGCCCTTGGTTGCTAGTTGTGCTACAAAAAACCTTGGAACATAAAGAAAAATCCCCTCTGCTTTGTCCTCTCTTCTACCTCACGAAAAATTTGAAAACACATGATCATCTACCTTGTAATGCGCATAAATTTTGCATATATCATTTGGATCATGAATGAGTTATGCCATCGTTTTTTCCCTTATTTCTATGCATAATGTCATATATTCGATGACGCCGATGATTTTGATTAATTCAAATATTTTCAAATTAATTTAAACTTTATAACCCTATCCTTTAGGGTTAGTTAAATTAATATATAAATTAATTTATAATTAAATTATAATTAATTTATAATTAACTTAATAACTCTAAGAGTTAATTAAATTAATTTATAATGAAACTATTATAATTAATTTAAATCCTTGGATATTGTCCTTTTAATATTATAATAAAATATTATAATATTATTTTTCTTGGGCCTTCCTTTTTCCCTTTAAACCTCATCTGACCACCTGGGAGAAATATCTCTTTTGTACTTGATTAAGGAACCTGAAATTGATGTTGCTCACTGAAACTGACGCTTATTGGTGTTGACTTCTTGACATCAATGACAACAAAATCTGCTCATATTTCCAAAAATATCCCCCTTTTTCATTGATGGCAATCCAATTACATTTTACCATTTCCTTCACCTTTTTTTGTTCTGCTCCCCTTGAGAAACTGATCCCCCTAACTGAATTCTATCCCCCTAACTCAAATATATCCCTTTTGACATCAATGGCAAAGGGTCACCTTTGGGTCTCGGGGCTAAGAATGAATATCTTAGCTTAACCCCTACCCCACATCCTCTTGAGGTGTTTAATTCTAGGGTGGGAGTATTTCTACTCCAAACATGCACTGATATTTACATTTGTCCACTTTCCTCCTCATTTGATCCTTCGGATCCCTCTGACTATTCATGTTCCTGCTTTTCTCTGGAATTTTTGCTTTACACCACTTTGTTGTATGTCCATCCTTATTGTACTTATAACACTTAATGTTATTATTACTTGGAGGTGCAAATTTCTTGGTATTTATCATGGTGAAGCCATATCTATTCCTATCATGAACCCTACAATTCATTGCCTTGTGACAAAACTGATTGTAAGAGTAGCAATACCCTTGAAAAATTTGTATGTTTATAAATTTCCCATATTCATGTCTTTTATGTGTCCTGCATTGTGTATCCTTGTGTCCAAACATGTGACATGAGAATCATCATCCATTGAAACTACCTTTCCTTGACCTCATTGGTATTTTAGCATCTTTTACCCTGTGTTGGTTCATGTTCCATATGTTCCTCTTTTGTGCATTATTCCTTGTTGAATTTTTTGTTGTCCAACTCATCCTCAGAAGTATCATTCTCTCTTACACTCTCTTCTTCTGGAGTTTCTTCTACTTCAGAACTTGAGGTTGACTCATCTCCTTGTTTCTTTTGTACCTGTTCAAAACCAAGACCTATCTTGTTTATTGATCGTCTTTGTACCTTGATAATTTTATCTATGGTTTTTGAGCTTTTCCCAAACTTGTGTAGTTTGTCCTTAAAAACTTTTACTTCCTTTATTAGTGAGGCTACTTCTTGGTCTAACCTTTCACATTCTAAAACCTTAGCTTCTAAATTCTCTTTAAAATTCCTTATCTTAGCTATTGAGTTGGTTAGATCCACTATAAGATTTCCTTTCTCTTCATCACATTCTTGGAATTTAAGCTTGAGTTTTAAGTTTTTCTTTCTTACCTCCCTTAATGCATCAAGGGCATGAATAAGCTCACCCTCAAGATCAACTTCTCCATTATCTGATTCTTCCTCTATTTTCTCACCTTTAAAAACATCTTCATTCTTTTCTAACTTATTTTCTATACGATCACCTCCTTCTTTCTCTAATGCCATAAGTAGATTCTCTTCTAGTCATTCAAATATATATTCATATTCATCATAATTGAAACTGAAACCACTCCTTGTATAACTATCTTCAATATGACCAAAATTTCCACATCTAAAACACTTGAGAATTATTGGTGACATTTTCTTAACCACTTCATTTTCTTTTGCCGAAATAGAACTTCATATTTATCATCATATGAGGAACTTTCATCACTATTACTTGAATACTTGTTTTTTTTGCATATAATATCTTCTTCTATCTTTGGAAGAAATTATTTCCTTGCTTGCCTTGTCCATCCTTGATTTTCTTATGGTACCTATATTTTTTTGTTTCCCTGTTCTTATGATCCTTTTTTTTTCATCATTGCTATTTCCAGTATCTTGAAAATCAGATGCATAGTGACCATACTTTCCACAATTGAAACATCTAACAAATTTTATACCTTTAAACTTTCTTGGATCCTTATTCCTTCTACCATAGTTTGCTTCTTCATCACTAGATAACTCATTGCTTGAATCTAAATTCTTACCCTTTGTATTCTTGGTAGCTTTGAAGGTTACGTCTTTCTGGGGATTAGGTTCCTCTTTTTTTCTCATATTAAAAGTTGTAATAATGCCATATAATTCATCCCTTGTCAAAATATCACTATATTTTTATTCCTTTATAGCTAAAATCTTTTCACAAAATATTTTTGGGAGTGACCTTAAAATATTATCATAAACATTAGATTCTTGAACTTCAAGTCCAAGTATTTGCATGGAGTTAACAACCTCGTCTACATGAATTAGATAAGCACTAATTTTTTCCTCCTCCATTTTTAGGTCTTCAAATATTCCCTTGATATTTCGTAACTTTACCTTTTTGGCCTTTTTATCTCCTTCATATATGCCTTGCAATTATCCCAAATATCCTTTGCTGATTTGTAGTGCATAACTTTTATAAAATCTATTTTATGCAAACCCCTCAAAATTGCATTCATTGATTTTGAATTGTAATTAAGTAAAAGCTTACCATATTTATCTATAGGTGGAGTAGTTGGTGGTGTGTATCTATTTTTAACTGCTTCTCATAATTCATTTCCAAGTGCCATTAGGTGGATCTTCATTATCATACTCCAAAAAATATAATCACTTCCATCAAAAACTAGTGCTAAATTATGTGAGGATCCACTCTTAGAATCTATTTGTGTTGTTTTAAGCTTTTACTTCAAGCTATTAAACTCTTTTGGAGTAACCCTCTCTAATACTAATTGAATAACACACGCTTATATTGAGAGGGGGGTGAAAAGTATAAGACCACTTTTTACTTTTCTTTTCCCAAAGAATATTATGAAATATATCAATGGCAATATCAATAGCAGTAATAAAAGTAATGCATAAATTACCACACATAATGGAGACACCAATTTAACATGGTTCACCCAATGTGGGCTACTCCACGGAGAAAATATTTCACTAAATTTTTCTCAACAAATCTCTTGGGAATCCTTTCCATATTACAATGTTTATGGGCCTATGTCCAAAGGAGACACCAATCCCCTAATCAAGTTCATGGATATCTATCCATAGGAGAACTCCTCCACTACTTTGGTTGGTAATCTTCTAGAAGAACTATTGCTTCCACTATACTATCTTATGGATATCTATCCACTAAAGACTCCCACCCTCACTTAGAAGACCTATCTTCACTACTCTAGATAATGGACCTCTATACAATAGATAGTGTCATCCTCTATACTTTTTCATCTCCAAAGCTTACTATCAACTCTATCTCAAATATACACTAAACACGGTCCTTTAGTCTAGCACAAATCTGCTCAATCTATGTCCTTAAATCTGCACTAAACATAGTCCTTCGGTCTAGCATAAATATGCTCAATATTTGTCCTCAAATATGCACTAAACATAGTCTTTCGATCTAGCACAAATTTTGTCAATATCTATTCTCAAATATGCACTAAACACAATCCTTTGGTCTAGCACAAATATTCTCAATATCTATGCTCAAATTTGCACTAAACATAGTCCTTTAGTCTAGCACAAATCTTTTCAATCTCTATCCTCAAATATGAACTAAACACAGTCCTTCGGTGTAGCACAAATCTGCTCAATATTTGTCCTCAAATATGTCCTCAAGCCTTAACACAAAGCTTGTCTCAATTACAAATCAAATCTGCTAGATCTTCTCCAAATATTAACCCAAGGTTTGAACAAATAAATCAATCAAATCTACTCTCAAGTCTTCTCAAATATTTATCTCAAATCTACCTTGTAAGCTTCCACAAAATCTCACACTAATCTATTCACAAGTCCTCTCTAGAACTTGTCCAATCTGTTCAACAAGTCTTCACCAAGACTTAACTCAAATATACTCAAGAAGTCCTCACTAGAACTTGTTCAATCTTCTCAACAAGTCTTCACCAAGACTTACCTCAAATTTTCTCAAAAATTTCTCACTAGAACTTGTTTAATCTTCTCAACGAGTCTTCACCAAGACTTACCTCAAAACTGTATTGTTAGCTTCCACAAAATCTTACCCAACTCAACTCAATCTAACACAAAATCCTCTTCAATCACTTAGACAATATTCATAGATAAAAAAATTTAATATCACAGAAACATATAGAGAATTGTTAGAGACTCAATATGCTTCACACTCATAATAATACTCAATCACTTTCAATCTCTTTTTCAAATCAATTTAGAAGTATAGAACAATTTGTTTCACAGAACTTAAACTATCAATTCAAAACTTCCACTTGACTAGGCTCAATCAACTCCACTCAATAAATCACTCAATGAAACATTCCTTAATCCAATCATATAAACACTCACTTAAATATTTCCAACAATGCTCATCAAACAATCTCACATAATAATGATACTCATGATCTTTAACAAAAACTAGTTCAAGATATTTCTAAACTTCACATAACAATCATACTCATGATCCTGCACAAACCCTAATCATGCATATGAAGTTTCATTCAATATTTCCAAAAATGCTTATCAAACAATGTTTTTATCATTAACTTTCACTCAGAAAAATCTTTAACAATCAAAATAAAAAATGCTTATCAAACAATCCTTTTCACTCTAACTTAGCATTCATAACATCCAACAATCACTTTCAAGGATAATATGCCCTTACCTCTTGTTTGAATATGATTTGAACTCAAACAACTGTCTTAATCACAACAAATCTTATAGTCTACTAAAAATATGACTCGATGTGTTTCAAACGCACAACTCCTTCCTACCGAGTGCCTTTGCAAAGCGTGCACCCACCATGTGGGCTACATGCCTCCACAAAAAGGGAAATGCTAGAACTTTCCCTTTGTCTTTTGCCTCTTGCACAACTTCCAACAAAAGACATTCCTTGCTCACCAAAACACAGAACATGGGATTTGATCCCTCAACCTCATACCTACCAAAGTCTTAGTGCTGCCCTTGGCTGCCAGTCACGCTACACAATGCCTTGGAACATAAAGCAAAATCCCCTCTAATTTGTCCTCTCTTCTGCATTATGAAACCTTTGAAAAACACATCATCGTCTACCTTGAAATGCGCACGAATTTTGCATATATCACTTGGATCACGGATGAGTTATGCCATGTTGTTTTTCCCTCCTTAATATGCATAATGTCATATATTCGACAACATCGGTGATTTCGATTAATTTGAATATTTTCGAATTAACTTAAACTTTATAAACCTATCCTTTAGGGTTAGTTAAATTAATATATAAATTAATTTATAATTAAATTATAATTAATTTATAATTAACTTAATAAATATAAGAGTAAATTAAATTAATTTATGATGAAACTATTATAATTAGTTTATAGTTAATTTAAATCCTTGGATCTTGTCCTTTTAATATTATAATAAAATATTATAATAAAATATTATAATATCATCTTGCTTGGGCCTTCCTTTTGCCCTTTAAACCTCATTTGACCACATGGGAGCAATCTTTCTTTTTCACTTGATTATGGAACCTAAAAATGATGCTACTCACTGAAATTGACGCTTACTAGTGCTGAATTCTTAACATTGATGACAAAAAAAAATTCTCATATTTCCAACATGTTTCACTCACAAATGTGAGTCAAAGGTAAGCTATTATATTTTTTTGTTGTTAGTGGGAGCAAAATAATTTGATCTAGATTTAGATGGTGAAGGATTTTAATTTTCCTCACACCACACCCATAACCATATAATTTTAGATGGTTATAATAAGGGAGATACATTCATTTTATTCATTAATATCTCCTCTCTTATTCCATCAAGCCTTTCAAGGATGAATTTTTGTTTAATGTTGCACCCTTAGATGTTGGTCATGTGATTTTGGGTTAATTATTTATGTGGAAGAGGTATGGTGTATAAAATTCTTGGCTTCAAAGTTCCATCATGATTTTCAAAGGTTAGTAGTTCAAACTTTGAGTGTGGTTTGAACTATTAATTCATGTAATTGAATGTAATTAATTAGGTTTCCAATAAAATCTAAAAATCTATCATTGAACTAGGATACTTTTTTCTATGGGATAAATCCCAAAGGGAAACTAAGGATAAATGACAACAGGTGATTGAGTTTAATAGTTACTCATATAGAATCATTGGCTCTAGAGATATGATAATATGGAGAAGACTGGATTGTCTGAAGCAGAAACAAACGAGGTAGAGGAACCCTTGTTACGAATAGAAAGACAAGTTATTACATTTTATTTGATAGTTAGAGGTATATTTAGATTGGACAATGAGAATATTTATTAGATAAGAAAAAAATATAAGGATGTAAATAGAGGTAGGAGGAGATAGCAAAGGTATCTCCTCCTACCTTTATTTTCCTAATCAATGCTAAACAATCCACAAATATGATAGTCAAAATAAGAAAAGTCATTCTATTGATGATCAAGCTACAAAGTAGGACCATTTCTATTTTAATTGTAGGCCCTACACAATCGAACTAGATGGAAAATATTGTAGGGGAATATGATGACTTGTTCAAGTGACCAACTAGGGTTCCACTTCATTTTTAAGTAAATCATACCATTGATTTAGTTATTGGATCTCTTTTTTCTTATGCACCTCTTTATTATAGATCAATCTTTAAAAATGATGAAATCAAGAGGTAGATCTAAGAATTTATTCAAAGGGAACACATTAGACTAAGTGCTTCACCATGTGGTAGTATAATCTTCTTAGATCCGAAGAAGATTGAACATGAAGACTCTATATTGACTATAGAGCCTTGAATAAAATCACTGTGAAAAATGCTATTCATTTCCTAAGATAGATGACTTGCTTGAAAAACTATATCACACAAAGATCTTCACCAAAATTGATCTTGAAGAAGACAAGCTTATACTGAGAGGGGGGGGTGAACAGTATAAGACCACTTTTTAATTTGCTTTAAAATCAACTTTCAAAATAGTATAATGCAGTGTATAGATAGCAGTAATAATAGCAGTAATCAAAGCAATGCACAATACATCATCCACAAAGTGACACAACAATTTACGTGGTTCACCCAAGGTGGGCTACTCCACGGATAAAACTTTTCTCTAAAAGTTATATCACAGTTCTTTGGGAAACCTTCCCAATTACAAAGTTTATGGGCACCAACCCAAAGGAGACACCTTCCCCTAGCTCTGGTTTCAATGGTGATCCTTTAGAAGACCTCTACCTCCTCTGCCCTTAGCAAGTGGAACTCTATCCACAGAAGACACCTATATTCCCTACTCTGGCTGGAGATCTCTGTCCTCAACTCTATCATTGCAAAGTTGTTCCTCAAATTCACACCAAACACAGTCCTTCGGTCTAGCAAAAATATGTCTTCTTCCTCTGTTCTTTTCTGTTATAGCCACACTTGGTTGAAACCAACTTTTCACTATCTGCGCAAACACAACAGCACTCAATCAACTTATGCACTTTTGTGAAAACACAGTAGCATAGTCTTCACACACTCTACGCAAACATAGTACACAGTTTTTGCACACTCTGTGCAAACACAAAATTCGATCAGACTTCCACTTATGCACCTCTGTGATTGAACTTCTCCCCACACTCTATCTGCACAAATCACACTTCGAACACACACTTGATCGATTCAACTCGACTCGCTCTCTTGTGCATAGCTGAATTCACTTGTGCAAATTCGATACACTTCTTCGATCATTTGAAACTCAAAAATAGTCCTTTTATAGCATTAATTCATGATTAAAAAACTTAATCTTTAGTCAGTTGTTACCCTAAAGATCATCGGCTGCAAAACCCTAAACTGCATCGGCCCAAATTTAACTCTGTCGGCTCAAAGTTAACTATGTCCGCTTCAACCGCCTTTGCTATTCTGTAGCTTTTCTTGCAAAACTACAACATGTCGCAATATAGTGACATTTTTACAGTTGTACACCTTCTATAGCCTGCTGTCACAAAATCATGACACCTTGGCCTTTGTTGACTTCCTTTGTGCTTCTGTTGCAAAATCGTGACACTTTAGTCTTCTTGCTGACATCATCTCACTTCTGTCATGAAATCGTGACACTTTAGTCTTCATGGCCTTCCTCTCAGCTTTTGTCGCGAAATCATGACACTTATGATTTTTGCTGACATCATCTTCACTCTGTCACGAAATCACGACGCTTTAGTCTACAAAGCCTTCTTCTCTACTTTTGTCGTGAAATCGTGACACATCTACTTCTTTTAACGTCATCTGCAACTCTGTCGTGAAATCACGACGCTTTCGCTGCCTTAAGCTCTTTTCTGCCATATGCCCACAAAATTGGAACATGTCACGAAATCGTGACGCTTTCACCTTCGAGCTCTTCCTTCTTCAATTCATCGCAAAATCATGACGCTTCTTCTGTTTAAGACATGCTAACTATTTTTATTGTGAAATCGTGACACCTTCTCCAACTGCAAGCTGCCATCTCAACCTGTCGTGAAATTGTGACACTTTTTGCATCCGTACAACTTCTTTGTAGCCTATCGTGAAATCATGATGCTTTTAGCTTTTGAAAGCTTTCCTTGCAACCTATCGTGAAATCACGACACTTCTCCTTTCGAACTCTTCCCTTTTGCTGCATGTCGCGAAATCGTGACAGTTCTCACTTCAAGCTTTTTAGTATGCCACGAAATCACGACAGTCCTCAACTTGACCTCTGTAGCATGTCGCGAAATGATGACAGTTTTGCCCAAAATTTCTCTCTCCTCAAACATGTCACAAAATCATGACAGTTTTTCTAGCACTTTCTCTCTCCTGAAACATGTCATGAAATCGCGATAGTTTTTCCAGCTGCCTGCAAAATTTTTCTTACTTGTCTTTTTCTTGATCTTTTGCAACTGGGCTACTCTAATCTACTTGGAAACTCACTATCCAAACTGATACCTTCATCAAAACACATTCTTTGACATCAAACCAAAATTTTTCAAGACCTTCTTGACATCAATGACAACATCTACACTTAGAGCAAAGGCAATGTACCCAAGGTACCCAAAATTGCCAACAATCTCCCCCTTTGTCATTGATGGCAAACATTAACTAAAAACACTAGTCAAGAGCCAAAACTGAAAACAACTGATCCAACAACTGAGAATCTGCCTTTGAAGTTTTTGCTCCCCTTGACTTGAAGCTCTCTTCTTTACTATGAAGCTCTCCCCCTTACTCATATCTCTCCCCCTTTGTCATAAATGGCAAAGGGTCACCTTTGGGGCTCGGGACTAAGAATGAGCTTCTTAGCTTAGTCCCTCCCCCACATCCTGATGAGGTGATTTAAAACAAGGGTGGGAGTGAAACTCCCATTAGGCACTCATCATCATCAATGTCTAAAATTTCTTTGTCGGGCCTTCTCTTGAACTCTTTGTCAATGTTTCTGTTCTTGTCACTTTTCTTGTTCTTGTTCTCATCTCTTTTCTTGTTCACACCTTGATCCTTGGACCTGTTTATACCACTGTTCTTGTTCCTATACCTTGGAAGATCAGCTTTGCATTGTCTGGTTGTGTGACCTGCATTGTTGCACTTATAACAATTAACAAATTTATTTCTTTTAGGCATACTGGTTCTTTGAATCTGCTTGTTCTGATCAAATCTGTTCCTGTTATTTGTCTTGCAATAAATTGCCTTATGCACAAACTATTGACAAGAGTAACAATACCCTTGAAAGAAACTAAAACTTCTAAAATTGTTGTTTACCCTCTTTATTTGATCTATGCACTGTGAAGCCGTGTGACCAAACCTGTGACACGCAAAACATCTGTCGTAAAATATTCTCTTAATCAAGCTTTTGGGTCCTAAAAACTTCTTCTTCGCATTCAGAATTCTATTTTCTATTTCTACGCATTTATCACTCATGGACTCTTTCTTTGAGATACTCTCTTCATCATAATTCTCTTCTCCTTGAAATATTTTACTAGATTCCCCAACCTGTTCCTTGTGTGGTTTAACAAAACCAAGACTTGTTTTATCTGTTGTCTTTCTTTGACCTTTGATAAGAGATTTAACCTTTTTGGAGCTTTCTTGAAACATGTATAGTTTATCCTTGTATTCTTTATTTTCCTCTTTCAAGGCAGTCATTTTCTGTTCTGATTCACTATACTCAAGCATCTTAGATTCTAACTCATTCTTGAGTTCTTGTGTCTTAGCCATAGATATGTCAAGACTTTCTATAAGCTCATCTCTCTCCAAACAACATTCATCTAACTTATCCTTGAGTCTAGCATTCTTCTTTCTTTCCTTTTTCAAAACACTAAGAGCATTAGTAAGTTCACATTCAAGATCCTCTATTTTATTGCATTTTGAATCATCAAGGCCTTTTTCAAATTTCTTATCACTAGAGGTGCTACCCTTTTCAAAAACCATACAAGCATCTTCCTTATCATTTTCTAAAGCATCCTCATACATACTAGCAACCAATTCATCATTTGTGCAATCATCCTCAAGGTGCCCAAAATTTCCACATCTAAAACATTTCATGACAATGAATTTATGTTTTGGTTCTTCCTCTTTTTCTGAAATGAACAACATCTCATTTTCATCATCACTAGAAGAACTTTCACTATCACTGCTAGAACACTTACTTGCTTTGTCTAGGTAGAAGCTCTTCTTATTCTTGTGTGAATGCCTCTTTCCTTGATTGTTGTGCTCATATTTGTTCTTTTTGTAATACCTGTGCTTTTCAAAATCCTTGCTCTTAACATCCTGTATATCTTCATCACTTTCATTTTTGGAAACAGTACAGTCAGTAGCATAATGGCCAAACTTTCCACAGTTGAAACATCTTATGTTTTTCTTGCTTTTGTGTTTTCTAGAGAACTTGCCTTTCTTGTTGTAATATGCCTCTTCATCACTAGAAGACTCATCACTCTCTTGAATCTGTTTTCCCTTTGATTTCTTGGTAGCTTTGAAAGCTGCCTCTTTCTTGACATAAACTTTCACTTGAGTTCTCAGCTTAAATGTTGCAAGAATACTATGGAGCTCATCCTTTTTCAATTTATCTAAATCTTTAGCTTCCTCAATAGCAGAAATATTTTCACTAAATCTATTAGGAAGAGATCTTAAAATCTTATCACACACATCATTTTCAGCAACCTCAAGACCTAGGTATTTCATGGAGTTAACAACCTCATCCATACGAATCATGTAGTCAGTAATATTTTCATCATCATTCATTTTGAGTTGTTCAAACATACCTTTAAAATGTCTCAATTTGGCCTTTCGGACATTTGCATCACCTATATGAACCACCTGCAATTGTTTCCACATTTCACTAGCTGTCTTGTAGTGAATAACTTTAGTGAGATCTGCTTTCTGTAAGCCTCTCAGGATTGCATTCATGGATTTTGAATTGCTGTGAAGCATGAGCCTGTCTTATTTGGTATAAGGACCATGTTCAGGAATAGTGTATTCATCTTCAATCACTTCCCATACCTCATTACCAAGTGCCATTAGATAAACTCTCATTCTTGCACTCCATAGACCGAAATCTGATCCATCAAGAATAGGTGCTACATTGCCACCTAAAAAATCCATTGTGTTCTTAACCAGTTCTTCCTTCCAACTGTTAAACCTTTCCGAAGGAACCTGCTCTGATACCAATTGAAGAACACAAGCTTATACTTAGAGGGGGGTGAACAGTATAAGACCACTTTTTAATTTGCTTTAAAATCAACTTTCAAAATAGTATAATGCAGTGTATAGATAGTAGTAATAACAACAGTAATCAAAGCAATGCACAATACATCATCCACAAAGTGACACAACAATTTACGTGATTCACCCAAGGTGGGCTACTCCACAGATAAAACTTTTCTCTAAAAGTTATATCACAGTTCTTTGGGAAACCTTCCCAATTACAAATTTTATGGGCACCAACCCAAAGGAGACACCTTCCCTTAGCTCTGATTTTAGTGGTGATCCTCTAGAAGACCTCTACCTCCTCTACCCTTAGCAAGTGGAAATCTATCCACAGAATACACCTATCTTCCATGCTCTGGCTGGATATCTCTATCCTCAACTCTATCACTGCAAAGTCATTCCTCAAATTCACACCAAAGACAGTCCTTCAGTCTAGCACAAATCTGTCTTCTTCCTCTGTTCTTTTTTGTTACAGCCGCACTTGGTCGAAACCAACTTTTCACTGTCTGTGCAAACACAGTAGCACTCAATCAACTTATGCACTTCTACGAAAACATAGTAGCACAGTATTCACACACTCTGCACAAACACAGTACATAATTTTCATAATATTTGTGCAAACACAACATTCGATCAGACTTCCACTTATGCACCTCTACGATCGAACTTCTCCCTGCACTCTATCTGTGCAAATCACACTTTGAACGCACACTTGATTGATTCGACTCGACTCGCTCTCTTGCACACAGCAGAATTCACTTGCGCAAATTCGATACACTTCTTTGATCATTTGAAACTCAAAAATAGTCCTCCTTTTATAGCATTAATTCATGATCAAAAAACTTAATCTTTAGTTGGCTGTTACCCTAAAGATCGTCGGCTATAAAACCCTAAACTACGTTAGCCTAGATTTAACTCTGTTGGCTCAAAGTTAACTCTGTCCGCTTTAACCACCTTTGCTGTTCTGTAGCTTTTCTCGTGAAACTACAACATGTCGTGATATCATGACATTTTTATATCCGTACACCTTCTATAGCCTGCTATCATGAAATCGTGACACCTTGGCCTTTGTCGACTTCCTTTGTGCTTCTGTCATGAAATCGTGACACTTTAGTATTCTTGCTAACGTCATCTCACTTCTGTCATGAAATCATGACACTTTAGTCTTCATGGCCTTCCTCTCAGCTTTTGTCGCAAAATCATGACACTTATGATTTTTGCTGACATCATCTTCACTCTGTTGCAAAATCATGATGCTTTAGTCTACAAAGCCTTCTCTGCTTTTGTCACAAAATTGTGACACATTTGCTTCTGCTGACGTCATCTCCAACTCTATCACAAAATTGCAATGCTTTCACTGCCTTAAGCTCTTTTTTGCCATATGCCCGTGAAACTAGAACATGTCACGAAATCATGACGCTTTTGCCTTTGAGCTCTTCCTTCTTCAATTCATCGCAAAATCATGATGCTTCTTATGTTTAAGACTTGCTAACTATTTCTATCATGAAATCGCAACACCTTCTCCAACTGCAAGCTGCCATCTCAACCTATCGCAAAATCATGACACTTTCTGCATTCGTACAACTTCTTTGTAGCCTGTCACGAAATCATGACGCTTTCAGCTTCCGAAAGCTTTCCTTGCAACCTGTCATGAAATCATGACGCTTCTCCTTTCAGACTCTTCCCTTTTGCTGCATGTCACGAAATCATGACAGTTCTCACTTCGAGCTTTTTAGTATGCCGCAAAATCATGACTGTCCTCAACTTGACCTCTGTAGCATGTCATGAAATCATGATAGTTTTGCCCAAACTTTCTCTCTCCTCAAATATATCGTGAAATCACGACAATTTTTCCAACACTTTCTCTCTCCTAAAACATGTCGCAAAATTGTGACAGTTTTTCTAGCCGCCTGCAAACTTTTTCTTACTTGTCTTTTTCTTGATCTTTTGCAACTGGGTTACTCTGATCTACTTGGAAACTCACTTTCCAAACTGAGACCTTCATCAAAACACATTCTTTTACATCAAACAAAAATGCTTCAAGACCTTCTTGACATCAATGACAACATCTACACTTAGAGCAAAGGCAATGTACCCAAGGTACCCAAAATTGCCAACAGATCTTAAATATAGCTATCATAAAATATCCATATATCTCATTGATGTATGGAAGGTTGCAATAAAATCCAAGGAGTATTTATTATAGTGACTAGTTATTCCTTTGGGCATGACCAATGCACCTACCATAGTCAGGAGGATAATGGAAGACATCCTGTATCCCTAAACCAGCTCATTTATGGTAGTCTACTTAGATGAAATTATCATCTATAGTAAGACATGGGAGGAATATTTAAAACATGTTTGATAGGTACTTCAAATTCTTTAATGACATAGGTTCTATGCTAATTTGAAGAAGTGCTTATTTGGCATGATGAAGATTCACTACCTTAGATATATTACTGACAAAGAGGAAGTCAATGTTGTTCCTATGAACATTTGGGTAAGTAGAGATTATTCTATCCCAAATATTCTAATAGATTTCTATATATTTTTGGGTCTTTTTTGTTTCTATTAAAGATTTGTATTAATATTTTTACACATTGCTTGGACACTACACCAAGTGACCAAAGGAGGTGTCAAATCCAAGTTCCATTGGGGAGATATACAACAAAGGGATTTTGATAGGTTGAAGTACCAATTTTGTTTAGCTCTAATGCTTTACCTACCTGATCTATATTAATCTTTTGAGGTGATGACTAATGTATCATAGGATGCATTAGGAGATATTATCATACATCATGGGTATAAAATTACCTGTCATATTAAAATATTTAATGAAACAGTTCACAAATACCCCACATATAATAAAGAGATCTAATATATAGTCCAAGCATGCAAACAATGAAAGCACTACATCTTGGGCGAGGAAACAATCATCCACATAGATCATAGAAATTTGGAGTTTATTTAGATGTATAGTAGTCTAAGGAATGAAAACATAAAAATCATACCAGATACCTATAGTAGTTTCATTTGATCATGAAGCATAAGAATGGGAGTGCTAATTCATCAACACATTGTTTGAGACAAACTCCAATCATATCATTCATCATTATTCATAATTCCTATGGTCATAATACTTCTAATTGGTTCACATTATATGATGTAGATTATGATTTTGTAAATATATAGAGAGCTCTTCATGTGGGTCAACATGTTTCTAATTTTTATTTGCAAGATAACCTCCTCTACCACATGGGACATATTTGTGTACCAACTAGTGAGCACTCAAAGATGATTTGTAAAGCACACTTCAAAAAATTAACAGGTCACTTTGGGATGGAAAAAATATAGAAAATACTTAAAAAGTACTTCTATTAGCCCAATATGAGGAAATATGGTGAGAGGTACGTCAATTCATACTATGTTGTTTTCAAACCATCCAACAAGAAACAAATATTGTATACACCATTGCCAATGACATCCAAGCCTTGGGAATATGTATCCATAGATTTCGTCCCAGGTTTTCCCATGTTCAAGCATGGTACTAATTATGTTTTTATAGTAGTTGATCATTTTAAAAAAATGTCTAGTAGAGTACTAAGCTTTACTTTAGTCTTGTCTAGCTCAAACTTGGCTTGTCAAAGTCTATTGTATCTAATAGGGATAGAAAAATTGAGTATATTTTATCCAACTTATGGAGCATGATGGACACCAAGTTGACCATGTCAACAACCTTCCATCCTTATATTGATGTACAAATATAAGTTATGAATTGATTTATTACACCTCTTATTTGAATGTAAATTTCCATGCATCCATTATTATTCATTAAAATTCTCATTCAAAAAGTTATTTTGAAAAATTATTCATTCAATAGGAAGTATTAATAGGTGAATTCCAGTTCTTCCCCTAAGTTTTACAAGACATTTTTCAACATATCAAAATAGAGTATCAAGCATAAATTTATCCCCAAAATAGTATGGATAGGACAAAAAATGATTTCTGGGTATTTTCAAGCATAATTCCATACCACAAAAAGTCACATGCATGTATCATTCATACACCCTTGAAAAGCAATGGTCCACTCTGCGTCAACTTTTTTTTAATGAGTTTACATAGGTTTTTATGAGGGATCCTAGTCCCCTCATATTGAGCGGGGTTTGAAATTTTGACCTTCCAAAGAGAGGCCAAAGACCTTACCACTACACTAAGCTTGCAACTAGACTTTGCATGAATTTTTGACATCAAGAGTGGAAATTGTTTCTTTACATGATATTTGAATGAATGGTTTCCTATGATAACTTTTTGAATGAATGTATAATTTTCCATTTTTTTTTTTTTAAGAGAAAAACTCCTTATGGGGCTGCATTTGTCTGAGAGACCACGAACAGGGGGTTCTACACTGTCAAAGTCACCCGAGAGTTGCACTCGATCCTACTCGCACCAACATTATCAATTGGATTTTGGATACCCAATTCAGCTTTTTGGTAGGGTGGATATTTTAACCTGGGACCTCCCTTGGAGGATTGCCCTCTCCTCTCCAACTCACCTACAACACCCGGGTTAATTTTCCAATTTTAGGATGAAGTAGATATTTGCTTATTTATGCTTCCTATTGAATGAATAATTCATTAAAATGGAAACTTTCAATTGAATACTTAGGTGAATTTTTTCTTTCTTTAGTGAAAGGAATGATTTGATAAGTTGGAATGTAACATTCACTATTTCTAGACTTAGATGAATATTTGAAGGATTTCCTTGGTGATCCACACCTTATTGGGGCATAACATAGCTAGTGCCATAAAATTACACAAGGGGAATGCACATCACTATGTTTATGTTCTTGGAGGTCAAGCATGGGCATGAGTAATGGAAGTATACATACCCAAGGAAAAGAAAGTATAAAAATAAATTTCCTAATTGATTCCATTTCATGATAGAAGCATAGTAAAACAAATAGAGGGTTGGGATCACCCTATACCTTATTTATCTCAAAAATACTAAAACTTCCCTTTGGTCGTGTTACCTAGATTATTATGACCATGATATCTATGATGGAAGTAATTTCTTCTTCCTCCTCATGCTCTATTTCTTTTGATTCTTGAATTTTGGGAATAAGATTTTTTGGGGTTAAAAACTCCCCAATGTGTGTCGGAAACTACCTTTTCTTATGCATTTATGATGCATACAAAGCAATTCACTATTTTTAGGAAGTTGAAAATCACTCATTTTCCTTTTTCTTTTTATTTGGACAATATTCAAAGAATTTTTTGGCAATTCACTTCAGTTCAATGAATCACGACTTACTAAAATGGTGATTGTCAAATTTTGTTTTACCGAATTGATTTTTTTAGACCTAGTTACTTTTTTACAAAATTGTATACAATTTTCAATAAATAGGAGAAATAAGAGGGATGCTTGATGTCTTTTCATGGTTTTCATCCAAACTAAGAGGAATTTTGTTTTTCTTTGTTTTGTATTTTCTCATTTTTAGTATTTTTTTTTCAAATTTTGTGTGCTTTTTTACAATATAAATTTAATTGAATGAGGAATTTTATTCCTCATCATGCAAACCCTATGGGCACTACAATCCTTCGTCAAGGTTCTATACATCGGCTAGTTGAAATAGTTTCTTATAATCAACAAAATCAGACATGGATTGACTATTTTTTAGAATACTATACAACAACAAACTGCAATTTTTTTGAGGCTAATATAGTCTTATTAATTTTTTGAAATTATGTCTGGATTGTTCCACCCTTATCAATGAGAGTTTATTGGTGTTTCAATGCTTTTTTGTATTCAAGTGCATATTTCACATGCATGCATTCCGATGCATCCTTCCACCTATAAAATTTCTTAATTGTTCCATCACTTTGTATTTCTTTGATATAAAATTTTCACACTATTTTTCTATTGTGTCTTTCTTATTTTGCAATAAATGATCCTTTCCCAGCTTCCAACTACAAATAACGCATCTACACATTTTATTTGTCTCATCTCACTCAATAAATGGGTATAACCATGCCCATTCATTTTTAAAATCTCTTCTAATAGTCCATTCTCTTGTCTTTTGATGCTTAGATTTTTGACTACAAGATTCCCTAGAGGTCTGCATTTTAATTGTATTGTCATTTTCTTTTTTGGTTGATGTATTAGTATTAGGCATCTCGTGAAGTGGTTGTTGAATGTAGTTATTAGGAAAATTATCATGTGGTATTATCTCATCCATTGGAATATCTTCGAGTGGACACATATCAGGGTCAACAGTGTTTACTGTATTTAATGGTTGGTGTTCTATATCATTTTTGGATGTAAAAAGGCACTATTTTAAAGAATTGACAGAATACAGTTTTACAAAGCATTTAAAAAGAGGTAGATAAACAAACAACCATTTATATTTTAATAAAAAAAGGCTTTATATTTAATAATAATAGATAGAAAAAGTAAGGATTTGATGGTAAAAGGTGCTTGTACCTGCATGTTGTGTAAATGTGGATGCCTCACTGCATTTTGATATTTGTGTAAAATATTTCAAAATTATCTTTTACCCAGAATATTGGCCTCCATTATTTCCATATTTAGTAGGTGACATTGTATCTGTAAATAAAAACCTTTAGATGTTAGGAAATGAATATGAAATTGAAGGAAAATCGTATACTTCCCTCAATAATAATTTGTGTTTCTAAGTAACCAAGGTTAAACTATAATTCTATAAAGAATATATGAGTATTTATATGAACCTATGCTACCCTATAGAATGACCTCTACATATGTTCTTAGAGAACAATAACAAGTCAAAATAAAGCTAATAAAACATACTCTAACAGACAAGAAGCAGTCTTTGACAATAAAAATGCTCCTAACACACAATAATATGACATGGATACTTGTATACCATAGTTGTAGATAGTGCATCTACGCTACCTATTAAATTAAAGAAAAATATCTTTGGATAATAATATTGTGGAAGAAAAATACTCTACCTATCAATTCTAAAGAAACTAAAAAAGGTTAAAAAGAAGAAACAAGGCTACAACAATAAGTAGGCATTAAGTCAAATTTATTTCTAGAGATTATCCAAAACAAAAAAATCACATTGATTTTTGGAATATTTTGATTTACCTATTTTCATAGTCATCACAGCTTTCTATCATTGATAGTCACTTTAAAATTACTACAACCTGTCTATCACGATCGAATGAAGATACTATCAAAATATTTGCAATCGATCAATTTTTGACAATCGAAAATCCATTGCAACTAGTCGGTATGTATCGAGGGGCAGTCCTCTGTAACAAATCATCACTATCAAAATATATGCAATCAATCGGTAATTACCAATTGATAATTTCTCTTATGCCAATTGACATTCCTTTGCAATTGATCAACCTATATTTATCGACACTCCTCTACAACTAATCGACCTATGTTGATTGACACTCCTATACAATTGATTGGCCTATGTTGATTGACACTCCTCTACAACTAATTGGCTTAGGCTGATTGACACACCTCTACAATCAATTGACTTATGTTAATTGGAACTACTCTATGACCGATCAACTTATACCAATTGGCTTTCCTCTACAATCAATCAACTAATAATAATAGACACTCCTTTGTAATTGATCAGCTTATGTTGATTGACACTCCTCTACAACTAATCATCTTATGCCAATTGACACTCCTCTACAACCGATCGACTTATATCGATAGATACTTCTTTGCAACCGATCAAATTATGTTGATTAACACTCCTCTGTAACCGATCAACATATGTCGATTGGCACTCCTCTATAATGGATCAATTTATGTTGAGAAGCATTCCTCTGCAACCTTATAAAGTTTTTGGAATCGATAAGTGTCTTCCGATTGATAATACCCTACAACCAATCAACAAATATGTTGACTAACAATAGGTTTTTCATTGCTTCAAAGCTATTTTCAAGTTAGAGTGTTTTAGATGTATGTTTATCGGTACCCCCTTTAGTATTTATACGGGTAATATATGTGGATAATTGAGTGGGAAATAAAAATTATTTATAATTTGAAGGTGAATTATTTGTGGAATTGGGTGAAAGTGGTTGGTGAATTAAAATAAAAATAGGATAATTATTATCAATGTCGGGTGAATTGACCCCCAAAAAAATTCCACCCCATAAATTTTGGGTGAATGGGCCCTAGTGAAAGGTCCTAAAATTAACAAATTTAAAATTTTGAAAATCCTAAATATAGAAAATTTGCGATGATTTGCGCTTATGCATAACATTATCTTGAAGCAAAAAATTTTAGAGATCCAAGGAAATATCATTGCCAACACTTCCATAGTAGAAGGTTGAAGAAAATGTCTCATTAGGAATACCAAAGAAGTTGTGAGAGTGAAGACCCTAGAGAAGAGGTCTCAAGAAGAAGGCTTGGTTAGCTTCATTTAAGGAGATTTAGAGAAGGCCATTGAAGGATTTTCTAGGATAAGTCATTAGAGAAAATTACCACCAAGGATAATTTCTTGATAAAGGAAATTTTTGGGACAATTGTCACCATCCAAATATTATCTTAAAAAGAGATAAATTTGGAAATAAGCTTGTCAAATTTTTGAGGATATTGGTGAAGGCCTCAAGACTTTCAAATTCTTGATAAGAATACCTATATTGAATTTAGAATTCGATAAGGATGTTGAAGGATAAAGGAACTAGACATTACTACCAAACCTAATAGGTTTGAAGATTACCTTTGAAGGATAGAAGGCTCATTATTAAAGGATATTAGCTGAATATATAGTAGAAACCTAGAGGGTCTTTGAAGGGAAATCTTAGCTGCAATTTAGAGGAATTCCCTACCATTTTTTTTAGATTCAAGGATAGCATTTTAGTGAAATAGTTGACTACAAAAGGGTAGCAATTAGGATATCATTACTAGTTGTGACACTTTAGATTTATAGAATACATTCTAAACGACAATTAAATTCACCTACTGTAGATTCATGGTAGCAAGTTAGAGGGTTTCAAATTTTAAAATAAGTGAGCTAAAGAACTATTTCAGACAGACAATAAGAGCTACGATTTCATCCCGTAAAAGAAAAAAATAAGGTGAATCTAATCACCTTGAAATCCTTCATCTATAGAGTTCATTAAGGTAAGCAACTTTGGTGCAAAAAGGTTCATTACTTGAACTTTAGATTTTTGGTTCATCATTAAGATTAGTTAAGCACCATATTAGAGTTTTAAAATTGCAAAGAGAATGTTACATATTATAATATTCAAGGGAGTGCAACAAATAATTTCTTTTAAGGTTGATACCTACACATTAAAATAGGATATTAGATATATTTCTATAGAAAGAAAAATCTCTCTATTATCTATTAGAGTGAAGAAGACATTAAAGTGCATTAAGAGTTCATTTACAAGTGGATCCCATCCACCTGTTGTCTGTAAATTGAAGCTCGACCTATTTAAAATTTTATTGCTCAAGTGTAATAAGGAGAGATTGCTATTGCATTAAATTTATCATTCTTATAAATTATTAAAGGTTCACTAATTATTTTAGTTGTAATGAAAATTAGAGCAAATTTAAACCTCTAAAATAGAATATTAGTCGTATGGTTAAGATCTTGGATTCATTTTTACTAAGCTATCCAAGTAAAGGAGCTAGAGGTTAGTGTTGTCTAGCAAGGAAGGAAACAATACATTACTATTTTCCCTCATGGATTAGAGTAGAGAGCCACCATATATAAGAAGCAAAAGAAATCTTCAAAAGAAAAAGTATAACTTTTGTACAAAATAAGGGACTAAATCCTATCTATTGCAAAGGTGTCTACATTACATTAGCATAAATTTTATCCTTTCAAATACATCAAGTAGGGACAAAATAAAGAGTGTCATAAAGACACCAACATAGTTAGCATAGTACATCATCGAGAAATCACATCATCAACATCAAAGGGTAAACATCAAGGCATAGAGATAGAGCCATCAAAGGGCTCATAAGAAAAGTTTTCTTAAGGTGTATAGAGACACCAAATCAAGCACCCACAACAATATAAGCTAATTTTTTTGAAGGTGTATACGTAAGGAGCCCATTATCTAGCACATATCCACATAAGAAGAATAACAAAATAATATCTACTTAAAGTGGGCATCATATATTGTATATCAATGTAAAAGGAGCAACTTTAGAGGATAGCTCATTGTAACGAATAGAAGGAAGTTATAGAGAAAATGAAAGATGCATTACCAAACCATATCATGGTTGAAACTACATCTAATAATATCAAGAGCTACCTTTTATTGGAGATGAATCACCAACTAGGAAGATATATATCGAAGCAACTAATAACAACCATATATTGGAGACAAATCATCAGCCAAAATGGTAGCATTAGAGCACCCCACAATCACTACAACTAGAGATAACCTTGTAGTAAAACACCATTCATACTCATTGGAGGAAAATATGACCTATCACACACTTCACTGCCACAAAGAAGCCAAATAAATCTTACAAATAGTTGGCAAGAACAAGAGTTGAGAAGCTTAAAGGATTTTGGTACATTGGAAAGAAGTGTGCATGCAATGGGAGACATCTACATTTGTCCTAACAGTGTAAGGAAGTTTGTGCAACTTGGCACAAAGGGAATATTCATCCTCTTAACTCCAATTATCAAGATAAAAGGCACTCAACTAAGTAATGCCTTTCATCATTTCCTCAATGCTCAAGGAGAGCATTCTGAGTGCTCACCAACCTTAGCCAATGCCCAATAAAATATTTAAAATTGCACCATCCAAGGAGAAATACCAAGAGTCTTGTGCAAAATTTGGTGCCAAGTGAAAGGAAAAGGAAGCACATTTATAGCCATCCAAATAGAGCACTCAGGAAGTCGAAGCATATCTTCAACAAGCATTAAGTGAGAAAAGGAAATAGATGTGATTGAAATAGAATTAGAGGTATGATTGAGAGTGAGCTCAAGGTATAAACTCAAGGATTAGAAAAGGAATTCTCAACATCGTGTATTAATTGATCGTTTACAATATCAATATAAAATTCAAAGTGCAACACAAGTTTTTCATAGAGGAGTACCTTTCGTAGAAGATCATTAATGCTCATGTTATAAGGTCAAGACCAACACTTGGATTAAAGTGTCTCACCATCGGGCAATTAGCTCATGCATAATACTTTGCAAGGAAGGTAATATATGTTTATGAATTTATATTTACTTTCCTTAAGTTTTAGGGAGTTATAAGGTGCTTAATATAAGGTTGAAATCTATATGATATTGCATTGAAAATAAGCCTTAGATAGATAGAAGAAAAGGAAGTATTAATTGCTTGATATTCACACACTATAATATTTGATTTCATTAAGGAGTAATAAGCCATAGTATATAAGGTTGAAATTATTATTGCAAACTCAACCTTAGTAAACTTGAAAGCAAATCAATGGGAGTTAATATCCTTAAATATTATTTCAAATTATATTAATTGAAATACAAGTATATTAATATTTGCAATCAATATAATAGGATAAATAAGGGTTTATACTTGGAAAACAAATTATTATTATATTGCAAATATCATCAATTTCTATAATTTTAAATTAGAAATATTTAAGGAGTGTTACATAAAACTTTAATTAATTAGAATTTAGAAAATCAAACCATTGAAATTTAAGAATAAAGGAGCAAAATCATTGCATACTAAAAGATTTGGAATTTATTGCTTACACTTGTCTCATAGTTACATTAAAGGGATAAAAGAAATCCAACCATAGAGAACTCCATAAAATTGAAAAGTGCATAGTTCAATAGGATAAATAAGGTGAAATAGAAATTGGTTATTATCAGTATAAAATCAAATCAAAAGGTGAAGTAATAGCAGCTATGTACTTTACCAAGATTAGATTACATTCTAATAACTAGGGATACATAAGGAATCCTACAAAACCTAAGTCTTAAAAGGTTTTATTAAACTATTTCACATACTCAAAACTAGGGGGGCATAAGGAAGCCAACTTCAAAGGTAATAAAAATATATATAAATATCAAAAGGTTTATAATTTAAAGCAAAATGGAGGAAATAATTAATAATACATTCAATGGAAATAGTGAAATGCTATTTCATTAACTTAGGCTCTATTCACAAAATCTGGTACAAGACTTTGATGGATTCAAAATTTTGTCTATAGATTTGAAAGAAAGATTCTCATTGTTTTTGAAGGAAGCAAAGGAAAATAAATTTACAACATTAATTTTATATCTTCGTGAAACTCTATTCAGGACTTGGTAGAACACTCAAAATGTGATTATTCTTTCTTCAGAAGAGTGCTTAATTTTCTATTTATCATTAATAATTTTTGAGTTCTTTTGAGGAATGAAACAAAAGAAATAAAATTCTAATAATGAATCTTTGAATCTAAATCAATTCTATTGGGATGATAGGCTAACATGTCATGAAGCAGATATTCTCTAGTAGCAATGCAAAAATGAAGAAGGAGGAAGAGAAAACATGGCAAAAGAGAACAAGACAAAGATCCTAATTTGGATACAAACAGAGAGTATAATAAAGAAAGCACAAAGACTAAAATAGATGAATATGAAGTTAAATCTCTCTCAGCAAAGATAGCATTTTATGAAGACACTAACTACTTGCTTGAACATGATACAAACAAGGAGGAGAATAAATAAAGAAGAGGAGAGTACAAATTTCAGAACCAAGACAAAGAACCATACTAAAGACTAAAGTCTTCAACACCCAAATAATGTAATATAGGGGGATGTTAGAGTATATTACATTATTGGGTACATGCTAATGCACCACCTTCGGTACATTACAAGAGTAGAATTTTACTTTAGAGTAAAGTTATATAGTTACTTCAGCATGTAGTAAGTGCACACGTGTTAGAATATGTGATGATGTAAATGTGCATGTAGTCCACATGTACATGATTCATAGGATAGATTCAAAGGTAGAGTGAGGGCCAAGAAACTTATCTTCCTATATATAGGCCTTATAGTGAGTGAAACAAGGAGGAGAGAATATAGAGAGTGCATAGTATATATTGGTAGTGTGGTACAATGTAGCTCTTCAAAAATAGTTTATGGAGTGTTCATGTCCTCCATTATACTGCATTGTACTATTTTCTTATGCTTTCATTAATGGTATATTTTCAAGTTATTGTAGAAGTTTCTCTCATAATTTTCATGCATATTATAGTGCCATTATCATATAGATATCTTATATTGCTTATCCTACATCTTGTGGTTGCATTTCCTATATAATATAAAATTGCATGGTGAGGTAGAACAAATGCTCAACTACTCAGGCATTGTCTTGAAAGAATTTGTAGGAGGTTGAGTGCAATATTAAATGTTACAAAATAACAAGCATTGAAAAGAAGGAGAAGAGCCATTTGAAAAGGCAATTGAAAATATTTTTTTCATTTGTCACATTGAAGGAGAAACACGAAGGTTTATTGGTAGGTGAAAGAACACCTTACAAATAATATTAAATACATTGAAGGAGGTTACATTGTATAGGGTAGAGTCAAAGGAATAACACAGCCTAAAAATATTGAATCTCGAGCTTGTATTTGAAGAGCTCCTAAAGGAGAAAACTATTTTGAGCATGAGAAGATCATAATTGAAGTTGAAGTTATTGATAATTCTGAAGAATATATTCATATACCATTCACCAAGGAGACCAATGCGTTCGAGGAATGCAAGAAGTGTAAAGGTATTGCTAAGTTTAGAGAAGATCATTCGTAAAGGATACCAACATGTTCGAGGAGCACACACATGGGGAATATTGAGAGCTCTAAATATCCAATGTGGAGGAACTCAAGAGCCTCAAACCTATTCACAAGAGGAAATGAAAGGTCACCAAGAATGAAGGATTCAAGAACAAATATTTCATGGAGAATGAAACCTACAATATAGTGTGCCTGCGTGGAGAAATTAATTGTTGCTGATAGATAATCCTGCAAGCAACCAAAGGAAGTTCAAAGCTTTGAAAAATGATATTAGTGTGTGTGATTCACAAGGAGGTACATAAAATTTTATTTAACTTTATTATTACAAAAGTAAAGGAGCCATAAGGTATATTACTTCTAACTATTCTAAGGTTGATATGAATTAATCTAGTACATTTTAGATTAATTGAATTAATGGAGAGATAAGGCAAAAAATTGAATATTTAGAACCTTAGAAACTATATTGATCTGGAAACTCAAGCCACATTGAAATATTTACAAATAGTTTAACTTGGTGGAATAAGGATTTCTACGTAAACTAGGAGTATTAGAATTTGCAGATATCTTTGTTTTCTAAATTTATTATTTGGGAGTTATAAGGACTTTAAAATCAAATTATATTTTTGATATTTAGAAACCATTTTATTGAAAATTTGAGAGATATAAATATTACAACATAGAGCCTTTTTTGAAAGTTGGAAAATTACATTGATATTAGTCTCTTGTTCAAATTAACAAGACGTAAGGAATCCAACTTAAAGTTCTTGAAAGTATAAAGTCTTATCAAAACTGAAATTGCATTAAAATTGTCTTTAAGATTTCTATTCATAATTAAGGAGACAAAAGGAAATCAACTTAAAGAAAAATTTAGAAAACCGAGTATTTAATCAAATACATATTATATTCAAAATATTAGGGAGATGAAAGGTATTATAAAATTTGAGAATTGAAAATATTATATCAAATTTGATCTCATAATCAAATTCCAAGTTGGCCAATAGATCTAAAACACTAGGGAGACATAAGGGGTACAACAATAAAACTATTTTCTTGAAGATAATGGATAAATTAGAAAGAGGAACATATCATCATAAGGTATACTATGAAAGGATTCAAGATCAGAAATCATACAATATTTCATATCAAAATTGCAAAATTACTTCAAGCAAAAATAATACTACAGACCAAAATGGAAGATACATTTGGTTTATTGATTCAGGTGCAAGTCATCACATGACAGGAAATTTAAAATGGTTTGATTGCCTTGAAGTCACTAAAAATATTAGGTTGGAAAATGTAGATCGCAAAAACTATTTTATACATGGATATGGATGTGTAACACCTAGTACATCATTTACAAATCTTTTATTACATGATGTATATTCCTATATTAACATCAAACCTTATTTCAGTAGCCAAATTGGTAGAGAGTAAAAGGATAATTGAATTTAGATATATAAAAGGAGTCAATAAATATATAATTATAAATAAAAATGAGATAGAAACTACATGATCAATTCACAATGATATATATGCTCTAGACCCAATTGGGATTTCACAAGACATTGTTGTAGTTCAAAATAACACTAGTGGATTTTTTGAGGAACAAATTGTAGGAAATGAAAAATATATTTATCATAAAAGTCGATGGGGAAATCAAAGATTCAAAATGATAAAGATGATAGGACAACAAAACTTTGGATTACCTGGTCATATTTATATTAAATAAGAACATAAACTTGATAAAGTTGTAGTACAAGGGGGTGTTGGAATATATTACATTATTTGGTACATGTTAATGTACCACCTTTGGTACATATTTAGATTAGAAAGGTGTCTTATATTAGGGTTTGAGTATTTACTTTATGCACTGTAATAAATGCACATTTATTGTTAGAATGTGCAAAGTATTTTATGATGTAAATGTGCATGTTAGTCCATGTGCACATGAGTCCATAGAATAGGAAAGTGAAGAGTCATAGAAACATAGTAAGTCAAGAGTACTCCATATGAAGAGTCACTTCTCATTATATAAATAGGCATATATGTAAGTGTGATAGATACACATACACACAATGTAGAGAAGAAGTAAGGTATAGATATAATGTAGAGCATGTATGAAGTATGAAGAGTTTGAGATCTCCATTATATATTAAAATATTATTTTCATGATATTTTTTTAATGGTAGATTTCTAAGTTATTGTAGAAGCTTTTTCATGAGTTCTATATGCTTTAAGTATTTCCATTATCTTGTTTATGATATAACATTATTATTATAGATCTTTTGGTTGATTTTCATTAAGTATTTAGTATAAAAAGCTAACAGTTTACCCCCATGTGAGGTGGGATAGTAGAATAAGGGATAGATGGGGATATCATCTCTATAGAATATCATGGTGGAAATAATATAACCTATTTATGAAGTAGAAGAAAATAATAATTATAGGGCTATCATTACTATAAACTATCATAGTGGAAATCATGTAGCCTATGTATAAAATATACGAAGGAGAATGATAGGGCTATCATCATCGTAGGCTATTGTAGTGTTAATCATGTAGCCCATTGATGAGAGAAAATAAATAGAGGTTGATAGGACTATATCACTATAGGCTATCATGTATCCTATTAATAAAATAGAAGAGAGGGTGATAAGGATATCATCACTATGATCAATCACAATGTCAATCATATACCCCATGGATGAAATAGAAGAAGGATGGTTCTTAGCATCCTTGTAATGTTGAAAAGTATATGAAATATTATTTTTCCATCACTTGGCATGTGTATAAGACTTATACACCCACATTGGATTGGACCAACATGCCTTATCACTTTCCAATTTTATACAATATCTTAGAGTGATTTGTAATGCTAGAAGATAAAATAATATAGAGGAAAAATTTGATTTTTGAAAAAAATGGATAATATGATAATGATGCGGATCTAGAATTAATCCATAAGGTGGGGATTGGGATAATCTACTAGCATTATCTACCTAGTATAAGTTCAATTCAATAAATATATCTACATTGACTAGGACCATCATTTACATTATTGCAATCCTCTTAACACGATTATATAAGAGGAAATCCAAGAATAATTAGGCATGTGTATACATGTAGATATAATATTAGGCAATCATGTAGGCAGATAGTGATGTAAATAAGCAAATGAGAAAGCATAGTATTGTTATATATGCTTTATATTAATGGGTTCTTTAAGTTATTTTTTTTCAATCATGGCCACATGACAAGCTCCAAATCCAAACTTGATGATGATTATGAGTCAACCTAGTTAGTTACTCTCAAACTTACCTTTGAGGTCATCATTAGCATTGGTCTTTTTTATTTCTTTTAAGAACAAGATTACAAATATTGAAGGATATGGGTCATACCTTTTTATCATAGGCTTTTCTAAGACCATTTTGGTAGGACCTCAAGTTTTCTAATGCATGGATTTCCTTTTCATGAAGCAATTTCAACTAATTGAGGTAATCAATATAATATTCACCTATGATAGAGGAATCTTAGAGCAAGATCCACAATGAAGTGACATTGAGCTAAAATGAGAAGATAACTTCAGTCCCATAGACTAAGGCATAGGATGTCACTCTAGTGGGAGTTCAAACACTAGTGTGATATACCCATAAGACTAGATTTATTTTTAAGAGCCAATATCAACCTATTTTTTTGAAATGTTTTTTTGAGAATTTTGATTATATTTTTTTTGGATGATTTGGATTTTACATTACCTTATGAGTAATAAGACATTAATAATTTGTGTCAAATCTTATATTTAGCATAAATATTTTAAGTATCAATGTTCTTAAATTGTGTTTCATTGTCTAAGATACCATAGTGGCAAAGGATATGATTATAGATGAATTTGGATAATTTCACTCTATGGATGATGATAAGAGCATAACTTCAATATACTTGGTGAAGTCTTAAATGATCGTGATGATAAATGTGTGACAATTAGACAAGGTTAGCTTGATCTTTCCAATGATATCTAAGTCCCATATAGAAAAGGACTATGGAAAAATTATTGGTTGGAGAGCTTGAGATGGAGCACGAATAAGATTGTCATGCTTCAAAAATTTATTGCACATATTAATATATTTGCAAGAATATTTTTCCATGGAAGGCTAGAAATAACCCATTTGTAAGATATTCTTGGAAATGGTGACTCTACTGAAGTGGCCATTGCATAACCCATCATGGATCTCTTTTATGATTGTGTGCTATTTATTTGAGGTTAGTCATTGAAGGAGGATACCATCAAATGAGTGATGATATATATGTCCCTAAAGATGATGCAATGATAGGCATGTTATTTGAAGTTTTTGCATTCATTACAGTTTAGCCCATTAGGCAATGTACCATCCTTTAGAAATGTAAAAGAATCCTTATACCATGGATCAAGAGAGGAAGAAGATTCAATATTAAATACCTCTAAGGGATATTGGATGGTTTTTAGAGTTGTTGGTTCTATGATTTATCAAATTATAATTGTAGCTTGTTCATCTTAAAATCCTAATAGGATGAGCAATGCTACTACGTCCATAACATTTACATGATGATTACTTGATCACGAGATTGTGTCAACATTGAACTTGTTGAAAGAGGCCATTAATTTATCAATAATGTCTTTATATAGCTATATATTTTTGTCTTTGGTTTGATAGAAATTGTTGACTTGATTGACCACAATTTGGGAGTCTTCAAAGAGGAAGAGAATTTTGACCTACAAATCTATGGTGATTTGAAGTCTTAAGATAAGGGTTTCATATTCCATAGTGTTGTTGGTGCAAGAGAATTGAAGCTTAAAAGATAAAATAATTAGTTTTCATTGTGGGGTGACCAAGATAATTCTTTCCCCCAATCCTTTTATGTATTTAGAACCATCAAAATATAAGGTCCAAAAATTAGGTTAGTTAGTTTCTAAAGTAAGGATTGATTCTTCGATAAAGTTTAATACTAAAGGATGGTGAGCTTCTAGTGGTGCTACAACTAATTGGTCAACGATTACTTGACCTTTTACTAAATTTTGATTAATTAATTCAAGATCAAATTCACTAAGTGTGAGAACCCATTTGATGGTTTATCTAGAAATATGTGGTTCAAGCATGAGATAGTGCAAGGGATAAATCCTTGCAATGATGAAGGTTTTTTGACTAAGCATATAATTTCTTAGCTTTTGTTACATGAACACTACCACTAAATATAATTTATCTAGGGGTGTGTAATGGGTTTTGTTGCTAACTAATGTTCTACTAATGTAGTAGATGGCTCTTTCTTGATGTTTCTCATCATATTGTGCCAACATAGCCCCAAGAGCATGTTCAATTGCTATAATATATAATAACAAGGGTTTGGTTTGATTAGGTGGGACAAGAACAAGAGAGGATATGAGGTATGTTTTTAAGGAATCAAAGGCTTGTTGAAACTTAATGTCCCATATAAATTCAACATATTTTTGTAATATTTTAGAGAAGGTCTAACATTTGTTAGCAAGCTAAGAGATAAATATTTGGTTGGCCTATAGTTTTCCTTAAAGGCTTTGAAACTCAGTTAAGGCCCTAAGTGGTGGCACATCAATAAAATTTGATATTTTGTTTGGGTTGACTTTGATTCCTTAGTGGGACACTATAAAACCTAGTAGTTTTTTTGATGTTTCCTTAAAGATACACTTTTGAGATATTATGCATACTTTATATTCTCTTAATCATTCAAAAATGCAAAATAAATCTTAAATGTGGTCTTCTCGATTGAGAGAGCATCTAAGTAGATCTTCAACATAATCCTCTATAATGTTGTGCATCATATCATGGAATATGCATGTAATTTCTCATTGGTATATTTATCCTACATTTTTAAGGTTGAATGACATCACCTAATAATAGAATATCCCCTATGGGGTAGTAAAATTTATTATGGATTGATCTCTAAGAGAAAATTTGATTTGGTTCTATCCCAAAAATACATCCATGAGAGACATAAGTTTGCAACTGGTAGTAAAATCAACAATCATGTAAATATTTGATAGGAGAAATCATCCTTGGGATATGCCTTGTTGATGTTCTATAAGTCGATGAATATTTTGATAATACATTTTTTCTTAGCAATGGGAACAATGATGGAAATCTAATTAGAATAATTGATCATCTTAATGAATCTAATATCGATGAGCTTTTGGAGTTCCTCTTTGATGATTAAGGTAACTTTGAGATGCATCATTCATGTTTTTCTTTAATTGGATTTACATCCAGTTGGACATCTAATTAGTGTACAACAAGAGAAGGATCGAGTCTAGGCATGTATATATATGACCAAACAAAGATATCATAAAAATATATAGGGAGCTTAGTATATTATTCACATTTAGTTGGAGTTAGAAGCTTGTCTAACTTAAGCATGTTGGTACATAATAGAGTCCTAATGATAATATATGTAGTTTTCTCAATTAAAATATGGGATTAATCCTCTAATTAAGGAGGATGATGCAAAACCTCTAGGATCTTGAGGTCAACAAGGTTTATGATTGTTGGTCATGATTATTAGTTTTTTGATATGGATATGTTAGCTATTTATGGAAAAGACCCTCCAAAGTAGAATTTGGTATAAGTGAGATAACTAAAAGAACCATTTTATTGACGATTGAGTGGAATGTCTTCCACCTCATAGTAATTCTCATAAACAATTAACATAGGATAATCTAGGGTGAGGAAATTGAAACTTGTAATATGTGCAAAGTGTAAGGTATTAGGACTTAAGAGGAGTTGTTTTTACTCTTCCTTCATGTCCTAATCAAACTTGTGTAATGATATGGTGTCCTCATAATAATCTCAAAATAAAAATCATTCTTCCTTTTCACTTTCTAAAAAGGAAGTGAGAAGAGGCTGACGATGGCTAGGGATGTAACCTATCCCACAATAACCTAGCTAGTCTTTGGCCTCCGAGGGTTACTTAATGCCCTATATGTAAATGCCCAAGACCTTTTCTTGGAGTATTTTTTTAGGGATGGTATATAATGATGACAAGTCATTAAATTAGGTTAAGGTTATTGCCACTGATTTGTTCATCATTGATAGTTCCAACATAAATGAAGGTGCAAGTTCCTATTTGTACCATTTTACCCTTCATATAAGGTAGACATAAGGTTCAAGGAGCGGTAGGAAGTCTAGCTAGGTCTAGGAGTTCTTTATTATCTTGATTATTGCCATTATTATTAAATTTATTGTTTTTTTGAGACTGATTGGTATTGTTTATGTTAACTTTTTTGAAGTCTTGACCCTTTGATTATTTAATAATTTGACTAGGTTGATCATTTAGGTTTAACTACCTTAATGCATCATTGATAGAAAGATAAGAAGAAAAATATGAAGATGGGTGAAGGGAAGGGTAAATATTTATCATCTAATTCCTTGCTATGATTACTTGATAGTAGGTAATTAGTTCAATATCAACCAAGATATGGATAGATTTTCTCTAATATTTGTATTTTAGGCATTGGTGAAGAGTGGATGGGATGGACTACATTGTGTGAACCTAGGGACTTCCATGAAGGATTTTATATATTGCATCACATGGTATGATGTAAAATAAGGTATTGAGAATATGGGGCCTAAGTTTTAGGGGCAAGACCATGGTACTATGAGCCTTGCATTCCTCATTATCAAATGCACTTATGATAATACTGGACTTCCTTAAATCTTGCTTGGTTAGTATAAATTTACTAATAAATTCTAGGATACAAATATTGAGTCCAAAAAAATTATTGATAAGAACTATTTTGATTAGGGTATGATCATTATAAACTATGATATATGGTGGAAGCTTGACAGCCATTGAGGAAGATAGAATATCATCTTCATGGAATGATATTGAAACATGTTTGACCCTTATATATCCCATAATGTTGGTTACAGCATTGGGGTGAGTATTATGACGGATAACCTATTTACTTAAGATTTTGAGGAGGGTATTTGTATGGTTTGGAGGATTTTTTAACAACTCAAGCAGATAAATTTTGTCTAGAGTGCTTTTGAGTTGTTGGGAGAGGTCAAAATCACTCTTGTTATTGTCTTGATATTGTATGATTGGAGGTGGTCTAGAAGATGAAGTTTTATTTTAAGGGTACAGGACCAAATATGATTGAGAAGGTCAATCGAATGGTCAGTTATTATTCTATTGTATTATTACAACATAAGCATGGGAGGAATCTATCATACCCATCATACCTTAATAATGGATATTATTAGTTGACTTTTGACTATGATTGGGGAAAGGGTCTTGGAATATTCCAACATACTAATTGGTAGAAGATTTAGAATTAGAGCTATTGAGGATGATTTGACCACCTTCTATGAGGTACTAAATAATTTTCATAAAGGTCCTATGATTATCCATTACATGATCCTCAATGCGATGGAAATCACAATATTTATCAAAATGCTATCAATTAGGCTTTTTATTGGTGAGGTCTATAGGTTTAATTGGAGAAAGTTATATCATCTTTAACCTAAGTATTTGTTCTAAGATAATGAAAAGAGGTTGATCTAATTTGATATATTTTTTATTTGGCCTTTGTTGTTTGGACAAGATAATGTTTTGTAAGGTTATGACAAAATTTATATTGTTGGTTTAACAAGAGTCAGTTATCTTGTCACCCACAATGTGTTTGTTCTTATATTTTCTTCTATGGTTGGAGGAGCATTTATCCTCCTCCTTCTTGAATTTAAGTTACCTTCTTTTAAGGAGGGTAGTTTCCACACGTTTAGCGATTTTGACCACATATTCAAAGGAAGATATCTTAGCCATTTCTCGGTAAAATGCTAGTTGTTCATGAATGTTACTAAAAATTTCTAAAAGGTATTTTGTGGGGGAGTGTATTGGAGTATCCCAACTAGGGCTCATCAGTTAACTAAGAAATTTTCAAGGCCCTTTTCTTTAGCTTTTTTTAGTTTATATGAGTTGCTAATGGTGACCTTTTCCTTAATATGAATTGAGAATTATTGGATGAATATTTCAATGAGATCCTCGAAGATTTTTATGGAATGGTATGGTATTTGATAGTAACACTCAAGAGTAGTATTGACAAGGATATTGGAAAACATATTTAATAGCAATATTTCATCATATGTTTTGTTGTTGAAAGTAGTTATAAAGAGTCTAAGATGGTTAATGGAATCCTCCTTCCTTTTATACAATTGAAACTTAGGTGTTTCAAAATTGAGAGGAAATGAATGACTTGCTACGTTGAGATCTAAAGGTTTATTGTATAAGTCCTCATAGGAGTAACTATGGTTGGATGAGTATTTTTGGAGGGATGCCATTTATTATGTCAATTTCTTGAGTTTTAAGGTTAATGTTTGGAGTTTTTAAGAGACGGGATTTTTCAATATATAAAGCATGTGCAATGAGATCAAGGGAGCTTGAGGATTAATATAGAATTATGGTTGATACACTTGAAGGAGTGATATAAAAGGTGGCATAGAATGACTTGTCCCCAAGTTGTTTGGAATTAAGGAATTAGGAGATGTAAAATTGAATATTGCAAGCATAGAAAATTGAGGCAATATCATGTACATGTTGCTAGGAATAGAAGAGGGGATCTTAATAAACATATTAGAGATTAGATGTATATATAAATTAGGTATATAAATTGTACTTTCTTGTTAAAATGTGGTGCAACTTACGTTGACCCTTAGTAATTCTTTGAGTGAAGGCATGGACACATGATGTCCTAAAAATATTGGAACATTTGATGTCCCACACTATATGGAAGAAGTGATGGTAGTAGAGCTAATAAAATAGTAGTTTATGGATTAAGACTTATAATGGTTTGATTATGTTTTGTATTTAATTTATTAATATTTGCATTTGATTGATTAAATGTCATAGAGTTAGAATTAGGTTATTGGGGGTGATCCAAGAGTGAATCTTTCCCCATTGAAATGGTTTGATTAGCATACCCAAGTATTTTTGATATAACATCCCTATGTTCTTGGAATAATGTTTCCATGTGTCCAAAATATTGAAAAGTTATCCTTTCTAGGGCTAGTGGTTAGGAGTTGAGGAAAGCAATTCTTCTTCATCCTCACCAATGTTGGGGTTACCTAAGGGATTTTTTCTTCAAACTCACTCCCTAAAGGGGAGATATATTGGATGTGTACTACTATGAAGGTTATAACATATTTCTATCATTGGGTAAGAACAAGGAGATTCAATTGATTCATTTTTTTATTTTAAGAGTTGTTTAAGAAGAAGATGATGTATTTATCCCTTACATATCTTATCTTCATATACCAATCTAATCGATATACCTTATGGGCCTCCGTATATACCTAAGGTCCCTATATACCTAATTTCTCTCTAGATACCCATTGAAACATGAAATATAAGCAATACATAGGATGGCTACAATATGTGGAAGTCACCACTAGGTACATAATACAAGATGGTATATGAGAGGTAATAAGTAAATCCTCCTTATTATTCTCATTAGTCCACCACAATATATTTCACAAGAGGCTTAAAGTATGCATGAGATCCTATGTGGGATGCTGACATCCTAGGATCATAATATACCATATTTAACCTCAAGGTTCACATGGTGGTTATTCAAAGGGTTGTAAAAACCCTTAATAGGACAAGCCTTTGGTTAGCTTCTTACTAATCTTAATTAATTTTTTCTAACTCTGAAAACAAAAATTAGGATGGTCTTGTTTAGAAGTTTTTTAGATTTTTATCTTAATTAAAAGTAGACTTAGGGTGAAGAACCTTTAGGAATTGCAAACTTGTTTAGTTAGGGTTCACCAAAATGTAACATGAGTGACTTAAGGTAGCCTATGAGGAGTTTAGACACCCATATCACCTTAATATGTTCAAGGGGGTTTGTTATGAATCCTAGCTACGTTTTATGTGTAATTTTTGTTAACACCTAGCATTAATAGAGGGCAAAAAAATTTCCTCCTAATATTCTACACCTAAACCTTGAAAAGCATCCAAAATTTAAAATATGTAGGAAACAAAGATCCAAGAAGACAAATCCTAGATTATATGTTGTTTTCATTCAATGGTGCATCAATAGTAAAAATTTCTTTCCTTTTCAAGATAAGGGTATACAAGAGAGACATGCAGTAAAATAACTAGCTTAGATGTAGAATATATGATTTTTATATTAATACCTAAGATAAACAAATGATCTATTATTAATGGTCATTAACTATATTCAATATATCTTTTAATTAAATAACTAGAAAAGTAAATATAGAGGCTTAAAAATAATAAAAACAAAGGCCTATTGATATTGATCAATAAATAAATTCTATATAATTTATAGTAAAGTAAAGAACAATGGATATTAGCTTAGCTGATTACATAAAAGGTTTACCGATGCAATTGGAGTTTATAGTGGAAACAAGGAACAATATTCGAACCTATGAAGAGGTGTAGAAATTTTGTATGAGTTACTGATTCCTTTAGTATAATAAAAAAAAAAAGTAAATAAAAATGAGTGAAAATATAAAAAGAATAAAATAAAATAATAGTCTAAAACTATATCAAACAACAACAAAAAATTGTCCTATAAAAGTAGAAAAAAAGAGACAAGAAACAAAGGCACCTAATTCATAGAAATAATAGGTATAAGTTCTAATTCTAGCACCATGTGAACCCTGCCAAAACAAAAACAAGAAAATAAAGGTGAGTGCAAAGGTGTCTACTTGACTTAAGAAAATATATGGAAATTTTTGGTTTAGTAGGTCATACCCTTGTTCTATTTAAGACAATGTTAGGAAATTGAAAAGAGCATGAGCCAGACACATAAACAAGATTTCTACTACCTATTTATATATTTATTACAACAAATAGATAGACTAATACTAAAATAAGTGAAATGACAACAAAATTATTAGAATAACAAAAAAATTATTTTAACTACTATGCAAATATAGGAATGAAAGAAGTAATGATGACAATAGGAAAAAATAGATGAGATTTTTTTTTATTTTTTGAAGGAAAGGGTTTTGAAAGGGTCCCTAAACCTTTTACACCAAATTGAAACAAAGAAGGTAATCAACCAAAGAAAATAGGAGATACAATCTTTGCAAGAGAAAAAGAGAGGACCTTTCTAAGAGTTTACAAGAGAGACTGTTTCTAGAGGAAAGGCCTAGGGAAACAATAACAGAGGGGGTATCCAGAGATAGGGAGCCTATAAACCAACTAATAAGAGGATATCTAGAGCTCAAGGATCCCACCAAACAAATAGATAAGGTAATAATATTGGCAAAAAAAATAAAAGAGAAGAGGAAGGAGGCTCATCATTCTCCATTTCCAGAAGTAGGGGAAATCCCATGGTCTGCCAGAGCATCACCATCAAACTAGTTGTTGTACTCATATAAGATGACTATGGCCTACTAGATTAGAGAGGTGGTTATTTTTTCTACTTTGTTCATGACTCTCATCAAGTCATCGAGCTCCTGGATGAAGCTTTTCTTGGTCATGAATGGTACAAAAACTCTCTACTAAGTGTGTCTAGATGACTTGGAGGAGCTACTCTAGGGAGATATCTTCTAAATAGAAGAATGCACTAAAAAATATACTTTCTTGACATATTTTTGAGGTGGTAAATAGCCCCTCAAAATATTAGGATCATGCTCGAGGATGATGGGAGACTCCATTTTGTTTGTCTGAGACTTGGCATGAGAGGACTGGTGATGGGCCTCTGACTTAACATTGGGAGTTGCATCATAAACCTTGGGTTTGAATTCAAGAATCTAATTGGTTTTAGGAGAGGGGGGCCTCTGGATAGACTTATCAATTACATTAGGCTAGGGACTCCCATGAAGGTTAGACTCAAGGAGTTGGGGGTAATTCAAAGTGCTTCCCACACACATTAAGATAGCCCTCTAAGACTCCTTTTGGAGCATATATTTATATAGGATGAGGTGGAGGTATTGATGCATAGGGAAGGATGAAGATCCTTTCTTGAAATTGAGGATGGACCTCTCAATGGGCCTAAATAAGTATTCTAGGATATTAATGGTCTTCTTTCCATGAAGGTGTTTAAGTAAGGTGAGATGGAAGCTTCTAAGAATGGTATTGGGTCCATCCACTATAAAATATTGTAGAATGGATACCATTACCTTATCCCAAGTATTGAGGAGGGACTCCCACATGATGTTTCCTTTGTCCCTGTTGAGCTTATTTTCTTTGTATTTGAAGTGATTCAGTTAACTAACCAGATAATATTTTTCTCTCTAGATGATCTCACTATTGTCAGGGAGATCAGTTACTTTAGTAACTAGACCAATAATGATGGTGAACCTGAGTCCTCTAATTGATATTCTACCTTCATCCCAATAAATGGCCAACTCTTGAGAAATTTCCATGTAATTATTGCTAAAATTCTAGAGGAAAGGAAGAAGTGCATGTTCATTGAAGATCTCCTTGACCAACTTGTCCAATTAGAGGACCTCGGGCTTGAACCTATAGTCATGATCATCCATGGCATCAAGGGGTCAAGAGGTGAAGGGAACAAGGTGAGGGCTAGGGGGGGTTGACGGTGGGGGAGGATGGGGGGAAACCAGATCCCAAATCAAGAACACAACTTACTAAGAATAAACAAAAAAAGGATGACCAAAGGTAGAAAAATCTATTGAGCAATTTAGTCTACAATGATTGATAGTGCTATAACAATTCAAACTTAAAAGGAAGGAATTTTACCCTTCAATAAGAATCAATAAATAATAGGTGTGCATGTTGATGCATATATAGATGTGTCATCATGACCATCAATGATATTTCCCATACCAATAAATCCTCATCAAACTGAGCACCTTCATTCGAAGAAAGGTGGTAGAAGTATTGGCAAGGTGATGACCAATGGGGGAAGTGAAGATGTTAGGGAAAGCCATAACATTTTGCATAGATAGGCATGATATAGTGATGTAGTAGTGGTACAAAGTGGTGTGGAGAAAATAAGTAAGGAAACCACTCCATAATTGGTAATGAGTGCATAAAATGTGGATACAAATATCACAAGGATAATAAATGATGATGATGATGATGAGGGCTCCATGGAGGATAGTGGCAAGAATACGAAGGTGATTGGGGCTCCAAGGAAGGCTACATAAAAATATGGTAAATGGACACTTAGAAAGGGATACTTGGCCAGACCAAGAGCTGAAGAAGTTAAGGCATGAGTTTTAGAGGGCATTGGCTTAAGGGAATACCGTGACCTTTAATCCACCTACAAGACTATTTTGAGACCCAATCTTATGAACAATATTGCCACTGAGCCTAATGTTAGAGTTTTTTCTTGAACCAACATAAAAATTGAAAGCTTCTCACCAACTTCAACATCCAATATATTACCAAAATAATGACAACGAAGGTCCCAATATAGGTACTTGATATGAGGGAAGAGAGGGGAGAACTTCCAAGAGAGGTCCTTGAGATGAGGGAAGAGAGGGAAGAGATCCCAAGAGGAATACATGTGAATCAATATGATAGGGGAAAACCAATATAAAAATATTTGAGAATTAGGTATTGTTGGAAGAGAACCAACAATAGAGGATAGAACAAGGATTAGTTCCTGATACGACAACACCAAAAAAGGAAGGAAGTTGTGCCAAATTGAGAGGTTTTTTTTATGAGAAGCCCAAGTTAGCTAGCAGATCCACTTGTTGATTCTCTTATCGATAGACATGTTTGATGACATAGCTATTGAGTTTTTTTAGGGATCATTTGGAATCATCAATGAGATTTTAGATACTCTAGGAGGAGGTTAGGTGCATTTAATATAGTTGATTATGTTCAAATAATTACCTTAAATGATCAGTTTATCTATTGGGAGACCATCAAGAAGAGTTATCCTTTTATAGAGGGCTCAGGATTTAGTGAAGTGATTGGTTTGGATGCTAATGTTTTTAGTGTAGGCAAGTAAAATTTGACATGGATTATTTCTAAAAAATCCACTTTTGCCAACATGTCATGGATTGCCTTTGGTAGCACCATCAAAATTCAACTTGATCCATCCCTCTAGGGGAGGAGACCACTTGATATTTGATTTATCAATGGGGGGCAAAGGGGAGGCTAAGTGGGAGACAAGACCTAAGGATACAACAATCTTGGATTCCATGGGAGGTTCCTAGGAATCAACATGGGGGATCAAAAGGGAATTATATTTGGCAGTAAAAAGAATATGGGCTCCAATGGAGGAGTCTTTGGAGGTATTGTAAAAGAATAGAGGATTTCTCTCTATCCATATTTCCCATAGGAAGTGAGGGAGGTAGAAAGACCAAAAATATTTAAGATGATGCCTTAGGAAGGGAGTGGGCCATTGGTAGCATAAGTCAATGATAGAATTGGGCAGGGCCAATGCAATCCCAAAGGTAGAGAATGGTTTGAAGGACACATAGAGAAAAGGAATAGTTAAGAAAAAGGTGATGTGTGGATTTGGAGTTGGATTTGCAAAGGTATAATTTATTAGGGATTGTCATTCCTCTACTAAGAAGGTTATTTATGATGAGGATTTTGTATTGAACAACCAACTAATATAAGACAACTTCAAGGGTGAGATTCTTGAGCCAAATGCAAATTACTAAAAACCACTTGACACTATTGTATTTAGAGTTGTAGTAGGTAGATTTAATAGAATACATACCATCTTCACTATATTTCCAAATTGGAGAGTCTTTAGAGTTGGTATTTGGTATGACATAAGTTCTTAGAATATTAGTGAGGTCTCTTATTGCTATTATTTTCCTTTCACTTATGTTGTTCTAAGGAATGCATTTCTAGGTTTTTCTTTCATGGTTGGACTCCATGAAGTTGTAGTCTTTGTTTCCAAAAAGGTGGCTAGTAACATGTTTTAGGATGACCATATTTGGGTGCTCTATGAGAGGATAGTCTAGAATCCAAGGATCCTCCAAAAAATCAATGATTATGCCATTTCCAGGATTACATCTAATCCCTTTTTGAATCAAGGATCTATTTTTTAAGATAGAGTTCCAGAAGGCAGACATAGCAAGGGGGGTCAACTTCTAGGAGATTGCCACTCTGCCCAAGATAATTTGCCTTGATGAAGTTAGACCAATTTGCCTTGTCTTTGTTGAGGAGCTTCCAAGTTTATTTGCATATGAGAGCCAAATTCATCTATTTAGATTTCCTAAATCCCATTCATCCCTAATTTTTTTAGAGTAGATCTAGTCCCAAGTGACCAATGAGAATATCCTATGAGCTTTTGAGCTAGACCATATGAAGTATTTTTTAATTTATTTAGTTTTATGGAAAATGGATGAGGGCCATTTGAGGAGCGAAAGAAAATAATTAGGGATACTTTAAAGGGAATATTGAACAAGAGTGGATTTCCCAACCTACCTTAGGAGGTCCCCTTTTCACTCTATCAGATTTTTTTGCATCCTTTCAATGACATTGATCTAGAGGTGTTTAGAAGCATGGCCTAAGAAAAGGGGTAATCCAAGGTAGGTGGAAGGAATATTTGAGATGGTGCAACCAATAATTTTGGTTGTTTTGAGTTTCTTGTTGATGGGGGTATTGAGAATTATTTCTTTCTTTTGAGGTAATTGAAGTTTTTCCTAGTATCTTCCTCATAGAGGTTGAGGATGGATTTGATGACTTTGGCTTGGGGAACTAAGGATAAAGTGTTGAGGATGGTATCATCTACAAATTGATGATGTGTAATGGGATTGAATGAGGAGGTAAATTTGATTCCTAATATGGATCCTTGGAGACATGCCACTTTAAGAGTTATCCCTAGATCTTTAGCTAGGATGATGAAGAGATTATCGATAAATAAGAATGTTAGTAAAATAATATACAAATATATTAGTTGAAAGTAAAATCAAGATGATTAGTAGAAAATGTTAGTTACAAATAAATTCAAATGGTTAGCAATATATACCAACTATAAGTGAAGTTAGATTGTTAGCAAAAAATTCTAGCTACAAATGAAGTCAATGAGACTAGCAAAAAATGCATATAATGTAGCAACAAAGTATAGTGTTAAGATAAACAAAAATAACTTTCCCCCCCCAAAAAAATAGACCTAATAAGAAAAAATAAAGGAAATAAGGGAGAGATACAACCTAGAAGCAATGAGCTGCCCCTTTGTTATCTACTTGATGAAGGTCCCCAGTATTTTAGTGTTAGAGATACATAATTGCTTGCTATATTGTTGCAATTAGATCGCTATAAACTAGATCACCTTCAGTAAAATTGGTGTGATCTATATAATTATAAGCCAAATCACTATGAGTTCTTGATAAGGGATGTTTATGAAAGTAGGTTATTGGCGAGGATGGAGACCAATAAAGAGCCATTAATAGAACTTTGGTATGAATGTAAGCCCTAGAATTGCATTGATATAATTTTATTATAGTGAGACTTATTGTTAGTAGTATATTTTTAGTGGTATTTCAATGCATTCAGATTGCTTCCTTATTTTTCCCTACTCAAGGGTGGTATTTATAAGTTTATGGTATTGTGTTGGAGAGAAATAGGTTCAAACAAAGCCTAGTCATAGTTCATAGATCAACATGCATGATCTATGGATGAATGGACATGCTTGATATAAGGTATACATTTTTTCCAAATTATTTATGGTCGTGGCCATGCTAGAAGTGATGGAAAGCTTTGGGCATATCTAAGAGGCATGCCAAAATGATCTCATGAATGTTAAGGCTTGGGACATGTTGGCCCATGGGTATGTAGGCATGTGCATGCACCACTACATTTTTATACATATTAGGGGTATTCCTGAGAGATATGTCCCTTGGGACTTTGTGCATGTCAGGGTGAGCGGTGTCACTAAATAGATTGGTGTTGTTATTTCTACCATGTTAGTATAGAAAACATGGTCATTTGGGGTTAAGTCATTGGGAAAAAGGAAAAGTTATCATCTACGCAAGAGGTCAATGGGATAAAAATAGTCATAGGTGTTATATGTTTACACTCATATTATCTGATGCTAAAAAGGATACTACCATGTGTCATGAGTTGAACTTGCAACACCCAAGCTTGCTTCAAGTCACTGTGAAGCTTATTAGTAATCAAGGTTGCTACAAGGTACTATAAGATATTATGAGGCATTATGAGCAATGTGTTTGTACTTGCAGCACTAGAGGCACTATGAGGTGCTATAAGTGCATGGGTTAGACTTGTAGTACTTGAAATTGTTATGAGGTACAACAAGGCTCTATGAGAGCATGGGCTAGATTTATATCACTTGAACTTGCTACAAGGTACTAGAAGACACTATGAGTCACTATGAGTGTATGAGATATACTTTTAGTGCTCAAAATTTTTACAAGGTGCTACGAGGTTTTATGAGATGCTATGAGTGTTATGGGTGGATTTGTAATGCTTGTAATTGCTACAAGACACTATGAGGTGCTCTAAAGCACTATGAATGGACTTGTACCAATCAAGCTTACTACAAGATGCTACAAGGTGCTATAACACGTTATATAGAACTATGAATAGACTTGTAGCACTCACGATTATTGCAAGAAGCTATGATGTGTTATAAAATTATATGAATGGAATTGTAGCACTCAAGCTTGTTGTAAGGAACCATGAGGCACTATGAGATACTATAAAGTGTTGAGAGTTGACTCATAACATACTATATTAAGCAAGTTTTTATTAATATAGTATAGGCATATGTATACTTATCATAAATATCTTTTTGAGACTATTTTAACAAAAGTATTTATTCTTAACTTAAAAAATATTTACAATAGATGTTAATGTCCAAATATGGAATTGCTTTTTTGAGAACCAAATGATCTATGTTTGGGCATGAGGGTTGAAGTACACAAAATTGGGTGTCTACATATCTAGATCCTATATCTTAGAGATCCATCATGCCCATTTTTATCCTAATTCATCTTGAAGCATAAAAATGAAACATCTAGATATAGCACAAATAATTTTATTTTACTCTAAGATGAATAAATTCAAAAAACTATTCAACAAATTCATAATTCTATACACCTATTTCTCCATGAAATTATATTTTTCTTCATATGCTGTAGAGTTTGACTCATAAAGGGATGATTTTGTCTTGGTTGTTCTTTTGATTTAGTATTTTTCAATATTCATGTTTGGCTTCAACACATGCAATATAAAGTCTTTGTTGTATTCTAGATTCACTAAGACTACATATTGAGTTGTGGCATCTTTGATATTTTAAAATTCCTTTTTATCTTGTTCTATCAAAATAAGGATGTATCTTTTTCTCATCTTGATGATTGGATTTATGATCTACACAAAATTGATGATAAAATTTTTGATAAATTTTTTATTTGAAATAGGTAGTGATAAGTCTAATATATATTTGAATTTATCTAGATTAGTTTCTAAGCCACTCTTTGAAATCATATACACCAATAGCTTCATCTCTTGTGCATAAAATATAGTTTTCTTTGGGTTTAGTGAATTGTTGAGTTCCCCGCATTGTTAAAATAATACATTCAAGTATTCTAGGGGATTTCATCTATTTTTGGATAAGACCATCATCATTCAAATATATGAGTATAATTTCACTAATAAAAACATTAAAGATAATTATCCATTATCCTTTACAAGGTGGTACTTGCACTGGATAATAACATGACATATGTTGATACATCAAGGTTTTTCACATAGTTTTAAAGGTTATATTGTATTGGTTCTTATTATATACCTATATGTGGTTGTACCCTAAGAATCCATATAAAAATAAAAGCATTTTTGGACTAGTTATAAGTTAGAAAAATTGACCATTGAAGGCAATGAATATTTATCCTTCAACAAGTTTTATTAACATTTATAAAGTCAACATAAATCATTATATCCCCATTCTTATAATACATAGGCACTAAGTAGCCACTCAATTTGAATGGCTGATTAGATATATTATTTAAAGCAACTTCAGTAAGTTCTTTTTTTCATAATAATTTTTATCTTTAGATTGATTGGTCTTTGCTTTTGGTAAAAATGTCTAACTCCAAGTACTACATCTATCCTATGTTGAATAATTTTATCATAGACCTTTAGGTCATCAAAAATCCATTCTATTATGCCATCAAACTTGACATTTAGTTAATTGTTTAAAATTTCAAAAGTACCACCAAAATATCTAGATATTTATTTTTCTAATAATAGAGAGAATAAGGATATTTGAAACCCAATTTTGGATAGAATAAAATATTGTTTGTAACCACAGTTAAAAAAATTAATTTATAAATGCTACATTAAAATATATTAATACATATAAGATGTCATTTTCAATATTACTAGCAATCATAGCATTCAAATTTGACAAAATTTAAATATATTATTGTTGGAAAGGATATGAGGTGAAATTTAGGTTTTTGATTTATAAATAGGATAAAAATTCTAAAGGAAAGAATATTAGAGGGATGGGCTTATGAAATTGGATTCTTGAGTTTGAAATTATAGGTATAAATTATATGGATAATATTCAAACATTAAGAAAAGATTTGGGAAGAAGTATCACATTAAAAACATATAGATTCTATGGATGCAAAAAAAGTATTCAGAAAGTGAATCTTGCCTGGGGTTTTGACAATATGGAACTTCATAACAAAGAGCTTCTATTTAATTAAAATTGTATTAGATGATAAGTTATTGAAAGGGATTTTACATTTTTCCTGTCTAATTCTTGATTGAATCCTTATACCCTCATTTCTAATCTAAAGTGGAAACCATTGGATCAAGTTCATTTGGCTTGTAGAGGATAAAAAGTTAAAATTTTCCATTGATGTGAGCAATAATTCTAGATATTGGATTTATATTAGAAATTTGTTTGAAATAGAGGATCTCAAACAAGCAACAAATGAAATGCAAAAGATTCTTAAAGACTTCTATTTTCCCATTTTCCTATAAATGGATGAACTACTTTTAAATCTACTAAAAGATGTCGGATACTCTATCAAGTTGGGATATAAGGATTTAGAGCAATAATAATTTTCTACTCTTTTATATTAGAAAAGTGTTTGGTCACTTGAGGTCCTCCATAGAGACTCAACATTCCTTTTTTTAGTAGTCCAATACAAAATTCTTATAGATAACAATTTTAAAAGAAGAGGATATGCTATACCTTTTATGTGTGTTTTATGTAAGGAGGGGCTAGAAACTTTAGATCAATTTTTTTTATTGTTCCTTTGATTTCACCATTGGGGATCATTTTATATAAAAAGTAGGAATTTATTTGCTTGCTCTATTGACATTATAAGAGTTGATAAAATATTGTATACAAATTTTTCAAAGCTGAATTCCTAAGCATTTTGTATAGGATTTGGTCTTATCATCACTTTTTTGAAATTTCTGGCTTGAAAGGAATTATAGAAAAAAAAAAATCTCAAAATCATACCTAAGTTTGAATACATATTATTTCCTCTCTTATAAGATACTTATAGGCATGGTGCTCATCATGGGATGTATAAAGCATAAAAAATATATGCTAGCTACTTATAGGATTTTATGATATATAAGGGTGACTTGTAACAATAGAGTAAATGCAATGGATCCATAGATACTTATGGTAAAATAGAAATACCCAAAATTTGGGTTTATCAAATTTTACTTTGATGGTGCTTCCAAAAAAAATGGTGATTGTACTATTTTTGAGATAACTAGGGAAAAAATCTTCTTACCTATTCAAAATCATATCAAAAATTAATAAATAGCTATGAAAAGGCTAGGGCACTTCTTACAAGAATAAATATGGTCATAGAAAAAGGATGAAGACATATTTTTATTGAGAGATCCATAATTATTATTATTATTATTATTATTATTATTATTATACTAGAGGAATCGGTAACTCGTTACAATTTTTTATGTCTCTTCCTTGGTTTGAATCTTGCTTCTTGTCACCACTTTAACCTCTACTTACATCAGGTAAACCTTTTATATAATTTGCTATGCTAATGCGACATGCCCACTAGTACTACAAGGTCCGGGGGATTGGAACCTTGGTCTCCGCACTCCTACAAAAGTGTTTTGACTATTGAACCAAGCCCTCAGACCCAGAGAGATCCATAAATTATTATTAATGTTGCTAAAGGAAATTCAAGAATTGTATCAATAATGACATTATTCTAAATGTCAATCAATTATTAATGGAAGCAATATCTTGCAAATGATAACATATACATAAAATAAAATTGGACAATAGATAATTTAGCTAATTGCAAGTTGATCTAAAATGTCTTGGTAAAATTGAAATTTAAAGGGTAATTCATGAAGGAGAATTCTATATCTAGATGAAATTATGTTAAGAATTTGATGGAAGAAAATTAGTGATTTGAAAAAGATAAAAATACTTTTGATAGAAATGCAAGCTAGATATGGTCTAGTTGACCTAATAGCAGATATAATATTTTGAAGTTTTCATAGAGGTGGCCTCAATAGAAGCCACATATATCTTATTAATAATAGTTTAATGAAAAGTATCTATATAATATTAACTTAATATTACATTAAAAGAATTATGAATAACAACAAATGAGAAAGAAGAAAATGTATAAAAATAAGTTAAGTTCAAGTTCTTGCATGATGAATACTCTTACAATAACATGGTCAATGATAATATAATTTATTGTACTATCATAATAATGGGGTTGGTCAAAATATTGTAAAAATAAAATCATGATATAATACAAATGAGACCCATTTAAACCCATATCATTAATAAAAAATATTAAAATGATGTGAAATATGTTTATATTAAAATATGTTACCCACATGTTGTAGGTGAATTGGAGAGGGTAGGGCAATCATCCAAGGGAGGTACATGGTTCGAATATCCACCCTACCAAATGCACATTGGGTACCCAAAATCCAGTTTATTATGCTAGTGCGGTCAGGGTCGGGTGCGACTCTCAGGTGATTTTGATGGTGTAGAACCCCTTGGTTGTGGTTTCTCAGACCAAAGCAACCTTGCAAGGGATTTTTTGTTAAATTAAAAAATATATATGTTATAAAATTTAAATTTAAGTTTTTGAATTATAAATTAGGTAAAATATATGATATTCATATACATTTATAATTAGATCAATCTAATATAATTTAATATTATATTCATTTAAATAAGTATATACTCAACCACATCATGGCTAGGATTAGTGACTTAGAGTTTGCAACTCTTATGGCTCCTACATTATTAGTTATAAAATGGATTTGTGGGCTTGTTGTGTCAATCCTAAGGAAAGAGGAGACTCTAGGTTGTCTGGGTCATCATTTGCGAATATTTATATTTTAGACATTGTCATTCCCTTGTGTTGTCTACTTGTGATTTGAATTTGATAGCAAGGATTTATTTTCAAAGGTGTTTGTTTATTATTATTGTCTTTTGTGGTGATGTTATGGTTATAAAGGACGCTTCTAAAATTATATTTTTTTCTATGTTGGGATTAAACTAGGCCAGTCTTAGTCACTTGTAAAATGGTAAGGATGATTAATGAAACTTTAAAAAAAATGTGGATTTGGGAGATTAATAAGATGTTGAAATCTAGATGAGAAAAGGAGGCATGTTACAGAGGGGGAAAAATAACTTTTTGCATACAATTTTTGACTAGATCTGTTGGGGGCCGAGGTGACCACAAGGTGTGTTATATTCTCTACACTTAGGGGCTTGAGGGTCGAGGGGTTCACCAGGAATGGTTTAACGACTCGCTCAAAGTCTGGGATGGAGATGTTTGATATTTATATTGAACAAATACCTATGTTTGGTATTTCTAAAATATAAGCTATGGAAATGAAATAATAATGCAAGACAACCAAAGATGCAAGAAGACAAGAAACTAACCCTAGAATGATTCTTGATTCCTAACTTGCAATAAGATAGATCTTTCCTCATTTGAACGAGGTTTTAAGATAATGAACAAACATAGTTAGCCCTAGTATGCAAGACTACATGCTTTTATTATTCAAATGCCTAGAAATAATAGGAAAATAGAAAAAATAATAAATCACAACAAAAGAGAACCTGTTAGCGAATAATGAGCGAGTTAATATCTAATATTCTCAAAAATATTTATTAGGGGAAAATAGAAAATCAAATAATCTATTGATAAGAGGTTTGGAAGGCTAAAAGGGAAATAAAATGAAATTTCATTGCGAGCAAGGGCCAACACCAAAATAGGCTAATGAGGGGTGGTGGTTTTGAGAGAAAAACTCCTAGAACACCAAATTCACACACAGTAATTATAGGGTGTAAATTTAGTAAGCCAAATTTGTGCCTTGTATGGATTGGACATGAATTTGGTAAAGCTAGGGGAAAAGGACAAAGGAAGAGGGGAAATAGGCCCTAATTTTGCACTTAGCAAGCTTGGGTGGCTTCCTAGGGATCTAAGGAAAGATTGACTCATTTTGATGGGTCAATTTTCCATGTCTACACATGTATTAACTAGAAAGTTGACAAAATTGGAGATAGAGGCATACAAGAGGCTAGAACATGAGTGCCACACCAAGAACAAATACATGGCAAAGTCAATATTTTTAGAGATGAAAGTGTATGTATAACCTTAATTTTTTTTTACCAAGTAATGTGCTTTCTAATATCAATAAAAATAGCAGACTTATAGTATTCTTCTTTCTCCTTAGAAGGGTTACTCAAAATTGATATTTTTACCCATGGGCTACAAACCTTTTAAAGTGTCATGGATGAAATTAAAAAATTTATGGAGGTTAGGTAAGGGTTACTTTTCTTGCTAGTTTGCCTCAGTTGAGATAGCACATGCTATGCTTTATTTTAAGGCATGGATGATATATGGTTAACTTTGTTTTACATGGTTATTGACCTTTGACTTCCATATGGAAGGGCCATCAAGAACCAGTTTTCCTTTTTGTTTTAAGTTTTCATTTTTGTATTTGGCATTTAGACCTTATATAAAATAGATTGTTTCATAATGAGATAGGGTAGTTTGGAAAAAGTATGAGAATTATAAGTTTTCTAGTTTTTTATTTTACACACATGCCTACATGAAGATAAATTTAGACAAAAAAATTACCATAGATCAATTTTATTGGCATTTTTGTTGGGGTGAGGGCCACTTGGTTAAATATTTCCTATATAGGAAGGTTAGGGTTAATAGAAACATGGGTAAGGCTAGTGTATCAATTGTTATAGAGAAGAAAAAGATCTTATATCAGTTCATACCAATATTTAATTTGATATTGTCTCTAATCCATTAGGGCTCCCTTTTAGGTGCTTGACAAAGTTCTCATTCTATGTCTATCTCATTAAAGTTTTTTGAAATGTGAGGACTTTGGTTTAGATCAAGGGAAAAATAGTGTCGATGTTGGTAATGTAAGGGTGGTAGATATGGAGGTAAATATTTTCTTCTATATTCATCATAATTTTGAGGAATATAATATAATACAAATGAAGAGGAAGGAAGTGACTTCTCCTTCCTTCACATGATAATTTGAGGTTGGAATCTAAGGTAGGGATAAGAAAGTGTTATATGTGTACCAAAAATACTAAATTTGTATTTTTGGGAGTTGATAGACACATGTTGATATGTTATTAGTTGGTCTCCTAAACATGGGTGGAAAAACCCTAAATATGGTACTATTGGACCAAAATCTACCATACCTATGGAAAGGCAATGCACCATTGATTCTAGCCAATGGTTAGTATTGGATAAAATAAGATTCCTCTCAATTTCAATATTTGGAGAAGACCAAATCCTTGAGATGATTATAATTTGGAATGAAAAGGATTGATAGGAAGTAAGGATTAGATATATTTAATAAAATATATAGTGTAACATTGTATTTCACTAAGTAACATGCTAACAAAACTAATTTACATGATACTTAAAAGACAAACCATTATCAATTGAAATTATAGTTTTGTTCACTTAAAAAATTTGCTTTAATCATTTCAAGGACTTAAACAATTAGAAAACCAATAGCAATATAGAAAGTAGATTTCATTTTAACATAATAGACTAAGCATTTAAGTGTAATAGAAATAACTTAAATTAGAAAACTGTTGGATGGAGATTCGGCACAAAATAGGAAGGTAGGATTTGGTCTGATATTGATGCACCCACAAATTTGCATCAACATAAAATTATTACCGTACTTGAGGAGGCAAGGCGGATGATCTCTGGAGAAGGCCAGCTCCTCATGTCCTAGCTACCTATGCCTAAAACAATGAGAGAAAGGGAGAGAGGGATGAAAACAAAATGAGGTAGTAGTCAAAACTCACAAGGATGGGTTATGGCCGCATCAAGACACATGCACCCTTAATATCACAAGTAGACACACAAGTATTCTACCTAAAAAATTAACCAATCACACTCTTACTTATCATTTGCTGTAGTGGGTTGAAAATGAATTCCAGAACTAGTGAATGGGTGCATGAAATCCAGGATGTAAAATTAAAGCACACCCACCCAACCAGCTTAAGTAAAACTAAACCCCAAACCAATTCGAATTCAAATTATAGAACCACTAAGTAAACCCCACAAAATCCAGGTTGCAAAATTAAATTAGATTACTTAGATAGTCATAGGAGAAATAAGCATTTCAAACCCAACACAAATATGCAAAGACCCAAATTGGACACCAAATAATAGAACACTTATATTTACAAAACAATGAAAAGTATTACATATGAATTTTAATGGCCAAAGAGTCACCCTTATAATAATAAACATTCCAATATTTATTGAAACATTTACATTGAATTCAAATTACATGCATTAATGGTGTTAAGTTGGAAAACAATGATGAAGCGGATGGGTATGCAACAAATACTTTACTTTTTGGAAGAGCGATGACCATTCAAAAGCAGTTAGGCACTTATGCATAAATTTGGACCTTTGTTGATTCTAACATTCCTATCATATTATTTAATCCTCATCTAGTTTACCCCTTTAACTAGTTGATGGTCCCTCGGTTAGGTAGATGAATGATGAGAATTGACTACCTTGGGAGTCATGCATTTTGAATCAACACCTCTACACTGATGAACAACTCATATTAGGGGAGTCATGCCTTTCCTTTGATATTCCCAATACGGGTAGTGATTTTGGTATTAGATGGACATTATACTTACTTTCTCACTCATCATCTTCCCAATATTTTACCCGTTGTAACATTATGAAGGGGGAAGGAAATAGAGCTGCAATTGTCTCAGGCTTTGTGTTTCAAAATTTTTCTCCCATGCCTCGATAGCTTCTAATGTAGGGTGGGCCCCTAGGGCCTATCTTTCTTGCTATACTCTACCCAATGTGTTATTCACAATTGGGTATGGCTTTACAAACTTTTTACCCTCTCGACTTTACAAAGTTTCACCCACCTTACGAGGTAGCAAATTGCGATAGTTTTACCCTCTTGAATGGCGAAAGTTCTTCCCAATTTGTAGATAGAGTTTTAAGATATTTCTATACAGAGGTAGATCTGAATTGTTCACCCAATTAATTTCCTACCCATCCTTTTCTCCACTAGCCCTTAAAAACTTGACTTTTATGGTGGAATTTCAAAACTATTGCTTTACTCGACTACTCTGGATCCTCTACCCATTTATCATTTGTCACCACCCATCAATGTTTTTTTTGAAAAATTTGAGAAAACTTGTATTAAAATAGAGATCAATTACAATTTGGGAAGAGACACTTCCTAGCAAAAATCAGAGAGAACACATGCTTACAATAGTAAAAGAAGATTTGCAATGGAGCCAAATCTCTTGAACCATTAACTAGCTAACAGGGGGATCAACATGATCAGTTGATGCAACTAGTCACGAAATCGTGACCCTCTTTCCTTCTTCTCCTTTGGTCGTGAAAATGCAACATGTCGCGATATCGCGACACTTTTATCCTTTGGCCATGAAAATGCAACATGTCGTGATATCACGACACTTTTCTCCTTTGGTCGTGAAAATGCAACATGTCGCGATATCGCGATACTTTTCTCCTTTGGCCATGAAAATGCAACATGTCACGATATTGTGACACTTTTCTCCCTTGTCCATGAAAATGCAACATGTCACGATATCGCGACACTTTTTCCTCCTTTGGCCACGACGAAGCAACATGTCGTGATATCGCGACACTTTTTTCTCTCTTGGTCGTGATGATGCAACATGTCGCGATATCGTGACACTTTTCTCCTTTGGTTGCGACGATGCAACATGTCACGATATTGCAACACTTTTTCTCCTTTGGTCGTGACGAAGCAACATGTCGTGATATCGTGACGCTTTTCTCCTTTGGCCGCGACGATGCAACATGTCACGATATCGTGACACTTTTTCTTCTTTGGCCGTGACAATGCAACATGCCACGATATCGCGACACCTTTCCTCCCTTGGCCGTGATGATGCAACATGTCACGAAATCACAACACTTTTTCCCCTTTTGCTGCGCCGATGCAACATGTCGTGAAATCGTGACACCTTTCCTCCCTTGGCCGCAACGATGCAACATGTCATGAAATCGTGACACTTTTTCTCCCTTGGTCATGACGATGCAACATGTCACGATATCACGACACTTTTTCTCCTTTGGCCTTGCTGATGCAACATGTCGTGAAATTGTGACACTTTCTCTCCTTTGGCCATGACGATGCAACATGTCATGATATCGTGACACTTTTTCTCCTTTGGCAGCGACGATGCAACCTGTCATGATATCGTGACAATTTTTCTCCTTTGGCTATGACGACGCAACATCTCATGATATCACAACACCTTTCCTCAGTTGGCCACGATGAGGCAACATGTCACGAAATCATGACAACTTTTCAACCTTGACCATGACGAAGCAACATGTCATGAAATCATGACACCTTTCCACCCTTGGCTGCGATGAAGCAACATGTCACGAAATCATGACACCTTTCCACCCTTGGTCGCGATGAAGCAACATGTCACGAAATCATGACAACTTTCCTCCCTTGGCCATGATGGAGCAACATGTCACAAAATTGTGACACCTTTCCACCCTTGGTCGCGACGAAGCAACATGTCACGAAATCGTGACAACTTTCCTCCCTTGGCCGTGACGAAGCAACATGTCATGAAATTGTGACACCTTTCCACCCTTGGCCGTGATGAAGCAACATGTCACAAAATCATGACAACTTTCCTCCCTTGGCCGTGATGGAGCAACATGTCACGATATCATGACAACTTTCCTCCAATGACCGCGACGAAGCAACATGTCGTGATATCGCAACAACTTTCCTCTAGATATCGCGACGGTGCAACATGTCGCGATATCGTGACAACTTTCCTCCAGTGACCATGATGGTGCAACATGTTGTGATATCATGACAACTTTCCTCCAGGGACCGCGATGGCACAACATGTTGCGATATCATGACAACTTTCCTCTAGTGACCGCAACGGTGCAACATGTTGCGATATCATGACAACTTTCCTCTAGTGACCGCAACGGTGCAACATGTCATGATATCACGACAACATTCCTACAGTGGCCATGACAGTGCAACATGTCACGATATCACAAAAATTTTCCTCCATTTTCTTTTTCTTTGATCATTGGCTCAAGGACCTTTCAAGACCCTTCCTAATCACCTCATCCTCAATAGCCATGTCACTGTGCAGCTGCACCCCTACCTCTTTCTCAGCACCCATCTTAGCCAAGAAGTCAGTCGCTTTGTTTAAATCTTTACTCACATAAACTAGAATCACATCATCTAATTCCCTCCATAATTCCTTAATTTGAGTGACAAGAATCCTCAACCTCCATGCTTTCAAAGCAAAGTTCCTCATGTAGTCTAGAGCTCCAACCATTATTTGAGAATCAGATTCAAGAATTATCCTCCTGTGGCCCTGTTTAAATACCCAAATAGAAGCAGATTTGATAGCTATGGCTTCTACTTCATTGTTTGTGGCTCTTCCCAAGCCTTGCAGTTCCCAATAGAGCACTGATCCATCATGATTTTGGCAAACCACTCCAATTCTGGCACTACCTGGATTGCCCTTTGCAGCTCCATCAGTATTAATTTTAATCCAACCTTCTGGGGGTGGTTTCCAACTAGCTTTGTCCTATCCCTCTTGCTCTTCAACTCCCTCTTCCATTGGCCCAAGAACAACCTAAGTTTCCTCTTTAGCATAGATGACAACAGTTTCTGTGACTTTGCTCCAGATGACCTACCAAACTCCATCTAACGAGGAAAAAATTCCTCTAAAAATTCTAGCATTTCTCTCCAACCAAACTTGCCACCAATTTAAGTTTAATCCAATATCCCAACCAATTCGAAGAGCTTTAGATTTAAATCTACCCCTCTTCCATATTTCCCAGATATTAGTCCAATTCAAGTCACCATTAACTTGAATTTTATAATAAAAAAGCCATCGCTTCCAAATCTGACGCATGAAAGGGCACTCAAACATCATGTGATCAGTTGTTTCCTTGTTCTTGTAGCATAATACACATTGATATGGATTGATGATTCCCCTACATCTGAGATTTTCAAAAGTGAGAATTTTGTTGTGCATAAACTGCCAGGCAAAAAAGTTTACTTTCGACCAGCCCTTGGAGTGCCAAATCTTTCTCCAATCCTCAACTGGATATGAATGGGGGGGAGGCTCTGGGAGGATCTTGTCATATCCATCCTTCACTGTATAGACACCAAGGCTCCCATAGCCCCAAGCTAATTCATCCTCCTCGTATCTACCTGTGAGAAATATTTTTGACAAGATTTTAGTCATGATGGGTGCCAACTTCGGAGGGATTGAAATTGGCCACTCCTCCAACTTCTTAAACTACTTAAACTTATACTCCCCCAGCTGACTAGTGATGAAATAACTTTCAATTTGGACCCATCCCTTGGTTTATATGGCTATTTTTATTGGTTGCAATTCAAGAAATTCAACAATGATGGATGGGTATTGGTCCCATGAATCTGTCCAGAAACGTGCCTTCTCCCTTGTCCCCACTTTCCAAAACAATCGATCTTTAACTACCTGAGATCCTAGATTGAGAGCCTACCACACTAAGGATCCAGTACCATCCAAATGGAAGTGGCCCACCTCATTGGGGTTAACATGACCCAAATATTTACTAGTTAGGATTAAACTAAATAAGGAGGTTGGTTGGGAAATCCACCTCCAGTACAGATTTCCAGCCAAAGCTTTATTATTTAATTTGGATATTCTCAGTCCCAGCCCTCCTTTTACCTTGGGATGGGTTACTTTATCCCAACCAACTAAGGCCCATTTCCTCTCTCCTTTTACTCCTTCCCATAAAAATATTCTAGCCATCTTGTCCAGCTCTTTTCATATAGTAAGTGGGGCAGCCAGGATAGAGAATTTATAAATTGGCATGGCCTAAATGACTGACTGTAAAAAAGTTAATCTACCCCCATAGCTTAACCATTTGTGAGAGCAATGATTCATTCTATCTTTTATATAGTCCAAAAGATTCTTCCAGATATCTATTTTTAGTTTTTTAAAATGCAAAGGAACCCCCAAGTAAACCATTGGGAGAGAAGTCCTTGTGAATCCCAAGATCTCTAGAACTTTGTCCTGGAGCCTTTGCTCAAGATTGAGAGAGACCACTTTGGATTTTTTATCATTGATGACTTGGTTTGAAGCCCTAAGTTAGACATTAAGAGTATCTCTGATCACTCTTGCTTCCCTGAATCTGGCCACTCCAACCAATCCTATATCATCCACAAACTGTAGGTGAGTTAAAAATTCCTCACCCACCTTGATACTTGTTAGCAAACCTTGATGTCTTCTCCTCAAGAAAATTCTACCTAATCCTTCATCCAAAATGAGGAAAAGATAGGGAGAGCATGGGTCCCCTTGACGAAGGCCTCGAGTGGCTCCAAAAGGATGCGAGGGAGGACCCTTGATTAAAACTGAATAAGATGGAGTAGAGACACAACTCATGACCCAATCTATCCAGTCTTGAGAGAAACCAAAGGCTGCCATCATCTTTGACAAGAAACTCCACTCCACCCTATCATAAGCCTTTGACATATCTAATTTTATGAACATTCCTTTATTACAGATTTTTACATTGTATGGATTGCCTCCTGAGAAAGAACCACCCCATCCAAGATCTGCCTACCCTCTACAAAACCCCCTTGCTTTGAGGAGATAATGTTATGTAAAAGAGGTTTTAGCCGTTCAGCCATTACCTTTGTGATTATTTTATAAATCACATTGCATAAGGTAATAGGTCTATAATCTGAAATATGAACCCCCTCCTCCCCTTTTGGAATTAAAGTGATGAAGGTATGATTTAATGCTTTAAGCATTCTTTTATTAACTATGGACTCCTCTATGATAGCCAAAACATCCTCCTCCAAAGTATCCCAAAAGGCCTAAAAAAAATCAATTGGAAAGCCATCTGGTCCTGGATATTTGTCGGTGCTCATTCCAAAGACCATATTCTTTAGTTCTTCTCTATCAATGGGTTTAATAAGCGTCCGATTTTATTCTTTAGAGATAATAGAGGGTATGACATCAATAAATTCATTTTGAGCCTCTTCATATTGCTCCATACTTTCCTTAAAAAGTTTAGAAAAATAATCCATTGAATGGGAATGCATACCAGGAAGAGTATCAAAGGAGTGTCTATTCTCATATTGGAGAGCTTCCAAGTTATTCATCTGTCTCCTAGCACAGGCTATCCGAGCGGGGCCTCCATTTTTGTGTTCAAATTATTTGGGCAAAACTGGGCCAAATGCCCGTATTTGTGGCAAACTCTACATCTGAAGGGCAGAGCCTCATAATCTAGCTATTGAATCTAAGATAATCCTGCTAGTTCAAGTTCCACCTCTATCGGTAGAGGCTGGCTAATATCCATTTCCACACAAATTCTTGCAAAAACAGTTGTGTTTCCTTCTATGGTGTCTTTGGAGACACCCAAATGTCTTCCAAGGGAGTTACCGATCATTTCCAAAACCTGATCACACCAAAACTCCATTGGAAGAGCATACAAATGGATCCAAACCGAGACAGCCGTGGGTTCAATACGAGGATCGAAACCCACTCTCCAGGGTTGAACAAATAACCTTGTCGGACCATGGTTCCTCTTTTTTGATTCAAAATCCCTATTTCTATCAACCAAAGAAGGAAAAATAACAATGAAATACCCATTGCTAATAAACCATAAGGAGTACTCACCATGAGGCTCCCAGTTTTTCCTGACCCACGAATGCAAGAAATTTAGGGTAGGGCAAATACCCATGAATTTACAGATCAGATCATGATTGGATCTATATAAGACTGTTTCTTCGACCATCCTTGGCTCGATGACAATCTTGGGCCTTGATTCAAACTGTGAAAGGCATCCATTGACTCATTGGGCTGTTGATCTCTTTCCAGCATTCTTGAAGAGCATATGAAGAGCATTTCTCTGTGCTTCGTCATTAGTAGATGGAGATTTATCTTTTAGCAGGTCTGCAAAAGAGCTCTTTCTCCCTATAAGAGGATCCGAAGGAGTCCCCATTGGACCATTCTAGGGCAACAGACTTGCCTTCAGATCCACAATAACCAGCAAAACACTACGGCAACCCACCAGATGCCCTCGATTTTCCTTAGCTCCAAAAACCCTAGAACATTGCTTCCTGCCTGCTCTGAATTTTTTTCAGTCAGATTATCTCACCTTGTAACTATTAGATAGGTAGATTGAAAATTCATCCACCACCCATCAATGTTAGCTACCTTCATCTTTCACCCATTTTTCAATGCTTCAAAATTTGGCTAACTTTGTAGATCATCATCTTGTAAGAACAATTGGTGAAGGGGTGCAAAATTTCACCGACACTATTGGTGACTCACAAGGAATTTTCCCTTGCATAAAAGGAGAACTTAGAAAGCTACACATTTAAACATTAAAAAATAAGGAAGAATAAGGGAAAAAGAGGACAAAAACAAAAGCAATTGACAAATCCTGCAAGACAGAAAGAAGGTGGTCAAGGGTGAAATGAAAACAAGGTGGAATAGGGTAGAAAGGAATAAAAGGAGGGGCACCACAAGCATAAATAGTAAGAAAAACTAGGAAAGAGAACAAGAGGGTGCAAGGTGAGGGAGGAAAACACAAGAAATAGAAGAGGCATGAAGATGAAAACCACTAAACTTCTCGGTTACTGGTAACAAGGAATAGAGAAAATAGAAGGAAGGAAAGGATGCAAAAAAATAACAAGAACAAAAGGGAAGGTGATTCATGGGACACCCCCATAGATCATGCTCCCATAAACATACCCCACTAGGGTTCAAGGAACATTCAAGCATAGTATGAATACTAGAAGTATTTTCCAGTCCTGATGTAACACTTCTCTCTAATGCAATCAAGAATTTTTTTTATTTACTCATTACCACTACTCCAAGGAATCTTTATTCACAACATCAATCTTGGATTCATATTAAAAAATATATGTTGTTATCATATTTTGGGGTGATATTTATAGATCAATTTTACTATTTACTAGAGGAGTGGACACCGCTCTTGAAATATTGGTTTGACATGAGTGATTTGGGTGGGTTCAGAGTTTACCCCTTCATTTTGTAATCACACTACATCACACTTTTTATAGGTACATGTAGTGGAAATATTTTCTAGAGATTGTGTAAAATTATGTTTGAATCTAAGGCCTTGATCCATTGGGTAATGAGATCATAACAACAAAATACAAGGAAGAACCTAAAATATGAGGGGGATTTCATCAAAACCAATGCACTTTCTAGAAGCTCCTCTTACATTTCCATGTTGGGTCACCTCGGTATAGGATGATGTCATTTATTACACAACCAGGTGCTCTCTACATCTTTATTTAGTTGTCAGATTATTTACATAAAATTATTATGTGGTTGGCATGTTGTAACCATCGATTCATCTTGGAAATCATCTAGTGAATCTACAATGGGTGGACCAAATCATACTAAACTTAAGGTATTCTTTGTAGTCTGATTGACACTTCCATAAGATTGTATAAGTTGTAGTGTATCCACAACTTGGTAGGCCATCATGCACACCAGTATTTATGCAATCAATGATCAATGTGGTAATAAATATTGCCATGTGAGAGATCTTCTTAGGTATTGTTCATATGAAAACAAACTACAATGTCACCATTCTTTGGGATCCATCTACTGTGAAATCCCTACCACATGCTCCTCTGATGTTCTCACACAATATTAATAGTAGGTCTAATTGATTGGAAACCTTGCTACTAGGATGTCCTCATAACCTAGCTTCTAATTTTCCAAGTTATTTAGGGTATGGTTTAGTTCCTACTCAATGTGCTCCCAGATATAAAAAGGGTACAAATATATGCCCTTTTTCAATGTGGGATCCAACATTTTGCCATCCTATTGGTCTAAGTCATCTAATTACTAGAGAAAATTGAAAGAAATAAAGTTGTCCATTTTAGGGATTGTGCTTACATTTTATCTGTGTAATCTTGAGAAGGAATCCACCCTTTGTGCTTCACATAACTATAGCCCTATCTCTTGCATAGCTCTAGATGGTACCCATTGTGGGTATTGTGTGGTGGAAAGGGGAGAAAAATTATTGGATGGGATAATGAGAAAGTGGAATCTCTTGAAGATATATTTCCTATTTGAAGTAGGATTTGCTCAACCTATAAGGCTTCCTAAAATATTTGAGGGAATATTTTTTCCTTGGATTGATGCAAGATAAGGCTTATATCCAAACTAAAATCTCACACATAATATAGGTAATTCTAGGCAAGGGATGATTGGTATTAAAAGAGAATCTTTTCCCAGCTCCTCTTGAATCAAATGTTAAATTTTATGATGCTTTAAAAAGGGGACCTCTTGATGAATGAGATATGCATCAAGATTTGAAAAGGATCCTTGGAGACATCAAATGTGTCAACAAGAGCTTCTACCAAATTCATCCATGAGTAGATACTTTTCTGCTCCAGATATTGGTACCATAATAACACCCTCCCTTCAAGAGACAAGACCAAAAGTTTGATCATGACATCTTCATGAGTGATACCATGGAAGGTTGCTAGAGCAACAATATCTTCAAGGTGCTCTTGAGTATTTCCTTTAGCGCCATCATATTTTGTCAGGTTTTTCAAGGCACTTTTAGGAATCACATACCAGCATTGGATATTGATTGGACTAGGGTTATACCATTAGGGATAACATTGCTGAGCCATAGTGGCATTGGTCTTCAAATATCTTGGTATCTTATTTGGAGACGAATCACCAAATGAACATACTTTATTTATTATTGAGATCAAGACTACTTATTAAATATTGAATCCTCTGGGATGTTCAAATATTTTAAAGCTTTTAAGAGGTAACTAATATAAATATTTGGATATTTCTCACTCAAAGGAATTTTCAGGTGATTTGACCAGATTTGGAAAAATTAGAGTATCATCAAACTTTGATTTCTTTAAAAAATGAAGACCTTATGAGTCCCCAATAGAGTCATCAAAACTAGTTTACTCAAAGGTAACTGGTTATAGGGAACCTAGTTTTTTATGTAGTAGATTCACCAGGTGAACAAATAGATATTGCATAGTAGAGCTTCACTAGAATCTATAGGTATGAGACCTTTTGGTCCCACCAAGCGTACCAAAAATTATTTGATAGAGATTTGACGTCTAATAGGAAGGTAGGGTTTGGTCTAAGACTATTGTACTTTCATAACTACACCAACATCGAATGGCCACCGTACTCGAGGAGGTAGGGTGAAAGATATTTAGACGTTGGTTCCTCAAGTCCTAGCTACCTATACCTAAAAAAAATGGGAAAGATAAAGGAGGACAAAAATAAAATGACGTAGTAGCCATAACTCACAAGGATGAGTTATGGCTGTATTAAGACACATGCACCCTTAACATCGTAAACGAACACACAAGCATTCTACCTAAAAAATAAATCAATCACATACTCACTTATCATTTAGTGTAGCAGGTTGAAAATAAATTCTAGAACCAGGGATGCATGAAATCTAGGATGCATAATTAAAGCACACCCACCTGACCAAATTAAGAAAAAATAAACCCCAATCTAATATGAGTGCAAATTCCAAAACCACTAAGTAAAGCCCATGAAATATGAGATGCAAAATTAAATGATATTACTTAAATAGCCATAGCAAAAATAAGTATTTTAAACTCAACACAAAGATGCGAAGACCCAAATTGGATACCAAACAGTAGAACACTTATATTTACAAAATGATGAGAATTATTACATATGAATTGTAATGTCCAAAGAGTTGCCCTTGGAATAAAAAACATTATAATATTTATAGAAACATTTACATTGAATTCAAATTACATGTATTAATGGAATTAGGTGGGAAGATAGTGCTGAAGTGAATGGGTACGTAGTAGGTACTCTATTTTTTGGAAGAGCGGTGGCCTAGGTACTTCTACATGAATCTATACCTTCGATGATTTTGACATGCCTAATAGGTTATTTAATCCTCATCCACTTTACCCCTTCAACCAGTTTATGGTCCCTCAATTTATAAATTTTGATTACCTTGGAAGTCATGCATTTCAAATCAACACCTCCACACCCATGAATGGCTCATATTAGGGTAGTTGGGGTCATTAATGTATTCCCTTTGAAATTCCTATACAGGTGGTGATTTTGTTACTGAGTGGACATTCCACTTGCTTTCTCACTCATAAGATTCCTAATCTTCCACCTATCGTAGTGTTATGAAGCTGATGGGCAATTGAGCTGCAATTGTCCTAGGATATGTATTTCAAAATTTTGCTCCCATGCCTCAATAGCTTCTAATGTAGGATGGGCCCCTAGGTTCTATATTTCTTCCTATACTCTACCCAGTGTGTTATTTGTAATTTGTGGGGTTTTATAAAAGTTTACCCTCTCAAATTTCCAAAGTTTCACCCACCTTGTGGGGTGGGGACCTGTGATAGTTTTGCCATCTCAACTGGAAAAAGTTTCACCCAACTTGCAGGTAAAGTTTTAATATATTTTTACCTAGAGGCAGAGCCAAATTATCTACCCAATAAATTTCTCATCTATCCTTTTCTCCAGCAGCCCTTAAAAACATGACTTCTATAGCAAACATTTATAACTATTGCTTTACTGATGGGGGATGGGAAAATTGCACTCCATGAATTCCAAATTGTTTTTTTCTCTATTAATCTGGAAAACACTTCCATCAACAGCCCACAGGCTTTACAATAACCAGTGCTCCGCTTGGTTTTCTCCTCCACACTATCTCTACGTGCAATCTTCCAATCCCCCCCTCCCCGGATCTATTACAAAAACGGGTTTTTATAGAGGCCCCGACCCTCTTAAACATCCTTCATGAAAATTGGTCCACCAACCCGATTTATTACAATCTCTAAGTTTTTATCGAGGTCTCGACCCTCTAGGCCATTAATGACCCACCTGCACGAATAAATTAAACAAAACCTGCAAAATCGGCTTCCTCCGCCGAGCTTTCAATTTTCTTTCCATAAATGGGCAACTGCCCCGATCTGCCATGAAAACATGCATTTAAGAGACCCTTGACCTACTATCGCCGCTTTGTCAAAAATTCCATCGAGGACTGTTGCCTCTTTTTTTGTGCATGTGTGGTCGTCCGCATGTTCATTTTTTTTTTACTTGCTTTCTTTTGGTCATGATATCATGACCAACCCACATTCGAGCCCTTTGGTTTGCTTTCTGTCACGATATCATGACGTCGCGACATCGTGACCACTCCATATTTGGGCCATGGTTTCATTTTTTTGTCGCGATATCACGACATTGCGATATCATGACCACCTTCTGCCTTGCCCTGATTTCTTCCTTGCTGTCATGATATTGCGACCACCTTCTGCCTTGCCCTGATTTCTTCCTTGTCGTCGTGATATCACGACGTTGCGATATCGCGACCACCTTCTGCCTTGCCCTGCTTTCTTCTTTGACGTCACGATATCGTGACAAACTTTGGTCTTTGCCCTGGTTCTTTCTATGATGTCACGATATCACAACATCACGATATCGTGACAACCTTCTACCTTTGTGCCTTTGCTAAAGAAAAGAAATAAAACAAAATACTTAGAGAAATTTGGTTGATGCAAGATTGCCCTGCTGTCGCTGGATGCTCCTGCATCAGACACCCGGGGTAAATGGAGAAGTGACCTTCACTTCTGTGTTGTTTGGTCACGGTTCTCTACAACATCTCCAAACGTGCATCGACATTTGCCACCCGCTTCAACCCCGTCTCTTGGCAAAAACATTTTTTGCCTTCTACCAAACAAATTATGGCACTACTGCACACCTTCTCGTCCACTGCCTGTAATGGCTTTAACTTGTGGCACACTCCGTCTTTCGTCAAGGAGTATGTATTTGCATGACCATCATGCACTGCACTTCAATAAAACTGCCATGGCCTTCCTAACAGCAAATTGCAAGCATCCATGGGGAAAACATCACACAGGACATCGTCCTGGTAGTTCCCAATATTGAACGTGACTAAGCACTGTTCACGGACCCATGCTCTGTGGTAATTTCGCAACCACGCAATCCGGTATGGATGCGGGTGTCTCCTCCTCTCCAGCTACAACTTAGTGACCATTTCCTCAAAGACTAAGTTATCAGTACTTCCATTGTCTATAATATCATTACAGACTTTACCTGCACTTTTGCACCTTGTATGAAACAGGCTTCTCCTCTGCTCTGGTTTGTCTTCCTTAATTAGCATGGCTCTCCTTGCGACCATGACTTCTCCTCTCTTAGCCTCCTTAGAATGTTTTGATTTCACATCTTTATCTGCTACAGCAGCTCTGGCAGACCCACAGGTCTCTTGTTCACCCTCTCGTGGTGCTGGGGACACTCATATGCCCGATGTCCCTCTTCTCCATAGTGGAAACAGGTTCCACAAAACACTCCTCCTCTGTTTCCTCATCCAAATATAAATCTTCATTTTGGGTAGTTATTCTGGCCACTGGATATGGGTTCCTCATCTTCCTTCTGTTCCCGACTACTGCTAACTTCTTCTTTCTTCTCCTCTTTTCCTTCATATTTTCTTCCACCAGTATTTCCTCCATGACCTCTTCCTCTTTGCTTGCTCTCAAACCTTATGTTTAGCTTTTCTTCAACCTTCAAAGCAAACTGGTAAGCATCTTCAATGGTGCTCACCCGAACTAGGCTCAACTCTTCCTGGATACTAGGTCTCAACCCATTGATATAACGGGCCACCTTATCCTTGCTAGCCTCTAAATGGCTAGTTCTGATGGAGATCTTATAAAACTCCTAAGTGTATTCTTGGATAGTTTTGTTCATCTGCCTCAAACTCTGCATTTTCCTCAGCAGATCTAGTTCGTAATCTGCAAGAATAAACTGTCTTTTTAGCTTCTCCACCATTCACGCCCATTTTGTTATCCGTTCTTTTCCTCTTCTGTTTTGCTCCAGCTGTACTCCCTTCCACCATATGCTGGCATGACCTTTCAGTTTGGTCGTAGCGAATTTGACCCTCTCGGGATCTTCAACTTCTTCATACTCAAAGTATTCTTCCAGATCGTTGATCCAATCGATCAATTCCTCTGGATTTAGGTTCTCGGAATACGTGGAAACCTCCATCTTTTGCCTCTTCCAAATTTGGGATATGGCTTTGTACAGTCTGTATTGTGCCTGATCTACAACCTCTTCTTCTTCTTCAAACTGGTTTTCTTCTTCATCCACTTCATCTTCACTGCCTTCACCTCTTCTTGTCTCCGATCCTCTATGCATCTCTTCTTACAAGGCTTGTATTTGCCTCTGCAAAACTCAAACATCTTCTGCTGATGCCATGCCTCTCCCACCAATGGGGTTTCTTCTTGGAGGCATTCTGCTCACTCTCTCACAAGCCCTTCCATAGATCCTAGTGTAACTGCCTCACGTCTAGCGATCTATTACACACTCAAGAACTTTTGGCTCTGATACCACTAATGGGGGACGAGAAAATCGCACTCCATGAATTCCAATTTTTTTTTTCTCTATTAATCTGGAAAACACTTCCATCAATAGCCTATAGGCTTTACAATAACTAGTGCTCTGCTTGGTTTTCTCCTCCACACTATCTCTACGTGTAATCTTCCAATCCCCCCCTCCCTGGATCTATTACAAAAACCAGGTTTTTATAGAGGCCCCGACCCTCTTAAACATCCTTCACAAAAATCGGTCCACCAACCTGATTTATTACAATCTCTGAGTTTTTATCGAGGTCTCGACCCTCTAGGCCATTAATGACCCAACTGGTAGAATAAATTAAACAAAACCTGCAAAATTAGCTTCCTCCGTCGAGCTTTCAATTTTATTTCCATAAATGAGCAACTACCCCGATCCACCATGAAAACATGCATTTAAGATACCCTTGACCTTCTACCGCCACTTTGTCAGAAAGTCCATCGAGGACTATTGCCTCTTTTTTCGTGCACGTGCGTGGCCGTCCGCATGTTCATTTTTTTTTTACTTGCTTTCTTTTGGCCGCGATATCGCAACATGTCGTGATATTGCGACCAACCCGCCTTTGAGCCCTTTGGTTTGCTTTTTGTCATGATATCACGACGTCACGATATCGCGACATCACGACATCGTGACCACTCCACCTTTGCGCCATGGTTTCGTTTGTTTGTCATGATATCGTGACCACCTTCTGCCTTGCCCTGATTTCTTCCTTGTCGTCGCGATATCGCGATGTCGCGATATCGCGATGTCGCGATATCGCAACATCATGATATCACGACCACCTTTTGCCTTGCCCTGATTTCTTCCTTACCGTCGCGATATCGCAACCACCTTCTGCCTTGCCCTGCTTTCTTCTTTGACGTTGCGATATCACAACGTCGCGATATCGTGACAAACTTCGGTCTTTGCCCTGGTTCTTTCTATGATGTCGTGATATCGCGATAGCCTTCTGCCTTTGTGCCTTTGCTAAAGAAAAGAAATAAAACAAAATACTTAGAGAAATTTGGTTGATGCAAGATTGCCCTGCTGTCGTCGGATGCTCCTGCATCATTTACTTGGCTACTATGGATCCTCCATCTATTTTTCATTTACCACTACCCATCAATATTAGTTGCCTTCATCTTCCACCTGACCATCAATGCTTCAAATTTTGGCCAACTTTTTATATCATCATATTGTAAATAAGAGTGGGTGAAGGGGCACAAAATTTCACCCAAAGAAACACGTTCATAAAAAATTGTAATTAAATAGTAATGAAGATCAAACAACTATCACTTCATTAGTTAGCAACAATATTACATAGAAATACCAAGCAAGGACTATAGATCCAAACCCTATAAATAAGGTCTCATGTCTTATTTATAGGTTGCATATTGAAACTTGCAACATAAATTTTTACAATTAGTTATAAGGCTATTACAAAAATAGCTTGGTCAAAAATTTCTAGAAGTTGAAGTGGCTATCTAAGATCTCATATTGCATTTAAATTTGAATTCTTATTACTCTATTGATCTATAATTACTCTCTATAAATGGTTGAATGGTTGCAAAGAATCTATTAGAAGTATCACTTTCATGCTTGGGTGGTGCTAGGTTGGCCAACTAGAAAGCACTAAAGTGGTTACAATGCTCTTAGGACTATTTTGGCTTTGAGCGTCACTATTCTAGTTTTGTACAATTGGAAGCTCTAGTTTTATGCATCATGCAGAAAGTTGGGTTTGGAAGTTGAGGTGGTAATGTCATCACAAGAGGAAGTTAAACAATGTACATTTAAAATTTGGGCATTGTAATTTTGAACTCTTTTCTTGCACCTTCTTGGGTCTTTTATTTTTGGTGCTTACATCACTACTGAGGTAAGTCCATCTTCGTGCATATTGATATTATGCATCATGGTTTTGTGTGGTTAAATCCCATCACATCACCCAGGTGTTGTAGGTGAGTTGGAGAGGAGAGGGCAATCCTCCAAGGGAGGTCTCAGGTTCGAATCTCCACCCTACCAAAAAGCTTAATTGGGTACCCAAAATCCAATTGATAATGTTGGTGCGAGTAGGGCTGGATGTGACTCCTGGGTGACTTTGACGGTGTAGAACCCACTGTTCATGGTCTCTCAGACCAAGGCGACCCCACAAGGGGTTTTTCGTTTAAAAAAAATATATATATCCCATCACATCTTTGGATTTTGCTAATGTCATCTTCCCCATTCTCTATATTCATGCAAACATTGCTTTATGCAACCATGGATTTGTGAATCTGCTACTTTAAACTTTGAATTTGAATATCCTAGTTTCATGCATTGCCTTTATGTGATATCAGGTTGCACTACAACTATGTTTATGTCACTCTAGTAAAGGGACTGTCTTTGTGCATCACAACTTTGTGTAGTTACTAAAGCCATGAAAACACATAGCCAATTTGCCAAAAAGAGCCTAAATTTTTGAATTAAAAATGTGGTTATGAATTTGAACTATATTCTTGGCACCTCTCAAGGTTTTCTACTTGCAAAAAAATATGAACTTGGATAGCCTAATCTTTGGATTATAAACTTATAAAACAGGATAGGAGCTAGAAGATAATATGATGCGAAATAATGGGTGAAGGTGGTATGATATGTGATATTTACTATAAGAAGTAAGAAATGTAAGGATCATAGAAAGTGGGAAAAAATGAGTTGTTGGATCAATATGTAGATCAAGAAAAGAAGAACAAGCAACACAAATGGGAATAAGGGAAGAAAAGAGGGGGGATATGGTCAATGAGGATACCGAGTCTATGGTATCCCCAAATAAAATGGTACTTCCATGAGCATATTCTACCACAACTAGGACCTACTTCAAGTCTACGAAATATACCTTAGGTGAATATCACTTGTAGGCAAGAGGCCACCATTATTGTATATTCTTCTTTTCTTTGCATAATTTCACAAAAACCCCTTTTTTTTGGCACTTGTAGTAGTGTGAAGCTTCAAACATTTTACTTAACCTATGATTGCACGTAAGAGCATTGTGTCTTGGATATTTAGAGCCACAACAAATTTATATAGAGGTTGAGGGTAGCTATGCTATCTAACATTTCAATAATTATTGCATGATGGTTCTTCTAATTTGGATATTTTTTCCAAAAATTATAGCTTGTGTGGACAGTTTGTTCACATGCTTTATTTAATGTGCTCATGCCATCTAAGCTCCTTGGCTTAGTCATATTGCATTTTACCTTAATAATACATGTGGTAGAGCATCCTATGGTGTATGTAATGCATCACTTGCTAGCTTAGCTCATGACATGTCATGATTTTGAGTATTTATCTTCCCTTCTATCAATTCCTCTTATCTTGTCCATTGGGATATAAAGTCATGAGGGGAAAATGATAGAGGAAAAATGCTAGATAAAAATATGTGAAACTTGATTAATGGAATACATAGGGTGGGTGAGGGAATTCTTATGATATTTGAGGGTATTTAGTATAGGAAAGGAATGTTAGATAAATACTAATTTTGGATGGAGAGTCTTCCTTCTCTATCTTCATTTGATACTTTTCCAATGACTAGGTTATGTAGCCTTTTCAAATTTTTTGAGGAAATTTTGCCTAGTTAACTGTGAATATTGTTCACAGTTCATATTCCTAATAGTTTTCTCTGGTGTATGTAATTAGACAATATTTATGACCTATCCAAGTTTAGATTCATTTATTGCTTCTATTTTTTCAATGCTCTAATATACCTTCTATCTAGTTAGACTAGAAGAGTGTTCATAGTTATATAGTTTTTGAATATTTATACTAAAGTGTGTAACTGTGGAAAACCCTTGAGTATGATTAAATAAATCCTTAATCATTATTCCTCATGGATATCATGCTCTCTTATTAAGTGCAAGGACCCTTTATTTTAGGAAGTCTTTGCAAAGGAAACACCCTCCTTAGGATCACTTATATAGACTTGCAAATATGTCACGAGAGATTCTCCATCAACCAAAGTCAACCATTTTTTCTATGTATATACTACATCTACTTCTTCCAAAAGAATATTTTTGTGTACCATTGTTGTCTTTTCTACCATAGATACTGCCTAGTAGTGTTTTTTTATGTGTTCCATTATGCTACCTTATTGTCTAATTGCCTAATTTGTCAAAGTTGTATTCAAATTTTTATTGACTTGTTGGCTATTACACAAAATATAGCATGTTTTCCGATGCTTGGAAAAGATGATTTCTTGCAATATATCCTAGAAATATATAATACCCTAAACTTATGATGTCAAACTTAAGTTTCTCCTCACTATTGATTCTTTGGAACTCATAATTACCATCAGACACCTCTGTATGTTAATTTGATTTTCCTATACTCCCAAGGGTTTTTAGCTTTAGACATGTGTGGTATCCATGGATGATTATTTTGAACAAATCCAATAGCTATTTTTCATATTCATGAGCATCAATATTTCCAATGATGTTTATAGAGTTTCTAGAATCACATTGACCATCAAATCATGTTCTGTTTGATTTACCCTTCTTGAACCATGTCATATTCTCATAGAATATCCTCGATCCAATGGATAGAATTGTTGAAGCTCATTATTTTTCATATTTTGAAAACATATATAGTTGATTTTTGAGATTGATTATACCTACAAAACATTTTGGGGGCTATGACTATTATACCATGTTTTTTACCATTCCAAGTTTGATTCCCAATAATTTATTTCCACTTGTGCATCCCAAGAACTTTTATTTGTAATATTTAGTTTTAGTTATTTGTATTCCCCAATATGGAAGGATTGTAGACCTTGATTAGATATTCAAACTAATTTCCAAACACAAGGAAAGATCATGTGATATTTATCTTGACTCAAGTGTACTCTAATTTGTTCCAAGAAACTTTTGGATAAGCACACACCAAATAAGGAGGTACATCAACAATCACTATATCTTGCACCACTACAAGACCCAGGTACCCATGTATCATTATTGGGAATATTTCTAGAAGATCAACTTCTTTCACTAATTTCCCTTTTAATTGGAACGACTTGGGTTCCATTCGGCTGAAGGTTAATCCCATACTCATGCAAACTTATTGAGGCATAATTGTAATTTCAACCTTTGGATATACCACACAATTATGTAGTATAAATACCTATAGGGAAAGAGATAAATAAAAAGGAATAGGCTAAAAATTTCCCATACCCAAGAATTACATCTTTGTTGTCGTGCTCAATGAATCATCATTGTTATTTAACTCTTCATGAGACAACTCCATTAAATCCACCCCTTTAACAACTAATAAATATCTTATTAGATATCTAATGTACTTTATGGAGCCATTATTCATTTCTCTTGAGACTTATTGTGTTGGGGTCAAGGCTTTGAGTAAGATTTGATATTGGTTTACTATTTCAATCCTCTGTTTCTGAGTCATAGTTAGAAAATATGACTTCTTATATAGCTCGATTCTCTATTGAATCAAAAATTGTGTCTCTTGATTTGGTATCTGATCATATGATTGTGGATTTATATTTTCATTTTATGGATATGAACCGTATTCATAATAAGGGATATCTCCTACTTCTTGTTGATTGTTAGTGGGAGATGTTTCTTTCAAGCAAGCTTGCTCCATATTTGTTGTAAAAGCTACCACATCTTCTATAATTGGGAATTCTCACAAGCACACATGATACACACATCTTCTACTAGCATGAATCCCACCAAGCAATGAAATGTTACACATAGTTTATACTTTGGAGTTTTCTTATATGCTACCATTTAGACAATGCTTTATCTCATCTTCATTAAGAAAATCATATTGAAATATTGTCTTGGACTAAGAGAGTCATATCCTACTTCTTGTTTATTATTAGTGGAATATGTTTTATTCAAGCATGGTTGATCGATATTTGTTTTAAAATCTACCACATCTTCTATAATTAGGAATTCTTGCAAGCACACATGATACATACATCTTCTATTAGCATGAATCCTGCCAAGCAATGAAAGGTTACACAAAGTTAATACTTTGGATTTTTCTTATATACTACCATCTAGACAATGCTTTGTCTTATCTTCATTAAGATAATCATATTAAAATATTATCTTAGACAAAGAGAATAATTCCTTGATTTTCCTGACATCTTAAGTCAATTTCTAGATCAATGACTTCAATTCTTGTTCTGTTTGGAGCTAATCTATCTACACAGTGGGGGTGCAATTGAATATGGGAGGGTGGGACAAATACGACCTAAAATATTTGTTGTGGTGAGTGTAAGACACATTTAAGGATGATTCATATGGGTATACATTGCATCTAGGGGAGATTTTTCCTACTATGATGAGCATATTTTCTACTAGTATGGCTCCTTGAAAAACTTGTGGGATCCTTTTATTTTTAGACTATTGAATTAGAAGATTCAAGTTGGGATGAAAATCATGAGTATAATAAATATATGCTTGGGCTTGAGAAGGTTGAAATTCTTGAGGGATTCTCTTCCAAGTCCTTTTAAATTGAACATTGAATTAAAAAATGATTTCGTAGGGGACTCTTTGGATGGATGAAAAATGGGTAAGTACTAGAAATGGATCACCAATATTATCAAACTCAAAGATAAGAACTTTGGATAATTTAGCCCAAGTACTAATACTCTTATATTCTGAGGACTAGTACCATAACAATACTTTGCCCTTGAAGGATTGGACAAGTAGTCTAATCATTACATATTTAAATATAATTCCATACACAAAGTTATGTCTTGATAATGTTTATAAATTATTTTATCATTTCCATCATAATTGGGGAGGGCTTTCAAGGAAACTTTTGGTATTTCATGAAAATTTGAGATGTTAAGGAGATTGTTATGATACTAGGATGGGCAAGATTTTTTTGCCATTAGGACCTTTTAAAAGAGGTCAAGACTATATTTTAGGTAATTATAGGTTTGATCTTCAGGGAAGTAGCCAGATGAACATACATTATATTTTAATGAGGTCAAGAATATTTATTAAATCTTGATATTTTCTAGAAAATGATATGAAGTAACATGATTCGTCTCACCAAGTGTGCCAAAAATTACTAAACTATTGGATCAAAATCTACCATACCTACGGATTGGAAATGCACCATGGGTTCTAGCCAATGATTAGTATTGGATTCCTGATTTCAACACTTTGTATAAGTTTGGATCTTTGATATGATTATAATTTGGAAGGAAAAGGGTTGAGAGGAAGTAATTGTTTGAATTATTTAATAAAATATGGGTGAGATATAGTGTAACAACATTGAATTTCACTAAGTAACATGCAAACACAACTAATTTACATGATACTTAACAAACCATCCATTATCAATTACAATTATAGGTCTCTTCAATTAAAATAATTGCTTCATTAATTCCAAAGATATAAAAAATTAGGAATCTAATAGCGATCCAAAAAGTAGAACTCGCTTTAATAGAATAGACTAAGAATTTAAGTGTAACAAAAATGACTTAAAGCAAGAAACCTATTTATAAAAACTTGCAATTGAACAGAATGGAGGCCAAACAACTATCACTTCATTATTTAGTAGAAATATTACATAACAAAACCAAGTAATGACTATAGATCCAGCCTGAGTAATTAAGGTCTCATGGCTTATTTATAGGTTGCATCTTGAAACTTGCAACATAAATTTTTACAATTAGTTACAAGGTCATTACAAAAACAACTTGGAAGAAAATTTCTAGAATCTAAGGTGGCTATCTAATATCTCATCCTATATTTAAATTTGAATTCTTGTGAAGCGTGCTCCATTGATTTACAATCGCTCTTTGAAAATGGTTGAGTGGTTGCAAAAAATCTATTAGAGTTATCACTTTCATGTTTGGATGGTGCTGGGTTGGCCAACTATAAAGCACTAAAGTAGTTACAATAATCTTAGAACCATTTTGGATTTGAGCATCACTATTCTATCTTTGTGCAATGAGAAACTCTAGTTTTATGCATCGTGCATAAAGTAAAGTTTGGAAGCTAAGGTGCTAACATCATCACAAGAGTAAGGTCATCTTTTCACATCCTAGTTTTGGGCACTGTGACTTTGAACATTTTGCTTGCACATTCTTAGTCGTTCTCTTTTTTATGCTTACATCACTATTGAGGTAAGCCTATCTTTGTGCATCTAGGTATCATGCATTTTAGTTTTGTGCAATCAACTCCCATCACATATTTGAATTTTATTTGATGTCATCATCCTCATGTTTTATCTTAATGCAATCATGGTTTTTTGCATCTACTACTTTGAACTTTGACTTCAAATATCTTGGTTTTATGCATTGAATTTGCACAATATCATGTTTTGATATGGTAATACTGATCTCACTCCAACAAAGAGCCTATATTTATGCATCATGACTTTGCACGGTTATTAAAGCCATGAAAACACAACTAATTTTATAAAAAAAAGTTTGATTTTTTGAACTACAAATGTGGTCATGAATTTGACCTAAACGGTACCTCCATGTGTGTATTTATTTCATAGATTCAACTCTGTAATGAGTATGTGTGAAGAACTATGAGAGGAGAGCATATCTTAGGTGTATTGTTGAATGTATTGCAAATAAATTTCTTCCATTTTTTTGTCAATGCTATATGGCATATCATATATAGTTCTTTGGTTCTTTTTTTTTCTGTTAGTTGCTTATTAGATGCACATTATTTTCTTCATTATATGAGTTTATTTCATCCTTTATTTGTTGTTGAGTTATTTTGTTACACATTCCATTGTACCAACAAAAATTGGTGGGCACTATGGAGGAAAATTGGGTCATGCACTATGCAAGTTAAGGTGTAGAGTTAGGGATATTTAATTACATTCAATTTCTTTGAGGTCTTGGATCTTTAAAGTCTAGTTTAATGGATATAACATAGTAGCTACTTGCTCATCCATTATATTTCAATTATATAGCTTATATTTGTTATAAAAATATATTTTTTTAATGGTAAAAGGTGGCCATGCTAATAAAACATTGATATTTACACAATATATGTTGAAACCTTTTATTTGATAATTATTTCAAGTTTATAATCATTCTATTTAATTATATATTCCTTAAATTTTACATAATATATGTTGGAACCTTTTATTTGATAGTTAGTTTAAGTATATAATCATACTTGTTTTTGCTAGAGAAAAGGGGTTCTACTTGGGTCCCCCACCCTTGAAAAATCACAACTCTATCCTTTAGAGCTTAGGAGTTTACAAATCGATTCAATTCTAATCTCAAATGAGTTCCTATAGATAGATACCTACATATTTTTTCATAATAAGTTTATATTCTTGATTTTAATTTTCTAGATATTTTTCAATTCTCTTTGTAAATACAAATATTCCAACATTTAGCATCCTTATTGATATTTTCTTGCATCAACCTTCATAATACCAAAACTTCATCTCTACTGTCTATGAACTACATCTTAGTAGAGTAATATTTCCAAAACCTTACACTATCATAGTTTGCTTTACTGGATTTGGACTATTAGTTTTATTCTTGAAGCATAAGTGCAACCACAAGAACAATAATAAATAGTTTATATGAAAAAATTAATGTTATAAAATACAACAAATATTACCAATGGGAAATATTAAACTAAATCCTAATCATTATTTGATTTAGATAGTCAACACTCTATTGTGAGCTTCAACTAAACTTACTACATCCTCTAAACATAGAAAATATAATTTAAATTCATGATCCTCTATTAAAACCGCTATATTGGCTACTTATTTGAAAATTTGTTTCCTTCCCTTTAGGTATGTGTAAACTTGATTTCTTCAAAATTTATAGCAAGTTTTTATATTTCCACAATGATCTCTTGTATGTTCCATAGAGCCTTTACTTTCCTCAAAATTGCATTTATTATTATTATCAAATCGCCTTCCATCCATACTTTATTCCATTTCATTTGCCTACATATTTTTAACCCTTCCAAATCCAACCAAGCTTCAACTTCATTATTTTTCTTAAGTCCACTATTAAAAGTGCAATGTGATAAAATATCACCCCTATTATTTCTAATTATTTCTCCTCCTCATGCTAGTCTTGGATTTTCTTTAGATGCTCCATCAAAATTCAATTTGACCAAATCCACTTCTAGTGGTTTCCACTTTATATTCTTTGTTTTCCTTTTTTTTCTCCTATAATTGACATCATAATTCCATTTGATGACTTGAATCCATCTATGAAGACTCTTTGCTTCAAGATTAGGGGTTAGGTGAGTTGACAAGGTTGGTTTAGAATCTATGGCTAAAGAAATATTCCTTTTCATTACATCTAAATTGATTTTATTTCCTTTAAGTATTCTTTTGCTCATTTTCATCCATATAGTTCAAAGTATTGTATCTTTTGATGTATCCCAAATTGTTTGTAACACCTTAATTTTAAAAGTGCTTTGCCATTGCTTTAACCATTTTTAGATTTTTTCAAACATATTAAGAATCAATTTCCATAGTTATCAAACTATTGAAAAATACCCAAAGAGATGGTCTATACCCTCCTCCTTTTTACATAGAACACATTGTGAGGGACCATGAAAACCCCTTTTTATTTGGTTATTCCAAGATAATATTTTCTTGTAACGTACTCCTTTTGACTTTTAGAATGCTTGGGCTATCCCAAATATCTCTTCATATTCATACAATATTCCTATTTTATTGATATTATACATTATATCTACTTCCTTCTATGTATTCTCTTGAGCTATTAAACTCCTAAATTAGCTTATCTTCAACTCCCATTGGAATAAACACTATTAATTATATTTCTTCTCAACTACCTCTTGGCAACAATGTCCAATATATTTATAAAAAAATTCTTTGCATTTGTAAGTTCCTAATCATTGTACATAATGTTTGAAACCTTATAACCATATTGAAGAACACAAGCTTATACTAAGAGGTGGGGGCGAAAAGTATAAGGTAAACTTTTACTTTCTTTTCCCAAACAATTTATCCAATGTTATCAATTACAATATATAAAAAACAATGCACAAATCATCACACACATGAGAGACATAAATTTAACATGGTTCACCTAATGTGGGTTACGTCCATGGAGAAAATATTTTTTCTAAATTTTCTCAGCAAATATCTTGGGAATAAATTCCCTATTAGAAATTTTGTGGATATCTCTCCATAGGAGAACTCTATCCCCTTTTATCTGGTTTGTGGATCTCTCTCCATAGGATAAATCTATCCCCTTTGCTCTGGTTTGTGGATCTCTCTCCATAGGATAACTCTATCCCCTTTGCTTTGGTTTTTGGATATCTCTCCATAGGAGAACTCTATCCCCTTTGATTTAGTTTGTGGATATCTCTCCACATGAGAACTATATCCCCTCTTCTCTAGTTTATGGATCTCTCTCCATAGAACTTTATCCCCTCTACTCTGGTCTGCTCCAAAACCTATTCTCAACTCTATCTCAAATTTACACCAAACTTCATCATAAGCCTAGCACAAATCTACTCCAGTTTTACTCACAAATATTTGACTCAAATCTGCACCAAACCTTGTTACAATGCTAGCACAAATCTACTCCAAATATTCTCACAAATATCTAACTCAAATCTGCACCAAACCTCATTACAAGGCTAGCACAAATCTGCTCCAACTCTGATCACAAAAATTTACCTCAAATATCCTACCTCAAATCTATACCAAACCTCGTTACAAGGCTAGAAAAAATCTGTTCCAACTTTTATCACAAATATTTGTCTTCAAATCTACTTCAATTCTTCTCACAAGAATTTCTCAAATCTACCTCAATGTTGCCTCAAGTCTTCTCACAAGACTTGCTCAAATCTGCCTCAATGCTGCCTCAAGCATTCTCACAAGACTTGCTCAAATATGCCTCAATTATGCTTCAAGTATTCTCACAAGAATTGCTCAAATTTACCTCAATTCTCCTTCAAGTCTTCTCACAAGACTTGCTCAAATCTACCTCAATGCTACTTCATGTCTTCTCATAAGACTTGGTCAAATATACCTCAATGCTGCTTCCTAAACCTGCTCAAGTATATCCAAATATTGCATTCAAAAAGTGCTTATATCTCTTTTAGAAATTATTTCTTCAACTAGGTAATTCAGACATATTCTACTTAGGATTTGTTTAACCTCTAGAACATATAGAGAATGATATGTCCTATCAAATACCCAATATGTTCTTCACATTCACAAATCTTGAATTCATCTAATCCAATCTCTACCTCTAGCAAAATTCCTTTCAAATCAAATCAAACTGTAATAGCCTAAAATTGACCCACATCAATTTACCCTAAGTCAAAAACATTCAAAAAATTAATTAAAACCACTTCCTAACCTCCTACCTCGCTTTTCATGCCCACGTTAAATTAGTTTTAAAATCTTTATGATATCAGCTCTATTTGATTGATATCAGAAGTCCGATCCAATATCAGACTTAAATGTGTGAAATTGGATGTCCAATATCATCCAAAAATAGAAATGCCTAGAACAACAAAATGATAAATTTTGTTGCAACCTATTATGTCCTTACCTACCTAACATCATAGATTTTATGGTATTAGATCAATCGATATCCTCTAGATTGGGAGAAGTTAAACTCCCTCTATTTTTAGCCCAACCCCCCTAACTTACCTTACCTATTTAATCCAGCCATCCCTCCCTAGATTTCCCTTGACTATCTGATTTCTTGGCTAGTTCTCAATCAATCTTGCATTTCCTTGCATTTTGTTCTTATTGCTTTCACTTGGGTTTTGTAGGTTTGAAGGTTTAGAGATGTACATCGATGGATACAATCCTATATCGAACATTCAATATCACTCGAAAGCACCCAATCCTATCCTGTTGCATTAGATCTTATCTGTAGATTACCTGGGGGCAACTTCAAGCTTCTGTTTGCATCTATTATTCTTTATTTTATATTTATAATATTATAATTGTTGTTTATCATCATATAAGCATTACTTTCATTTATCATATCCGGTGTTCACCATTCCTATCATTTCATTCTATCATTTTGCATTCATAAGCATAGAATCACATTATTTCTTCTCAAACTTTACATGTAACAATATCGTACTATCTAACTCATGCTTAGTTAAGTTCATATCATGCTACAAATTTCTATTTTTGTTGTCAATTTTTGAAACTACAGACTTCTAATCAGATCGGATCTGATGATATCAGATCATACTTTCAGATATCATAGAAGACGTTTGATATTTCCAAAATAATTTTGATATCGCCTGTAGCAAGCAAACAAACTCTACATCAGATGCACAAATTGAGTAAGTGTCCAATTTTCTTCATATCTAAGCACTGCATCTATTTACCTTGTGTAATTCATTGCCTATTATACTCATTCGAATAGAAATTACATTCAGTATAGATTAGTTGCATTTGACCAAACTAGGTGATTTTGAGAAAAAGTAAAAGAAACACATCAAACAAACTCCCAACCTAGGTGTGGAAACTGCCATATAAATGTTTCTTGGTGAACCCACCCAATTTGTCAAAAAATCACCAAATAGGGCACGACCTCAAGTGCCTCTCCTATGAGGTGTAGACCTACCATTTTTCCATTCCCCTTCTAGACGCGGATCCATTAGCCTGAAGGAAAGGAGTGAGAAAATTTTAGAGCTACATTCTTTGGTGAACCTGACGTGAAAAACATAGGCATCATTCTGATTTATAAAAACATAAAACATAAAAAAAAACACAAAAAACCAAAAACAAAATTAAATATATTTATATATTTACAATATTTATATATGTATATACATAACATATATACCCAAAAATTATTTTCCGAAAAAAACTTCTTATCCTGGATGGGGATAAAAGAATATGGAACACACAAAGAAAACTTTTATGATAGGGTAATTATTGAAGATGATAAAGTCACATAACAATGTGAGGATGATAATAGAGAAGGGGAGGACAACGATCCTAACAAAACTTTTGTAGATTCTCATGGCAATATTATTTTTAAATCTATCCAACATTTTGTTGATTTTTTAAAAAGTAATATAGGTCAAATTAATCATGCGATGGAAACAGAGCATTTACTTCCAATGGGAGATTATTCAATAGATGCCACTATAGAAGCTTCTATTTGATTGAATGCAAATCCAATGACATACATAAATAGAACAAATCAAGATCAAGTTGATCCATCTCAAAACACCAATAAAAACCTAGATTTGAAAAATCAAAAACTAGCAACACAATCAAATTCCAAATAAAATTAACATTCTTCCTCCTCTCAAGCTCCTAATCAACAAATGGCTACATCACAAAAGGCTAATAAAATACAAAATGCCAATCATTATCAACAAAAAATCCAACAAAATATAGTTCCATATAAACTTCATAACACTGTTCCCACAAACACTTTACATAATAGCATTTCTACTAGAAATACTTATATAAGAACACAACCATATCATCAAATGCATAACAATATGACAACACAAAATCAATTTAGTGACCAACCACAAGGGCTTGAAGCTATAGTAAAACATTTAACTTCACGTCTAGATCAGATAGATCCTTACCATCCCTCATACAATTATAGAGAGATGTGTAGTCAACCATTGGATCCTATTGTCATTGCTCAACCTTACACCAAACATTTCCCCATGCCAGTCCTCCCAATATATAAAGGAACTGAATATCCTATTGAGCATCTTTGCATGTTTAGGATAACCTATCATGATATTTCATATGATGAATTTTTGTTACTAAAAATGTTCCCTAAAAGTCTTGGAGGCATGGCCTTAGAATGGTATTATCAATTACCAACAAATTCTTTGAGAAATTTTGAAGAGACAACAAAAATGTTTGTTCACAAATTTAGTGCCTACATAGAAAGGCATGTCACTATTAAGGATTTATATAATTTGAAACAAGGAAAAGATGAAATCTTTGCTGAATTCCTAGCCAAATAGAGACAACTTCTAAGAAAATTGCATTTTGCCTTACCTCACCAAGAGATGTTGGAAATTTTCATTGGTAATCTACAAGAACAACTATTTTATGAACTTTCTACTGCTACAGTAACTTCTTTTGATCAAGATATAGACTTAGTAATAAGAGTAGAAGATTACCTTATTAGAAGAGGATAATTCAAGAAAAAGGATGAGGATAAATCTTCTAAAAACCAATATAAAAATAAACAAGTAGTGGGTGATGGAGTTACTAATAGTAGAAACACCTCAAACATCAATACTACTAAAGCTATAAAGAAATTGTGTTAAATATTCCTGATAAACCTCAAAGATAATTCACAAGATTGAATCAACCCTTAAATTTGATCTTACCCCAACTATTAGAAAAAGGTTTAATACGGTTTCTAGAAATACGTCAACCAAACACCACTATAGCTGGAAATAGGGCTGATTTACATTGTAATTTTCATCAAGTGGATGGACACTCAACCAATTCTTGTAAATTATTAAAAAATATCATAAAATATCTAATTGAAAAAGGTAAAATGGAAGTAGAACAATTTCCTTCAAACAATAATCTTCAAAATAATACCCAAAAACAACCAACTCAAAATGCAAATCAAAATTTAGCTATTTTCCAACATCCTTTACCCAAGCATGGTAAAGAGGTTGTGAATCAACTAGAACATCATAATGTTCCTCCTCCAACTCGATATGTGGGAAAAATTAGCAATTTATTACCCCATAAAAATTTGCAAACTTCTTATGTGCCTACTCAATCTGCGGTCACGATTAGGCCAATCCAATATTTTCAATCTTCATCTTCAAAAGACACAAAAGTGACACAGAAAGTGAAACAGAAAGTGAAATGGACATCACTTCAAATAATTCAAATAGTTTTGAAGATGAGTCAGATCAAATTATTCCTATCACATATTTATTAGTTCCAAAAGAACCATTTCCTAGAATAATAACTGCTCGTCCATCATCCCAACAAACACTTTCAATTAAAAAAATAGTAAATTCTAGACCCCAATTTAATCACTTATAAAAAAAACATTGTAGTCACTATTGGAGCCATCACTAGATATCAAGCCCAAAATAAAAACTCTCAAACACAAACTCAAATAACAAATGAAAAATCATCTCCATTTGTATTAAGAGCACCCATAAAAGGAAATCATGTATCAAATCCACAACAAAAATCTCCTTATGATATTAATGATGGATTGGCAAATATCACAGCTAGAATTTCTCTTTTGGATATTCTAAGAACTTCATCTATACATAGAGAGGAATTAATGAGTACCTTAAGCAAAATTATGGTACCTCAAGATATAGAACCTGATGTTGTGGTTAATGCTATAATTTCTCATGGGATAAATTATATAGACTTTCAAGATAAGGACATTCCTCCTCAAAGCATGTATAGAGACAACTTTATACATTACAACATTAACTGGGTATGTAGGTGTCAAAAGAGTCTTAATTGATAACAGATCATCACTAAACTTATGAAAATTTGATTTTTTTCAAAGGTTTGAATTTAGAAATGAAGATTTAAAAAGAACTAAAATTATTATCAAAGCTTTTAAAGATGAAACCCAAGAAAATTGTGGAGTTTTATCAATCCCATTGCAAGTTGGTCCAAGAATTTTGGATACAACCATATTTGTTGTATCTTGTCCTACATAATACAACATCCTTCTAGGTTGACCTTGGATTAATGCAATGAGAGTAGTACCTTCTACACTACATCAATGTGTTAAATTTGAGTTTAAAAATTAGTGTCACTATCCATGGTGACCCTAGACCATTTTACATGTGTGTTATGGCATAACCAATAGGAGTCTCATTTTGTCCTACTGTGTCTTCAAAAAACCCTATTCCTCCTACAAATCCTCCTTCACAAACCAAACCCACATCATCTAGTACCACAACTAAAATAAATAAGCCTTCTACTTCATATCCTCTTTTGGATGAATTTTTATCGAATTTATCGTCAATATTCACAACTTCAAAACATACTACTTTTGCTACCCAAGATTCCATTGTTTTATCCCAATTACCGCCATACCCTAGAACGATGGACTTGCCACGAAAGCTAGGAAGTATCTATCATATAGGGAGTTGCACCTTTATCTATACAGGGTATGATCTTAGTAAAAATAATATTCAAATGAGTTTCACACTCGATCAAAATGGATTTGCTAGAAATTATTTTTCCCATGGATATGTGAAGTCGAAACAAATGATGTGTAATATGGGTTATAAAGGAAAATATTGGGGACCTCTTGAAAATGGTATACATGAACCTTTAGAAATAGAGGAATGGCCTGCCCGATGTGGTATTGGTTATATACATACAAAAACTCAACCATTACTTTTTGAGGATGATGACCAACTAATAACATATCAAGAATACTTGGCACATCAAGAATATTTTAAAACAAGTAAGAGGATACATTCGTGTAATATGTTATCAATAGCATATCAAAAAATAATTGCTTCTCTAGATGAATTTTTAGGAGATATTTTTCATGATATTTCTATTGAAGAAATTTTGAGAAATGGATTTTTCTTTGATGGGTATATACCATGCATATCCCATGTTCAAACAACAACCCCACAAGAGGAATTAGCTAAGTTAACCTTAGAATAATTACCAAAAAAGGGTGTCTCACCCACTCCTCCCAACTTTGAAAGAGATTTAAACATTGTAGTAGATGTGCTACAAGTTAACATTGGGACTAAAACCAACCCTCGCTTGGTTAAAATTGGAACCGAATTAAGTGAAGAAAGACAAAAAAAAACATATTGCATTTCTCACAAAATATGTTGATGTTTTTGCTTGTACATATGCAAATATGCCCGGTCTATATTCTTTTGTGGTTATGCACCATTTAGTGGTACACCTGGATGTAAAAATTGTTAAACAAAAACTTAGAAAAATGCATCCCAAAGTAGCATTATTAGTTAAATATGAATTACAAAAACTTTTGTATGTTGTTTTTATCCAATCCATTGATTATGCTGACTGTATAAGTAATGTTGTTCCATTAACCAAGAAAGAGGCCACTAAAATTAGAGTATGCACAGACTTTAGAGACATCAATGTTGCATGTCCTAAGAATGATTTTCCACTCCCAAACATGGATCAGATTATAGATTTTACAGTTGGTAGTGGGATGTTATCTCTTATGGATGATTTTTTAGGATATAACCAAATTCAAATAGCTCCTGAAGACCAACCTAAAACTAATTTCATTACACCTTGGGGAACCTTTTGTTGGAAATTAATGCCCTTTGGTTTAAATAATGCAGGTGCAACCTATCAAAGAGATATGATGTATATATTTCATGATATGATGTACGATATTCTACATGAATATGTAGATGATATCATAGCTCTCTCAACTAAGGAAGAAGATCATATTTATAATCTAATAAGAGTGTTTTATATACTAAGGGAATATAAGATTCGCTTAAACCAAAACAAATGTTTATTTGGAGTCAAATATGGAAAGTTTTTAGGAGTTATTATTTCTATGTAGGGTATTGAGATAGATCCCCTTAAAATTAGGGCTATCCTGGAAATGTTACCACCCAAAAATATATCAGAATTAAGGAGTATACAAGGTAAAATTTAGTCTATCCATAACTTCATTGATAAATTGGCTGATATAACCCGACATTTTCTTAAGCTACTTAAGAAAAACATCCCATTTCAATGGGATAATAAATTCCAAGAAGTATTTGAAGCCCTTAAGCAATATATGCTTACCCCTCCAGTGCTTGTTCCTCCTAAACCAAATTGTCATTTTATTTTGTATATTTCTGCTTTTAAGCTTGCACTTGGAGCAATTTTGGCTCAACTTGATGATGATAAGAAAGAATGAGCCACATACTACATAAGTAGAACATTAATAAGTTATGAAACCAGTTATACACCTATAGACAAGCATTATCTAGCGGTTGTGTTTTCTATACATAAATTATGCCATTATATGCTTAGTCAAAAGAAATTTGTTATTGTTAAATCTAATCCATTAAGGTATTTGATGAGTAGACCTTATTTATCAGGGCATACATATAAATGGTTTCTTTCTCTAAGTGAGTTTGAACTCACATTTATTGGATAAAAATCTATCAAAGGCCAAATTATAGTTGATCAACTTGTTTCTGCTCCTCTTGAATCTACTCATCCTATAACCATTGAATTTCCTGATGAATGTCTTAACTTAGAAGAAAATAATTTTGAGTCTTTGTCTTTGTATTTTTATGGAGCTAGGTGTATGAGTGGTGTAGGTGCAGGTATTATATTAATATCTCCACAAAGGCATCTTAGTCCTTTGTCATTTAAACTTCAATTTACTTGCACTAATAATACAACAAAATATGAAGCTCTAATCCTTGGGTTATGAACAACTTTAGCTCTAATAATCAAAGTTTTATTAGTCTTTTGAGAATATCAGCTCGTAATAAATCAAATTAATAATACTTATCAGACACGATATGAGAAAATGTATCCCTATAAAGTATATGTTTTAAAACTTACTTTTTTATTTGAGAAAGTAACTTTGGATGCTATCCCTCGTACTAACAACCGTGCTTCAGATGCCATGGTTGTTGTTGCCTCTTTATTGCCTTTGGAGTTGGATGATGAATATTTTACAATCATTATTTACCAACTCTAAGAGCTAGCTTCGTCTAAGTCTTGTATAGAACCATTATATGTGTTTTGAATTAATGAGATAACTCCAGAACCTTGGTATATAGACATCTTTAAATTTTTCTAGAAAGGGACCTTTCTAGAAGGATTGGATAGAAACCAACGTAGGTTATTACGTAAGTGAGCAGTTCGCTTCGTAATTATTGGAAATACCCTATATAAAAGGTATTTTGAAGGCATCATTTTAAGATGCCTCAATTTAGAAGAGTCTAATAAAGCATTAAGTGAAGTCCATTATGGATCTTGTGGTGGCCATTTTAGTGGAGGTGCCATTGCTAAAAAGATCCTACGAATGGGGTACTTTTGGCCTTCCATGGAAAAATATGCCAATGATTATGTGCATCATTGTGAAAAATATCAAATATATGCAGACCTTGTTCATGCTCTTGCTTAGGAACTTCAAACCATATCTTCTCCTTGACCTTTTTCCAAATGGGGCCTAGACATCATTGGTAAGATTAATCTTATTTCTTCAAATCATCATAAATTCATCATAACAAGAACAAAGTATTTTACAAAATGGGTAGAAGCTATGCCATTAGATTCTTGCATAGGAGTCCAAGTATCTAAATTCATCTTTAATCAAATTATTTATAGATTTGGAATTCCATAAACTCTCATCTCTGATAATAGAACATGCTTTAATAACAAAGAAATTTAAAAAATTGTTAAAAACATAAAATTCAACATCGATGGTCCATCCCATATTATCCACAAGGTAATGGCCAAGCTGAAGCATCTAATAAAATATTAATCAATATTTTAAAATTATTGGTTAATAAATCAAGCCATGATTGGCATATGCAATTATATCCTACCTTGTGGGCCTATCGAACTAGTGTTCGTACTCCTACGACTGCTTCATCTTTTATCTTGGTCTATGGTGCTAAAGCAATTTTTCCATTTGAATTAGAAGTTCCTTCTTTAGCCCTTTTACTTCAATATGTCAAAGTAGGATATGAATATCATGTTGGCATACTAAGTCATTTGGATCTTCTAGATGAGAAACACATTCATTCTCTAGAGCATCTTCGCACTTACCAATATAAACTCAAAAGATCATATGCAAAGAAAGTTCACAATCGATATTTTGAAGTTGGTGATTTAGTACTTAAAGAAAAACAAAAAAATACTAATTTTAGAAAAGATATTAAAGACAAATTTCAACCTAATTGGCTTGGACCATTTTTCATTACTACTAAATTTGGATTTGGTGCATATCTCTTGGCTACTTTGGATGGAAAATATCTCAAAGAGCCAATGAATATCATGCATCTCAAAAGATATTATGCATAAAGCAAAAGTTCCATTTATGTATATAGTTGTAAATAACTTCTTCATCATTCAGTTTGCAACTGTCATATATTCATCAAATTATTAAAACAACCAAAAAATCAAAAAATGAAAAATTTCCAAAAATATTTTAAATTGTTATTAAGTTATCATTTTGCATTATTATTTGTTATCTTCCAAAATTTCAAGTTATATTTTATTTTCTTTCGGATAAACTCAAAAGTTATCTTGAACCACTCACTTAATTTACATCTTTACTAAATTTTGATTTTGTCATTTTGATTATAAATCTCTCTTGAACAAAAATCACTATTACTTCACTAAATAATTTTTTGAGTTTTGGGAAATGGTCTTGCTACATTTTTGAACCAAGAACACATTTCACATTTCAAATTTAAAAAATGCTACTACATAGTAGTCTTAGCACCTTAAGAATTTTTTTTTCCTTGCTATCCTATTATGCACATGGTCTAGAATACTAAGAATTGTCAAAAGGACAAGCTCCTCCCTACCCGAATAAAATCCCTTGATCCTTGTCTAATCGGAGAAAGTATCTTGAAAAATAAAAAGAAAAAAGCAAAAAGAAAAAGAAAAGTAACAAGCAAAGAAAAATAAAAAAGGAAAAGCAATAAAATCCCCTTGTTCAAAAATGAATAAGAATCCGTGCTCCAAGAAATCAAAATAAAATAAGGGGGTAATGAGCTCCCCTTGTTCAAAAATTAACAAGAATCCCTACTTCAAGAAATCAAAATAAAATAAGGGGGTAATGAGCTTGACCCTAATCTATGTTTGCAGGAATATATCATCAAATCCATCTCAAATAACATTGCTCAAATGATTGATCTCCACAATGCTTTTAATCTCTATTTTTTCAGGAAATCTTTCACTAAAAAGATCGATGGTGAGCCTGCTGCAAAGCCTAAGAAGATGACTATCAAGTCTGAGGACATCCTTGCTAAAGATAATGGTGTTGAGTTGGATGTTTTTTCTGGGAGCATTCATGATCTTTGTGCTAATCCCACTTCTGAGACTTGATTACTTGATCGAGGCTTTTGTTTTGTGATTTTGTGATGGTTCTTTGCCATTTTGGGGCTGTAATTTGATGACTTTTTTCCTTTTGTTTCTTGTTGGCTGATGGTAACCTTATTTTTGGTATTTCTATTCTTCTTTTTGTAGGATAAGGATTACCTCTATTGCTCTTTGTATTTTGAACTTATTTCCCTTTTGTTTCTCTTAGTCTTTTTTGGCTTGTAATGCCTTGTTGTATTCAGGTTTTGGGACCCTATCAAAACCTGACTATTATGTATTCTAAAATATTTAACCGATAAAAAAAAATGAGCTTGAATCCCTAGAATTCCTTATATTTTTTAACATCATGGGGTGATGCTCATTACAAGTTTGGTGGCATCAAGCCTGCTTGGAAATTATGGTATCCTTACACATGGCGACATGTCTGCCACATTATAGATCTTATTTTGTACAGACCAATGTTCGATTGTGGATTAGCTAGCTTTTGGTGATATGACCTACATGGTAGTACAATACTATTGCATGCACAAAATCATGGTTAATGAATCCCTCACTTGCACACACATTGGTTCATAAAAGTCAGTTTGTATCATTATCTTACTCAAAATTGGTAAATTAACTTCACAAAGTACACCCATTTGATCCTTGAGATATTTTTTATCATTATGACAATCAATATGGATAATGAAATCACACATCACACACTGGTTCTCGATAAATTTGACTTTGTCCTTGAAATAATTTAAAATAGTTTTTTGATTTTTGCTAGAAAAACATTATTTTGTAACCACTTGCATTAATCCCCAAAAATAATTTCATTTTAGCACCTACAATATATATATTGTCTCTCAAATTTTCCAACATGCGACACAATGATTTATTTTCAAAATACAACTTGCATTTTCAAAATCATATATAATCATGCATTGCATTTTGACTTCACGATGATGGTATAATTCCTAGTAATTATTTTCCATCAAATTTTACACTATGAATTCTATGCCTAGCGCAAGTCATCCTTCCCAATTTTTCATGCTTAAATCACTTTATATCCCTCACAAATGCAATCTTTATCAACCTATTTTCTCAAAATTAATTTATTTTAAAATTGAAATCTCCTTTCATCATCATAAGCCTCAAGGTCACTCTTGAGCCCAACAAACTTTCTTATTATTAGCAATACAAAACTTTCTCACAACAGGATCCACTTCATGACCTATCAAGCATTGATCTCCACCAATGGTCATATAAAAACACAACATCCTTTGAGGTTCATTGCTTATCCATCAATTTTTTTATCGCACAAAACATCCTTTTCAAAAACATATTTTACAAAAATAAATCATTTTCTTTTATGTTAAGCATGATCAAAATATTCAAAGCATGATTACAAGAAATTCAAACATTTGCAATAAATCATACCACACAAAGTTGCATAGATAAAATAAATATCAATATATTTATATATATATATATATATATATATATATATATATATTTTTTTTTTATATATATATATATTTTATCTCAAAATATGTGTACAAAATGAAGTCAACCTGGTATGCCACAATCTACAAAATTGGCATACTCAGTCACTAGGGATATAGTACAAAAATAATCTCATATATCACCCTCTAGAAGCCCTAGAGATCTGAGCATCGTCATCCCCACTAAGGGATCATGGTGGTTGAAATCCTACCACCCCAGTAGTAGTAGCTATCCTAGAGGTCGAGTGAGACACTAATCTCGAGCAATTGGAAGGCTCATATGCCTCGGGAAATGGCGACCTCTGATTCGCAAGAACTACCACAAAGTACAAACCCTGATAGAAAGTTTCCTGCCCAACAAACCAAAATAGCTCATTCTCTAAACTGCTCCTCCTATACTGAGTCATTTGGAAGATGTTAGAATAGGATCCATAGCTCCTTGAACTACCTAAGCTTGTGCTTGTGTGAGATCTATCTCTAGAGTCTAAATCCTAGTCTTCAGACTCATATCCTCCACCTCTAGAGTCTAAAAGTGATTCTTCAAACTTGCATTCTTTGTCTGTAGAGCTGCCATATCACTGATCTCTCCCTCCTCTAGCATTACTCCCTTCCTAGGTGATTGAGGTCTCCTCTCCTATTGATGATATGCTCTCCTATCCTCCCTATATCCCCTAGATCTCTCCCCTATCCCAGGTACTCTCTACCACCTCATATGGCTCTGGTGGCCTTCCCTAGTATGAGGTACCTATCTCTTAGGGGGTACCTGTATCCTCTACTACTACAATAACTAGGTATTATTGTTGGATGACCTGCTCAACTGCCTATTGCACTGCACTCCTCGTTCTAGTGATCCATGCAGGTCAAATGCTACCATACCACTATGGATACCTAGCAGTCATGCCTGCATCATACCCATATGTTGTGGCTACCATAACATCATATGGTTATGGATGCATGAACTATGCCATGTTAGGAGCACCGCTCACTGTGGTAGCATCCTGAGTCACCCTAGGAAATATGGCATCCCTAGTCTCAGGAATGTCCTTCTATAGCCCAAACTAGCATAGAAATCGGTCTACGTAGTGCAGTTCCACCTCTCCTTAGTCCATCCATAGCCAAATGACTCACCTCACACAATTTAGCTCAAATCCATCCTCTTACCATACCTACAGCTCTCTCTAGGGCCTCTATCGAATGACATCAGTAGTCAGGTCATCTATCAGCCTCCTCGCTATATCAAGGCTAATCCACCCATGGTGCCCTTTATGCAAGTGCCAATAGAATACCTTGGGCCTCTCATCCTCTACCCCTATCAAAGGTAATCCTATAGGTATCCTAATGGCCATGTGCTCCCAGCACCATACCTATAGAAAATAGGTAAGTACCAAGGTCTTACCCCTCCTATACACCACCCTATGAAGAGTCTTGTATAGTCAACACAAGATATAGGGACCCTAGGCAAACCGTACCCTTTAATCCGTCATGTCACATACAACCTCTTCTAGAGTACATGGTAGGTGGCAACCACTGAGATGACACAATAACAACCCCACCACCGTACCACTAAGTATCACTATAAATATATAAATCCTATCTATCTAGCCAAGTTTCTCAATGCTGACTCCACCCTTCTTTAGTATGAAGCTCAAATCCCTAGATAATATTTGTATTTCCTGGCCCTTATTTCTAGATGGAGCTATGAACATAAATCTTATAGGTACCCTAAGACTCCTCCAAAAATCCTTTAGTGTAGGGGCAATCTCCACTCTTAGTAGCTAGAAACAAGATGACCCTGGATACCACCTCTCAACTAAAGCCATCAGAAGTCTCAAGTCTACTGGAATTTATGACATCTCTACCACATGCCTCAGTCCTATTGCCTCTAAAGTGGTCCTCTTGCCATTCTAGAGGGCACTCAATTCTACCTAGAGACTACCGTATCTCCACTCCCTGTTATTCAAAACTAATTTCTGTTAACAAAATAAAAGCAACAAAAATTAAAGCTAGTAATCAGACCTAAATTTCAATATCGAACCTAAATTTCAATATTGGATCGAAATCTGCAATATCGGACTTAATTGTTCGATATTGGACCTATTTTTATGATATCATACTCTTCGATATCGCCAAAATTTTCTCGACATCGATAATATCGGACCCATTTTGACAATATCAAAAAGTTTGATATTGCCAAAATAGGATTGATATTGCTGAATCGATCCAATATTGCAAAAATGGCTGCACGACGGTAGTTGTGCCCAAAAAATCTAAATTTTAAACAAATTAAATGCTAAAAAATAAAATTCCTAAGCTAAAGAGGTGTAAGATACTTAACCTTATGCTCCTCTCCCTCGCTCGTACCTCGTCTACTTGATGTGTGACCTCTACCATCTTCTCCCTAGAGCAAAAGTCCAATAATAGTGAAATAGAGAATGAATTAGGTTTTACCCTATCTTTTCTATTTTATTCATTTTACCCTCAATTTAGAAATTTCAAGTTTTCCACCAAACGCAAAATTTGGCATAAAAACTCGAAGGGGTATCATACCTAATATAACTTACAATAAAACTTCAAAACTTAATAATTTTTTGCAATAAATTTTTTCTTTCTCCTAAAGTGTGCCACCTCTTTAATGATTTTTTTTTAAATGCGCTAAAGATGAGGTAAAATGTAATAGCCTAAAATTGACCCACATCAATTTACCCTAAGTCAAAAACATTCAAAAATTTAATTAAAACCACTTCCTAACCTCCTACCTTGATTTTCACTCTCGCATTAAGTTATTTTTAACCTCCTAACGATATTGGCTCTATTTTATCAATATTGAAAGTACAATCCAATATCAAACTTAAATGTGTGAAATCAAATATCTGATCTCATCTAAAAATAGAAATGCCCAAAACAACAAAACGACAAATTTTGTTGCAACTTATTTTTTCTTTACCTGCCTAACGACATGAAGGTTACAATATCAGATCAACGGATATCCTCCAGATTGGGAGAAGTTACAACTCCCTCTATTTTTAGACCAACCCCCCTACCTTACTTGGCCTATTTAATATAGCTACCCCTCCTTGGATTTTCCTTGACTCTTTGATTTATTGGCTAGTTCTCAATCAATCTCGCATTCCCTTGTATTTTGTTCTTGTTACTTTCACTTGGGTTTTGCAGGTTCAGAGGTTCAGAGCTGTATATTGGTGGATACGATCCGATATCGCTCGAAAGTGCATGATCCTATCCTGTTATATCTAATATTATCTGTAGATCACCTGGGGGTAAATTCAAGCTTCTGTTTGCATCTATTATTATTTATTTTACATTTATAATATTATAATTATTATTTATCATCTCATATAAGCATTAATTTCATTTATCATATCCGGTGTTCACCATTCCTATCATTTCATTCTATCATTTTGCATTCATAAGCATAGAATTTCATTGTTTCTTCTCAAACTTTACACATAACAATCTCATACTATCTAACTCATGCTTAGTTAAGTTCATATCATGCTGCGAATTTCTATTTTTGTTATCAATTTATGAAATTATATGTTTCTAATCAGATCGGATTTGACGATATCAAATCAGACTTGCTGATATCATATTGGACATCCGATATCAGAAGAACAAGTCTGATATTGCCTACAGCAAGCAAACAGACTCTACATCAGATGCACAAATTGAGTAAGAGTGTCTAATTTCCTTCATATTTAAACACTGCATCTATTTACCTTTTTTAATTCATTGTCTATTGTAATCATTCAAATCAAAATTGCTTTTAGTATAGATTATTTTAATTTAGCCAAACTAGGTGATTGTGAGAAAAATTAAAAGGAACACATCAAACAAAATCCCAACCTAGGCATGGAAACTGCCACATAAATGTCTTCTGGTGAACCCACCCAATTCGTTGAAAAATCACCAAAGAGAGCACGACCTCAAGTGCCTCTCATCTGATGTGTAGACCTACCATTTTTCCATTCCCCTTCTAGGCACAAATCCATTAGCCTGAAGGAAAGGAGAGAAAATTTTAGAGCTACACAAACTAGTGTATAACTTTGCTTCACAAAAATGGTCTCTATTCCTTGCAAATTTACTCTCAATTATCAATCACAATAATGCACAACTTGCTTTGCTAAATTGATCTTTTTAGTCTAAAAAGACCTCCTCTAGGAGACATCCAAGATTTTGCAGCAGGGTGCCATCTTAAGAGACTCGATGTAGTCTATTTTTGAAGGGCTATAGAAAGAGAAAATAAACTAAGGAAAGATGATATCACAATTTCGAGACATGTCTGAATTTCATGGCAAAATGGCGCAAGGAAGTCAAGTCGATTAAAATGTCATGATTTCATGACATATTACTTTTTTGCCGATAAATCAAGAAGACAAATCCAAGACAAAGAAGATGTCATGATTTTGTGACATGTATTTTTGTGGTATTAAAGACCAAAAGGAGTTGAAAATATAAAGACATCATGATTTTGTGACATGTTGCATTTTTGTGGCTAAGAAAGTAGAAAAGGGGTAGAAGAAGAGTGAATGTCGCGATTTTGTGACATGTCAATTTTTTTCCACGAGAAAGAAAGAAGAAGACATGCGAGGCTAAAGTGTCACGATTTCATGATATGTTTTGTTTTCACGTAAGCAAGAGGCGGATAGAGTAGAATACTTAAAGACATCATGATTTCACGACATGATAGTTGTTCCTGACAAGATATATTCTTAGCAACTAAAACATGCCCTTACACCAAATTTTTGATCTCTTGAGGTGTCAGATGTAAATGGAGTGTCAGATCTATTAGAATCCAATTTACAAAATATCTTGTGCTTATTATTAGAAACTAAATTTAATTGCTTGTAATTGATTTGAGAATCCAAGATGTACTAGTTGTAAAAGATACCCATTTTAGGTATATATAGTGGCATACGCATTTTGAAAAGAGGTCAGCTCTTAGACATTTACAAGATTGATGTACATCATTCTGGATGTAAGCAAATAAAGTTACTCTTCTTCTGGCTTCTAACTTTTTGTGTGCAAGTGTATGTATCTAGTTTTTGACTTATATTTACATTATTAAATTCTATATTGTATCTGTTCTAAATCTAAACTGTGCATGTATGAATCATATTGTTGGAGTTAAGATTAAGTATGCTTATATGTGTTAGATGAAATATCTAAATCACACTTAGAAAGTTATGATTTCTATATGAATGTGTTAAAGAAAACTTGTAACAATAATACGAATGTCATATCCTGATTGTTTTCTAAACTACATCGTGAGAAAATCTTATAGCCTTGGCTATATTTCCCTTTACAAGCATTTCCCTTCTTCCTGCTCTCTTTTATCTAAAAAAAGCAAAAAGGAACCATCCTACTCTGGAGATTAGATGGATATTCCTAAGCTAGATCTATCTATTCAATTTTGGCGAGGTCTAAGGTGCAATACAATTAACCAAAGGCATATTTTGTTCCAAAAGTTTTTGGCACGCTCGGTGGGACCTAAAATCCCATAGTATTCTATAAGTTTTGGTGTTTTTATTTAAAATCATTTATATTTTAAATCTGAAGCAAAAAACCTCCTGGCAACTCTATTAAGAGGATTTAGACCTAAGTAATACCTTGTCTAAATATATCTGGTTATAATATCATGAGTGCCTATGCATATGATAACCATATCCCAAGCAAGAAAATTTGAAAAACCCATCGATTTCTTCGAGTTACACATTGGTAGCTTGAAAGCACATCATGTGCTAGTTGCAAGATCTAATCCACCTGGTACTAGTACAAATTCCATTGTACCAACTATTGGAGTGTCCTCAAATAGCTCCATAGTAAAAATAAATATAGTAGATATCATGGTTTCTCCTCCCTTTCCAGCTCATATTGTATGGAACCAAACTGGCCCGCTAAACTTGGCATCCAGAATCAGGTTCCCCAGGCAGCTCTGAAAGCTTTGCCATCATGTTGGGATATGTAAAACAACAGACGAACATTGCCTAGATGTTTCATAATTGGTAGTAGTTTATAACATCACCCAAGAGGATGTGATGGTCAAGTTACTGGTCATATCCTTAAAAGGAAAAATGCTCCATTGGTATAGAGCACTCCCTCCTGGATCTATTACTTCTTGGACAATACTTGTTGGTCATCTGGTTGATGAATTCAATGTACATGTAGATCCATTCTCATTACTTAATCAATTCACAATTGTCAAGAGATATCCTCAAGAAGAGATTGCAGATTTTAACATTAGGTTCACACGCACTTGGGATAGAGTGTCTACTGGTTTAAAACCTACTATAGAGCAAGCAATATGTTATTATTTGAGAGCTTTTGATTTAGACCTTAGCATGATTATATGACAATCACATGTTTTAAATTTATCTGCTATTTATTTAGAAGTAGCTAAGGGAGAAGCTGATCTTATTTCCGTTGGGAAATATCCTCCAAAGGCCCCATTGCCTATGTTTCTAGAATTTCTCCAAGCACCTGTTCCAAATGCTATAGTACCAGTGACTCTAGTCATTTAGTTACCCTAGAATCTGCCAGCATTGCCTCCTATTCTTACCCTTCTTGCATTGCCTGCTATTCCTCTCCAACAAGTCCCCCAAGATAATCAGATGATGACCATATTAGATACGATGAAAACTTTATCAAATGATATGTCATCTATGAAAAATAGAGAAGTCGAGCAACATTTATAGTCGAGGAGATTTCCTCGGCTAACTAAATATGGAGCTTCGATAATTAATAAAGGGCAGGAAAGAAAAAATGTAGTCTATGCTAATGAAACAGGAGATAATGGAGAGCCTTATAACTCAGACTATTGGTGTTCCACATGTAACGATACTCATGGAGAAGATTCGTGTATGTTTCACCAGCATCATGTGCAAAGTCTAATTAATGAAAAAGTAAAAGAAACAATGAAGGGGCATGTAAACATGATCAGAGAAGTAGATCATAATCTGGCCATACCATATGAAGAACATGTCATTATCTTGACAAGGTTAGGAAGGAAACCTCTACAAGTTGATCCGAAGGAACTTCAGCCATTAAATTTTCCCCCAGCTCCTAGAGTTACTCCTCAGAAGGATCATTCAAGTGAAAATAAATATTCTAACCCTCCTTAGAGTTCTTTCCTAGCACCAAGGAGAGAGTCTCATCCTAGAAAGGAGAGTGAAACTCAATATCAAGCGAAAGAGAAACTTACATTCCCTTTGTTGACCAAAAGGCAAAGAATAGAAGCAACTCAGGGTTATAGGAATAAATATGATCCATCTGCTAGAGAAAAGGAGAAATTTGTTGAGGCACCCTTAGGAGATGAAAAAGGCTTCCTCAAAAGCTAGCATGTATGATGCTTTGCAGTTCCTAGGACAAATTGATCTTCTTCAAGAATATTTAAAGTTGATGAATCATAAGAGCAAAGTGCCTTCCTTTTCAAATTCTATACAAGCTAATGTTACTTCTGCTATAGGAAAAAAATAGACCACCTTCGTTCTATTTGTCTCTACAGATGTAAGGATGGATAGTACATAATTTGATGATCAACTCAAGAGTAGCTACTACAGTTATGCCTAAAGAAGTATGTGACATCATGGGAATGGAGTATACCAGAAGTCATCCATTAGAGTTGCAGTTAGATGGTACTCCAATAAAATCTATAGGAGTGATCAAGGATATCCCCATACAACTCCATAGGATGCCCCAAATAATCATGATACAGGAAGTGGTAATTGCATATTTGGAAGCATACTTTGGTATGTGCCTATCCAGAGAATTTACGACAAAAATGGGATGTTATTTATCTTTAGATTATTCTCATTTAGAAATACATTTCAAAGGTAAGAAGATCAAGGTTTTTAATGAGAAGCCATCCATTTTCACATAGCAATACTGGAAGAAACTAGTACTATGAATATGATGACCGAAGATATAGGAGACGTAGATTTGATGGAGGAAACCTTGGAAGAACTTCAGTTTGAAGATCATTTTTCCTTAAAAAATTTCAATGCCATGATAGAAACAGATATAGGAAGCTACTCTATTGAGAAACAAAAAAAGCTACCAGTTTTCATCCTTGAAAAGAATATTTCCACTAGCTAGCTTTGGAAGCTTTACTTTGATGGGTCTAGATGCAAAAATGGAGTAGGTGTCAAGATAGTTTTAATTTCTCCTATAGGACAAGAAAATGTTTTCTCATATAGATTGACATGGAGTTGCACTAACAATGCGGCCGAGTATGAAGCATTGTGTTTGGGACTCAAAAAGGCCAAAAAATAAGGTGCAAAATAATTGCTGATTTATGGAGATACAAAGCTTATTGTGAAGTAGGTCACTAGAAAATGTATCTGCAAGTAGCATTATCTATGAGCTTACAAGAATAAAGTGTTAGATATCTTGGAAAATTTCGAAGCTCTAAACATAAAATCAATTCCAAGAGAAAATAACATTCATGTGTATCTTTTGGCATTAGTAGGGTCAAATTTCTATCCAGCCATTAATGTTATCCAGAAGTCCAAAATAGTGAGACTGATATACCGACCTTATGTGCCTGACAAATACATTTTTCGGTAAGCATTTAAGAATGATGAATAGATATTGGATTTTCTAATCCATGAGATGAACTGCTCTAATGATAGAGCATTACAAGATGAGGATGAAGAGAGCCTGATTCAATTAAAAATAACCACATTTCCAAGGGACTAATCACCCTTAAGAGTTTCTTTGACAACAATGATAGAGCCACTGGTTGAAGAATTAAAATTGACAAGCGATGGTATAAGGATGTGGAATTAGAACCAGGAAAAATTATCAAGGTAGATACCAATTGTACATTTTAAGAGTTGAGTCAAATCAAAGAGTTGTGTAAGAGCTATCCAGAGATTATAGCCTGGACGCATAGTGATTTGAAAGTGTATAGAAAAAATGTAATCCAGCATACCATCAAATTGGAATAATGAGCTAAACCCTTCAGGCAAAGACAAAGGATTGTGAATCCTAAAATTGAAGCCTTGATGAAGTAAGAATTATTGAAACTCTTAGAGGCTAAAATAGTGTATCCCATTAAACATTCTACTTGGGTGGCAAACCTAGTTTCGGTTAGGAAAAAGAATGGGAAAATCAGGTTGTGTGTAAATTTTTGAAATTTGAACAGAACTTCACTAAAGGATCATTATTTTTTGCCTCAGATTGACCCAATCCTTCATACAGTAGCAGGAGCAAAGAGGTTTTATCTACTAGATGGTTTTTTTGGCTATAACCAGGTCTGGGTAAAAAAGGAAGATCAATATAAGACTGCGTTCACAACCAAGTGGGTAACATTTTCCTATCAAAGAATTCCCTTTGGGTTATCAAATGTTGGAGCCATGTTCCAAAGAGATATGGACGTAGCATTTGGTGAACTCTCAAATAAGATCATTTTCATTTATCTAGATGACATGATAGTATTTTCCCATGATAAGTGAGATCATGCCACTCATCTACAACAAAATATTTGAAAAATACAGAGAATTTGGGATATCTTTGAACCCAAAGAAATTCATATTTTTTGTAGAAGAAGGTATATTGCTTGGCCATGTTATTTCTAAAGCTAGGTTGTCTATTGATCCTGACAGAGTAAAGGCACTTTTGGAACTTTCACTACCAGTAAATAAGAAAGGTTTGCAATATTTATTTGGACAAATAAACTTTGTTCAAAATTTCATCATTGATTTTGCTCAAACTGTTAAACCAATGACTAAATTGTTGAAAAAAGATGCACCTTTTAAATGGACAGAACCAAGGAAAGATGCATTTAGGAAAATCTTGGAGGCTATAGCTCGAGCTCCAGTTTTAGTTAACCCTAACTACTCTCGAGATTTTATTTTATATGTTTTTGAAGAGCAATACAACTATGCTATAGTTCTTACTTAGAAGGGAGTAGATAAAGAAGAAAGACCCATAGCATTCTTAATTTCTACCATGCACAAGCATGAGGAGAAATATAGTTTTATTGAGAAGAAGGTTTATGCTATCATGAAATCATTGAATAAATTCAAGCATTTTCTATCTCAAAGTCGCACCATAGTTTATGTGATTCACCTTGATGTTAGAAACTTCATAATACAAGGAGAACTTGGTGAAAAAAGAGCGGTATGGTGAAGTATTTTCAGACTAGGAAATGTCTTGAAAATCTGAATGCTTCCCAAAGAAGGAGGTTTAGAATACAAGCATTGAATTATACTCTTCGAACGAAAGGGTTGTATAGAATAAATATTGATGGTATACTACTGAGATGTATAGGTGATGATAAGAAATAGAAATTATTAGAAGAATTCCATGGAGGCCTCTTCGGTGGACATTATTCAGGTAGAGCAACAACTTTTAAGATTCTTTGAGCTGGTTGTTATTGGCCTTCTATTTTTTTGGATACATATAAAGTAACTCAGAAATGTGAATAGTATCAGAGGTATGTAGGAAGGAACATAAATGCTCCCATGCCTTTGAAGTCTATACAATTTTAAGAACCTTTCCAGCAATGGGGGTTATATTTTGTGGGAATAATCGAACCAAAATCATCAGTAGGCCACAAATATATACTCATCACTATAGATTACTTTACAAAATGGGCAGAGGTAGTTCCTACAAAGAAAGTTGACTCAAAATTTGTGATATATTTTATCGAAATTCTAATTACTAGGTTTGGCATACATGACTCATTGATCACAGATAATGGATCTTATTTTACTGGAGCCAAAATGATTGAGTTCACTAGTAGGTATGGACTATATTTGAAAATATCTTCTAACTATTATCCACAAGGTAATGGTTTAGCTGAGTCTACCAACAAGAATATACTCAAGATTTTGAAAATAACGCTAGAAGATAACAAGAGAAGCTGACATTCATTACTTAATCGAGCTTTATGGGCTGATCGAATATCAATAAAGAAGTCCATTAATACATCCCCCTATGCTCTAGTTTATGGTAAAGAAGCTATTTTTCCTATTCATATGGAGATACCAACATTAAAATTTACTGAATCAGATAGATGAAGAAGAAGGTCAACCAATGGATTCCCGATTGATGCAACTTTTGCAATTAGAAGAGTCCCAAGAACAGGCTTACGACCACCACCAGAAACACATGATTGATACAACAGGGTGGTTTGATAAGAAGACTACTTTCAAAAAATTCAAAATTGGATACCAAGTTTTGAAGTGGAATGTAAAGAAAGATAATCCAGGAAATCATAACAAGTTTGATGCTTTCTAGGAAGGACAGTTTGAAATCATTTCAAAAAAATAGTTTAATTCTTTTCAACTGAAAGATCAGTATGGTTGGATTCTTCCTATCACGGTGAACGTGTTTCACCTAAAGTTATATTTCAAATAAAATACAAAGTTAGATTTTTATGTACAGTATAGTAGGGGTGTTATAAAGATTGTAAATATTTTTTATTTTTCCAGGTTTGATAAAAAAAAAATTGTAACCAATCACAGTGCAACAGTATAGTAGAAGGTGGAGAGAAAAGTTCATTTTTGTCGTTTTGAAATTTCAAATTCAAAATTGATGTGTGGTTTTGAAATGAGGGTAGATGAAATCATTAGAGAATTCTCTCGAGAAGTGGTATTTTCCTCCGTACAAGAAGCTTCTAAAATCGACCGCCTAGAGAATGTCTTGGGTAGCCATGTGCTGAGGAATAAATAAGTGAAAGTAATTGATCGATCAAGTAGTGCAGAGTCCACCGGATTTTATTGTTATTTTTTACATGCAATTAATTAGCTATTTAGCGTTTCAAGAAAAGACATTATAAGAAAGGTGGCAGAAACAAATTTTGATGAAATCCCGAGGGGATCGCTTTCACCAACCATAATTAATGTAGTTCATCACACATTTTTTTGGAATAACGTGAGAAGGAAAAATCTAATTTTTCACTTTAGTGAAGTTTCATATTGTCACTTGCTATTTTCTAGCTCCCTTAGAAGAAAGAGAGAAAACCCCTACTGTAAGTTTTCATGGAAAATTGGTGATATCAATAGGAGACTCAAGTGGGTTTTCTCCTGCAGGTAACTCTTTTAGCTAGGAAACCAAAAAATTCTTTATCTTTTCAGAAGGGCCAAAGTATTTAACCTGATATTCGGGGTCAAAGGCTTTTGGATCAAATGCAAGGACATGACCCGTGGTGAAAGCAAAAACAAAAGCATATTTGCTTAAAGTAAATAAAACCTTCCCATTACAGTCTCTTACATTCATCCCCTTTTCATCATAAAAATTAGCAATTGCACTTACCAACTTAGGGTAGGGGTGTACAGGAACATACACATACCAGTATAGAAAAGAATGGAAGGAAAAAGTGGAAGGAGAAGATGCTAAGACTCTGGTAGCCATATAGTCTACTATGTTACTTCTAATTTTTCCAGGGTCCTTCCAAGTCACAATTGTATCACTTATTCGTGCATCTTTGTCAATAAATTTGTTACTTATATCTTCTTCTTTTCTCACCACTGAAGCTATCAGAGATGACGCAGTCGTTGTTTCTTGCTTCTTGTAAGTTTTTAGAAGATTTGTTGCTTGTAAGTTTTGCGTTCAAAAATTCATGAAGAGTTGTCGGTGCTGAAAAAAGGGTCTCAGTTATATTTTTAAATATCATCGTATTTGATATGGTTATTCTTATTTTTTATGTCTAAATATTTGGTTTTTATCTCAGTAAAAGATAAATATGAATAGGGCAGGGTTTTACCCGTTTGTGAATGGACAAATGTGTTGTATAAAATAGAATCATTTTATGATTTCAACAGAGAATTCTTAGGCCCTGCTCTAAAAATAATGTATGGGAATATTAGAAGACTAACCCCTAATGCAGAAAATGTTTTGCAAACCAAATATGCTGAAGAAGGTGATTGGTTTATTCTCACACAAGGGGTTTGTATTAGATTGTATGGTTTCACTTAGAAACCATTTTTACTCCCTCAGTATGTTATAGACAGATTGTTTGCTTTAGATTATGTTCGAAAAATTGAACAAATAAATGTAAAATTTGGCTCAGGTATTGGAAAGACTAGCACCTGTAATATGCCATTTACTTTTGAAGGGATAATTGTAACAAAAAAGGGTCAAAACGAGAAAATTGCTTAATATTTAAGGGAGTTGGGACTGATTGAGATTCCACAAAGATGGAAGTATGATCATTTGGATCGATTTACTGAAACATAAGCTATTTTGAATAAAATAGAAATGAAAAAATAGCATGCTAGTGTTAGACCAGATATAGAAGAAAAAAGAAATAACAACGAAGATGATGTTTTGGAATGGCACATTGAGCGAATGGAACCTCTTCTCCCTTGGCATGATTTTTATGAACAAGTAGTGAATTATGATCCCCTAAATAATAGCAAGAATTAGTGAACCAATGGAAGGATTAACAAGACACAGAAGAGAGGTTATGATTGGACCATTGCAAAAACTCGTGAATGGTGGTTAATGAGGGTACAAACAAATATGATTACTTCAAGGTGCTTGGTGAAAAATGATAATGAATTTAGTATTTAGTATAATTTGCATCATGTATCTTGGGAAGGGGTTTTTCCTATAAGAATACCTCCTAGTGTTGGAGGTAGTAGCAAAACCAGTATTGAAGTGCCATAGAGATAGGAAACTGATAAGGGTAAGCAAAAACAAATAGTAGCTGAAAAAAATTTACCCCTTGTGCAGACAAAACCCAGGACTTCTAGGAAGCGGTCAATAGAATAAGTTTTTACCCAAGAATAGGGACAGACCTATGGCAAAGCCGCTTAGATGATGCTTAAAATGGGGTATGAATGGAAAGGCCTGGGAAGAGGGGGACAAGGAATGAATGAGACTATACAAGCAGAATTAAGAGAAAAATATCTGGCTCTTGGGGCTGATGTTTCCAGCAAAAAGGATTATACTTCTAAAGTTGTGAATTTTGTTCCTCCCTCTGACTCAGTTTTAGAATCTGATGAAGAACTTGTAGCTGAGAAGATGAAAATATTAAAAGCCCTGACTGATGCCAAGAAAGACAAGAATGTTACTCAAATTTTTGTTACTGAACAAAATGTTCAAGATATTCAAGAAAATATAGTTGAAAACTCTATTGAAAATGGAAAGGATAAAGTAAATGAGGAAGGTAATAAAAATGATGCTCAAGAAGCTAAGCAAGAAAATTATCAGATAGAAAACATAGGAAGTTTACCAAAGTTGGTTCAAGAAAGCCAAAACCTAGATATTGTAAAGGAAGTGCTAGTAAAGCAAGAAGTTACAGAAGTTGGGAAAGGACATCATGGTGAATTTTCCCAAAATATACAAATAATTAATCTTGATGAAAGTGATTATGAAAGTGAGCAAGATGAAAATATTGAGATACGTGAGGATGGTGAAATTCGAGATGAAGAATTTTTTAATAAAGATGATGAAATTGAAGAAGAAGATAGAGATCAACAACAACTTCAAACGGGACCAGGTATGTCTCTTTTCTTATCTTATTCTGTTTCATCTACTTTTTCCTATTTTTACTCTCCATCCTTTTCTGATATGAAGAAATATGTAATTCTCCTTTCGAAAATGATTTGCTTTCCTAGAAAAGGCAACATCTTTCCATTCTCAACTTGACGTCAACATTGTGTTGGTTCCCATCCCTTTCTTTCCCAACATCAGTATTCCAACAGTTGGGGCTACATCCTTTCGAGTTGATGAGATTCATCCGAATATGACAAAGAGAGAAAATTTGAAAAGATTTAGTAAGAATACTTTATATTGGTGGAATTCCCATTCCGTTGAGGATCCAAAGATGCTTGACAATGTTCGTGAAATTATTTCTCTAGATCCGGCTACTATGCAAAGAAATAAAGTAAAGTTAACCCCAATAACAAAGAAATCTAAAGGTGAAATGGCTGCTAAGGATTACCATGCAGAATAAATAAATGAAAATATCACTCGGTTGTCTATGCAATATGAATGGATAAAAGCTCAAGCACATCTAGGAACTGTATATCTACATGGGGGCATTACTTAGAAATTTTTTTGAAATAAAATGAGAAGAGGAGAGAGTTGGAATCGGTTTTGCAAGAATAGAAACATATGGAAAAGGATTTGAAGTTGAAGATAAAAAAGTGGGAAGATAAATTCAGTTTTGTTGCCAATGAGACAACTAAATACAAAGAAAAATTTGTGCAGGCAGATGCATAGATTCTAAGTCTCCAGGTTCAGGAGCTCCAACAACAATTAGCAGATCAACAAAATACCCTGTCTGGATTTTCAAAAGAAAAAGTGAGAGATATGAGGAACAAATTGTTGCAATATTTATTAGTATTAGGCTTGAAAACATAGCATTTATTGTTATACCTGGCCAAAGTCAAGGAAACCATTGAAGTAGTAGGTGAAGAATTCAAAGCTGCAATTAATTTTTTGCAAAAAAGAGAAGACGCTGCCACTAAAATCCAGATATTATTTGAAAAAATGCCAGATAATATAGCAGTGAAGGTACTAAGTGAAGTTTGGTCCCAAGCTAAGATTACAACCAAGAAATTTTTCAAAAAGTTTAAATTAGTGACCCAATGGAATAAACTCCTGCAGGAGCTAGAGACGAAAGCAAAAGGGTTACTAAAAAATTTTGATATGGTTATCCAAAATGGACTCCCATATCTCTGGGATGATAACTCAAAATTTATTAATGAAAGTGCACTCTCCTCATCTTTGAAATCTTTTTTTGAAGATGAATCTGAGATAGAAAGCTGGGGTGAGCCCATAGAAGATACACAAGTAATGAATATGGTGCAGAAGCTCACACAAGTTAAAACCTGTTTACAAGAATTGATATTAAGACAAAAAATGATTTGCTATGATAAAGTGGAAGAGCTCCAGTATATCTACCAACTATTCATTGATTCCTCGGACCTGGATGATGAAGATTGGAAATATGTTTGCCAAACCTATTAGGGAGTGGTAGCTGCAGTGGAAAAAAATAGACAATCAAAGCATACCAGTCGGAAGAAGCTAACTGAAGTTGGGACTAGTACCTATAATTAAGACAAATATTTAGATTTTCCTCCTAAAAGTATTTTATGTATTTTATTAATAAGTCTTTAAGTTGTAACAATATTTTTGACAAGGTAATGCTTACTCATCTGAAGTGCATTTTTCTTTACTCTTTGCTTTTTGTAAATGTCTTATTTTATATTTTTTTGAATCTGTCTCCCAATGGATGAAGGGCCTGGATTCTAATATTTTGCTAGCAGAAAATACCTCGGAAGGTGTGAAGAATGTTAGTCTAAAAAGACTACCTCTAGGAGACAACCAAAATTTTGCAGTAGGGTGCCATCTTGAGAGACTTGATGCAGTCTATTTTTGAAGGGCTATAGAAAGAGAAAATAATATAAGGAAAGATGATATCGCGATTTTGAGACATGTTCAAATTTCATGGAAAAATGGTGCAAGGAAGTCAAGTAGATGAAAATTTCACGATTTCACGACATGTTACTTTTTCTCTGATAAATCAAGAAGACAAATCTAAGACGAAGAAGATGTTGCGATTTTGTGACATGTATTTTCATGATAGTAAAGACCAAAAGGAGATAAAAAGATAAATACATCGCAATTTTGTGACATGTTGCATTTTTGTGGCTAAGAAAATAGAAAAGGGGTAGAAGAAGAGAGAATGTCGTGATTTCACGATATGTCAGTTTTTCACAATGAGAAAGAAAGAAGAAGACATATGAGGCTAAAGTGTTGTGATTTCATGACATGTTTTGTTTTTCATGTAAGTAGGAGGTAGATAGAGTAGAATACTTGAAGACATCACAATTTCACAACATGATAGTTGTTCCTGACAAGATATATTCTTAGAAACTAAAACATGCCCTTACACCAAATTTTTGATCTCTCGGGGTGTCAGATGTAAATGGAGTGTCAGATCTGTTAGAATCCAATTTACAGAAGATCTTGTGATTATTATTAGAAACTAAAGTTAATTGCTTGTAATTGATTTGAGAATCCAAGACGTACTAGTTGTAAAAGATACCCATTTTGGGTATATATAGTGGTATACACATTTTGAAAAGAGGTATGCTCTTAGACGTTTAAAAAATTGATGTACATCATTTTGGATGTAAGCAAATAAAGTTAATCTTCTTCTGTCTTCTAACTTTCTATGTGCAAGTGTATGTATCTGGTTTTTGACTTCTATTTACATTATTAAATTCTATATTGTATCTGTTCTAAATCTAAACTATGCATGTATGAATCATATTGCTAGAGTTAATATTAAGTATGCTTATATGTGTTAGATGAAATATCTAAATCACACTTAGAAAGTTATGATTTCTATATGAAGGTGTTAAAGAAAACTTGTAATAGTAATATGGATGTCATAGCCTGATTGTTGTCTAAACTGCACCATGAGAAAAGCTTCTAGCCTTGGCCATATTTCCCTTTACAAGAATTTCACTTCTTTCTGCTCTCTTTTCTCTAAAAAAAAGAAAAAAGGAACCAGCCTACTCTAGATATTAGATAGATATTCCCAAGCTAGATCCGTCTACTCAATGTTGGCAAGGTCTAAAGCACAATACAATTAACCAAAGGCAGATTTTTTTCCAACAGGTCTCTAACACTTGTCCATTCACATTCAATGTCACTCACACCGATGCACAAATTCTTTACAAATTCTTCCAATAGGAATACACAATTTACTCTCAAAAACCTAACTTAAGTGTTTCCAATTTCACTAGTTAATGATGCACAATTTGTTCTCAAATTATAGCTCAAATATTTCCAACAATACACACTAATCAACCCTTTTATCTCCACCTTATAATTCTGAAAAATTTTCTCTACCAACCACTCTAGAGAAATAATAATGTCAACATACCTCTCAACTTGTTTTGATGAAAAATTTTCCTCAAAACCTGTTCCAAAATAATTTTATTTTTGCCACTTTAAGAGGTTAGCCAATATTTTTTTCAAATCAATCACAATAACCTGTCCACATAAATATTTTTTATTTTCTCAAAACAAGGATTTTAATTAAAGAAGAAAAAACACTTTTAAATTTCCCTCACCATGCAAAAATACACACAATAATTAAACAATGAAACACATTATAACTCCTACTTTTAAAACACACACAATCAATTCATACAATTAAAGAATCCTTATCACACCTTATTTATCCTTCTAAGTAGATTTTAAATTTCAATATCAAAAGACTCTTTCACACTTTATTTCTCCTTCTAAACATATTTAAATTTTAACACCAAAAAAACCCTTTTCACAACTTATTTCTCCTATATCAAATGTGCAAATTTTAAATACCAACTTAACATTATAACTCCACAAAAATATAAGTACAATTTATAAATTAAATACCTCCTTTTATTTTGCCCTCAACGCTACTCAAACCTCTCACCTCGTGAGAGTAAGGTGCCCAACCAAGGGGCCATGATTGGTTGTGCCAATGCAACTCATGAGAGCTCTAAGGTGCCATTCACCTTTTATCTTCTCCTATTACGATATTTACCCAAACCAAAATAAATTGGTCTAAATGGATTTTAAACCTGAAACCTCTTCCTTACAACCCCTTCACGTTGGATCTACCATTAATTTGTATAGCTGGCTAGACTGGTTCTTATGTGCACCAGACAAAATGTGAAACATCCACATTCACCATAAATATTGCAATCCTCTTCCCTATTCTTCTATATCACATGGAACAAAATGCCTAATGGATTACTTGCACAATTTTAGAACACCTTGCAAATGACCTTAGGAATGGGTATCAATATATTTTATTTGGTCTTCGTCCAACGTCAGTTCCATATTTGTTTTTCTTTCACCCATATGACATTGGCAACTTTATTCAAAAATAATTCAAATTATATTCAATTTCTTGGCTCTCAAATATAATTTAAAAACTTTATATAAAAATATTATAGTATTGCTCCTTTTGAACCTTGCCTTTATAATTAATATCATTGCCTTCAATAATATTAATAATATTAATTCTTTTGAACCTTACCTTCATTTTAAACCATTGTTCCAAAGATCTTGCAAGCTTTTTTTCCTTCATTATAATTTCAAAATATAGATATTTTTTTTAAATAAAGGTGTAAAAATTTATTGATAAAAATTCTGGATTATAGAGTACAACTGAGCTTCCAACCAAGACTCAAATAAATAGCCAAATAGGATAAAACCACTATACTAGAATGACACCCAAAAAAAACAACAAGAATAAACCACATTTAGTTTGTACATCCTTGTGGATCAACTCCCACAGGCATTGAGAGCCCCCAGATGGGAGACTCTCCCAATTATCGATACTTCAAGGATCCAATAGCTCAGAAGCCCCTTTGGCCAAGTAATCAACAACCACATTCCATTCCCTTGGAATGTGCACAAAGGATATAAATTCAAACTCTTCACTCATTCTGAGAATTTGAACGGCTACAGAGGCCAACTGCCAATTAACTTCCTCCACCCTTTTACTATTTAAAATATTAACCACAATTTGAGAGTCAGACTCATAGATAATCCTATGCTAGCAAAGAGAAAACCCCCTCCATAAGGTCTCAATAATTGCAAGATCTTCCATAAAATTTTTGGAGTGAACACCTTTATAAATGGAAAAGAAAAAACTGACACCACCAGTAGAATCTCTCCCAACACCACCAATGCCAGCATGTCCATGGTTACCCATGGATGATCCATCAATATTAATTTTTAAAAATCCTCTAGGGGGTGGCCTCCACCTATCATATCTCCTAACCTTCTTACTAAGTTGAGGAACCCTAGTAGGGATAGAAGAGTTCACACCATCCCAAAAGTTACCAAGGGCTTGCTGTACCTTCTCCTTACTAGAATCCAAAGGAGGGTCCACATCACATTTTCTATGGATGGTTTCCTAAACCATATAAAGGATCCTTTCCTAGATCTGTTGAAAAACCAAATAACTACCCTAAAATATGCACCGGTTATGTTCGAGCCAAATTTTCTAGATGATGCAAGAAGGGCCCAAATTCCAAGCCACCCGAAGGAAGGGGGCCTTGGTCGGAGGTCTACCCAGACTACTCCAAAACTCCACCAGGGATAGCACATGAAAACATGGATGGTTCCAGGAACTCCACCAACGGTGCCAAATGTCTCTGGCAAAGGAGCATTGGAAAAATAAATGAGAAGAGTCATTCTCATTCTTACTGCAAAGGACACAAAAAGAGGGACCCTAAAATCCCATCTTCCTCACATTATCCCAAGTGAGGCATTTATTATGAGCTACCAACCAGAAAAAGAAGTTACATTTTGGACAGGAAAATTTGTTCCACATCTTTTTCCACCAAGTGACAGGAATACTCCCATACTTTTGCTTATCAAGAACCTGATAACCATAGGATACCGAGTAGGTTCCATTAGGATTAAGGTTCCAAGACAGAATATCTTTACCCCTCAATGGAGAACAAATCCTCCCTACAAGAATAAGAGCAAGCACCTCTTTGTCTTTGGCCAGTCCCCCTTGGGGCCATTCTTGCGGATCTTTCCACCTGTACATATCCATATTTCCAAAAGACTAAATTTTTTTAAAGTCCTCCACACGATACCAACCTGCTTCCAAGAAAAAAATGCTTAGGGAACATAACCTAGGATATTGATTCAAGATAGGAGGGTGGCCATCCCAAGAATCCACCCAAGAAAGAGCATTTAATCCCTGATTATAAATCCATAACAAACCCTACTTGATTAAATTAGCTCCTCTTTTTAGAGTGTCCCAGATAACTGAACCTTTCTCAACCAAGCTGACTCTAGGTATTTCAGCCTCAGAAATACTTCTCAAGTATTTATAAGATAATATTTTATCCCAAATCTAATCTTCGGAGGTACACCATCTCCAATAAATTTTTGTAGCCAAATCCTTCCCAAAAAGGGTTGTCTATCGCAACCCAAGGCCTCATTCTTGCATCGGCATACATATAAAATCCCACTTAGCCAAAATCCATTTAGATTGATCAAGTTTTCTAGACAATAAAAATTTTCTTGACAAAGCATCCATGTCCTTGATGAAGTGAGAGGGAGCTATTTGTACAAAACATCTATAAATGGGTAAAGCTTGAACAACATATTTTAAAAGCAACACTCTACCTATAGTGGATAGCCATCTGAAAGTCCAGTGATTCACCTTACTTCTAAACTTATCAAGCATAGACTGCCAAGAAGATCTAGGTAGAGGGTGAGATGAAATTGGAATACCAAGATAAATGAAGGGGGGAGTCCCAACCTGGAATATTAGAATGCGAGCAATCCTGGATTGAATAAGAGGAGGGGTATTGAAGAAGATAGAAGACTTTTCATCATTAATCAACTGTCCAGAAGAACCAAGATATATATCAAGAGACTATCTAATATTTCTAGCTTCCTTGATAGTGGAAACTCCCAACAAAGCAGTATCATTAACAAATTGAAAATTGGAAAGAGGTGGCAAACTACTATCCCACTTCCACCCCTGAATGAGACCCTGCATGACTTGAGACTTGAGCAATCTTCCCAATCCTTCTGCCATAATGATAAAAAAATAATGAGATAAAGGATCTCCTTGCCTCAATCCCCTTTAGTCCTCAAATAACTATGATGGCTCATTAGTAATAAGAATATAGAATGAGGAAGAATAAACACAGCTCATCACCCATCTAATCCATTCCTTCTCAAATCCAAAATCAACAACAACTTTATGAAGAAAGGAGCATCTGACCCGATCATGGGCTTTGGCCATGTCCAACTTAATGAACATAGGTTTCTCCTTAGAAGTTTCCATCGAGTGAATAGCTTCTGTAGAAATAACAACTCCATATAAGATTTTTCAGCTAGTAACAAACCCTCCTTGCTCCTGAGAGATGATTTTGCTCAACCATATCTTTAGCCTCTCAGTAATAATTTTTGTGATGATCTTATACACAATATTGCAGAGAGCAATAGGCCTAAATATATCCAAGGAATTTGCTCCTTATTTTTTGGGTATAAGCACCACAAAGGTAGCATTTAGGTCCCTTAGCATCTGTTTGTTGTTTTGGGACTCATGGACCACCTCCAAAAGATCAAATTTGATTAAATCCTGAAACTCTTGATAAAAATCAATCGGGAATCCATCCGGGCCTGGGGCTTTTCCTTTTCATCTTGAATACAACATTTTCCAACTCCTTAAGGGAAATTGGACCCATCAAGTTCTCATTAATCTCTCTAGAAACAATCACTGGAATACAATTTAGAATAAGCTTTTCATTCTCATCATCTGATAGGGAGTCCTCCTTGAAGAGAGAGAAAAAATACCTCTTAGTCTCTTTTGAAATATCCCTGAAAGAAGAGAGCAATGCACCTAAGAATTCACAAGATAGGTAATCAGGTTACCATTATGGCGAGCCTTAATTGAGTTATCAAATAAGGTTGTGTTCCTATCCCCTTCCTGAATCCAATCTACTCGAGCTTTTTGTTTCCAAAAAAATTCTTCCTTCAGTTTCCATTCAGCAAGGTCTTTCACAGCCTCATATTCCTCAACAAGAAGCTCCTTTGTGAATCCCTGATCTCTAATATTCCTTGAAGATTCTTCTATAATCCTAAGATTTTCCATCTAAGCCAAGGAAAGGTTCCCAAAATTTAGTCTATTCCATATCTTCAATTTATATTTTATAAATTGTAGTCGCTTCATAAAGTAATACATAGCGATGCCATGAGGAGGTTTTCCAGTGGTCCACCAGCCTCGCATGAAATCATGAAGCTTAGGATCATGAAGCCACATAAGTTGAAACTTAAATGAGGGATTCTTTTTTAGCCCTAACTCCAAAGCAAAGAGTTTGATAGGCCAATGATCATATCGCCTACCCTTAAAAATCATAGAACTAGCACCTCTGTTATTATCCATCCAATAACTAGATATCAAAAACCTATTTAGTATCTCTGAGATGGAATATTCCCCATACCTTCTATTGTGCCAAGTAAAGATCCCATTATTTGGCTTTATGTCAACCAAGTTTAGGGATTGTATATGAGCACTGAATACAGAAGAAAAAGGCTCGATATGGTCCACCCCACCATGTTTCTCCTCTAGAAAAGTGATATATTTGAAGTATCTAGCCAAAATCTATGGGTACAAGGGAACCAAACTTCTCACATTGAAAATGTGCTTCCACAAATTCACTTTGACATTGTAATCAATAGGAGCATACACATTTGTACGTATGATGATTTCACTAGATTCATTATCATGCCCGACCATTGAAATAGACCATCTGCTAGAAATCCAAGTAAGAGGGGATATCTTAATCGGATCCCATAAACAAGCGACACCACCAACATATCCACATGAACCAATACATTGGCATTGTCCCCTTCTCCACAACTTGGGAGCAATATTTAACATACTATCAATAGCCAATTTAGTCTCCTGAATAAACACCACATCCGGAGAATGCACACAAACCAAATCACAAACAACTTTTTGTTTGGGGATGCTATTCAACCCCCTTACATTCCATGAGAGGATAATCATTTATGGGGGTTATAAAAATGGGAGTACAATGTTCTCACCAAGCATAAATACACCAAAGTCTCCCCCATTAACTTAATTTTATCCTGGTCCTTCTTCCGACCCACCTTCATATTCTTATCTAAAAAAAAAAAAATTAGTTTTTTTTTTTTTGCAATCCCAACACCGTAGGAGTTTTGCAATCCAAGGATGACTGCATCAGTTCCTAAGTAGGATAGGGCATAACTAAATCTATACCACTTTCTAAAATAGTTTCCCTTATAGGGCTAGACCCAACCATGTCCCCTATACTCAGATCCAAAGCCCTTTGTTCTTCATTTAAACCCCCTAGATTTGATTCCTTAAGTTCCCCCTCAAGAAGAGACATATGATTTGGCCTTGTTATATTTGCATCAGGTAGCGATGTTTCAGGTATCTCCATGCACTAATCAAGATCATCTAATATTTCAAAACGGTTGAGTAGAGCATTTGGCTAGCTATCCTTAAGGTCTTTGTTTGCCCTTTGTCCTATGTTTCGGGATTTTATTGGAACAAAACCTTCCTTATCCCATTCCTCTTCCTTTATCGGGGCTTTTCCTTTATCCAAAATTTGTCCAAATTGAGAGGGCCCAGGATTTGAAGCCACAGGTGAGACAAACTTAGGGCATTTTATTTGCAGGTGGCCATAGTCATGGTAAATCTGACAACGGAATGGAAGAGCTTCATAGTCACGTTTTTGAACCCATGTAGTTGATCCAAATTGTATTTCAATAGAATCTGGAATAGGATTATTGAATTCAATTTCAAAACAAATACGAGCAATAGAGATTGCCTTTTTATCCATTATTTATTGTGACGGTCCAACTGGCTTGCCAAGTAGAAGGGCAATCTTATGCAAGATATCAGTTCTCCAGAATTCCAATGAGAGCCATGGAAGCCGCACCCATACTTGAACCCGCGATGACTTCTCCTATGATGGGTTGAGACCCACATGCTAGGGTTTAAGAAAGAGTCCCACCTGGTTATAGATATAAGGACCCCCTTAAAATGCTTTGTTACGATCTACAATACAAGAGAAAACCACCATAAAAGAGTTGTTCGCACTCAGCATCACCTCCACATCGCCTTCAGGATTCCAATTCTTCCTGACCCAAGCCTCCACAAAGGGGAGAGAAAATTGGATGCCCAAAATTTTTCCAATAAGGGTATGTTTGGTTAGATACTCCACATCTTCCGCCATCGAGTCTGGTTGAACCACTAGAACTGGCTTCGCTTCACATCATTCCAAACATCCATTTTTATTTAACAAGCAGTTCTCGACATGCACTGGAAAATTCTTTTCCTTCCAGTCATTTTTAGATGAAAAATAATCATGAGCATGCACTCTCTGTGCCAAACCCGATGCCATCATGACATTCCTCCAAATTTTTAGACCTCCTCCGGAAGTTGCTGCCATCCCCACAGAGCAATTTTTCTTCATAAAACCCTAGTAGAGTAGTTTTTCCTCATCAAACCCTAGTAGAGCTCTTCAAGACTCACCTATTTACCAAATTTTATCATTCAAAATATAGATATTATAATGCTTTTCTTCAACCAATATTATAATAATAAATATTATAATATTATTAATGATAATCAATGACATCTTCTCTTTTGACATCAACCTATGACATCAATCATTTGACATCAATGATAACACACTCTACTCAAAATTTCCAACAATCTCCCATTTTGTCATTGATGGCAACCCTTTCTAAAAATTTCTTTTCCAACCATTGGATTCCAAATATTCTCCCCCTGACTGAATGTTGTCCCCCTTACTCAAATCTCTCCCCCTTTGACATCAATGGCAAAGGGACTCCTTTGGGGCTAAATATAAGACTATTAGCTCAACCCCCTCCCCACCTCCTCTCCTTGAGGTGATTAATTTTGGGGTGGGAGTAATTCTACTCCCAACATACAATGCTCTTTTTCTTTTTCAACCTTATTTTTCAACACCTTTGTAGTCATACCCTTTTGATCCTTTTGAGTGTCCCTGTTCTTGCTTGACTCTAAAAATTTTGGAAACTTTTTTCTACAACACTTGGCATTATGCCCAAGATTTTTTCACTTGTAACACCTGAAATTGTAGTTCTTGGAATATGTAAATGACTTGAAGTTCCTCTTGGTGAAGCCATAATCATTTATGTCATGAACCCTATAGTGGATCATTTTATGACCAAAGCGATTACATGAGTAGCAATGCCCTTGAAATAAATAACCATATTTTAATGAGTTGAAGTTCATTTTAGTGAGACCATTATCCTTCTTTCCATGATCCCTGCAATACATAGATTTGTGACCAAAATAATTACATGAAAAACAATACCCTTTGAAGAAATATTTATCCTATCTTGGAATATCTCGTCTCTTAGTCCTTTCTTTACCTTCTTTGTGATGATCCCTATTTCTTTTTTGTGCATTGTTTCCTTTCTTAGTGAAGCTTCTATTCTTCAACTTATCCGCATAGGACTTAGTTTCTTCTTCACTCTCTTCCTGTGAAACTTCCTTTTCTGTTGAGCTTGAGCTTGACCCTTCTTCTTGTTTCCCTTGTCCTTCTTCAAAACCAAGTCCTATTTTGATAAATGAAGATATTTTTGCATTGATAATTTTATCCAAATTTTTTGAACTTTTCCCAAACTTGATCAGCTTATCCATAGAATATTTCACTTTCATCCTTAGAGAAACCACTTCATGTCCTAATATTTCACATTCTAACTCTTTTGATTCTAACTTTTCAACCATGACCTCTTTAAATTTCCTTGCCTTAACTTTTGAGTTTTTGAGGTCTTGTAGAAGCTTTTCCTTTTCTTCCTCATGTTCTTGAACTTGAGCCTTTAGTCTTGAATTCTACTTTCTAACTCTTTTTAATTCTTTTATAGAAACAATAAGTTCTTATTCGAGATAAACTATGCCTTCTTCTTATTTTTTTGAATCTTTATTTTCTTCTTTGTCTTCAATAGCATCTTCATACTTTTATACTTTATCTTTAACTACAACATTTTCTTCCTCTTCTATTTCCAAAAATATAATCTCTTCTTATTCACTATCTAAGAGTCTTTCATCATTGTCACTTGAAGCATTGCTTGCCTTGTTAACATAGAAACCCTTGTTGTGCCTTTGAAAGAACTACTTTTCATGCTTACCTTGACCATACGTGTTTTTATTTTCATGCCTGAATTTTCTTCCTTCTTTTTTCTTATAATATTGTTTCTCTTCATTGCTATTGCTTCTAGCTTGTGGAAAATAAGATGCATAGTGACAAAATTTACCATAATTAAAGAATTTCACAATATTTATATCTTTGTGTTTCCTTTATTCCTTCTTATTTCTTCTCACATAGTTGGCTTCTTCAATACTGCTTAACTCATCACTTGATTCTGGTTTCTTATATTTTGTCTTCTTTGAAGCTTTGAAAGTTATCTTTTTCTTGGAATTGTGACCCTTTTCTATTATTATCTCATAAGCTATGAGAATTCCATGTAACTCATCCATAGTCAATGTATCAATATCCTTCATTTCTTCTATAGCTGAAACTTTTACGTCATACCTTATAGGGAGTGATATTAATACCTTTTGAGCAACACTGGAGTTCTCAACATCGAATCCAAGTCCTTGCATGGTATTAACAACTTCAACAACACAAAGTAAGTATTTAGCAATATCTTCCTCATCTTCCATATTCAATTCTTCAAACCTCCTTTTGTGAGTTTGTAGTTTTGCCAACTTGACCTTGTTATCTCCTTCATATGTTTGCTTCAATTTATCCCATATCTCTTTTGTTGATTTGCATTGCATAACTTTCACAAATTTTGATTCACGTAATCCACTTAAGATTCTATTCATAGCCTTGGCATTATTCACATGTAATTTCTTACCATCCTTGTCTGTGGGAGGAGTAGTTGTAGGTGTGAATCCATCATCAACAATTTGCCATGTTTCATATCCTTGTGCCATCAAGTAAGTCTTCATCCTCATACTCTAGAAAGCATAATTATTCCCATCAAACAATGGAGCTTTATTTTTTGAAGATCTATTCTGAGATGCCATATGTGTTCTTGTAATTATCTTCCTTCAAGTTGTTAGACTTTTTTTAAGGAACCCACTTTGATACTAATTGAAGAACACAAGCTTATATTAAGAGGGGGTGAACAGTATAAGGTAAAATTTTACTTTCTTTTCCCAAATAATTTATCCAATGTTATAAATTGCAATATCAATAGCAATAAAAAAACAATGCACAAATCATCACACACATGAGAGACACAAATTTAATGTGGTTCACCCAATGTGGGTTACATCCACGAAGAAAATATTTCTTCTAAATTTTCTCAAAAAATCTCTTGGGAATCAATTCCCTATTACAATATTTGTGGATCTCTCTCCATAGGATAACTCTATCCCCTTTGTTTTGGTTTGTGGATCTCTCTCCATAGGAGAACTCTATCCCCTTTGCTCTAGTTTGTGGATCTCTCTCCACATGAGAACTCTATCCCCTTTGCTCTAGTTTGTGGATCTCTCTCCATAGGAGAAATTTATCCCCTCTAGTCTATTTTTCTCCAAATCCTACTCTCAACTCTATCTCAAATTTGCACTAAACCTCATAACAAGGCTAGCACAAATCTACACCAAACCTCATTACAAGGCTAGCACAAATATGCTCCAAATCTTCTCACAAATATCTACCTCAAATCTGCACCAAACCTCATTACAAGGCTAGCACAAATCTACTCCAACTCTACTCACAAAATTTTACCTCAAATATGCACCAAACCTCATTACAAGGCTAGCACAAATTTGTTCCAACTTTTATCACAAATATCTATCTTCAAATCTACTTCAAGTCTTCTCACAAGACTTTCTCAAATCTACCTCAATATTGCCTCAAGTCTTCTCACAAGACTTGCTCAATTCTGCCTCAATGCTGCCTCAAGCTTCTCACAATACTTACTCAAATTTACCTCAATGTTGCTTCAAGTCTTCTCACAAGACTTGCTCAAATCTGCCTCAATGTTGCTTCAAGTCTTCTCACAAGACTTGCTCAAATCTACCTCAATGCTACTTCCTAAACCTGCTCAATTATTTCCAAATATTACATACAAACAGTGCTTATATCTCTTTCAAAAATTCTTTCTTCAACTAGGCAATTCAGACATATTCTACTTAGGATTTGTTTAACCTCTGGAACATATAGAGAATGATATGTACTATCAAATACTCAACATGTTCTTCACATTCACAAATATTGCATTCATCTAATCCAATCTCTACCTCTTGCAAAATCCCTTTCAAATCAAATCAAACTAGTGTATAACTTTGCTTCACAAACCTTGTCTCTATTCCTTGCAAATTTACTCTCAATGATCAACCACAATAATGCACAACTTGCTTTACTAAATTGGTCTCTAACACTTTCCCATTCACATTCAATGTCACTCACACCAATGCACAAATGCTTCACAAATTCTTCCAAGAAGAATGCACAATTTGTTCTCAAAACCCTAACTCAAGTGTTTCCAATTTCACTAGTCAATGATGCACAATTTGTTCTCAAAACATAGCTCAAATATTTCCAACAATACACACTAATCAACCCTTTTATCTCCACCTTATAATTCTGAAATATTTGCTCAACCAACCACTCTAGAGAAGTAATAATGTCAACATACCTCTCAACTTGTTTTGATGAAAAAGTACCCTCAAAACCTGTTCCAAAATAATTTTATTTTTGCCACTTTAAGAGGTTAGCCAATCTTCTTTTCAAATCAATCACAATAACCTTTCCACAAAAATATTTCTCTTTCCTCTTTTTATTTTCTCAAAACAAGACTTTTAATTAAAGAAGAAAAAAACTTTTAACTTTCCTTCACCATGCAAAAATACACACAATAATTAAACCATGAAACACCTTATAACTCCTACTTTTAAAACACACACAATCAACTCATACAATGAAAGAATCTTTATCACACCTTATTTATCCTTCTAAGCAGATTTTAATTTTCAATATCAAAAGACTTTTTTCACACTTTTTTCTCCTTCTAAACAGATTTAAATTTTAACACTAGAAAAACCCTTTTCACAACTTATTTATCCTATATCAAATGTGCAAATATTAAATACCAACTTAACCTTATAACTCCACAAAAATAAAAATACAATTTAAAAATTAAATACCTCTTTTTATTTTTTCCTCAACGCAACTCGAACCTCTCACCTCGTGAGAGCAAGGCGCCCAACCAAAGGGCCACGACCGGCTATGCCAACACATCTCATGAGAGCTCTAAGGCACCAATAACATTTTATCTTCTCCTACCATGAGCTTTGCCTGAACCAAAATAAAATGGTCGACAACGGGTTTCGAACCCGAAACCTCTTCCTCACAATGCCTTCACATCGGCTCTGCCACCAACTAGTCTAGATGGCTAGACGGGTTCTTATGTGCACCAGACTTAATGTGAAACCTCCATATTCATCGTAAGGATTTCCCTCCTCTTCCCTCTTCTTCTCTACCACATGCAAAAAATGCCAAACGGATTACTTGCACAATTTTTGAACACCTTGCAAATGACCTTAGGCATGGGTATTAATATATTTTATTTGGTCTTCATCCAACGTCGGTGCCACCTTTGTTTTTCTTTCACCCATATGATGTCAGCCACTTTATTCAAAAATAATTTGAATTATCTTCAATTTCTTGGCACTCAAATATAATTTAAAAACTTTATATAAAAATATTATAATATTGCTCCTTTTGAACCTTACCTTTATAATTAATATTATTACCTTCAATAATATTAATAATATTAATTCTTTTGAACCTTGCCTTCATAATTAATATTATTGTCGTCAATAATATTAATTCTTTTGAACCTTACCTTCATTTTAAACCATTGTTCCAAAGAGATTTTAAGCCTTTTGTCCTTCATTATAATATTCAAAATGTAGATATTATAATGCTTTTCTTCAACCAATATTATAATAATAAATATTATAATATTATCAATGACAACCAATGACATCTTCTCTTTTGACATCAACCTATGACATCAATGAAAACACACTATACTCAAAATTTCCAACACATATTTATCTAGAAGCAATTTCATCCATGGTTTCAAAATTAGATCTAGATTGAGTGGTTCTTTATCACACCAAATATCCATCCAAATAGAAATTTCTCTCTAGTTCCCACCACTAATTTTAGACCTTTAATCACTAGATCAATTGATTTTTTAAACTATTCCATACTACAAAACCATTAGATAGTGTGAATGTAGTAAAGATTAAGCTTGGTTCATTGGTCTTAACGTACATACTTAAAAGAATTCTTGCCCATTATCTTTGAATTTATTTGTACAATCTCCAATTCACTTTTCTCCTTAGAGATAAGTTTGCATCTGTAAGAACTCTTAAACCAAGACCTCCCCTAGTTTTATCATCATACACCTTACTCCATTTCACCAAATGAAATATTCTTTTATCATGTAATATTGATGACAAAATGACCATATAATATAGATTAAACATTTTTTCTACAAATTTTGGCATAATATACAAGGACATATAATATGTTGGAATGACTTTTAAGACTGATTTAATTAGTTGAATTCTTCTTGCTAACGATAACCATCTACCTTTCCATGCCAATAGTTTATTTTTAAATTTACTTATAACTAGATTCCATAATTCTATCCTCATTCTACCCTCAAATAAGGGCAACCCTAGATATGTTGCTGGCAAATTTGCCTCCTCCATTTAAAGTAACCTCCATATACCTACTTTGATTCTAGCTAGAGTTTTTAGGATGTAAAAATAGATTTTGTCCTATTAATTTTATACCATGACACTATTTCATATTATTTTAATAAGTTATTAAAATTTCTAGTCTCGTTTTTCCCTACCTTTCCAAAAAGGGTTGTATCATCTACAAATTATTGATGGGTGATGGTGTCGATGTTATTACTAGTCTTAAACCCACTTATTAGCCCATTCTTGTATGTCTTATTCAAGTTCATTCCTATGCAAAAAAAATTAATGGATATTTTGATAGAGGATCTTCCTATCTATGACACCTATTGGATTTAAATGATTCTATTACTAGCCCATTGATGAAAATTAAATATGATACTGTAGATACATAAGCTTTAATCCATTTAACCCATTTATTTCCAAATACAAACTTTTCTAATACAACAAAAAGAAAATGCCATCTAACCCTAGTATAGGCTTTACTCATATCAAGTTTTATGATCATTGCTCTCTATTTTTTAGAAGTTGCTAAATGCATTACCTCATCAACTACTATGATCATGTCTAGAATTTGTCTCCTTTTTCCAAATCCTCCTTGCTCTTTTAAAATAATCTTATATAATAGTGGTCTTATTTAATTTTCTATCACTTTGGAGATTATCATATATACCACATTTGATAGGCTTATGGATCTAAATTAATAAAAATAAATTGCATCCTTATTTTTTGGAATCAGGGTAAGATATGTTGCATTTATTTTATAAGGTATATATTATTTTACCCTAGGCTATTCCACTATCACCATTAAATAATCCTTCACTGTTTCCCAATTATGTTGATAGAATGCTACAAAGAGTTCATGTAGACTTGGGAATTTATCCTTATTGAAAGAGAAAAGAGTTGAATGAATGTCTTATAGAGTTATAGGCTCCATCAATTTGCTATTGTTTTGATTTGTTATAACTGGAGGTACTTCTTATAGTATTTTATCATTTAGAACTTCAATGTCCTATGATCTTAAAATGTTATGGTAAAAGAGCCTTACCTTCTTTTTTTATTTCACTTTGGTGTTTAATCCCAATACTTTTTACTAATTTTGGATGTTGATCTCTATACTATTGTCATCCTATGATTTTTTTTTTTGCATTTTTATCTCCATTTGACCAAGTCTATCTTGATTTTAGTATCCAAAATTTATCTTCCTTACTCAAAATATTATGATTTCACTAAGCAACTTCCTTTCCTTCAAGCTTGGATTATTGTGTTCACCTTTTTGGAATTTTGAAAGTTTCTCTTTTATTTCTTTCTTCTCAAAAATATTTTCAAAAGTATTGTTGTTCCATTATTTCAATCTAGATGGCATTGTTTTAATTTTTTTAAGAGATGTATATAGCTCACCAATTCCTAAATAATTCCATATCTATCCTACCATATCAACAAATTGAAGATGGTATTCCCACATTTAATCATATTTAAAATATGATACTTTTTTAATTCACTTACCACTATTTTAAATCTTATTGGCCAACAATCTAAACCAATCCTTGTCAATGTATTAATTTTAGTACAAGTACCTTCATCTAGATAATGATCTAAGAGGATCCATTTGTCTAATTTTTTTGTTATAAAATTTTGGTCTATCTTGTTATTGGTCCATGTATAGTTGTCCTCCTCAGACTCAACCTCTCATAGATTATTGTTTTGAATAAAAATTGAGAAATATATGATACTTTGGGTTATTTTCCTAATCTCCCAAAAAAATTCATCCAGTTTAGTTATAGAATTAAAATATTTTTTGATCATGTATCAGGTTTTGGTCTTTACTTCTCATAAAAGCTTCAATCCCACTTCATAATTCTAATTTACATAAATGCGTTTTAGTTCCATAAACATTAATAATAATGAAATAAATATCTGCAAAGTAGCATGTGACTAATGAAGATATACAATTACTAGTTTTAAGAATGGTTTTACAAAAGGTTCTAACTAGATTCCAACATGTTAGAATTTCTCCTATCACTCCTAAATCCATAGCATCCTATTCACATATTTCCCATACTACTTTCATAGTTTTGAAAACTTCTTCCTTTGTCATTTTAGTTTCTTGGATACAAATAATATCAAGCTTATTACTTAAACAAAGGTCCTTGATACACATCTAATTTGAGGGGGTATTAACATCCTTTATATTCTATGATATGGTAATCATGTCTCATTAGGGATTGTTGGCCCCTCTTGTAAATTATCAATACCATTTTATTTTTTGCTAAAGAGAAGTTCAACCAAGTTAGATTATATTCCTTTCTCTATGTTTACTCTTGCTTCCTTGGTTCTCACTTGATAATTTGAATGTTTTTCTCCTTTTTCCTTGCTAGTATAGAGAGTACGTCTTATTATTTTATTCTTAAATATTCTTTCACAACTTTTATTTTCATTAGAATTATCCTCTCCTACCTTTGTTAAGGAATTTTTTGACTTATCCTGCTCATTTTTTGGTATTTCCTTGTTAATGGTAGAGGTATTAACATCTAAATTTATATTTTATCTACCATTTTTATTCTCCTAAATGGTGCATGATACTTCAAGAGAGTCTTAAAAATATGATGAGGCACACTCCTTAGGTTCAATAGGAATGTTCATCCCTAAATTAGGATCATACTCAATAAATGATTCCTTATTAATATTTTGATCTTGTTGTATCATGTCCTCTAAGCTTTGATCTATTTTTCTTCATAGTCTAAAGCCTCAAAAGAATTCATATTTCTCTCAATATCCTTGCTTACTAGTCCCCATTGTTTATTTACTTTCATCTATTTGGACCTATTTTTTAGAAGTTGAAAACCATCCTCATCCATATCTATTTGTATGTTTCTCTTGCAATTTTCTACATATATTTCTATTAGAATATTATTAGGGCATTATTTCTCAAATGCCCCACCTCATGACATCTACATCTAAAATATATATTTTCATAATCCATGGTTTGGGTCCACAACTTACTCCCATACATAAGAATGATTGACTTTGGTATAGGTTTACTAAAATCAAACATGACTAATATTTAGGCATAAATAGCCAAGACTCTATCTTTTGTAGTTTTGGAAATCTCAAGGAAATCTTCCAAAGTGTTGTCTACTACCTTCAAGGTATTCATTCCCTATAATTCAATGGATAGCCCATACATCCAAACCCAGACTAGTGCTAGGGGAAAAGTTGCGTTTTTAGGTACAAAGTCTTCATACTAGCGAGTAAGGAAGAGTCTTGCTCTTCCCATAAACCAAGGACCCCATTTTAGGATTCTATCTCTTTCCTCCTTAAAATAAAAAATATCTAGAAATAAACCTTTTGGAAGAAAGGATAGACTCACTCTTAAAGACTTCCATCTCCTATTAATCCATTTTCTCAAAGTCAAAGTTCTTGGCCAAGACCCATTAAGTTTACCAATGACTACCTTGTCCTTGAGCAATGAAGATTCTTGCCCTATGAGGTCCTCCCTAACCTCTACTAGTAGGTATGACTCTAAGGATTTAGCTTTAAATTGATCCATGGGAAGAAAACTTTAACTCAATTTCTACTAAAATTTACTGGTATATCCTATACTATTTATATTATTTCAAAACAAACCTACAATAATTTACATGTAGAAATTCTAAGATAATGAAAGGTTAAATGAAACTTAATTAAAAAATTTTACATCCATTCAAAATACCTTGCCTAGTTGATGCCCTAGCCCTCCATTTCTCCTTCCATCATCCAAAATTGGTTGACAGATATCTGCAATTTCATTTTTTGTGACATGAAAAATTGCCATTGCCCTTGTTCTAGATGGTTGACTTTATAGGATCGTATCTCCCTTGATACTACTTGGATTCCTTCATATGACCACTCATTTTTAAAGTTCTTCAAATTTCACATAAATTGGTTTAAAAACCATCTAAATCGGACAACCATTTACAAAGATATGACTCTTGAAAGATTAAACATTTTTTTTGAACAAATTTGCTCCAATGTTGCTCTTGTTCTAAATGATTATATTCACATAACCATATCTCCCTCAATACTGCTATGATTCTTTTGTATGACCACTCATTTCAAAGCTCTTCAAATTCAGCACAAAATAGGACAATATAATCATCTTCTTTAACTATATATTTCTTGAATTTTATTCTTTAAAGTGTTAAGCATATATATATTTTAAATTTCACTTTTTTATATTAACTTACTATCTATCTTAAAGGATAATTTAAAGGATAATTTAGATGATAATTTTATAAATTATAAAATTTAGATTAAATTAATTTAGCTTATAAATTTATTATTAAAAAAGGTAGAATAATTTTTTAAGTGTCCATGCCCATGTCATATGAGATGACATCCATGGAAGATATTTTTTACCTAATATGTAGTCATCCAAGATACTCTGATTATCGAAACATAGTGTACAACTCTACCAATTATTGTGAGATCCAAAGAAACTTACCTTTAAACCATTCAAATTATATTTAAAAAATTACAAATATTTATATATAATATTTTTTAATTAGTTAAAAATTTAGGATACATTAGGGGTTATCCTATCAAAACATAGTGTACAACTCTACAGATTATTGCCAGATCCAAAGTATTTACCTGTAAACCATTCAAATTATATTTAAAAAATTACAAATATTTATAATAATATTTTTTTAATAAGTTAAAAAGTTAAGGTACATTAGGGACTATACTCTTGAACTTAGGTCTTTGTTAAGAGAACCCAATAGCATCTCTGTTGAGACAATATTTATATAATATTAAATTTAAATTTTTAATATTATTTTAAAATTTTAAAAGATATTGTTTACCTAATATGTAGTCATCCAACCATATTCTGATTATCTAAACATAGTGTACAACTCTACCCACTATTGAGAGATCTAAAGTCTTTACTTTTAAACCATTCAAATTACATTTTTTAAATTACAAATATTAGGTCAGAGGTGTGGTGGGGGGGGTGGGGGGGGGGGGGGGGGGGGGGGGGGGGGGGGGGGGGGGGGGGGGGGGGGGTGATTGAAAAGTTGGGGGTACATAAGGGGTTCCTCTATGTGAATTTAATTTAGGTCTTTGCTAGGAAAGCCCAATGCCTTTTGCCATTAGAACATCTTTGTTGAGACAATATTTATATATAATATTAAATTTTAAATATTTTTATAATTTTAAATTTTTAAACCTTGTAAAAGTTCAAGGCTCGTTATTCTTTACACTTTTAATTAGTTTTGCTTTTTAACTTTATTTTTTTAATGCATAAAAAAATAAATTACATTCACATTCCTTTTCTACTACCAATCTTGAAAGGACCTATATAACCCTATACACCTGGTTATTATTTAACCTATCAGGAGACGTGTTTATCCTCAAATTTAAACGGCAAAGTTCTCTATTTTATGTCCTTTTGTGACGTCAATATTGTCCCTTACTTTCTTCTTACTTTGGGGAGCGTACTCTGTCGAGACTAAACCACGTCAATCCGATAGTACGAACATCACAGTTATTGCAATCATGAACGTTTTCATTTACATACTGTGTTTGATCTGACGTAAAGTGGGCTAGGGATGGTCCTACCCATAGAATTGCCAAAGCTATAAAGAGTACAGTGATACGTCCATTGATGGCCATGCCAAATGAATATGAGATTCCAAAGATTTGTTTCAAATTAAAGTAAGAAAAAGTCAAGATCACTGTGCTCATTAAGCATGTTATGGTCTCTTAAAACTCGTTGATGAATAATCAAATCATACCCAGAAAGTTTCTCGTGACCTCCCTAGAAGATGAAGAAAAAGCTTCTCTAGATTGTCTTTTTACTTTCGAATATTGATATCTTGAAAACTCGCAACACAAAATTTTCGAGCTGTTTGTTGGATGAAATATAGAAAATCAAATGATCCTCTTACAGGTGTAATGGACCATAAGTAGTTTTAGTGGATGGGAATCATTATCAACATCGGTAGATCGCTTTTGGATTTTGACAATTTTTGCACATCATGAATATTGATTAGTACATTCTCAGGACCTCAAAGTACATGTTACTTATCCACTAGATGATGTTCCCTAAAGAATCATTAGAATTTATCAATCAACCCTTTCTTTATCTGCGATCTCTCCAATAAGATTCAGTGCCTACATTCGTGAAATTCTATTAAATAGGACCGTAACAAAAGAGTCGTGAACTTCAGTGCAAACATTTCAAAGCATAACAGTATCTTGAAACAATGAAACTAGTTATCATGGTTCTAGTACAAAAACCTTCATTCAGTTGTATGGGACATGTTATGTGTTATATCTGAGTTTGACATTTCAGTGTGATTTAAATTTCTTCAGGACCCACCTACAGGTCTTGAGTGCGGTCATGATGATGATATTCTTGATTAAGCCACTTTAATTGTCTTTTATAGGAACACATATTCACACATTGAAGTACATAGAAGGTTGTTACCTCGAATTCGTATTCCATATCACCCAACATCACCATTGAATCAAGAACAGGTGTACACATTACACCAAAATGGGGTAACCAAACTACCACAGCTGAATGTCTCGAGTTGAATCATGAATATGAGCATGTGGACACATACACTGGACAAAATTATAACAAACCATTTACATCTACTCATGTCTTGATAGATTTTAATCAAAATCGTCCCTCTACCTCTTTTGATAGACAACCTGCTCAAGTACGTTGTGCTTCAGCACCACCTACCTATGCAAGCCCTATAAGTTGCTCCCAACATCAAGATAATGGGGTTGTGCATAGTCCTCGAAAACAAGTTGCTACTCACTCTAGGGCTGATGCACAACATTATCAAAGACATCAAATACAACATCACCATCTGCCACCTCAACATATTCAAAATCCAAGATGGACAACCAACATGATTTAACCAAAAACCTATTTATTAGTGATTGTTCGCATCGACTTCCTTGAAAGGTAAATATTATGGCAATTCAACCATCAACCCATTCATCAATTGGTTCCATCACCCTTACATCCATCCCATGTTGAGCGGTCTAAGTTTGACAAGTTCGAAGGCGAAGATGAGCTACGATGGAGTCATCAACAAACTCCTCTAATTTTAAAATAATTCTTGGATCAACTCACAAACATTGAGCTATAGTTGCAACCTCATCAATATCATCCACCTCATCAAACTCATCTACCTTGTCCACCTCATCCAAGATGTCATCCCCTTACCTAGACCTCTTTATTCGAGCCCATGTCGATAATATTTCACAAGTTGCAGGAGGCAAAAATACTTATTTTACCTATCATACGCCCTCTAGACCCTAACAGACCTAAATCTAAGACATATATGGAAGATCATTATTGTATCTATCACTGACAAGTCTGTCACAACATCAACAATTATTTTACCTTTTAAAATGTGGTCTAAAATCTTATCGACAAAGAGGGCCTTTTCCATAGATAGTTCCCTCACTTCTTCTCATCAGAACCTTGGTATCCACTAGAAATATAGCAAGGATGCTCAAGGTATTACACCTAACCCATCATCCACATCATAAACAATAAAATAATTTGAAGATTCTCAATATAGCATACCTTCTCCACACTCATCAGTCATGAAACACTTTGGGGATGCTTAAGGTATTGCACCTTCCCCATAAAAAAATAACAAAAACAACAAAAATAATACAAAACCAAAATTGCAAAAAATTATTGCATTGCTTACATCATCATGCATTACACATTCATTGATTAGTTGTGTTAGGCATATTCATTCATTGCACTTACATTAGATTGTGTTGTTCTTGCATTGCTACACATGGCACCACGCTTGTATGATTGTCATTAGTCTTAATTCAACCTTTTTACCATGTCATAATTTGCATTTTTTATTATGATATTTTAGTTATTAAGGGTTCCTCGTAAGATAGGGTAGATACCATATAACCATCAATGATGATGTTCAATCGACCGCTGACGATTTTATGCACACCTCTTAGTTTTCAAAAGGTCATCAAGAAAACACACACATCAAACAAATTATTTTCATCCACATTCCTCATTTTAGGTGTTTGTCCTATTTCCTCTCACCTAGTAAGTTGTTATAGAGTGTTCTTATGCATCACATTAATAAATTCACTATGCACACACAAAGATATTGAATATCTCGGTCTTTCTAGTAGATTTTTATCCTTTAAAGTCATGTATAGTCATTATACAACTTTTGAATAATCAACTAGGGTGTTTGAGTCTCATGAAAGCCTTGTTGTTCCCTCATAATGTCTAATTGTTCTCCATCATCATTTACATGTTGCCATATCACATATTATCTCATACAGTCACCTTCAAATGTATGATTTTTGTGAAAAGGTTAATATTTTTATTAATGACTTTTATACATTAAGTGGTGCTTACACTTAGTTTAATTTTACATCTTAGATTCATTCATTATAACATTTAAACAAACAAACCATATTGTGCATTATCATATCATTAGTGCATCGCATACATATCTAGGTCCATGCATACATTCTAGCTCTATCATATCAACAACATTCACCTAGCATACATGCATCATCATATCATATCATCAACACCAACTAGGGGGAGGGTTCAAGGTCTCACACCTTCCTCATCCATCACATCAAACAATCATAAAACAACTTAGGGTAATGAAGGCATCACACCTTCCCCACCACTCAATCACATCAATCACTCAAATTCAAACATTCAATCAAATGAACCCAAAAAAAATTAGGGGTGCTCAAGGTATCACACCTTCCCCTAATCAAAAAAGCAATCAACAAACTTGGGGCAATAAAAGAAGTGCATCTTCCTAACCCAAAATATAATTCAATTCAATCATCAATCAATCAAATAATCATTAACCAATAAATCAACTACCAGGTTCAAAATATTGTATCATTTTGTCAAATATTACACCCTTTACCTCACATTTTATCAATAAAAAAATCAGCTGGTAAGTTCAAAAGGTTGCATCTAGGGTTATGCATAAGGAGTTGGACTCAAAATGTACTTGTAAAAAAATGGTGAATCCTAATCGAAATCAAGGTGAATCATGATGAATCCTAAGAAAATCAAATCAATCATCTTCATACCAAAATTTGGGGCATTTGAAGCCCTAAAAAGTAAGGTCATATTTGGGGTAAATTTTGACCTATTAAATTACCTTATAACTTCATAAAAACAACATAATTAGATCAGGCTTGAAAAGAGATTTCCAATGAGTACAAATATGCCTATGTTTGGATATATATTATGGTGAATTTATCCTAAAAACAAATTGATCCTAAAAATTTTAGGCGAATGGGCCGACATCGAGGGTCCTCATATTCGCCAATTTCTAATTTTAAAAATCTTAATATTCACCTAATTTGTGAATATTTGCCACTATGCATAACCCTGGTTGCATCCTTTTATCAAATGTTGCACCCTTTAGCTCACATTCAATCAATCAACACATCAACTGCTAGGTTCAAAAGGTTACATTCTTTTGTCAAATGTTGCACCCTTTACCTCATATTTAATCAATCAACACATCAACTACCAAGTTCAAAAGGTTGCATTCTTTTGTCATAGGTTTTTGCCCTTTGCCTCGCATTCAATAAATAAATAAATCAGTTTCTAGGTTTAAAAAATTGTATCCTTTTGTCAAAGGTTGCACTCTTTACCTCACATTCAATAAATCAACACATCAACTGTTAGGTTCAAAAGGATGCACCTTTTACCTCACATTCAATCAATCAATAAATCAACTATCAAGTTCAAAAGATTGCATCATTTTTTCAAAGGTTGCACCCTTTTCCTCGCATTCAATCAATCAACATATAAACTACCAGGTTCAAAAGGTTACATCTTTTTTTCAAAGGTTGCACCCTTTACATCGCATTCAATCAATCAACACATCAATTGCCAAGTTCAAAAGGTTTCATCCTTTTGTCAAAGTTTGCACCCTTTGCCTCGTATTCAATAAATCAATAAATCAGTTACCAGGTTTAAAAGGTTGCATATTTTTATCAAAGGTTGTGCCCTTTGCCTCACATTCAATCAATCAACACATCAACTATTAGGTTCAAAGGGTTACATCCTTTTATCAAAGGTTGCACCCTTTGCCTCACATTTAATCAATCAACAAATTAGTTGCTAGGTTTAAAAGGTTGTATCATTTTGTCAAAGGTTCTAACCTTTACCTTGCATTTACATTAATCAACATATCAACTGCTAGGTTAAAAAGGTTGCACCCTTTGCCTTGCATTTATATTAATAAATATATCAACTACTAGGTTAAAAAGGTTACATCCTTTTATCAAAGGTTATGCCCTTTGCCTTGTATTCACATCAATCAACAAGAAATCTACTAGGTTCAAAAGGTTGCACCCTTTACCTTGCATTCACAAACACAACATAGTTTATTCAAAATCTCCAAAGGACCTAACCCCTTTGGTCAAACGATCCTCTAGTGAACCTTGTATCTAGTGATCTACTCTAGTCACCTAGCGATTACAATGATTGGTGCAATCTAGTAGGATGGGTAGAATACCATAGAGACACTTGGCTAGAGCACCAATCATACAATTTACCATAATATCAAATTCTATTTCAATTCAAAAGACTCCAAACACCCCTAACCCCTTTGGTCACATTTCACTACACCAAAAAAATGCTTTAACAATGGTTATTAATTGTCTTAAATGCCTTTAATGATGGTTATATAGTCATCGTCTATGAGGGCATTGTAAAAATTATGACATACGAGGGTAATTTTAATCACCTTCTTAGAACTAAGATGATATTTATCAACTATCATCTTAGGGTCTCCTCTAAGACAGTGGTTTAGAACCACTCTCTTAGACCTACGATGATGGTTATAAACCACCATTTGAGGGCCTCCCCTAAGAAGGTGGTTTATAACTATCATCTTAGGTCTAAGAGGGTAGTTAAAACCACCCTCTTAGGGTCTCAAACAATGGTTTTTAACCACCTTCTTAGGGCCTCCCCTAAGAGGGTGGTTAACAACCATCGTCTTAGGATCCCAGATGACGGTTGTAAACTACCCTCTTAGGGGAGGCCCTAAGAGGGTGGTTTATAACCATCGTCTTAGGTCTAAGAGGGTGGTTAAAACTGCCCTCTTAGGGTCTAAGATGATAGTTTATAATCATCATCTTAGGGCCTAATAGGGCGGTTTAGAACCGTCATCTTAGGCCTAAGAGGGAGGTTTTAAACCGTTGTCTTAGGGCCTCACATAAAAAATAATCTCACCTAAAATTTGGATTATCAACCATTCACTTGATAGGTTCAGGCTGAGTTTAAACTACATGTGAGGACCACTTTGTCCACAAAATGATTTTGAAATTTTACATGAAAAGGGAAAGATAACAATGCAACTGAGGCTTTATCTTGAATGGGCAATGAAGTGGGCCAAGTGGCTACTTAATGCAATTTTGTAATTATTTTTGAATGGTTCAAAAATATTTGAGTTGAATATGTAAATATTGAAGAGCGATATATATATCAATGTCATTTACAAGTACCATCAATTCATTTCAAAATAATAAAATAAACATTATTTTGTAGATCAAAAATCAAATGTATTTACCTTCAACCTTGAAGTTTATAAAAAACGCTTTGGAATATGGTCATGATTCTTGAAGCGTAGGTTGGGTATTTTTTATAAAAATATGGTATGTGAAATGAATGAAGTAATAGGTTTTCATAGATATATGAATTAATGAATAGGAAGGTTGTTGGTTAGTTCAAAAGGGATGATGAAAGCATTTAAAAATTGATCAAAGTGTTTACAAAATATGCTTATTAAATACTATGAGATCTCTCAACAACAAAATCAGAAATAATCAAGCATTTGTAAAACTAGTCAAAGCATTTACCAAAATGCTTGAGAATTATATGAAACAATTGAACAATATGAAAAGAGAAGAAATACCAAATATGTATAAACACTAATGAAAGCATTTAAGAAAGAAAAAATAATGCTTCATGAATGATATGAAATATTTGAACAAAAAAATGAAAAGATCAGAAGAGTCCATATAAATTCCTTCTGCATTCTTATCCATCAGAAGGCTAAGTTCCAAGAAACACAACCAGGTCTCATGTTGCAATAAGAAATCTATTTTTGCTTAAAAACCATGAAATCTATAATCAAAGTTTTTTTTTAATGCTTGATTAATGCTATGAAATGTTTGAACATAAAATGAAAAGAGGAGTCCATATAAATTCCTTCTGCAATCTTATGCATTGGAAGGCTTATTTACGAGAATGCAGACCTAGGCTCATATTACATCATGAAATCTATATCTTCTTCGAAACCATGAAATATTTTTTTTCTTTTCTAGAAACCTTGTTTCTTGGGGCATCAGTGTGTTCCTTGCTCAAGAAGAATGTTTCTCTAAATAGTTGGACTACATGTTGCGCCATTCTCACTCCATCTCAAGTTGTTCCAAAGCTACTTCAGGGCAACTCACTCCATCCTAGAAATGGGTAATACAAAAAATATTTGAAACCATTCACTTGATAGGTTCACAGGATCAAAAGTTTACCTTGAATAGTCATATCAGTTGTCAACCCCATAGATAAAATATTTGTACAAAGACCATTGGAAGGCTAAACTAAGTGTTTGCCAAACTATTTTAACTTCTATTTGAATCATATTGCTATTGTTCAAGCTTTAGGTGCTGGTCAAGACCAGATTTTGAACATAAACTTTTTTTCTTTTTAATTATGTTTATTTTTACATTATGATAGCAATATATCATTTTCTTAAAAATAATTTTCTCAACAAGTGTACAGGACTTTAGAAATATCATTTTACTAGCTTCAAATGCATACATGATACCCTACCAATATCTAAATTTATTCATCATCAGTAGAAAAATATTTGTAGATAAAAAGTTAGAAATAAACCTTGCTTAAGAAACAAATTGCCAAAAATTTGTAGTCCAATGGTCTACAAATTTAAGAACAATAGAGATGTATTCACAAGAATCTAATCAAAATTCTTATTTCAAGTGCAAAATTAGTTATGATTATATATGTAAATGGAAAATTCTTATTTCAAGTGCAATTCTTATTTACATATATAGGTGAATGGACAACTTGAGCCCTCCATATAATGGGTAGATGTCTAAACATCCCTACCCACCCCAACCATTAGAGATGAGGTGAGAGGGTATCCTGAGACTTCTATCAGATACATAAATATCCATCTATGCAAATCAAGTATTGTTTCTAAGGACTAGGACTAAGAGTCAAACATGAAACATCAATTTCATAACTAACACACACTCAACACAATAAACCTTCATTTCAACATATTATAACATGCATGCATGATTAGACTTTTAATCCTATGCCCTAGCAACACTTGTATTCTATCTCTCTTTTTTACTAAATTACCTTCTCGTATCTGACTGGCCAACCTCATGCTTAGGATACCTTCTCGCCTCACTCCTAGCTTGGTTGCCCATTAATTATCTACTAGCATTTTCTAAAAATAGAACAAAAAATTGTCTAACAACACTCGTTAATTATTTCTATTAATTATAACTACTTTTGAAGTACAATAATTAGGCTTCCAACCATGTACCCTCACATTCTTCATGAACATATTGAATGTTGTCATCATTTGCATTTTCATCTTGTGCAGTTTGAGGTCCAACAAAATTTATTTCTATAGAGACACTGACATATTCTTCCTCGTATGCTTCAATGTCTTTGATCCTTCTTGGAGGTGATGTGAGAACCACATACCAGCTGGTATCAAGTGGATCATTTACATAAAATACTTGTCTGGCCTATGATGCTAGGATAAATGGATCATCTTGTAGTCTATCTCGACCAAGTAATCTGTTCATGTTGACCAGTGTGAAGCCCATTTCATCCTTTCTACATCCATTCCTCGTATCAAGAATATTTACCCAATCACATTTGAATAGGGGGTATCAAAATTGATAGTAATCCAACAAGATTATTTCCCTAATAACACCATAATATGTGACTGTTTGAAGCACTGGGTTTGTGTCTTTTGCATCTACTCTGCACAAAGTAGTAGCATCAACACACACACCACTATTTTGAGTTGTTATTTGGTCTTATTTATCTTTGATATGAAATCTATAATCATTGATCAAATAGCTTGAATGTTTGGTTGCAACTTTCCTCGGACCATGTGCCAACCATTTTATTGTGTTGGAGTCGTCATTATGTTGTATTTCATCTCCATGGAACTGAAACAAAGAAGAATAGTTTAAAGATGATTGCAAAATATTATATGATGTTTAGTACATGACACTCAGTATATATGTCAAAGATCATATTCAAGAGAGCAAACAATAACCTAATCTCGTAGCCAAGTGATGAATGTTTGATTATGGATTTTTTGCAACACCCCTTCATCTCTCACTACATGGGTGTTGGATTCCTTGATACTCTTCAGGTGCTTCCTGATTTGGCCCAAAATTTGTCAAGCTTAGTTGGATCTAATTAATATTCTACCATATATAACAACAACAAATAAACATCTACTTACTCTACCCAAGGCTGAACTTCATCCATGTTAAAGAGAACACATCGATGGACTTGCTCATAAGAAGTTTCATCCAAATCAAAGTCTTCGCCACTAGACAAAGGCCTCCCATCGATTATAGTTTCTTCATCCTCATCACTCCATACCTCATTGTGACCAAGGTGATCACCAATTGCTTTCGTACCTCTCATGTAGTCCATACAAAATGAAACAGATTCCTTGACAAGATAATGTTTGACAATACAACCTTCGGGCCTAGCTCGGTTCTTTACATACCCCTTAAAAATATTCATAATTCTAAGAAAGGAAACAAACAATTTTGATTAGATGAGACACTACAAAAATTAGAAAAATGGTGGTTTATGAAACTGATGAAAGCATACAAACCTCTCGAAAGGGTACATCCATCGATATTGTACAGGTCCACATAGATGAACCTCCCGCACCAAGTGAACAGTTAGGTGCACCATGATATCAAAAAATTAAGGGGGGAAGTACTTTTCAAGCAAACATAATGTCTCCACAACCTCTTTCGATAATTTCTCTATTTTTATGGGATCCACCACTTTAGCACATATATCCTTGTAGAACATGCACAATCGACAAATGGTTTGTCACATTGGCTTATCAAGCAAATATCGTAGCTCTATTGAAAGAAGTTGTTGCATGAGAACATGGCAATCATGTGATTTCAGGCCCTGGATCTTAAGTTCTTTCATAGAAACACATTTTCTAATATTTGAACTATATCCATCTAGTACTTTCATATTGTATAGTGTACAATAGAACCTTTCTTTCTCAACCTTCGATATATTGTAGGGTGTTGGTGGAAGATATGTCTTGTTTCCATCCATTACTAGCCACAATGTGTTCCTGATACCCATATTTTTTAAATCCTCATGGGTTTTTTGCCATCCTTTGACTTTCTATCGATACCTAGTAGTGTTTCAAATAGGCTTTCATAGATATTTTTCTCCACATGCATCACATCCAAGTTGTGATGAACTAGAATATGTTGTTCATAGATAGCAACATCAAACATAAATTACTCGACATTGAGAGACATAACAATAGATACAAAAATAAAGTTGCATGTCATACCTCCCAATATGATATATTGAAGAATATAGATTTCTTCTTCCATATTGCTATCCTCATCTATGTTGTATTTCCTTTTATTTGAGTTGCTCTTTCTCCAATTTTGTGGGATTCCCTGTACTATTTTTAGTATTTCCATCCCATTTAAAGGTTTGGGTGGTTTATCGAGCTCTTTTTTACCATTGAAATATGTCCTCTGATGATGAAATATATGATCTAGAGGAAGGAATCTCTTGTGACCCATGTAAGTCATATTTCTACTGCATTTAAGATATTTTGCACAGGTGTTCTCCCCGCATATTGGACATGTTACCTTTCCCTTTGTCATACATCCTGACAGGTTTCCATAAGTAGGAAATTCATGGATAGCCCACATCATTATTGCTCTCATATTGAATGTAGTATTGGAAAATGCATCATATGTATCTGCTCCTTTAGTCCATAGTTCATGCAAGTCATCAACCAATGGCTATAGATAAACATCAATATCATTGCCTAGTTGCTTGGGGCTAGGTATTAACAAGGTGAGCATTGAATGTTTCCTCTTCATCCACATCCATGGTGGGAGGTTGTAAGTGACCAACACAATGGGCCAACAACTGTAAGCAGTACTAAAGTCAGCAAAAGGGTTGAACCCATCAGTTGCCATTGCAAGTCATACACTACGTGGATCATCAATGAAATATTTCCACTTAACATCTATAGTTTTCCATATCGGGAGTCAATTGGATGTCACATATTGCCATCTAAACTCCTGTGTTAGGAATGCCACCTCATATTCTCTGCAACCTTTGTAGAGCTATAGGAAGAAAGCAACTCACTTCAGCCACATCTAACAATGTTGAAAGAAACAAACACAACAAAGCTAATGATATAATAAAATCCCTTACCTATACATTCTCTTCAACCTCGGTATAATAGGGAAATACCTCAACACCTTCGTAGGAACATTAATGCATACCTTTTGTGAACGAGGGTCAACTTTCCATCGAGATGCACCACATGTTGGGCAAGCTTACTTCTTTTCATGATCTTTCCAATATAAAATACAGTCATTGATGCATGCATGTATCATTACATAATCTAATCCCAATGGCCTCATCATTTTATTCACCGCATATATGGACTCTAGAATTGTATTATCGATTGGGAGCATATCTTTCAGCAACTCTAGTAAGTCACCAAAGCTTTTGTTCGACCAACCATGTTTTTCTTTGAGATTATACAATTTAGCGATCACCAATAGCTTTGTGTACTTTGTACAACTTGGGTATAATGGAAATTTGGCATCTTCGAGCAACCTATGATATTCATCAATAGGAACTGCTCCATAAGATGATTGGAACTCAACATGATCATGATCTCATAGTTCTTGTCCACTCTTTGAGCAATTATCATTGAACAATCTGTATGCATCATTGACCATTCCAATGATGTCATCTTGTACATATTTGGTAATTGGACCCTCATTAGTGGTAGAGCACATATTTGATGCATATTTATCAAAACTAGAGGGTTGTTCTCCATGCAAAATAAACTCGGTATATGTCTTGTCAATCCCATGCCAAATCAGGTGGTCATGAACCTCTAAAAAATCAAGAGTTTCCATATTTGAGCACTTTCAACATGGACATCTAGTTCTTTTAGGGTCCATTGAATTCTTTCTTGTAAAATATAGGAATTGGTGAACCCCACGATAATAGTCCTCACTATTTCTACAAATAGACCCCCCAAAAATAAGAAAGTATAGTTATACGGGTAGATCTGATCAAAAGCACAACTTTTCTTTGTTAATGGAGATAACATAGTTGAAATACCTGGCTGCTCCTAGCCAAGCTTTGTCCATGATACTTGATGGACATAAAATATTGACCCAATTGACTTCACTAGATTTGGTGCTCTGAGTCTTGAGGATGATCCAACTATTAAAAGTAAAGACAATAATCCTGTTGTCCAAGCACAACCTACACAAAATAGAAAGTGGTTTAGAGGGAGAAATGGGAGACACTAGGGTTTCAAATATTACTCTCTACTGGAGCTATAATTGCTTAGTTTTCATTCAAAACCACCTATTCTATCCTAGATATCTAGTAGTATGTCATATGCAATGATGCATAGGCTTCTTCTATTATGTATACTAGGGACTAAACTACCTATGAAAGTTTCATCTTTAAAAACTCTATAGTGCATGGTTCTCTTTACCATATTCCATCAATCCCACATGTTAAAGAGTCATTGGATGTTCTAAATATCAGCACAATAAATGAGCTTATAGTATTTGCAGCCAAAGTAGATTGCCCCCATTAGTTCATGGAAACTGGCAGCCTAAACTCTAGACCAGAAGAACTTTTTGAAGAAGACAGAAGACCAACCTACCAAGAAAGAAGAAGATTTCAAATCTTCTAAGTCCAAATTCAAGGGAAAGTGTTTCTACTGTGATATAAGGGTGTCACAATTAAATATTGTAAGCTTAATCATTGATATCAGATCTAGAAAATGAGAGAGAGTTACCTTGCTCTTCTCTTATTTTCTATAATTGGTATCAGAGCCTTGACAAAGTTCATGGTAAAATTAGCCCTGTCATGCTATCTTATCCAGGGATACAAGACAATCATAGAAATGGCTTCCAAGGGTCCATGAAGCATTTTAATGTAGAGGCACATCATG